>OZ026614.1:80625335-81275335 GCA_964020975.1 Hermodice carunculata | reverse complement strand
GCACCTCTATTGAGAGACTACCTGCCTTATGTGACCACATTTGACCTGCCCCAGGGACGGTCTCTCAAAACAGGTTTCACTGTATACATAAATGTGCTGCATCTGGCCTGTAAATATTGTACAGTAAAACCTCCCTATACGGAACACCCTTGGGACTGGAAAAAAGTGTTTGGTATAGGGAGGTGTTTGGTACAGGGAGGTTTGCTAACATTGGAAGTATATATTTGGGACCGAGAAATGGTGTTCAGTATAGAGAGGTGTTTGGTATACGAAGGTGTTTGGTTAGAGAGGTTTCACTGTAAAATGTTTTATTTTCATGTACATGTATTCTTATTTTCATGTTTTGCACAGTTAAAAGTAAATCTGTGATTTTCAAAATACCACAACATTGTGGAACTATGAATTTGTCCTTTAACATTTTAGTCCTCCAATCAGCAGTTTTGTAGACATTTCAGTCAACAGGGTCTCTTTTCTGAAATATGTTTTGATTTCCTTGGCACATTTTGGCCACATTGCACCTAAAATGTGTCGAGGACAGCTTTTGAAAGCTTGCTCTTTATTTTGATTTCTTGAAGACTCAGTCTTCCACTGAGCACTGAATGGGGTTACTGTTATTACACTATCGAAAACTGCGTTGTGGGTGGAGAGCTTTATCCACCTCAGCCAGGAGACACATGACAGAAAAGTTGAGGGCTCTGATCTGATGACAAAAATGTTTTTAATTAAAAATAAGTACAATAAAAGGTACATTTCTTAAATTTAAAATGTCAAATACTTTTTTTGTTTTGTTTTGTTTTTTTGTTTTGGTGGTTTTTTTTTTTTTTTTTTTGTTTGTTGCAGAACATGGTCCCAAATCTTAAATATCCCCTTCCCTCCTTAAATTATCCATTTTGACATTTTTTCCTAGCAAACAGACACTATTTTCCTTAAATTAAAAGGAAAAATAATCTGAACTCAGTTACTTATTTGAAAACGGCCACGCTGGTCTGTCTGACATCTTGTGCTATGATTTTGTGGTCCATGACCAGCTCATAATTACATCAGTGAACAAATGTGCCACTGTGCTCTTCCAGGTCCATGCACTAAGCCATAAATTTAGAACTGCTTATGTCACGAAACTCTGCTCTAAACTGAACCACCCTGGCCTTATATTCTCTCAAGCTCCCTAGTTTGAGGCCAGGCAAATGGGAATAAACCCACCACAAGTGATCTGATTTTATGTCATGTCTTTTGAACTCCCCGTAACTGTATGTAGCTCAGTATTTGGAACATTGTGGTACATGAGTACCTGCCCATACACATATTTGCTATCTGTATTTTGAGGTCATAATTTGCTCAATCAAACTTTGCTGCCAACCTGGGGCCTAGTCTACATGGTAGACATGCTACTGTCACATAGGACACACATGTACATGACCTGTAAATTCATTTAATTTCACTGCATATTTATTTGTTTATTTTGTTGATGTACCTGTTTTTGCTTATTTTGCTAATGGCACAAAAGCATGACGACCCCCCCCCCCCCCCCCACAATGAAACAGTATTTTCACACAGGTTTAGTAGGTACTATGTCCAAAATTGTAAAACTAGAACTTCTGTTGTATGCAAATGTGAGATGGCCTCAGGGAAGATTAGTATACCCTACATACTAACAAATTATGCACTTAAAATAAAGATATATATATATATATATACAAACATACATGTTGCATGTCTGACATGCAAAAACTGTGAACATTTATACACTTGAAAAGCATTACATTTTAAGTAATTTGAAAAGTATCTGCCGCATTCTATTCTATTCTTTTAAAAAAATTTTCTTGATCAGCACAAGTCTGTTCCATGGAAATACTATCATCACAAGATGCTCACAATTTTCTCAATGCAACAGTTGTACAACCTGAAGTCTGGCATTTGAATGTAACCCTACTATATAATAGACACTGTTCTCATGGCACGGTCACATCACATGCTAGGGCTTTAACATGTTTAATACAAATTTAGGACCTCACATAACTGAGCATGACATTAATGAACCCCACACCAATTATATTTTGAAACAAGGATTTACTTTTTTTTTTTTTCCAAAGGATAAATCATGTTTACTTTCCTTCTTGATAATTTGATTTTCTCACAGTTTTGAAATCCCACTGAAAGTGGATAAATCCCATGTATATTATGTACGCCCGATTTACGTTGCAAATTGACAGTTTTATGTATCCGTTGCGGGGAAAGTTGGCAAAACATCATCTCATCTAGAGCTCGCTGAAATTGCACGATATATGAACAGGTGCTCTCTGAACACTCCTACTATGAAGTGAGTGGACATGCACAAAACTGTGGTTCTACACGTGTACATGTGTATGTTGTGAATTACACAATCATGAAACAAATGTTTTGTCACAACTCTCATATATCATGTATATTCGACGCACAATGGCGAAATCTGTACATCGTGTACTGCTAGTTCTACAATAGGAGGAATTCATAAGTGACTGCAAACCTAGTCTTGGTACCAATGTTGCTAGGCAACAGAACCATGCCTCCACCATGATGAGGGCACTTGCATCAGTATTGTTATTGAAAAATCTGAAAATTACACTTTCTCTGCTCAACAAAAGAAACATTCTGATTATTTTAAGCAACTTTTTATGTTTTGAGCCACGTGAATGACTTTTCTTTGGCTTTTGCTTTCTCAGATTGCAATATTTTTTATCATAAAACACATTTTGCCCTGCTAAACACACAAATCTGCCCTACTTCCTTGTGAAATAGGGGGCAGCACATGACCACAGTTACTTATAAATGCCTCCTATTGACCGTGCACTCCCAAGCTTCACTATTTATGCACTCCCAAACGGTTCAAAACCACTCCAACTTAGTCTACCGTGCATCGGAAAACATAACTTTAACACTGCTACAATCCTCTCTGCCATCACTCGAAATCAGCACAGAAGCAAGCTATTTGCCTGCTAAACAGACCAAGCTCTGTGTTTTCTTCCTCTCCAGAAAAGAAACACGTAGCTTCATCTGATCTGTGGACAAGCATTATGATCTAGCTCAGCAGCATTAAATCCCGCAAAACCTGAGTTAAATCATCACACATGGCTCCAACAAAGGCCCCACAAAGTAAACATAACTGAAATACTGACTTTGTATCACAGAGTTAATGTGACAATAAATTTACGAAAAAAAAAGCAAATTAAAATAAACGAACGTTGAACAAGATACCTGTATGTCTACTTCGTCTATTTTGTCAAGCTAATAATTATATATCAATCGTAAATTTAATTGTAAATGTCACATTTTGTATACACTGAAAATCAAAATATATTCTTTAAACACAATTCAACATATCAAAGGTCAAGCATGTTTGTAAATGTTTTACGACTTGAATTGTTTTTCTCTCATTTATTATAAGGACTTGAAATGAATGGCGAACATCTTGAGGGGATGGCGACTGGGTAACTTGGAAGAGTCAAATACACACAATTAATCAGACACGCTTATGGCAAAAGTACCTCTGACCCACACATCCAAATGCACATACATTTATAAGAATGACATATCACTTAATGAGAAAGCCTCTTCAAGCCTAAAACAACTCTTTTATATTGAACAGTTTAATGGGCTTGACAGAAAATAAAAAATACATGCACTTCAATGATGCCAGTCAAAAATTAGGACACATAAGTATACAATGAAATTATATGTGTAAGGTATTTTACAATACAACTTGGATGTATCATAAACATCAAATAAAATTTTATAGATTTATAACAAAAAGTATTTCCACTTGTTCAAGACGACACTCATATCAGCTGACTTAAAATACAATTCAACAGAATAATACAAACTACATTATATCAGCATTCACCCCCCGCCACAAAATTGCAAGTAAAAATATTTCAGTTTATTTACAACATTTAACTCTTATGTGACAACACTAATGAGCAAGACTTGTTTCAGGCCCGCCAAGTTGTACTACAGGCATACCAAAGTGAGCTTAAAGTGAAGGCTTACCTCAATGTTGCCACGCCATCGGTCGGCCGCTGTTTTAGCAAGCTCCAGTTCCTTCTCTTTCAAACCTCGGTGTTTCTTGTAGGCGATCTCCACAAAGATGAGAAAAACGCCAGCCACGATGCCACCCGCCACCATCATGAACACACCTGCAGAGTCGGAATGGCTGTTAGTACTATTTAATGTACATGCTATCAAAAAAAAACAAGGAAGAGATATCAAAGCAATTGGGTGAGTGGTTTCAGAGAGGAAGATTTATTAAGATTTGCCCCAAAAAGAACCCCCCAAAAATCATAAAAAAATCCAAAACTCACTGGACCACGACCAATTGAACAAATTTGGTAGAGACCCACCCAAGGTATATTGCCACCAAGTTTGAAGTGAATCTGGCTGAGTTTTTGAGAAGTCGAAAATGTGAATTGTGGACGGACGACGGACGAATCACAGACAATGGACGACAGATGACCTACCTTCCTAAAAGCTCTGCTGACTCATCAGCTGAGCTAAAAAGACAACTCCCTCACACCTTAAAGGTGGCAAAAAAATGCAAAGTTACCAGATTGCATAGTGTCATAAAAAAATAACAAAGATACTTCACAGTACTACATGTCAGCGATCAAGATTTGGATCAGAAATAGTCGAGATCCAGACATGTTCATTAAACAGCAGTGCCTCAAGAACATGGTTCCTGTCTACATGTACATGAGGTTACTGTTCTTGTGGAAATCCATAATGTATGGACAGTGCCAATACTGACAGCAGCCATGCTCTGCAAGCCTAGGTTGCAAGGCACCACAACTATACCTGCTCCATGATCTGGGCACATATTTCAGTCGGGAATGCAACCTAAACATCTGGAAATAATACTTTTTTCCCCAAAACAAATGAAAATATCATGGCATACCCTTACCACAAGTTATCATAACCTCCAATGTTTCTTGAAATAGGAACTTGAGTACAGGAGTATAGGCACAAATAAAACATTTTGCTAATATCCTGTTTGCAAGGATATAGTTGTGTCTTGTCTGTGACCATGAAAATTTAATGTCGCCCGACAGTTCAATGACACACAAAGAAGCCTTTTATGGTACAATTATGAGCATTTCAAAACCTATGGGGCTTTGGATACATGCGTAGTTGGAACGTAAATGATTTTCCCATGCTAGGGGGTCAGAATGTGCACGCAGAGTTTAAAAAGGTCACCACTGATGCCAGGGCAATATCACTGTGTTGTTTAAACATTTATTTAAAGACATTTAAGTGATCTATGATAAAACTTGTTGGATTAGTTTGATATGTGCCGCTGTCAAGTGAACAGTACATCTATGGCTGAGGCATATTGCAACATACAGCCTTGATGAATACAAAAAAGTCAGTTTGCTTTGCTTGCCATTTCTATAAATCCTGAATAAACATTGGTCCCAGCCTGCACTTCCTCAAAGCTATGTGGCCTTGTGGACTGTCAAATTTAATTTACATCCTGGTTGCCACAGATGTAGCTTTATGATGAATATACTGATACAAAATGTGACCAACAGACTTTTTTTTGGGGGGGGGGGGGTGACAAATGACCTATGGTTTAGGTGGTAGCTCTGTGTATCATACATGAGAAGACATACAATTTTTTGACTGAAATGCTCCTCAGGTTTTATAATCATACCAATGCTTAGTGGTTCAGGCAAGAATAGAACACAGACCCACTGCCAGATGTAGTAATATGATGCCGGCACAAACATGCCTTTCCTGGTCCTTGATACGATACTTGTATCTATATCTCAAAACTAATTCCCTGCATTCAATAAAACAAAAACTACATGTACTTTACTTAATGAACTCTTGACAGCACAAACATACCAGGGCTTTTCTAAGAAATGAACATCTTTCAAGATACATGTACAAAAAAGTTTCTCAAAAAAACTGCACCTCTTTACCCAACATGCATAATATGTTCACACAAGAGTTTTGAATTTTGAGCTCTATCTTTGGTGCAGATATTAAGAAGTTTCTGCAAAGCCTTGTAGTCAATTTAGTCTACAGGTTTATAATGCCAGGAATGCATGGACATGTATCTGTGATTATATGGCTTAGAAGTGAAGTCACTTTGCCAGGATAGACATTAGCATACATATAGGAACAGATTAATGTCTCTGAAACATCTAATTTCTACCTCAGCAGGCAAAAACAAAAACAAAAAACAAAAAAAACAAAAAAAAACCCCAACTGCTACAGTGTTTTGTACTGTTAAATGCACTGCAATTTGAATGGACAAGGGTGGCCAAGCACTCTACTATGCTATTGGGGACAAAACATGGGGTAACATCTTGTGGATAAAATAAAGATTCATTGAAACTGGTTTTGTAGATTTTGGCCATTTACATTTTCCTATTATTTGATCTCCTCTTTCAATTTCAGCTACTCGTGGGGTTGAAAAATTTGCTTGTCGGTTGCATCTTTCACCTAGAGGTCACTTTTTCATGAAAACTGTGACCTGTGACTGGACAGACATCCAAGATAACCTTTTTTTCTTTTCAGTCAAGTTCTTTTGTATCATGAACTAAATCTCTGTTATTTCTAGCTTAGCTGTCAGGCCCTTGCCTGGTCTTTTTCATTTGCAAACTTTTCGGCATGGCAGCGAATGAAAGAAATGACAGAAGCAACAGAATTGAGACAAAATCGGATGCTGACGTAGAGCACATCACGAACAACCTGGGGGAAGTTCACATGAACTCACCGCTAGTTTTGAGTTCATCAAACTCACCGACAACAACCTTGTCGTCGGTAGTGGATGCCATCACGGCCCCTACTCTCCCCCCAGACACTTTCAGGACTCCTATCCCTTCCCCGGAGGGTTCGAGTACATCTTGGGCTGATCTCACGGAAAGAGATACATCTCCTAGTACACCTACGATTCCAACAATAATAGTGCAAGATACCTCTGCAGCCACAAATAGCTCAGAACAGGGTCAAGGACGCAGGGAATCCCCGCTCCCACAACGAGGGCAAAAAAGACCGCGTCATAACACCGAGGGCCCAGGCGTAGTCAACCGAGCAAACCCAAATGTTCCCGGTCATACGACGACTACTGGACCTGATGTACGCTCAGATACTACTCCTCGTCCTTCCACAACACCCACTGATACAACGGAGAAACACATTCCTCTAAAGGCGGTTTCCAACTTCCGCATTACGCGGAGAATTCTCTCCAAACTAGCGAGGACCAAACTTCGCACGGAGTTTTATACCAATTGTATTGATAGGGATCTGATACCGGAAGACATCAGATATCAACCTAAGTTCCCACAAGGCATCACTCCAACCAGACGAGCGATGGAAACGTGGAAAACCAAGGTTCATGAGGCAGAAAGAGCACAATTAACGTATCTACTTGAAAGTCAACAACTTGTTGTCCAAGATCTAGACACCCAAGCTACCACAGAGTTAGCTAACTTGCGGTATTGTTATGCCAACGATACGACAAACTTTGACAAGGCCAAGGACTTCCTTACGGAGCTTATCTCCCGGGAAAAGGCGGAAATTATCGTCAAACAAAAGAGAAGACTGGATTTTCTGGAGAAAGAAAAAGGCGAATTATCTCAAGCGGACACTGATCATCTTTTTCAGTGGGCCGGGACCCGCGGGGAAAGCCCATCCCCAGCGCGTACCCGGACATCACCCACCAGGGGAAGGCGTCAAAACAACTATACCAGTCAATCCAGCAGAGCCAGAGGGAATCCCCAAACAAGGGGTCGTTCCAATTACAGACTCGACCGAAACAGGTCACCTGGTGCAAATCAAAGTACATTTCAACAGTTTCATCGACAGGGACAATCCCAGTCCAGTCGCTCAGTCTCACCGAGAAACCCGAGACAGTCCAACATGAGACTCAACTTGACCACCAGTCAAACAGATCTACTGACATCCCTCCTGTCCAGTATTTCACGCAACAACTCGAGATCACAGGGCCAAGGACAAGGTTATTACCGACATCAACCCTACCCAACCAGAGGCAGGGGAAGGGGAGGTCGCTACTCTCGCCCCAACTACAGGGGGAGACGCTAGCCCAATCTACTAGCAACAATCACAGTTCAAGTTCGAATTCCAGTTTGTGTTCAAGTTCATCGTTTGATAGTACCATGTTTTCTTCGAATAATTTGGATTTTACCTCTACTGAATCAACCAACTTGCTCAATGACAATACATGTACCACACAATTGGACAATCATGCTCTATCGTCCAACAAGAACGATCTTTTACAATGTGTTTCTGCTCCAAATCACAAGGACATGAACCATTCAACTGACTGCACAGCAGCCCTAAGCATACCCTCAGTGACTTCACCAAGGGTAAGTACAGTCCTTAGTTCACTTTACTCTCATTCTGACAGTAATGTGGAGTACATCCATCCACCATTTTTGAACATCAACAGTTCAAATAACAATCTTCAAGGTGTCAATACACAAATATTGATCCCCCAAAATTTGGTCGTTAACCTGTTATCTTACACCCTATCTGAACCACAGAGGAGTGTACTCAGCAAGGGTTTATCCTTCTGCCCCACCCCCAGGGAACTTGACTCAGGGGAACTAGGCACAGATACGGATAGGTTTCTAAGATCAATAAAGTTAAGAGCCTTTTTCAACTCAGAAAAAGATTCCCACTTAGATTCAGGTTCAGCAACAACAATTGAGGTAGATCCTACAGGTACCACACAAGATACCACACATGAAGAAGCCAACAATGTAGCTCCATTCAGCCATAGATCCTTCAAAAAAGCAAGCACCTTCACCCCCAGTGACATGCAACTTAGTGATCCTAACATCACAGCTTTTTGTAGGACTGTGAAATATGAAGTAGCACAGTATCCCCCCAGAATCCCAGGCTCAGACAATCTGACCAAGGATGAAAGACAGGGGCTAAAAGAACTTAAAAATAATGCACACATTACTATCAAACAACCGGATAAGGGCTCTGCCATTGTAATCATGGACACACAAGATTACATCACTGAAGCAAACATATTACTTCAAAATAGAGACCACTACACACCGGTAGATGGGAACCTAACTCAAACCCACAATGAACGGGTAAGGGCAGCCCTTAATGATATGATAGAAAATAATTCTATCTCTAAGGAAACATTTGACTTCCTGTATGTGGAAGAATCACGTGTTCCATGTTTCTATGCACTACCAAAAATACACAAAAATCTGGTACCACCCCCGGGCCGACCGATCTTGAGCGCGAAAGACTGTCCAACAGAGAAAATCTCAGGTTTAGTAGATTTTTTTCTACGACCCTTGGTAGCAAACATCAAGAGCTACATCAAAGACACAAACGACTTCATCAACAAGATAGAGTCACTTCCCCCTCTCCCAGAGGGTTCTATTCTAGCTACTCTGGATGTATCATCCCTGTACACAAACATACCTATACCAGAAGGGCTAAGAGCAGCAGCAAGGGCATTGCTACACAGCAGAGACCCTGGGGAGAAACCAGCCACCCACGAGATTATAAATCTCCTGAGACTGGTCCTCTACTGCAATAATTTTGAATTTAATGGTGAGCACTACTTACAAGTAAGTGGCACAGCCATGGGGACTAGAGTAGCTCCCTCATATGCAAACATATTCATGGCTGAGCTTGAGGAGAACCATCTCCTATCGTTCCCACTCAAGCCCTTTGTTTGGTGGCGTTTCATAGATGATATATTTTGTGTGTGGACACATGGGGAACCACAACTCCATGATTTTGTCACACACTTAAATTCATGCCACACAGCAATCAAATTTACAATGGAATTCTCAACCTCAAAAATTCCATTCTTGGACACCACGGTCCATGTAGGAGACAACAACAAGTTGTACACATCCCTGTACACCAAACCTACAGATACACACACATATTTGCACTTCAGATCTGCACACCCCAAGCACTGTAAAGTAGCAGGACCCTATGGACAGCTCCTAAGGGTCAAGCGAATCTGCTCCAAGAACTCGGATTTCGAGGATCTTTCAGCTAAGATCCTAGGCTTCTATGCTGCAAGAGAATATCCTCCACAGCTATTGCAGAATACTCTGACTAAAGTTAGAGCCCTAGACAGAAACTCACTTCTACAACATAGAGCCATACAAAATACAACTCAAGAAGAACAAAACAAAATGTTCTTAATTACGAGGTACCACCCAACGCTACCCCCTCTCAAACAAATTATACAGAACAATTGGGGCACACTAGCAGCCTCAAAACATGGCCAAGTTCTCAAAGATCAGGAGGTTATTCTGGGATACCGCCGATCCACTAACCTCAAGGATATACTAGTGCAATCACGCACTAGATATCCCCCTACTCGCCAAATCCCCACAGTCTCTGGGATATCTGAACGACACCCTTGCAACACACAAAGTTGCAGATACTGCCCAAAAATTGACACTAGTGGTGTGGCTACCAGCTCACACACAGGACGCACTTACAGCACACCCCCTGGTGGCACGTGCAAACACAACAATTTAGTGTACCTTATCATATGCACACAGTGCCACAAACAATATGTGGGACAAACTTTACGGAACCTCATGGATAGGCTCCGGGAGCACTTTTATTACATAAATAAAAGTGACAGACAGCAACCACTTGGCTGGCATTTTGCCAAACAGGATCACGTGGGCCTACCACTCAAGGTCCAGATCCTAGAACACATTCCAACTCCACCTAAGCTCAAAAAGACCGAGAAGCTTAGACTCAGGAGGGAATATTATTGGATCCACCAACTCTGCACTATGGAACCTTTTGGTCTCAATATCATGGGAAAATAAGCATACTTGCTCAGTTTTATGCTAAATTTGTATGTTCTATGCCTATTTTCCCTATGATCAACAATAAAGGTTATAAACATTAGTTTATACCACATGACAGTTAAAATCATTTCAATCCTAGACTCTGTTTATAATAAGACATATTTGGAATTCTTCCCTAGGATTCTGTTTATAAGATACACTTGGAATTCCTTCCCAGGATTCCTATTTCTTATCATTATAAAAGTGACCCTACCCTAAACTGGGGATCTACTTAGTTCCCCTACGTTTTCCAGGGTCATTTCCCAGCATTGAAAACACTCAATAGAGCTTTTTCACTGAACCTGTGACCTCACAGGTTGATCTCCATGGAAACACGTGTCAACATGCACACAGTTTCCGTCACCACGTCACGAGACGGGTGGACCGTTTCTTTTGGATTTCACAGACACGGGTCCTGCGTGTGACGTTACTCCAAATACGTAGCAACGTCCAATGTTATACCAGAGTATATAAATAAAGGTCCTAACTGTCATGATCAGTTCCTGAGGATGCCCCACTGGCGGCGAAACTGGTCGAACTAAATCTCTGTTATTTCTAGCTTAGCTGTCAGGCCCTTGCCTGGTCTTTTTCTTTTGTATCATGAGCTTGTAAAAACAATGGAGACAACATGAGTGATGTCATACACAAGAAGAACCAGAACAATTTTGTTTGTAAGTCCAACAAGGTCTTGGTATATTTTATGTAAAATTAAAATGCAATCAAAGGCTGCTAGATGTATGCCTCCTGGCTCTGTAACCTTGGGATTTGGGTCTAGGTGAACCATCTTCGAGCTTGTTTCAGACCTTATGTGGGACTAAAGCCATGTGCAAGAAGAAAGGTCTATGTCCAAAACTTTTCAACTTATTGCGTGAAAACCCAAATTCACTAAGGGATGGTTCAACATTATCATCATTTTTGAATTAGTACTAACAGTACTAAATTTCATGACCCCCCTCCCTCCCCCCAAATTAGTACTTTTCAAATGATGATTTTCCAAAAAAAAATCATAGCAAATTGCACAAAACAGGCCAAAAATTGACCATCATTTTCAATATTCTGTGAAAGTGTACAGACCCATTTAACCCCCTCCCCCCTTGCGTACTGTAAGTACTAATTCAAAAATGATGAAAATGTTGAACCAGCCCTAAAATGGCTCTGTGACCTTGGGAATCGGGTCAAGGTCACCCATCTTTGAACTTGTTTGAGACCTTCTGTAGGACTGTAATCACCTGCACTTTGACAGGCCTATGTGAAAAACTTTTCAAGTGTGCATGAAAACCCAATTTACTAAAATGGCTCTGTGACTTTGGAAAGGCCCCTGATATGGTAATATATGTCAACATACTTCATTGGACAGGCCCCCCGGACTCAAACTTACCAAAAAGTTCACCAAGCCACTATCTGGGCTGAATCCGACTTCAATAACCTCTGACGATTCATGTTACAACATGGTCCAGCATCATTTACCCCAGCAGCAATTACAAAAACCCAAGCACCCCAAATGTGATAAAGCAACCTCTTATGTCAATGAAAACAAACAGGCTGCAACCTGGAAGGGGACACAGAGTGGTCGGTCAAAGTTACTGACAACTCTCTCTGTGTAGGCCTTTCTAGAGACTACTGAAAACTGGCTTCTGATTGGGCATCATGATCAAGTGAAGCCACGATACCCAACAAAACGACTGATCTACCCTGGACCCTATTAAACAAGTCTTCTTCTAAAGAGAAACGGTCATGAAAGTTCGGAAAGGGATAATGAATAGAAAATCCTGTAAAATATAAAAATAATTGGCCTTCGAGGAAAATGCACGTAGCAGATAAAACTGCATAACGATGCCATTTAAGTTGACATTTACATTGGACATTCCAGTAGATAGAGATGCACACAGAACTTTCAGAGAACAGGACAATGCTTGGGACAAATAATTTAAATATCAGATCTTGTTCTACGTCGACTTGAATTTTCAGTTGTGGACTTTATACAAAATTCTGATCAAAATTTTATTTGACCATTGTGGTTGTTTTTACAAGAACTAAGCAAAAGAAAGTCAGTTGCTTAAGTTCAACTAAGCATATCAATTATAATGTCTGTTGACATAATGTTCAGGTTTTACTGAGGTTGAGAGATGTAGTGTCTTGACCAGCCACAAGCTGGCAGCACCTCTCAAGAACTGGCTCTCTTGTGAGAAGTCCCCCTTTTAAACCAGGGACTTGGATGCAGGCACAATGGAAAAAATTGGTCAACAGAACTTTCAGTCTTGGTTGTCCATCATTCAGACCCACAGTGGAATTTTTCACAATGGCATTATTGTGCGGAGAAAGTTTGCACACAAAATTTTTAGCATGACTATAAAAGTATGGGGCATCCAGGATAGTGTGTGGATCTCCACTGGTGGTCAGAGGATCTGATAGTGCAGGAATCCACGCTAAACTTTAACAACATACAGAGAAGCCTGCTGATGAGTAAAATCTATGTATGAATGAACAAAGTTTTCAGATGCAGAATAATATGGTTCCTGCACAAGGAACTAATAGTGCTGGAATCCAAACTAAACTTTTACAACACATCAGAAATAGGTACTTTTAACCTTTGACCCTGCAGCGCCTTGAAGTAATTTACGGTCGGGAGAACGTGTCCGTAAAGAGAAGATCAAGCAACACACATTTTACATTATTTTGTCTATTCTGTTACCTGAAAAAAAATATGAAAGTGCATAGATGAAATATTTTGGGACACTTAGGACTGAAATGATAGAGTGCATTTTACCAATTTAATGATGGATATGAGCTGTTTGTAAATAAATGCATTTGATCTGGTGAGATACTAGAGGTGTACTGACAGGATTAATAGGTTGCAGCTGTGTCACACAGAGCACTACAGGGGACCAGTCCTGACTGCCAGGTTTTTCAGCCACATGACTTTGCCTTGTCTGCCAACAAAATTTGCTGGACCACATTTTCCAGTCGCTAGGTCTGACTTGTAAATCAAATCTGACCTGCCAATCAGATCTGACCTGTCAAATCAAATTTGACCTGCCAATCAGATCTGACCTGTCAAATCAGATCTGACCTGCCAATCAGATTTGACCTGTCAAATCAAATCTGACATATCACTCAAACTCAACTTCTAACTGAGCATTTGAAGTTTTGCAGCACCTCTCAAGAATGGGCTCTCCTGTTCCTTTAAAGTACATGCACATAATTAACCCTTGAATTTATAATGTGGCTCAACACAAGTGATTACTCTTGGCGTCTACACAACCTACAAAAAACATTGCACTAACCTGCCATGTTAGTCAGGCCCAGCGTTGCAGGAGATGTGTCTTTTTCTGGACATTGATGATCCTTCACCAAGATCCATCGTCCGTCCAGCTGTTCCATGAAGCCACCTGGTGATAGATAAAAGAACTATTATCTACAGATCCACTTCCCACTCACAAACCTAAACCTTCAGTCAGAATATGTGATAATCAGTGCATGGCTTAGTGCACGTTGCCTTGCTGTTATGGGTACTTATATACACGAAAAGGTTAAGCAATATACAATGAACTGTATACAGAGGATACTTTTGAAGAAAGTGATGTGGGTGAGCACTTGGTTATTTGACACTTTTTCTGTGTCCCATGCATGACATGCATATTTTTTTCCCACCAAAATCGCACACCCTGTTACTGGGCTATGGTAACAATCAGCCACCACGATAGCGATGAATTATTTATATGATGAAATGGAAAACTAAGGATGCTACCGACATTTATGGAAAGAAAGAATACATGTATTTCCAAGTGTATGACGACTCCTTATGTCAAACTCTGCGAGTCTTTGGACAACAGGACCATATAACTTTTTCAACAGTTGACTTTGATCTAAGTTGCTAGTTTGACAAATGCAACACTCTGTGCCCTGTGTGCTACAAGGATCTACCTGTACATACTGGTATTTCCTTATTTAATGATACAGTCCAAAGCAGCATTGCCACCAATACAAATGTCCAGCATTAACTCATTCCATACTATGGTAACAGGCCTTGGTCAGTGGTTCTGGCATGGACTTAAGACTATAGGCATGCTGGTACTTAAACAAAAGCTCTTTTCCTAAAGAATTTAAATATGCAATTGTCATCTTAAATCTAGGTAAAGATACGGAAAAAATCAGGGACTGGTATGGAATGAGTTAATGGTACAGGGCAAAGCCAGTTACAAAAAATATGTTGTTTTTACAATACAATCCATTCTATTCCATACATCAATTGCTTGAAAACACTAAATGCAGGTGACACATTCACTTACTTTCATGAAAACTGAGAATAGTGAGAGATATGTAGCGCGTCCAGGGACTGTCTTTCCGCAGTCCTATGCCATATCCAGACCTTCCAAACAGTTCCCCGGCTGTCACCAGGTCACAATCATTGGCCGCTTCGTACTCCAGGCGAGACGAGTCCCAGATGAAGGCATGCAGCCTCCTATATGTCAACCAAACACCAGACACATTCATTCCCAAATCAGAGGTCACAGAATCGATGTGTTATCCTTACACATCATGGAGATAAGATGTTCAGCAGCTCATATTGGTCACATTGTTCAACACATGCATTTACATGGGTAGAATTCCAGATGCCATGAACACATTGATATTGTGCACTTTAAATGAGTCTATCGCATCGAGTATAGTTTTCAAAATAGATGCATCATACGCAGTTTGAGAGAAAAAAATTTCATCTAATTGAATGATCAAATATAAAGTGTAAAAAAAGAATGGCAAAACCACAAAATGATTATGTCTAAAATGTATTGTAAGACACCACAGACTACATGCTTCTTTCTGAAACAAAAACTGTTGTTTACATCAACGCAATGGAGTCACTCAAACTTCAATTATTCAACCCTCTCACCACTAGGTTCTTGACTGAGTTAAAAGCTTTCCCTGGTACACGGGTTGGGCTCTCTCTCTCTCTCTCTCTCTCTCTCTCTCTCTCTCTCTCTCTCTCTCTCTCTCTCTCTCTCTCTCTCTCTCTCCTCTCTCTCTCTCTCTCTCTCTCTCTCTCTCTCTCTCTCTCTCTCTCTCTCTCTCTCTCTCTCTCTCTCTCTCTCTCTCTCTCTCTCTCTCTCTCTCTCTCTCTCTCTCTCTCTCTCTCTCTCTCTCTCTCTCTCTCCCTCCCTCCCTCCCTGGAAATAAAGGCTTACCTATCCCCCCCCCCCCCCCGCCATCCAATACTCTGTGTATTATAACCAACAGTTCACAATATTAAAAGTACGTAATAAATATGCCACAACTAACCCAATCCTGACATCATTAATTGCCTGCTCAGGTGTCAGGTACTGTCTGCGCTGCATGGTGCGATACATTGTTGACAGCTCTACTTGCCGTTTGAAGTACATTGAGACCGCACTGTCACGCACCGTGGCATACTTGAAACTATCCTGTGGATTTCGGAGCTGTCGAGAAATAAACATAGCACAAAGACCGTTAAACCACCATCATAATATGTCGGCTGTATTGTAAGGACTTGATAAATGGGTGTCACAGACAGACAGGCACATGGAAGAATCATTTATGTTTACCCCCATATTCAGGGCAGTACTCAAGAAAATATTCTGAACTCTGCAGAAACCTGCAGAGTGTAATACAAATAGATCAGCATGCAGCTTTTCCCCCTTTAAAAGCTATCAAAAATGATCCACTGTTGCCTGTCTCTTTCCATCATGAAGAATGTTACAGCTTTACATACTTGATCAACAGTTTTCTGTGGCACACAATTGTGCAATGAGGAAAGTTGTTGACTGCATACTCAAAGGGTTACGTTCAAGGATATACCTTGCACGCTGTTGTTTCCAGCTCCAGTCCAGAATTTTCAATGAAAGTTCAAAATATATTTGTCAGGGAGACCACTGGTACCACTGCAATCTGTACGTGCCTGAGTGTGGTAACGTAGTGGTGCAATATGCAACTTGTTTTTACAGTACAGTCTTCCAATTCTTCCAGATCCCTATATATTCCACAATTTGATAAAAAAAAAGTTTCTGTTATTAATCATTGACAATAACCACTACTGCAAAAAATACTTGTGCTATCTCTGTACTATGTTTTCTTTTAGTATTCTACAAACTTAAAGATGATATACATATTTACATAAATTGTACACGTCACTTGGTGACTGAAATTTAGTAGGAAAAAAGAAATGAACTTCAAGGTAAATGTTTGAAATTTGAAGATTCCTGGCATAAAAATATACATATCCATGCATCATTTTGATGCATTTTATTTTACACATGTACAAGGGTTGGACGCGAACTTAACAAAGTGTGGCATGTCTATCTTGTCAGGTGAACTACATGAGCATATACTGTACATACAAATGTACTTATTTTGACATGTATACATTTTCATTTTTTGCATTTCAGGCACTGAATGAAGTTTTTTTTTATTTTACTTTTTCTTGAATGTAGGTCCTATTAAACCTATGTTGAAGTACTATTTCATCATTTTTGCTTTTCAATTTGTTTTTGTTCGTTTTTTTTTTGTTTGTTTGTTTGTTTGTTTGTTTGTTTTTTTTTAATTTTCATGCTTTAAAGCCACCACTGAAATAAATAATTAACAAGGCATAAGTGCCAAACGGGGGAAGGGTTTTCACAATCTGTCCAAGCTGCCCCATAAACAAAATTGCCAGGAAGCCTTTTATGTTTTGTATTTCAGCTTCCTTTTAAGTTTCACTGGAATAGTGAATGACATGTCTGGGAATTGTATTAACAGTGGTCTCCACATTTGCCACAACATTGATAACATTGCCATTTATTTTCCACTGCCCTCCACATTTTGCTGGTCTCAACTGCATGAATGGTATGCGGCTTGCAACAAGTCTCTCTTCCAGTTCTGTCATTCCAGTTAATACAAGGGGTAACTTTGGAAACAACATTCCATTCCCAACTGCAAATGTGGGCACCTCCTTTGAGAGACCACAGTTGTCAGAGCTTTCTGTAGTGCTTTTCATGTTATTTATACCTCCTTTGAGGGACCACCTGCTTTATGTGACCACCTTTTGGGGGCACTAGGGGTGGTCTCTCAAAGGAGGGACTACTGCATTTGCATAATGAGAATGCTTGTATTAGTGCAATATCCAATCGCACGAAAATTGCTGCTAATTAAGCACGTGGAGCCCCTAGCAAGCATCCAGTCACACTATCTTGAAAAGTCAATGTGAAAACACTGTTATCAAATTGCAGTTGACATGGAACTTCAGACGGAAACAAAAAATGTACATTGGGTTTCCTTGGAATGTATGAATGCAACAGATCTCCAGCAAGCAATATCTGGTCCATGTGGGTTTGCTGCCATGATGTAAATGGTGTTGTTTCTGCCATTAATATTGCAACACTGCAAATAGGAGCACACTGTTTACCAGCATTTGTCATTTTGCTATCTCCTTGGTGAAAAGTCCCTGGCAGACATGTGGTAGGACAAGTTTGTGGACCTGGATTTTCTTCTACATCATTTGCCATTTTAACCAAAAGGACACAGTAACTCATTCATACAATGTACACTGTATTTCTTTTTTTTTGTACCAACAATCTGGTAATAACTTGCTACTAATCAGTTACAACCAACGTAACTTTTTACAAAGTTTTGGTGCTGGAATATTTAATATGTGGAAACCTGATCAAGGCACTGCCCATGGCAAAATATCACATTTTCCTTGGATATGTGTAGTTACAGAGTTATTGAATAACATGGCTCATTGGTCATGGCTAGATGCTGGCATTGTTTTGGAAAACTGTGGCAATGCAAAGTCTAACATTTGGAATGAATAAGATATCTGGCACATGAGATCAAGGCAGACTGTGGCACTTTTCTTGGCAATATGTGGCAAAACATAGATATTCTATGATAATATACTCAAAAATGTGACCCACAAAACATGGATAAGCAGTCGTACAATTTTGGCAATGTACTGCAATAAATACAGATGCTGCATAGTGTTAATATTTGGCAAAAGTACAATTTTTTGCTGCCAAACGTGGTCAGCCGTCAGTAAAAATGAAGTTTTTGCGGTCAGCGGTCAGTCAAAATCAAGCTTTTTTCAGTCAGCGGTCAGTCATAATCAAGCTTTTGACAGTCAGCAGTCATTATACAAAACGAAAAAAATCTGTGGTAACAGTGGTTACAGGGCCCTTCTAAAAATTTGTGGTCACTTCAAATGGAATCAAAGCAAGATTTAACGATACCAGCATGCAGCCATCAGATCAATTTTCTATGCTGGAAGCGTAAATTTACCTAACTTGGAAACGGCTATAAAATCAAATATGAACACAGGTAATATCACTCACCGTCGGGCATATGTTCTTAAAAGGTCTTTAGGCTAATATTAAGAGGAAATTTGTGTGTTATCATGCTTCAAAGTGTTAATATTGTTGTTTTAACTTCGCACGTGTTCACTCCCAACAGTGAGGATGCGTCTATGTTGACCTAGTTGAATGATGCATTGTGGGAGTTCTTTCCTTTTTTTCCCCTTCCGACCGCGTACGGAAATTACCGATGTTCGATGTACATAAACACGACAACGTGGTTTTGTGAAGCGATCACAATGAAGCATGAGCGTATTTTCAGGTACAAATAATGATAGAATCTGTAATCTATATCGCCAAAGCAGCCAGTTGTGACCCTTTTTACAGTGGTTTAAATTTAAACCGCTAGCAACCAAATTGACCGCACCGATCATCACAATTTTTTTTGCAATGACAATGCCGCAAGGCCATTTCACTGTGTGGCAGTGGTCGACTCAAGTGTTGACAAATGAACCACACTCAAAAGTCTCCTCCCAATAAAATTTTATTACCATCTCTGTTGCCTCATCCTCTATAGTTATCACAACATTTGTCCCCAGAAGTGTTTGTGTCAGACCTGTTTACTTCTACGATTTCTCTGTAGTTTCTACGGAATTTGAATGCAAAATCACTCCATGGATCAGCCATCAATTTCTACACCTATGCTTGCGAGCAAAATATTCGATACAACTTTCAAAACATTCTATTTTTGGGCCAGTATTTTCCATAGGAGCATGGTGTTGTTCAGTCAGCCTGAGCACTGAGGATTTAACAAGCCCCATGCCAGGCCAGCCAGTGATGATGCTTTAGAAGTTGTTGCAACTCTTGACAGCTGAGAGGATTAGCGTTCCCTTTGAAGTCCCATCAAACCCAGGTCCCGGATGGCCATATTTGCATACCTGTTGTGACCGGTCACCTGCTGTATGTGGTCACTTTTACTTGGCAGAAAGGGGGACCGCATACAGCAGGTACTACTGTACATTGATCAGTGATTAGGTGCCTATTAGCATTGTTTACCTCAGTCTTAGCATCACTGCAGCACGGCTATTTTCTCCGTAAC
The DNA here is from genome assembly GCA_964020975.1 of Hermodice carunculata. Taxonomy (NCBI): domain Eukaryota; kingdom Metazoa; phylum Annelida; class Polychaeta; order Eunicida; family Amphinomidae; genus Hermodice; species Hermodice carunculata. Next base: position 81,255,104 of record OZ026614.1, on the reverse strand, counting down.
AGGAACGTTACAATTGGCGCAATAAGCCTCATGTGACCTACATCATGACAGGGAGGAGTACATACACGTATTTGGGTGCAATGAGAAGGAATCCAAATAACTCTGGACGACGAACCCCTCCCGAGGCATATATCCATTTGCATCATTGGATTAGAGTCACGGTCAAGGTGGCCGAAAATTTGCGCTAAAATAGTAGTTCCCGGTTGATATTCATGCGAGCAATGTGGGGGAAGCAAAATTGAACTTGTTTACAGATGACACGTCATTCAGAGTAGTATTTATATGGTTGTTACACTGTTTCAACAAATATTGTGAGTCTTTGTTTCACTGCTGCATAAATTACCATGTGACGGCTGCCATACAACGGGACTATATGTACTCGTTGCAAGATACTGTACTGGACGCCCTAATCGTCCCAGCTGGAGGGGTAAAATAATTTTTTCACAGCCATACCCGCGACCATTATGCCGACTACAGTCTAAATTTCCCTGGGACTTAGCCTGGGAGGAACTTTTCTTGAGGATGGAAAAGACCGGCGGCCATGTTTGTTTACAAATTACATTGCATACATGGAAGATTGATTGATAAAAAGGTGTGATCGTCGTCAAAAAGTCTCAATAATAGAATAAAATGTATAACTATAGGCTTACCCTTACTATAATCTGTGTATTCTTGTTCATAGTTTAATATGCAGACATAAAAACTGGGGAAATACGCTCGATCAGTGTTCATAAGACAAGCATGCATGTTTGCCATGTGTTAGTCACATGACACAGTTGTGATGATTTCAGGGGTCATGGTAATATGCGGAACGGAACGACGTTCCGGCAAATATATGCCGGAACAGGTGCTCCCGTGTCCTTCGCGCTTTTTCTTCACTTCTTTGGTCCTCTCAAACCTTCCCCACACTTACGTCCTTCTTTTCTGAAAATATGGTCAGCTTTAAATATGTATTGAATAAAATCTATCGGGTTAACCACATATCGCTCGATCGCAAGATCGAGAGGTCAGCCATTTTCCCGTGATTGACATCCGAATCTGTAGGTTGAGTTAATTTTACGGTTCAGGTTTGACATATCACATGAACAAAATTTTTTTTGTAAGTTATTGCTGTTAAATATAATGGAGGGATAAACAGACACATGTAGCCCAACCATTTTTGTGAATACGAACTACATTTTTTAGTTTCTTGCGTGCTGAACCCCTGGCTGCCCAGTGCCCAACGAGGTTTGCCAATATGGCCGACCTCCCGTTCCGGCGATTGAGTGATGTGCATTTACCTTGTATATGTCTTTTATTATATACTTCAAGTACTCTACATTATCAGACAAGAAAGACAAAAGTGTGAGGTAGGTCTTGGAGGGCGAAATACGCTCCAATAAAGAGCAAGGGACAAGCGGGGGCCTGTTCCGGCGTATAATATGCCGGAACTGTCGGAACGAGTGGTTCCGGGCGGTTCCGTTCCGCATATTACCATTACCCTGATTTCAGAAGCTTGTTTATGCAATCTTGCGAGAGTCTCGAAAACTAGATTAGTCATGGCGGCACCCTAATGGAAACGCATGTGGATCATCCATGATGTTTTTGCAGCGAGATTTAAGAAATTTAAATGACAAAATTTTAAAACAAATACCAAAGTTTGATAACTCATAATGTTTTTAAGTAGCCGTATGATAGCATTTACCCGCTGATAGCGAGAATCTGACACAAAATGACAGTTTCAACATGAAAGTGAGGAGCGAGATTCCAGTTCACTTTTCACATACCAAGACAAAATAAAAAGGCAGCACAGGTGGATGTTTTTAAGTTTATTTATTTTCATTTTAACTTTATTCACCAGCTTTAAATCACAGATTTTTGTTCATTCCTTGTCATGAGCAGCCTGGTTATACTTCTTCATGGTGATATACCGGTAGACCATTTTTAAAAATTTTTTGGGGGGCGACTATTGTGCCGAACATACCTTGAGGTGTCTTATTCCCCCTCCACAGTTGGGGGTGTGACCTTTGTGTGGGTGAGACTATTAGGGCGTCCAGTACGGTACTAAAACGGCGCCTCTTCACTCATTGGCAAAAAACAAAGAATTCTTTTTTTTTTTTTCTGCACTACTTGAATGAACTATGTTCTCAACCTCTTCATATTAACACAGGCCACGATTTATAACTATAACGATTTTTTTTTAAAATCAGGAACTGTGGTTTCCAGGCTTTTCTGACCCCCAACAACTATCCCATAGGATAGGTTGGTGGCAAGGTCTAAAGACCCTTCCCCCCAAAATTAAGTAAATTTATAGTACTCACTCTGGGGTCATCAATCCCGGATATTGAAGCTTCAGGCCTGTCTAACACCAGGAAGGCAGCCAAGTTGGCAGTGTATGAAGCCACAATGATCATTGCAAAACCTGCCCACACCATACCCAGCACCCGAGCACTGAAGCTGCGAGGAGTGCCTACATTCAGGAAAATCACAGCAACAATGTTACACTGAAATCAAATTCAAATCTTACAAAAAAACATTGTATTGTGGTAAGGTTTTATCATAGACATTTGAGTGAAGTGAACAGCAAAATGTTAACATTACAAATATGAGTGCAAATCAATAATGAAATAGTAATTTGGGTGATTTCTTAAGTTTCTACAAGAATTGTTTTCCTGGATATTACTGCTGATATGGACAAAATATGAGTGTCCAACATGAGATTTTATCGAAAGATATGGTTTGGTGGAAAGGGGGCAGGCACATCCAACTCAAAACATCTTGACATTCTTCAAGTTCATGTTCCTCATACTTTGATTATTTTAATTAGCACTTCTTAACCTTTTCCCCCTAAAACTGCCAAAATATGGTGGCAGGTAAAGTTTCATCTGCTTTCAAGATTCTCATGTTCATGTTACAAACTTCAATTGAGGTACATGGATGAGTCCTGTTATGACAGCATGCCCCAGGTCAACAATTTTCTTTGGGGGCAGGTTAGCACTCAACCACCACAAGAAGAGTTGTTGACCCAGTCTCAATCCAGAGGGAGAAGGCGAAGTGTCATCTTTCCTTGCAAACAGGAAGTCTACAGGGAAGGGAACACATGAAGAAGTGATTCATCTAAATTTTAAATACATTTCTCCTTCGAATTAAACTGTGACAGGATCAGACAAAGCAAGACACGCTCTCATGAACATATGCATGACGTCAATCCTCTGGTATTACAGCAGCGTATACAGATAGACTCTAAAGCTGAGCACATTTTTTAATTGCATACACTACGACTTGCGCTTATGTGTTAATCATGGCTATAGTCGTTTTCACATTACACTGGTCCCCCTCTTATGAGGCCCCTCTCACTAGAGGCCATCCCTCTTGAAAGGCAGCATTCTTTTGCAGAAAGTATGGTATTTCCATTATATTCTCCCCCATTAAGAGAGGCCACTCCTCTTAGGCCACATTTTGGCTACATTTGGGGTGGCCTTATAAGAGGGGGACCACTGTGTTGTTAAAAATATAATGGTTAAAAGATTCAAATTCCTCATGAAGATACCTTTCATTCACGAGCAAGCCTAGTGTAAAGTAAAAAGTAGTCTTAGTCAACAGCATTCCCCGGGACACATTGCGTGCAAAGTATCCCGAGGAAAGCAGTTGACTTAATCTTAAATCAGCACTTTAAGGATTAAAACAATCACATTTGCATACAGTTTGGACGGAACATTACCTGCTCATCAACCTTTATAGCAACACGTATATTAAGGCCCACAATAAATCTTAAGGGCATTTCTATCACTGGCTGAGGTTTAAGCTGGAAGACACAATTTTAATTACCTTCGCCAATTCCACTATTGAGCAACACGCCCCAGGCGAACCACATGGCACTTGACAGGTTGAGGGCGTCCTCCTCCGTATCGTCACTCTTGGCAAGCTTAAACCTGCCAAATGGACTAAAGCGATCCAGTAGATACAGCACCAGCGCCACCACGTGGACCGACAGACCAACCAAAATCCACAGGGTGTCCTGGAAGGGCTGCAGAAATGAGGCTAAGCTGGAATCCTTGGTGGTCTGCAAGTATAACGTTATCACCTTTTACGGAATCTGTGAACACTTTTACATGGTGTGAACAAGTTGTTGACTCTTTTAACCCTTTCCCCTTGAATTGACACTTGGGTCAACAACTTTCCTTGGCATGAGTTGGGCACTAAGTGCCAAGGAAAGTTGTTGACCTGGGGCATGTGATCTTGACAGGGCTCATTTGCAATTCCCAGCCAAAATTGCTTTTCATTACTGTTGAAATTAGTTGAAAACACTGCAGCAGACGACATTTGTTGCCCAGCCGGATTTGGCCAGTTTAAGGGGGAAAGGTTTCAGAAGAGGAGCCACTGCCTTTATCAGAACTGTACTATATGACTATTACCATGACTGAACTGTACAAAATAAAAAAAAAAGACTGAAGCCTACATGACTTGCATATGAACACCGTCAAGTGCTGCCACCTGGGGTCCTAAATTCCACTATTTGGACCAACTTGCATCATGGGAAAGTGTTCCTGCCAGACGGAAGCACAGCAGAACACATGGCTAACTTGCTACCTGCTATTTTGCAACCTCAGCCAGCCCCTCGCCCCCATTCCCCCCACCACTGGTATCTAGATGTTACACGTGGAGACATCTGGGCAATAAAAAATAAGCTTTGTTCATTGGTTGAAAAATGTCATGCGGCAATGGACACTGTGTTTTTTCGACTTACCTTTTTTACCAGGATTGTGAGCCCTTGATACTTGAATGGCTTGGAAAAGTCAATCAATTCTGCTCTCTCTGGGTTAATGGTCAATGGAGATACTGTCATATCTGCCCTGTTAGACAACAATTCTCCTATTAACCCATTCCAATGCTTACGACTTCCATTGCTCTGAAACACGAAACAAGAAGCCCTCGAGTTTAACACTTGGTTTCATCAATACATCTATCACATGGAGTTTTACCTCTGCCACAAGGGCAGCTTCCGCAACCTTGAAAAAGCAGGTCCCAGCCACACACGATAAGGAATAAAGCTGTCAGACATAATGTCTTTTTGTTCAGACAAAACTTTTGTATGACTGACTTTTGTAGCGTCTTTTGTCTTCTTTTACAAGTACCACATCTGTTCATCCACTCCATCCTACAACATCCAAATCTATCAGCCTATCAGGAAAAAAAGTATTACAAAGTTTGAAATCAGAAATACTGATCAACACCACATTGTCTGTCATCATATTATCGGATCTTATCATGACTATGTTCTTTTTTCTCTGAACTCATACAAGTAATTCTTTTATAAATCACAATCTATTAATCTCCATTCCCAACACTACCCATTGCCAAGTAGGCACATGACAAATTAGCTGGGTCCAACTTACGGATTCATAGGAGCCAAAACAGCCATCCTCCACAAGGTAAAGTTCGTAAGTGAAGTTGACCTTGGAAGCCATTTTGATCAGGAGGTCAATGGCGTAACCTTTGCAACAGAATTCCCCGCTTACTCCTGCAAACAGACAGACAATCCTCACAGATGGTCATTACACAGGAATAAAGGCTCAGAAATATTATCCATAGGAACAGGGAGACGGGATGTTCTTTTGACTTTCAAATTAGAAACTTGGCCCTTAACATAGCATCAAAGGATATTATGTCTACAAGCATAACACTCTTGCAACTTTGAATATACCTGTTTTTCATTCTCTTGTGTCTGGATCTCTAACAGGGTTCAATAATTATCCAAAACACTCTGCATCCTAGAAAATCACAGCATGTTATATTACCTCCAGTGGTTGAGTTTGGCCTTGGGCAAGGAATTTTGTTCAGTTCTGTATCGCAGCCTGTCTTCGGCATTGGCTCTGTGTAGATGAAGGGCAACTCCTCGATTGTCACAACCTAATATAACATCACATATTGGAACATGTTTATATCCTTAAAACTATGTCACAACCACATATAATATTGATATACAGGCACATGTTTATATCCTTAAAAGTATGTCACAAGCTAATATAATGTGATTACCAGTACATGTTTATATCCTTGAAAGGATATTCAAACCTGGTAGAATAACAGATAACAGTAACTGTTTATATCCTTAAAAGGACATAGCTACCTTATACAGTTGTACGTGTAGACTAACATACTGATGCATGTTTTTCTCTCTAAGAAGACATACCAACCCAACATAATGACATAGAAACCCAATATAATGACGGGCGCTGGCGCATGTTTATACTCTCAGCAGGAATGCATTGAGAACATAAAGGTATAATGCGATACTTTAGTCTAACCCCTGGAGACAGATAAACAGCTCTCCTCAAAGCACTCTACATATACATTCTGCCCACTGAGCATAGAGTAAAAACTGTTTACCAACAGCATATTTTTAGATGACAAGACAGAAGCGAGCAACGGTTGTGACACTCAACATTTCTTGCATTTTCAATGAGAAAAAGTTGTTGCAGATATAATATATGCATCAGGTCCCACAAAGTCAAATGAATATAGCTAGTATACATACATGTACTCAGTGACTTGATTCTCTTAAAGCAACATTTCTGTATCAATCTACTGATATTTAATTTGGCATCTCATGCTAGGTATTTTTGTGAGCTGTAATGCTGTTGAGATTATCATTGTAAAATTCCATACTTTTTCAGCTCTTGCTGATGACTAGCTTAAAAAGAATGCAAACAATTAGTAGTTAAACCATAAACATGGCATTGGTCATATGTTTACATCTATAATAATTCACCCCCTAATTTCAAAAAGACTCACCCGTAGATGTGTAGAGATCTTGACCCCTTTGGGTTTGGTAGTTTGGTTGTTGGGCCATATAATAGAGGCTAAATTTATCTTTATCCGTTTTTCCTGAAAAAAGACCATGACAATACGGTGCATGATGCATCATTGTGGCAAATGTGCTAAGCTTAGGTGTTGATTTCACTATGCACTGGACTTAAAAACTAAACGACAATTTGAATGTAGACAAAAAAAAAGGCCTGTTAGAAATATGCTATGCTCTTTTACCCCTGAAAATGCTGATTTAAGACCAAGTCAACAGCTTTCTTCGGAGCACTTTGCACGCAAAGTGTCCCAAGGAAAGCTGTTGACTAAGACTACTTTTTGCTTTAGACTAGGCTTGCTGGTATTTGAATGAAAGGTACCTTCATGGGGAATTTTAATCTTTTCACCATTATATATGTTTAATGGTAATGAGAAAATGTCTATAGCCTGATTAGCACTTTAAGGGTTAATCTTTATGTTGGTCGATCATAACAAATCACTCTCATCCAGAGTGTTACATTAACTCTACACTCATATTTATTGTAAAAAGATTGTGCAGTTTACTTATCTGCATTCCTTTATTTCCAGGATAAAAATAATGAAAGGAATCATCCAGGTCAACAACCTTCCTTGATGTGCTTTGCATGCAGTGCACCAAGAAAAGTTGTTGGAATGAAAACAAAAACTTTATTTTTTTATGTTGTTGTACTTGTCACAGATAAACAAAATTTAAAAATAAAATATATGGAACAACTTATTCCAGATCTGTATTGGTTGTATAATTCTTGACCCACTATCAAAATACATACACTAATACATCATTTCACAATGTTTGAACACAGTAAAACTGTTGAATACACATGAAGAAGATCACATACTAAATTTCATATGAACGACAGATTTCTCTAGTACGTTTAGTTCCAACAGTGTCCACTAGCTGGCAGTAGCATATACATATCAGTGCATGTCTGGGCCCACTGCTCTTGAAATATTGCAGCCTTTTTGACAAAGACCAACATGTGGCCAGCCAGCCAGTACATGACACAGCCATGTACAGAGGTTCCTGTCTTCATAGACCACCTGCCTTTAAAGACTGCCCCTTCAGGATATTTTACCAAGTACCTGCCAGCAGTGGGTTAACCAGAGACTGAAGGAAAGACCAACTGTCTTAAGTGACCACAAATTGTTCATCATTATGCGCGGTCTCTGAAGACAGCTTTCTCTCTATTTTTCTTGCCTCCTCATATTGTCAGCGTCATGTTACACATAATGCATTGAAAGTCTTGGAAACTTTTTTTTTTTGCATCTCCATGAACAGCTGTTTCTAATAATTATTTGTGAAAATGACCAGAACAGATAAATCAATTTTCTCATAAAACATGACCACAATACACTCTATTTCCTTGCTCAGACTTCTCACTGATGGACATTCGAGCTTTAATACAGTTTGTTTTTGTGAAAGAAAAAGACTTTATCCCCGACACAAACAACAAAGTACATATATACATATATGTACTGTCACACAACTATCTCACAATATCCGCAACAGATGACACCAGTTGAGTATGAACATTTTCCAGTCACAAACCTCAAACACTTCCTGCAGACATATTTACCACCATGTAACAGTGAACAAAACTGAGACAGACACGGACACCATACGCCTTTAACCTGCTTCACAAATATACATTAACAACTGGACTGTATCGCTCCTTTAGCCGCAGATATGTGGCCTACGAGGGGGCAGCAGAGTATAGGCGCAGTGAGTTGGAGGTCGAAGCGACTGGAGGGCCCCAGACTGTTGGCCCCGAGTGGGCCAACAATCTGGGGCCCTACAGTCGCTTGGACCTCCAACTCACTGCGCCTATCCCCTGCTGCCCCCTCGAAGGCCACATATCTGCGGCTACTTTACTATTTCTTAACTGTGTGTGATCACTGTTGAGGACTTCTTTTTTTATATGATATATTAACATTTCAAGTTTTTTACTGAATCATCAACTTTGGTTCCTTCACTGAAATTCCAACAAAACCTATAGTAGTAAACAAGATCAAGTATAGCATAGCAATACATATATACAAGAGGCCCTAATATAGGCTGGTGAGCCTGTCGGCCAATTGTTTTTTGAATAAAATACGTTTAAACCAATACATATATACTCCCCCACCCCCACCCCATCCTACCAGAGAACAAATAGTTGAATTGCAAGGAAGGACATGATAATGTAATTAGAGGTCTGAAAAGATGATCAGCTAAAGTGATTATGACACAGGAAAATGACTGTCCCATTCATAAAATGTTAAGCCCATTTTCAGGGATGAGAATGCCTAGAGGGCATTTTGGCCACACCAGGAGCTAATTGGCAACCTTACATACCCCACCCCAAAGATTTTAACAAATTGAAAGCAGTTACACCAAACTCAGCACGTTTTGTTAAGTTGACGGAAAGCAATTTTGGCTGAAAGTTGCCGAATAGCAACCGATTCTCATCCCTGCATTTGACTTTATTTTAGTGCCCCTAAATGATGAGAAGATGGCGATTTGAAAAGAACACTGCATGGGATGGTTTGTGCGGCCAGCAGCTTTGATGAAAACACAAACCAAGAATTGATACCAGATGATGAGTTAGATTGTTTACTAACTGGAGATGAATCGGAAAATTTGCGGGCCGGTCAAGGTCGAGGTCACAACGGGCCTGTTTTGGTGCATGACACACCCCTATGTTATCAAGTATCCAGACAACAAATTCGGTAGGTGTTTATGGTATGGGTAGCAAAGCACAGTCAAGCTTTGTAGGAAGGAGCCGTCCAACAGAAGGAGGAAGTGCAGATATATACATGTGGTTCCAGTGGGGCACAAAAAAGATATTAATTACATCAAACTTTCATATAATATTCAAACTTTGACAAAGTCACACCTGGAGGGAAAGCAATGCCAGTAATCACACTGAAATAGATTGTGAAAGTGACTGTGAAATTCAAAACTAATTTACGTGTAAAGGAATACAATCGAAACGTAAACACACAATCAATTAATGATACTACGAATAAATGGTGGCTGTGTTCAATATTTTACGTGCAAATATTTGAGCTTCATAAAAATGCCACATGACATTTTGATTTGGCCAAATGTCTCCCTGTTTGAGAGTTTTTGTGCAAACTGTTGCTTTTTCAATCTGAACTGTTTGAAATATATGTATAGAATAGTGCGCTGACTCGGGACCCAGGTACCCGGGATCCCCCCCCCCCCCCCCAAAATGCCAAAAAGTCGCGTCCTGAATCCCATTTTTAGTACCCGATTACTTTCACAATAAATAAAAAAATATGTACATCTATGTGTATTTCTGCCTTTTTTACTGTAATGTTCTTTATTTTTCTTTTTTCTCTCAGGAATAGGCAGCTTGTCGAATGATAGAATTATGCTGAGCCTTAAGCAAATTAAAATATGTTTCTGCGTATCATTTGGGTGAGGGTTTTTGTCGCAGGTACCCGGGTATCTGTTACGGGTCCTGGGCATTTAACCTAATTTATTGGAGGTCCCTGGACCCGACTTTTTCCCCTTAGTCAATGCACTACTATGGAAGTCCATGGAACCACGTGACTTTGGCTTGTATGGAAGAATCAATGGACCCATGTGACTTTTGCTTTGTTTGGCTACCAACTGCCACTAAAATGTGATCTACTTTGACAATTTGTGTGATAAAACTACTGCAGCTTAATTCTTTTAACTCTTCCCAGCAGGTGGTACACAGTATGGGGTACAGTGTTGGGGGGGGGGAGGGGGGTACATGTATCTAATTACAATTACATGCATACATCAAAAACAAATGAAAGCAAGGGACCAAATGACCTTAAGTTATATTCCAATCGGCGACGCCTTGCCATTGTTTTGACAATAGTTTTAAATGCAAATCACACAATACACTTGTATACACTGATCAACACTTCTTCACTGAAAAAAATCACAAAAAAACAAAGGGATGGAACAGATGCACATGTAGATACCGTACCAACCTGGGGCAGCTCTATTTTTATCTAAAAACGTGATAAACAGCAAATGAAATTGTGTGAATAGTGCAGAGATCCAGTGCTGAAGGACATACCAAATAAAAAAGTGCAAGTGCAGTAAAGAAATCATAACTATGACTGAGTGAGCCAGGGGCAAGTTTTAATGAACTCCCTCAACATGGATGAAAGTGAAAATTAACACTAAGTCACTCGATACGGATAACAGAGATAGTGAAAATTATGTTACTCAGCAGGAGTAGAGGCACCTAGTACGTGTGAACAGCTAAGTCATTCAACATGGCTGACTCAGAAACCTATGTGTTAAACTAAGTCATTCAGCATGGTAGACAGAGAAACCTATGTGTAAAACTAAGTCATTCAGCATGGTCGACTGAGAAACCCAAAACTAGCTTTAACTCAGCAAAGTACATTTGATATTGAAACCCCAAAATACTTAAGTGACTTAGCGTGAACAACAGAGAAACCTAGAATTAAACCACTCATCATTGGTGACAGTGAAACCAAAAAAACATTCATGCTGCAATGGTAATGGGGAAGCCCAAAACTAAATATCTTGGCATGATTACCAGAGAAACCCTAAAAAAATACTCTGCATGAAACAGGGAAACCCAAAGTTAAATTATAAGCCTTGTTCTTGGTATTTTTCATTTATCCTAGGTATTTTTCACAACTTCCAAACTAAATCCATCATGGAAGTCTGTATGTGTACAGACAGAAAACTGGATCTTGCTTGGGTCTATGCAAGTCTGGACGCAAACAACCAATACTTACATAGGGTAACAATGTGGAATAGTATCCTACGGTGACCGTGCCTCGTGTCTGTACATTGACAATGTCATACTCTGGGTTTATACGATCGCCGACCTTGTCAAATGCTACCTTCCCTGTCAGACCATCGTTTAACACTTGCTTCCTCAGGTACCTATAAAACAAGGACAATTGGGAAGAGTTTGTATTCTCCACATACTATCTTTGGAACATGCAACACTTCAGTATTCTCCATGCCTAACTATTCAACATGTTGAAAACAGTGATAAATCAGTGTTCAAAAAGGTGTCAGACCTTGGGAGGGGAAAGTATGTACATACATGTACACAGGACAGGGGGAGGGGAGGGGGGACTTTGATGACTGATACCATTTGTCAGCATCAAGTGGTCAATGTGTTTTCTTTCAACCCTGTGACATCTAATACCAATGACTGAGCATGCAACTTTTTCCAGTTAACAATTCTCCACAAGCATCTAACGTAAATGCCTTCCGCTTCTTTTTTCATCATCAAGAACTACAAAAGTGATTAGTTGACGTATTTTCTGAGCACATTCCGGTCATACTGCATCTAATGTATACTCAGCAATGCTGTTAACTCAGTCCCAATTACAGTACTGATTTCGCATATGGGTCCCTTTTGCTAGCACGCCATTTTCGCATTGCGTACCACATTTGAGCGTGCTCAGTTGCGAGCTTTTTTGTCTGGATGTGCCATTGCAAATAGCACGCCAATTTCTTGCGCTCAAATTTCTGGCACGCCAAATAGCCGCGCGAGTTATATTTTATCTACGCGAATTGCATGAACAGGCACTCGCATAGACTGGGCATAGCATGCCAGCAGCAGGCCTCGCCCGCTATCTTTGTTTCCCCTTCACTTCAGGTCTCGTTTCTCGTCACGTGACCTTCGCAACAGAGGCATTTTTTTTTTGCACAATATGCGATGAGTGGTAAAACTAAAAGTGCCGAAACTTTATTTCTGCATTTCATGCCAACTGATCAACATGACTTTTGTTGAGTAAGACATTCTCTACATTTCTATGTGGTTTCGTTGTCAATTTAAACAAAAACTCGTGTCCTACACCCATACAAAATGAATATAAGCCTATCGATCTCAATCATGAATTGATCAAAACGGCCAAGCCTGTGTCACAGTCACTGTGTGAATCAACTGCATGGGTACCGGTCCCTTGGTTAGCATCACGGACGATGGTTCCTCTTAAATTTTTCTTAAGATCGGTCGTGTGTAAATGTTGTCATTAAATTATAGCGGTAGAGTTTGTTGCTGCAGTAAAAGGTCGATAAACACACTTTATTGCAGTCACTGATAAACTGTCAACATGATCATCACATGCAGTAGCGGTATTTTCACCCGAGCCATGTTTACCTGTGGCTGGCGTATTTTACTCTCTTTCCGTGAAAAAAATGGACTGTTTGCTCTATTGTATGCAAAGAATGGTAGTATGTCATCATTCTGACCAATTTAAAGAGTTAAATTTTGTTTCTTGTCTTATAAATTGTCCGTAATCGCCACTTGTGTTCACACAAATGTCGCCCATCTTTCACAAGCAAAACTTCACAACACGAGGTAGCAAGTAGTCCCGAACGAATCAACGGTTGAAAAACGACACATTTGATTCGACGGCGAACACCATGTGATCGATTCTGGCCCCCGGACTGACCTAGAATATTCCGGAGAATCGTCTTCGGTAGTTTCCGACTAAAATGACGTTTGAAATAGAGGCAGTTTTGGCGGGGTTTACCCTAAAATACTTTTGTTTCAGCCAATGGGAGAGCTTTCTTAAAATAGACTAGGTTCTCCGCATTCTAACGATATGAAGATCATGGGGGGTAGACGAAAAAAAAGATCGAGACCGCGACGATGAAATCACCCTCCGTGGCAGTTTTCCAAAGTTACATCATTCAAATTGTTGCAAACAATGGCCCGATCATTGATTTAAATCATCGTAGAAGGAAAATATTCGTTTTTAACGCAAAATCGAAATAGCCATCAACAAGAACTGACGTTTCTCTACAATAAAACGTGCGTGTTTGCATAATAAACAACACCAGGAATATGAGACGGCCTTTAATCAGCCACTTCAAAAGTTTGAGTGACACGCTGTTCTAGTAGGCGAGTTCTAGTACACTGGGAATTTGACGTGCTGAGAGTTAAAGGTTGGTCCTACAAGAAAATAAACTAATTTGAAGAAAAGCTCCTCACAAAAAAACATCTCTCCTCTCAATGTCTCATGAGACAGGATCCATGCATCAAGATCACAAACATGGGCGCATATTCATTAGATTAGCGCAAAAATCTCATTTGTTCTCTCGCTGGTACGCTTCGCGGAAAGTGCTGTCAGTGCAGTTGAAAACGCGAGCGTGTGAAGCCAGAAAAAATTCGCGCGTGTTAATGGTCGAGACCACAAACATTTCAAGCATGCTACATGCGAAGTAAGCGTGCTCATTTTTCTCACACGACGAACTGGCATGCCAGAAATTTGCGCACAACTCAGTTTTCGCATCTGGCTGGTCGCATCTGATTTTGGCCGGCGAGAATTTCTGGCATGCCAGATTATTTGCTAGCATGGGGTGTTACGAATGCGAAATCGGTACTGTAAGTTCATATTAACTCAGCTACTGTCTCAGTCCCCTAGCTGTTGTCTCAGTCGCCAAGCTCTTGTCTCAGTCCACCAGCTACTGTCTAAGTCCCCTGGCTGTTGTCTCAGTCCCCTAGCTGTTGTCTTAGTCTCCAAGCTCTTGTCTCAGTCCATTAGCTGATGTCTCAGTCCCCCTGCTGTTGTCCCGGCTCCCAGAGGGTTACATCTACCTATGATTATGAAGACAAATTTTACATAACACAGTCGTCCTTCCTGTAAATGCCCAATGAGCGACCACCTGCTGTATGTAGCTACCTTTGGAATTGATCTACAGGTGGTCTCTCAAGGCAGGGATGGCTGTACAGTGGTCACCATCACTGTCATGACAGACCACCCCAACGAGGGACCACCTGTCTTAACAGCCAGCTTGTCAGGAGAAATGTTCCTGCTATTTTTCCTCTCCTTTATGCCTCCTATGAAAGGACCACAAACTTGGTAATCCCCTAGGGGTGGTCTTTTTTTTTCCAGACAGGTTTCACTGTGTATCAGCTGCATACCTCAGCAGTTTCAAGCCCTCACTCCATCCCCCCTGATCCGTAGTGCATCGATCGGGCGGCAAGTGAGTCAAGTTGTCCTTAGACAGCAGGTCCTGGAAGGCCTTGGCTATGATCTTGACGCTGTCCTGCAGGTGAGCCGCCTCGGCCGTACTGTTGACCAGTCGCAGACCTAACACCCCTGTCAACATGGTCCGGTAAAACAGATTTGTATTAAGTGATTACTGTGATTTTGGTGATATGATATTTCTTCCTCTTCTTGTTCAACATGTATAAATATTGATACACAATCAAAAATGATTATAAACACACACACATGAACAAATTACATACTGTAATTCAATACAATGTATGTTTCTATTCACATGTTTGCGGTAATGGTTAGGATGTAATTTTGTAAGTAACATTATCTATTGTTTTGGGTGTATTTTTCATGTTTATTTGTATTTTGATTGTGATATTCTTATTATACCACAGAATACAGAAACCATAATTTAAAAAAAAAAAAAAAAAAAAAAATTTAACATGGTTGTGGCAGTATATGCATGTACTTATCAGCACTCTCTGTCATCTGACACTACTCTTTCATTTCTACAAAAAGAAAAAATATTTTTGTGCAATTTTGGCATCTTCTTGCGCATTTCAGATCTGATTTTGCCCCTTTCTTTACAAATATTGGTAAAAAAAATATAAAACTGCCCAGCTTCACTAGTTTTGTTAAAATATACAACAGAACTCAAAATGTAATTTGCTTGGCTTCATGTATGAAAATCAAGTGTCGAAAGTATCAACTAAACAAGAGTCACCAAGAATTTGAATTGCCATGAAACATTTACATGTACTTGCAAGATCCCTTTATACATAAATTCCAAAACTGGGCTATACATCAAAATATATGTCCACAATGAATCTAGGAAAACCTCTGTATAAAGAAACCACTCCTCCATAAAGATTGATTTTGTTCACTCATGTGGGTGGTTTGAAAAGAAAAAAATTCTACTGTATATTATGATGATCCAGGATACATCAAAGTATGCAACTTCTTAGCCTTTTAGCAATGAGAAGACTAGGCAAGTGTTGATAAGAACAGATACACGGTGTGCCAAATAAGCCTGACGCGTTTCGTCCATCACTGGACTGATCAGATGCTAATGAGTAATGATTGACCACAGGTTGAGCATAACTCTAGTCTTATGCCCAGCAGTACAGAGAGTTGAAATCTTTCAACTCCACAGTCAAGGGGTTCAATCAAAACTGAATGCTGCGTTGTGTGTATGGCCTTTATATAGGGCCGTGTAACGTTGCTAGGGGAAATCTAGACGTTACTTTGTATTGTGACGTCATCAATTATGGGTCAGCACGTTTAGCCTTACTGGACAGTAGGACTGGGTTGTGCCAGTCATCACAGGTGACTGTGTTGGCATGTGGTTTGATGACAGGCCTTAGCCTTTTACATGCAAGTCAAAATGACAGTCACAATATCTGAATCATAACCACATTCAAATCCTTCATGGCAAGGCGAGCCTTTCATTCCAGCACTAATCTGCCCAGACCAAACTTGGCGGGGCCACAGGAAGCAGTTGGTCGGAGTCAACGGCTTTCCTCAGCACACTTTGGTGTGCATTGCACCCAAAGTGCACTGAGGAAAGTTGTTGACTCCATGTTGAGATAAGCACTTTACGGGCTTATACACGTACAGACACTGTGAGGTGATGAATACATGCTTTTATATAAAAGATGCCCCCATTATTTCATATAAATATGGCAAAAATACTGGACAAAGTATCATGAATTACAAGAAATTTCTGGCTTCAATTACTCTTGAGGATATTGCAGCTAATCAAAATCGTGACTGTATGTCTAACAGAAAATATTCTAATTTTGTTGATGCATACCACAAACATGTATTTACAGGTAATTTGGATATAATACAAAATTAAGTTTTAAAAGAATTGATGAGAAAAGGTACAAAATTTCGGACATGTCCCAAGTTGCAAATTTGACAGTATTTTTCACCATACCTGTACATGTAATGCTTTTGATTCCTACTGTATGAAATGAGCAAAGAAAGAAAAAGCAGATTTTCAGAAACTTGAAGGAGGGTTATCAAACTTGAAAAGTCTTTAGAAATAAAATTTATCATTACAAATCCCATATTAAGAATTTCAGTATGATAAATTTCAAGCAGCTTAAGCTTGCAAAAGCAGTTTTGTAATCACTAACATATTGATAAGATAGGTAACAATTTTGGGATCATCTGCAAAAAATATTATCTGGATGTTCTGAAAAATGAACTCGGCATAAACAATATTTCAGACATAAGAGGAAATGACGTATATAAATTACATAAACAATCCATTGACAATTTGACAGATACACATGAGGATGACATGAAAAAAAAATTAATATCAAAATTTCTGAAGAGGACTCCTCCATTCCACTTTTGTTCTGGACACCCAAATTACATCAAGACTCTTTTAAATCAAGATTCACAGCTGGTGCTTCAAAATGTACAACAAAACAACTATCAAAGGAAGTAACACATTGTTTGACTACAATTAGGCATCATTTCCGTAAACACTGTAAAGCAATTTCTAGAAACTGTGAAATAAATTGTTTTTGGAGTATTAACAATTCTTCTGAGTTTGTATCTAAAATCAAAGATTTAAAAGCAAAAAGTATCAAATGTTTTAATTTTTCAACACTGTACACAAATCTACCCATAAATGAAGTCAAAAGTTCTCTTTCAGAATTAATCAGCAAAATGTTTAAACGTAATGGTAAACAATATATAAATATTAATTCATATTCAACGAAGGCATAATGGTTGCATAATAAATATTTAAAAAGTAACAATAAATCTTACACTGTTGAAATTTTGATAGATGCTATAAAATTTCTTTTAGATAATATTTTTGTTCAATTGGACCATTGGTTTTTCAACAAATAAAAGGCATCCCAATGGGCAGCAACTGCTCCCCATTACTCACTGATTCATATTTAACCTGGCTTGAATTTCAGTTCATGGATAAATTGATGAAAAAAAGATTTTCATTTGGCTACAAAATTATCAAACAATGCAAAGTATATTGATGACACTGCTTGTGTAAATGTGCAAAATTTTAATGAAATCGCTAAAGAAATTTACCCAAAAGATATCCCTCTGGAAGGTAACAATTCAGATGATTTCAGAGACGTGTTCCTGGACTGGGATATTCGGGTCACAAATGACAGATTTGGCATTCAAGTCCATCACAAAATTGATGAGTTTAACTTTGAAGCAGTCAATTATCCTTTCTCTGACAGTAATATTTCAGAAACTATTGGATATACTACACTTTTGTCAGAAATTCTGAGATTTGGTCATATTTGTTCTAAATTTCGGGACTTTGCATTCAGAACCAAATTTGTTTTCAATAAACTTGAGTCAAGAGGATTCAAGTATGTATTGATCAAATACTTCTACAAATTTTTCTGTAAATATCCAGAGATTGTTAGAAAATTTGGTTTCAATAATTTTAGAGATTTTAGAATTGCTTGTTTTGCTACCTTTCGGCATCTTTTGAAACATAACCTAAGAGTTGACAACTAAACAGAACTTGATTTCTTGGAGACTTTCATATGAGTAGGTGTCATCATGGAGTTTGTTTTACACTTCTGGTACAAGATGTCTCTTGTTACCCTTGTTACGAATTCCCCAGGTTTATACAGGTGTCTGGCTATAACTGTTTATTTTGTCATGACTGGGATTAAATATATAGCCCCAGTTTGTTTCTACCTCATTTATACACTGGCAGGTAGTTAGACTTGTGTGTCCTATCCAGCTAGAAAGGGTACATACCAGTTCAGGGGTAAGTCACACCATTTTTATCTTAACTTGTTCTATACCATTTATTAATTATGTTTGGTTTGATAGATATTCTGTATTCAAATTGAAGCTCTGTATTTATATGCAGAACTTTACTTATTTAGCTAATTCATCATTTGACATGTTCATATTTATTCATTATTTTGTGGGTTGTCTTTGCTAAATATTTAGCTTAGACAAGGAGCCACTACTCAGAGAGACATGTACAGGTACAGGCTCCGAAACTTGTTCTCAATAGTTACCCACTGAAGACCCTGAATACAGCCTATGTCAAAATTCTACAGAAGAATGTGACAATAGTACTTCCATGTGTATACAGTTTAGCTTATGGAGTGTACAGAGTTCAGACTATGGAATAAGGTAGTGACTACCAGGAAGTGGTTCTGGACAAAACGACACAAATACAATATTCTAACCGCTCAACAACTGGCTACGAATTTTTTTTTCTGAGAATATTGAAAACCTCAGACTATTTATATCAAATTTCAACAACATATTCATGAAAAATCATCTGGGGTTTACCAACACTTAACCCACTCAGTGCCAAGTTTTGGACGGAGTCAACAGATTTCCTCCTGTTGACATAGACCATTATAATCTCTGGAACATTAGACATGCTGGTACTTGAATGAAATGTCTTTTCACAAGGAATATGAATCTAGTATCTTTGGTATCATTGAGAGCAAGTAGTGTGGCTTTAGTGGTGGTTAGCATTGAAAGAGCTAATTATTACAGTAAAACCTCTCTAACCGAACACCTCCATATGCCAAACACCTCCCTAAACTGAACACCTTTTCTTGGTCCCAAACATATACTTCCCATGTAAGCAAACCTCCCTTTACCGAACACCTTGATATACCGAACACTTTTTTCTGGTCCCAAGGGTGTTCGGTATGGGGAGGATTTACTGTATAAACCACTTGGTTGGGAGCACATTCCCAGACAGTGGTTCAGTATATCAGACACCTGCCTTGTGGGGTGTTGCTGGTGTCCAAGGCCTGTTCTGTCACTATCCAGGCATACTCAGCAGCAGTTAGATTCAGGTTTGCAGCATCTCTAAATATCACCTCTGCATCCTCTTTTCTGTCAAGTAAAACAATACAGACAATTATAAGTCACGTATTACATTCATGTAAAGGAAATTTTCAAATTTTGCAGTGTCATAAAATTCTGACTTTTCTGTTGGCTGTCTTCCCAGCCCAGTAGTTACAAATTATAGATATTACATTAATGTTAAACATATATTGACTCCCAGTTTTAGATTTCTGGAGTCCTCCTGAAAGTGTAAGGGTGGAAGAACTCTGGGATTCCACTCAATTTCATGCCGTGTACAGAGTATTGTTTGCAATGCCCGAGTTAAAGCATACACAACACTCTGGGTGGCCCTGCAATTTAACACAGCACTCTAAATCAAAATACAGCTAGTGAGGACTGCATACCGTGGCTGCCCTGGTTTCAGTTTTTGTAATCTAACGAGTAAAATTAGTCCAATTTTAATGTCCATTTCCTATGCATGTGCACAGAGATAACATTGTTTTCATCTATGAAGCTGACATTTTTACAAAATATTATTCTGGCACTACTGCAAGCTCCATGCGTACATGTAGATATGTACATACATAGATACATTCATACATAGAAAAAATATCAGGCATGCAGAATAAACAACATCTTTTATATGTTATAATTTTGCCTTGATGGTATTGCACGGAATTTCAGAAATGATGACTTTAACTTCAAAGACCAACCTGGGACCATCAAATCGTGGTTTCTCAAGGCAGGTGGGCTTTCACAGGAGTGGTCTTTCAAAACAGTGACCTGAGCCTTTTTGTTCAACTTCCAGAGCAGTTACACACAATATACTTCATACAGTGGCCCCCCCTCTAATCAGGCCCCTCTCACCAGAGGCCACCCCCACTTGAAAGGCCAGCATTCTTGTGCAGAAAGTATGGTATTTCCATTAGATTCTCCCCCTCAAGAGAGGCCACCCCTCTTATAAGGCCACCTTTTGGCTGCATTTGGGGTGGCCCTATGAGAGGGGGACCACTGTATACATTACCTGGCATACAGCAGCAGAACACGAGACTGGAGTGTCAAAATCTCGTACAGATCTTCAGTGTAGTTGTCCTGCCCTGATGTGTATTGAATATTTTTCTCAATCTGAAATGAAACCAACGGCACATATGTGTACATATCTACTGCAAAGAAATACAAAGTCATGGAATTAACAGAAGTCCATGCACAAAGCATAGGGATCTGCTGTACAATAATGACCACATAACAGTGGTCCGTCTCCCAATGCATGTTGTCGTTTCTGCCACGTTATACACTGAATCATTTTGAAAGGGGTATTTTAAAAAGTCAAAGAAATCTAACTCAGGACTTGCGCACAGTCCTTCGGTTGAGTTTGACTTTCAGTGCAATCAGAAAGCAAAAACACTTCAAAAAAGACAGGAAGGCAAATCTAACGGCACTGATGCAGCGAATTTGAGTGCTACAAACAGTCCAAAAGAGACCACGGATGCAGTCACAACAAAGGTGGTGCCGAGTACATTGTACTTTGAAACCAGCATCCTGAAACAGTTTTCACGACTTCTGTTGATCAAACATCAAGCTTAGTGATGACTTTGATCACTTGGCAGCACATTGTAAGCCCAACATAAAGCTGGTACTTTTACTGCTCCTGTATCCTGACTACCAGGTTCATAAATATAAATATATATATATATATATATATATATATATATATATATATATATATACACACACACACACACACACACACACACACACACACACACACACACACACACACACACACATATACACATATATATACTCTCAGTATATTTATACAACATATCTAGAGAATCCAGAATGGGTGGCCCATTGAGGATAAAGTTGGGATCACGAGTTGTTGGATTTTCATGTTTTGACATGAAAATCCAACAATGAGTGATCCGAACATTATCTCCAATGGCCCACCCATACAAGATTGTCTTTCTCCTACATGCATGTCAATAAAGGGCAAATACGCACCAAATCGAAGTCTATTGGCGAAATTTATATAGTTCGTAAGGGATGCCATTTTGAAAGTGGGAGGAACTGGTATTTTATTAAATGCACCATGGCCTCTCATTGGTTTGTCTTCTACTTGAAACCAATGAGTGACAAATCAAATGAAAGATTACAATTAAAACCTATCCTTCATACCCATGAACATGTAGGATAACCCATTCAGGATAAGCTTCCGACATAGGAGAAATATAAGTTTTCCGTATGACCGGCTGCGATTCCACACCACACTGTGAAGTGTTCTTTACACATATAGTTTACATATAAACTCTTGAAATGATCTTGCCAACCTTCGGGGTTTTTTTCCTCACAAGTCCAATTCATATATTTCATTAGTTGCAGAATGAGCACCGTTTGCTAGTATGTACACCAGTTTTAGCACTTGCCAATAATATGCCAATAATATGTCTGGTCATGTGGGGTCAAATGAAAATTCTCTCAGGACAATCACGGATTTGAAAGTTCTTACCTTGCTTAAAACCAAAAATTTTGTACTTATAAATGGGGCATTCCGTGGTAATACGGACATGACCTTTAGAAATTAAAAATAGTTCAAAGTTGTTTTTATGCACAAAAAATTAAAGCTACATGTAAGATATTATATTTTGAGGAACAGAGATGAGTGTCCACCTTGTGTCCTCAGTAGTAAAAATAACTCATATTAAATTCAAAATTTAACGAAACCAGCGTTGTGGATGGGACATGTAAATTATCCTCTACCTTTCATGTTTTGGTGATTTTCTGAAAAAAAAAACTTTCTAGCCAAATGATGAAAGAGCAGATGGATATATGAAAACTTGCTTGATTCAGAGTAAAGTTTGACTTTTTTAATTGGTGTCCAATTCTTAAAATGTCCCATCCGCGACGTTGGCTTTTTAAAGTTAGTCTAATTCAAAGACCAGGACATATATCAAAAAGGTACTTAGAATCCTTGAATAACACCATAAGAGCTATATATAATAAAGCTTAAGAAAAAAATTATTTAAAAAAATTATACTGATTTAAAAGCAAAATTTACATGTCGTAGACAGAATATTTTGTCATGGACAGGACATTTTGTCAGGGACAGGACAGCCTTTCATATATATGGAGTACAACTCAAATTCAAAATTTTTCTGTTGTTGTATACCCAAGTCATAAATTTATGTATTTGTTTTATTGATGAACACTAAAATCTGTCATTCAAAACACTTTATTATTATTACTATATAGATATGGACCTGACTGTTATTAGAATTTGAAAATGTAGTGGACTGGACATCACAGCACATGCTGAATGTTTCGGTTTATTTACTCAATTTAACTTAAAATTCTTCTATTTTGCTTTCCATAGTTAGGTTTTGATAATATACTTTTTTGTGCAAAAGTTCAAAATAATAGATGGGTATTTGTGTTTTTAAAATGCAACAAGATAAGCATGTTCATCAGCCTATTCTATGCATAGGTCAAACTGTCCCGTCCGTGACGACAACAGAAATCCTGATGGAATATTTTCAAATGCAGTCAAAATTGCACATAAACATTAAAAACTAACTTGTTTTTACATTGTCCAGTGGAATATAATACAAGACCTTCAGTTGTTGGTTTCCAGGATGCTGTAATTCATAGATTATCGAAATGTTAGAGTATTGAATGCAGACAGGACATTTCTTGTTAATGTTGAAATGAGTTTGAAGTTAAATATAATAAAAGTAGAGCCATCAATTATTTCAAAACATTAAAATATGTACTTGTACATGATCCAAGTATTTTGGTCTAAAGTGCCAGTAGAAAGTCGGATTATTTTTTATTTCAGGTCATGTGGACAAAAGTGTGCCGTCTGCGAGAGTGCCTGGAGTCCTGTCCAGGACACTGCTAATTTGCATATTTAAAAAGTATTTGAAGTTGAAGAATTAAAATTTCTGTAAAAATTGCCATAGAGATACCCAAGTGATCATATTTTAGGCAACAATATATTGATTACAGAACTGTAAACACAGCAGAGTTTTGACATAAATGCCTTCACCTCAAAACCCATGTCCAAAATTTGTACCGTCTGGGGCACTCATTTTTTCTACCAAAAAATGAGAAAAAAAAAAAGGATTTTTTTTTTGTCTGAGGGCCCACAAAATGGATCCCAATACAGTTTGTGACAAGAAGAAAATGATGACAAAAGATGGCTGTTGTAAGTTACGAGCTATCAAACTTTGCAAAATGTCCCATCCATGACAAAAGAAATACCAGGGATGCCCCTAATAGGTTCTTTGAGTTAATGGACAGATAAGTTAGACCCAGCCCATGATGAATTTGTGAGGAAATTACAAATTCCAAAGCACATGCTGTGGGTGTAACACACATTTTGTGCCTATCAGTAGGATTTTGAAGACACAAGTTAGACCTGAGGATAAGTACAATGTCAAAATAACTTGTCATCAGCACAAGAGCAGATGTACAAAGAATTACCTACTTCCAAATTTAAATACTCATAACAAAAATCCCTATTCAAGAGGTCAATGTGGAATAAGAACTGGTAGAATTACTCCTGGGGTCACCATTTTACCCTCTTTGTGCTCGCCATGCCAACAGTCACGCTAATTTGAATTATAAGATGACTGCACCTTGAAACTCCTCAAACAAAGGCCTGTCATCAAAATACTGGCAAGTTTGGTCTAAATTTGGCAGAACTTTTCAGAGAAAGCAAGTTGGCCAGGGCAACAGCTTTCCCTTGGCTCATGACAGGAAAGCTGTTGATTCAGTCCAGAAATCCATCACTTTAATAACTGTTCCATGCCTGAGGTCTTTTTTTTTTCCATTTTAAAGTCAAGGCAACAGGAGACTAGATGTATATTATTTAAAGACAGTCTGAGGTCAGTGAGTGCAGTGCTTCATCTTCTAACATTTATAATGTTGTATGAAACATTAACCCTTTTGTGCTTCAATTAGCAAACAAACACAATAATGAAATCTTGTCCACACCTTTTAAATATCACCTCTGAAGTAAATGTTGTCAACAGAACAGTCAATGAAAGCTGCAGGAGAAACTTATTGAGAGAGCAAACAAAGTCCACCATGTTTTGTGTGTCGGGTGCCTTAAAGGCAGTCCACTCCAATGAAAGTTGTTGACTCTTATTATCCTTGGCGAGTTATAAAAGAGGACCTCACCTCCAGACCCACACCTTCTGCCTTGCTTTGAAACTTTCCTAGGGTGGCACGCCCCTCCTGGTCCGTGCTGTGGATAAACACGACTTTCTTCCATTCCAGAGCTCTGATCATGGCCACCCAACCCTCCGCCTGGTCTGAGTATGGAGGGACAGTTCTCATGAAAGACTCGTGCACATTCTGAGAAAAAAAAGGCAAACAAGACTATGACTATTAGTTTTAAATGGGAACACTGTGAACATATATGTATCATGCAACTGTAAATGTTTGGCTGAAATGACGATGAAATGAATTGAATATAATATTAATGTAATTTGACATTAGCACGTAACTCAGAACGAGCTAGCATTAGCATCCTATCAGTTCCTGATGAGCCCCTGTTGGAAGCAGAACACATTGAACGGTTTTCTGAACACATTTTCATTGAAAATAAACAATTTTCACTGGTTCCCTAGCCGCCAGGCACTAGCCTGGTATTTATATTAATGTATTTGAAGATGTTGAATATACCATGGCTCATATCCTAGCAATATTGAGCAGTGATCTGAAGACTTGTCTGGATGATAAGGGGCAAGTTTCTGGATATAACATGACAAGGTGTGTCAGCTGCAAATTTTCACAGCCCAGTATAACGCTAAATAAGACTGGCCCAGGCAAGGAGGCCAGTCACTTAACCCCTTTCCCTCAACCCGGCCAAAACTGGACAGTGGTCACAAGGCATCTGTTCAGAATTTCCAACTAATTTCAACTGTAACTGAAAGGCAACCAGAGATTGCAGGATCCATGCCGCCCTCCCCTCATTCATTAGGTGGCTAATCACAGGTCTCATTTTGGAATGACTGTAGTCAATAAAAATAGGCTATCACCCTGACCCAGATCTATACTTTATGCATGACACACTCTTGTGTCCAGATACACAGGTGTGTAAAGTTTCATGATTCTAAGTTGAAGGACAACAGAATTGTAGCCCGGATATGAAGTGTAATGTAGTTAACATAAATGTATCACCGTGACCCAGATACTTACCCTAGTGAATAACTTTTGTTTCATGAAACATAGTTCAATAGCATAGGAATAATAGCCCAGATAAGATTGTATAGGAATATGTAACTGTAGCCCAGATACTTGACCTAGTGACCTCCTTTTGGTACATGACACGCCCCTATGTCCAGATACAGCTGTGTATAAAGTTTCATTCATCTAAATTGAAGAGCCAATAAGTTATAGCCTGGACACAAATAGCATAGACCAGATACTTGACCTAGTGACCTACTTCTGTTTCACGACACACCTTTAGGTCAAGCTACATGTGGGTGTTAGGTTTCATGACACTAAGTTAAACAGTAAAGGAATAATATCCTAGACATGATTTTACAAGGATATGTCACTATAACCCAGATACGTAACCTAGTGATCTTCTTTTGGTACAAGACACACCTTTATATGTAGATCTATGCATAAGTGTGTAAAATTTCATTACTCTAAGTTAAATACTGAAGGAATTACAGCCCAGACATGTTTTGGGCCTTTACTGCCCAACTCATGCCAAGGAAAGCTATTGACACAGTCTTAATCCAAGGAGGAAAGGGGTTAATCGATTTTTCACGAAGGCTGAAAAATTCTATATTACCTGAAATCTGTGTACCTACTCTACTTCTGTTTGAACTGTTTCAACAAAAATTAAGAAAGGCTTTTTTTTTTTTTTTGCTTAAGTGCAGAGCAAAATACTTAAATATCGGTAAAGTCTTTAATAGTGGCATCACTGCAAAGGGAGCAACTAGAACTGGTCAAAGAACACAAAGCAGTGAGCACTCAAAGTCTGACTCTACACTGCCATTTCAAATGACTGGTACAACGTGCCTCTGAAGGCTGTGTCAAAAGCTTCCACCCTCAGACACAATGCACCCAAAGTTTTCCTTCCCAGGTTGCATATGTTGGTAAAATGACACAGAGTCTACATGGTTGCCATGGTAAATAGTAGGTCATTAAACTTTTTTTTTTTTCCTCAGCAAACTAACATCATAAAAATACCATAACTTAGGCCAAAGGAAATAAATAGTGTGTTTGAGGTTACATGCCAAAAATAAATAGGGTAGGTAGGTAGGCTTTTTTTTTTTTTTTTTCAATTTTTGCTCTGAAAACAGAAGAAAAGTGACTTAACATGGATAAATTGTGCATTTCATAAAGAAAATCTGCCTAGATTTTTTTTTTTTTTTTTTTTTTTGAAAATCGATAAAAAGTTTAAGGGTAGGGGGGTTTGGGCAAGGGTCGGTAGGGAAACCCCAAACACAAACTTTTTTTTTTTTTGCCTTACCTTATCAGAAAAAGCACTCTCCCTGGCTGATATACCAATCACAGGAATCTTGTAAAAACCACAAGTATATGACACAGCCATGGGCGACATATCACTGTGCTGTGGGTGACTTGCTATCACTATGTATACCTGGGCCGGCACCAGATCCTCACATATGGACCGCGCAGCAGTGATGGGGTTGTCTTGCATTGTGATGGACGTACCATTAAACTGTACCCCAGGCGGCATAACGTCTGTGTCTTGGTTGATTCGGCGAATGGCATCATGGAAGACTGTCTGGTAATGGCGGGAACTGAGAACGGCTCCGATCATAATGCTTCTTGTCTGGCAATTTATGACATGTTGTTGGCCAAGAAACAACATAACCAATATCCACCAGTGCTTCATGCTGGGCAACATATTCAATATCTGTACCCAACAAAAATGAAAAAAGAAAAATACAAAAACCAGTAATAATCAATCTGAAACTACCCTGGGACAAGAAAAAATTGTGAAGTTACTGACTGGTACTCTTGGTCTACAAATAAAACTTTTGAAATGAAGAATGTAGCTGTCTGTAGTGTTTCTGCTTGGCCATCTTTCATACTAGCCTTACCTTTTTTTTTCTTTCAGGACTGCAACCTGCTGAACTTTCAATATTGCCTCCATAAAGATGTTTTTTCATGTGTTTGACACTTTCCCCAAATCCTAGCTTAACCCCCGTCGTGATGCACCGTCATGGTATATTTGGTACCATACAACTCATTTTTTCTCAACATATCGAATTTAGTGCCCTTTACTAAACTGTTAAATGACCTTGAAAAAATAGGTCAAGGTCACCCAAAATTTTACAAGATTTGACCATTTGCCTTATACGCATATTTGGTGTAAATTTTGCAGGTCAATATCTAACTATTATTACAATAAGGAATTTTATGTGTTTTTGATACTTGTGATTTCCCTTCCGAGAACAATTAAATATTTAGCATGCGACTAAGCAAGTGGTTATCTTCATCTAATAACCCATGTGCGAGTATACAAGCACAATGGTTTAACTGGACTGTTAATAACTGAATACACAAGTCACGCCGCAGTAGTCTTGCCTGATGTCCTGCAAATGTGAATATTTTACAAAGAAATACACTAGGAAGATGTACATTTTTCCCAAAAACTGCCCACAGATACCAGGGATACATTTTGTATAAAAAATATTGAAAAGAAAGTTTTTCATTCACGCTTAGTGCTTTACATACTTTAATTCTGAAATGCTCAGTCAATGCTGGAAATTGGAACATACATTTTATTCAAATGTATCAAAGTTTGCCAGACTTTCTATTGTTCTACATATTCACTCATGCATTTCATGCACTTGTATACACTATTGGATGAAGATGGCCACTTGCCCAGTCTAAAAAAAAAAAAAAAATCTTAACAAGTATGAAGAATTAAAAATAACTGTCAATGATCAACACCCAGATTTAATGTTTGGAACTGAACCATGGCTGAAACAGAAAAGTTAACAAACATGCTCTCATAAACATTGAAGTTGATCGTGCCGGGAATCAATCAACATTTTGCACCTAGCGGTAGAATTTCCAACTTGAATAATGGAGAAAGTCAGCATGTGACGTGGGAAACGGAACAAACAGTTATGCAATGAAATATATCAAGTTAATTCCATAATGAATGAGTTATAATATTTATGAACAGGGAGCTGTGATTTTCAGCTTAAATACATGAGTATATCATTTTAGTTCCACTTTCCGGACTTTGTATCTTTACTTGCTCCATTATCCAGGCATTTGTACAATGGCAGCACATTTGGATTTATGCTAACTTTGAACAGATATTTTACATGGACAGGCTATAAAAACATTTTGACACATCAAGGTCCGGGTAAAAATTTCCAGTTTATACCCTTTTTTTAACAAAGTAAGGCTTCAATACGGGTG
Source organism: Hermodice carunculata (assembly GCA_964020975.1). Taxonomy (NCBI): domain Eukaryota; kingdom Metazoa; phylum Annelida; class Polychaeta; order Eunicida; family Amphinomidae; genus Hermodice; species Hermodice carunculata. The sequence continues at coordinate 81,226,049 of OZ026614.1, read as the reverse complement.
ATACCTAATGATATATTTAATTTTCAGTTAAGAGATGCCACAACTACTGTTACCCAATATTTTGCGATGGGTTTTGGGACAAATCTGTATAAATCTCCCAGCTTTTGGCCGCTCGAGAGACCGATATTATTTGGTTTATAATAGGAGGTGATTTTAATTTGCCAAATATAGATTGGAAGAAAACTATAAAGTATATGACGGTGACAGTTCTTTTGCACAAAAATTTTACGACCATTTTTTTTTATTTATTTATGCATCAGCATCTGACTGCGCCTACCCGTTAAAGAGGGAATGAGTTAAATAATCCCTTTCTCAGATAGCCTTGCACATGTGTAGTTAGTGTGAATGTGACTTCCACCGCACAGGATGCTGGGATGCAAAGAGGCGCAAGCTGTAGAGTTGCCTATTTAAAACGCTCTGTTGCTAGCATTTGGAAATGGAGTGTAGCTCAACACAGAGCAAACAAACATCATAGAAATATAATGCTAAATGACTTTAATATATATTCTCTCGAAGGGTTAGCTTTTCTGACCGATTGTTTACCTTTGAAGTGGAAAAAATAGCGATGCAACTTTTCCCAACCTTCACGCATTTAGCATGGACTAGATAGGGATTGCGGTCCCCGACCGCATGGCGTTTCTACCAGTGCCCCCTTCCTCCGTGGGAGCAGATACGGGCAAACTCGTCAATTTTGGCATCCGCGTAATGGGTTATGACACCCCAAATTGTCTAGACTTAATAATAACCTCAAACGAGTCCAAGATCAAGTTCCCATGGCAGATGCATGGTCATGGAGGAAGAAGCTCTAGTTTATTCCTCCATACCGGTTGGGACCTGGGCCTGGGGTTGATCAGCTGGAGGGTCACAAAACAACCTGTTCAGCAAACTAGATACGGGTCGCCAGGGCTGAAACCACAGGGAGACTGTAAAATTGCGTTCGGCCTTCACTCTGGCCCCTATAGATAAATGACAAGGGACACAACTATGGCGACCCTGGCTCTCCGAATCTATACTCGTCTGTTGAAAGGTGCCTAATAAAGTCCGAATATCCCATGTAGTGTGGCATACCGTACGCCTCTGTGTTCCTTGTTACTTATTCTCTTAGATATCTCAACTTTCAGCTTCCTACCTCCTGTTTTACACACGTAACTGCATTCCGAAAACCAAAAATACGATTTCCTTCAACCTCCTCGATGGGCGGCACTTCCGATTACAGTCATGTTTTGGGGGAAATGTGAAACCCGCTGCAACGAGACACGCGCCGTCTTACCGAGAATATCAGCCACGTGACGCTGACAGCGAAGGTTCCCTTCAAAATTTCCGGTTGATTCTGTATCTCGTTGCAGCGGGTTTCACATTTCCCCCAAAACATGACTGTAATCGGAAGTGCCGCCCATCGAGGAGGTTGAAGGAAATCGTATTTTTGGTTTTCGGAATGCAGTTACGTGTGTAAAACAGGAGGTAGGAAGCTGAAAGTTAGGAGTATCTAAGAGAATAAGTAACAAGGAACACAGAGGCGTACGGTATGCCACACTACATGGGATATTCGGACTTTATTAGGCACCTTTCAACAGACGAGTATAGATTCGGAGAGCCAGGGTCGCCATAGTTGTGTCCCTTGTCATTTATCTATAGGGGCCAGAGTGAAGGCCGAACGCAATTTTACAGTCTCCCTGTGGCTGAAACCCAGTCGGTCATGTCCTGGGCTAGAGTCCAGGGACCATTGGTCCCTGGAACTATGTCCTGGGCCTGGAGTATGGATTTGCCTTAGCAAGGTACACCGTCATACTCATAGTTCACCTGGCTGTTCTCTTTCGCTTGTTTGCGCCAAACAGTTCCTCGCGGCGACACATCTGGCATAAATTAGCTTTGACGTTTTGAGTCGGGCCGGGGAGTCGGACTGTTGTGGACAGTGGAGAGAACAACACTCAGTCAGACTTCTGACGTTCTTGTTTCGGCTTTTGAGCTCGCGGCAAAAAATTATCACTCTCCGGAGAAACACTTCGGGTTAACCCCTATATCTGACACATATATCACATACGCAAACGCCCTGTTATCAGTTACACTTACCTTTATTTTTAATTTGTGATGTATGTGTACAAATCAATCAATTTACTTATTCAATCTTTTCCAAAAGAATAGATTCTGCCTTCGCATCCTTCCATTTTTCCAACGGTATGGTATGAATTCACAGTCATTCACCTCTAGCTTCTATTGACTCCCGCCAGGTGGCACATCACTACGCATTATATCAAACAGGACTGGAAACGGTACTGATACGAACGCAGGGAAGGTGACAAAGATTGTGGTCAGAAGCATGGGTTCAGAAGCGTAATGCACCCGTTTTGATGTTTTGCATTTCACATACCCTTACCGTCTCTCATTAAAAAAAAATATGAAAGTACCAACCGTGTTCAACTTAATTAAACACATTTTAATAAAGGCCCAATGGAAATATATACTTGTTTCTGTCGACAAATTAAAACATTTACAGTCAGTCTAACTTATAACATTGCAAGTATAGGAGAGAGCCTGGTGTTATGAGACCATAACACATGAGCCTTGTGTGTTATCGGACCATAACACATGTGTCTCTCCCACATTCCAATAAGCCACGCCCACCTGGGTTTCCGGAACTTAACACTTAAACAAGCTGTGCAAATCAGTTTCTGGTCGTTTCTCTTAATTATATACATTTAATTTCTAAAATTTGTGTACTTGAGAAGAAAAATTAAGAGGGAAATGTAAACATAAGCAATGAGGGTCGCTCTTGTGTGTGTTATGGCATAATGACGCGGGTGATTGAAACTGGCATCGGGCGAGGCGCACTGGCGTTAATTTAATCCAAGGTGTTGATTTACAGTTCATACTGGATTTTATCTGTACAAATGCATTTTAATTCTTTTTATGTGTCTTATATTTGGAACGTTTGTGTGCTTTCATTTTATCATACGTTTGTGCCAATTTAGAAATAAAAGACCTATTGCAATTTTATTTGCTTTAAAATGTATTAAAGATTATAATTACTGTATACACATTCGCTAATAGTATTATCCTATTAGGTTTGTAGATTTTGTCACAGTTTGGTCTGTATTGCCATTCAGTCTCACATTTTCTGATGCCGGCAAAAAGACCACAAGACGACAGGAGGGAACATAATTTTTGAAAAATAAAATCTGAGGAGGATATTATGTATGCATGTATGTATGTATGTATGTATGTATGTATGTATGTATGTATGTATGTGTGTGTGTGTGTATGTATGTATGTATGTATGTATGTATGAATGCATGCATGCATGTATGTATGTATGTATGTATGTATGTGTATATATATGTATATATATATATATATATATATATATATATATATATATATATATATATATATATACAGTGTATATATTAATTTTCATTTGGTTCTGGTCGTGCAGTGTACATGGATGGTTGGATTATCTGCATATGTTTTTGACTGTCTGATATATTTACTGCGGTTGGCTTGCTGTAAAACCAAATTACATTAAGTATATTCCTTTGGTCTTGCAGACGCAGAGTCCAGGGAAAGACGAACGTTGATCATTGGGAATATAGGCAACTAAAAGTAACGAATGTGAAAAAAATGCAACTGAGTATGCACTTGTTTTCATTTCACCTCATCAAAGGTAGCACGCTTATGGCCAGATGGTATTTTTTCAACCACCTATATGCATCAAAGAAGGGCTAATTAGTAAACCCATCGATTCTCTAATATTGACCATATTTTTCTTTGCACTTTGGAACGGTTTTATTATAAGGGAAAAAGAGACGTACCGGTAATTGAGCTCGAGTACAATTTATGGGGGTCTTTGGGAGCGACAATTCTAAAAACATGGCGCCATTAGGATCGATTGTTTGAAAAATGGGGGTCTTTGAGAGCAACAAGTGGTCAAAAATGGGGGTCTTTCCCGCGGAGCCTACCCGTAATGTTAAGTAATGGGAGTACCCCCCCCCCCCCCGCGGCCTGCAGTATACGTTTTCTGATCGTTATCCCAGCAAAGACTCCATGCATGGAATATAAACTGGTTTCTCGTTTAATTAAAGTCCTTTAATCTGCATTTTGTGATACGCAAGTATTGTCTGGTTATGAGTATTTTGTGACTCTGTTATAAGTTTCGGGTGCACTAACCATATTTCAGGGTGGATATGCAAGTGCAGTATCTCTGGCTGGACAGGCTGACCAGTTTTAGGCGAATCCACATTATTATTAGCTTGTCCCGCCAGAGGGCGGCTTCTGATCCTCTACATAGTGTACCAATATGTTTTCATGTTTTAAATCCCAGTAGTGATTTTTATCTGTGTGTGCTAACATAGACATATTGTTTTTTCTTTCTTTCTTTCTTTCTTTCTTTCTTTCTTTCTTTCTTTCTTTCTTTCTTTCTTTCTTTCATTCATTCATTCATTCTCTCTCTCTTTCTTTCTTCTTTACAGGCAAATTTGTCCGACATTCCATTTGAAAAGTGTTACACGTAGAAACTCCAAACTTAGCACAGCTATACTTCTATAGATGAAGTCTCGCCTTTTATTAATGAGAGGTCATGCTTTTCAAAATTATGCAAATGAAGGCTAATTAAAGTTTTAAATCTTCAATATCTTATATGCAATGGCAGATGTGGTTCCGGGTGTATAGGAGTTCGATCATCGCAAAGCAAAGGTCATCTAAAATGACAAGGTCATGCAAGATCAGAGGTCAATTTTTGGCCAAAATGTCATTTTAAAGGTCAAGGTTCACTGTACTAGGTAGAGGTCATCCCAAGGTCAAAGGTCATTTCAAGGTGAAAGGCCACTTTCGATGGTTGTTTCTTCTAGCCATAACTTGGGCCAATTTTTATCCAATATTGATCATGTTGAGCTCAAATTATAGCTATTGTAACACTGCACATTTTTGCTGCGTACATGTGACCTCTAAAAGTCAAAGATCAAGGTCATTTGGACCGTTGAAAGTTTCATCCAGCCATTACTCGGTCAATTTCTATCCAATTCTAATCATGTTGGACTCAAATTGTAGGTATTGCAAAACTTACAATTTTTGTAAGAACATGTGTCTTCAAAAAGGCAAAGGTCAAGGTCATTTGGCCCTTTGAAAATTTCATCTTGCCATAACTTAGTCAATTTTCATCCGATTTGGTTCATGTTGGGCCTTTTACATGTGACCTGTAAAGGTCAAAGGTCAAGGTCATCTGGACTTTGAAATTTGCATGCAGCCATAAGATTAATGTAATGTGAAGTACCAAAGGATAGAAGTTGTGGCGTTTAATATTTACAACTTTTGAAGGCACACAGACAGATTTGCGTTGAAGCAAATTTTCTTTTCTAGTTTAATAGTTGATATTGTACTATATGCGTATTTGGTGAGTATTGTCTTTACTTGTATCGATTTATGTTTTTTTTCAGAAATGGGGCTTTTAATAAAGTGGAATATTCTTTATTTAGGCGTGATTTTTAGGCGTGTTATTTTAATCTGAACCAGCTCTGTTGTGTCACCTTTAAGTATTGAACGTATGCCTGCTGAGCTGAACCATGAATTGATTTAACTTATTTGCGACCAGGCTATAGTCAATCATATTTCAATCATAATTACTGTATACCACATGAAAGACAGCACGCCTTTATTAAGAATGTCAACCTATCAAGTTTGTAGATATTACCACAGTTTGCTCAGTATTACCACTCAGTCTGGCATTTTTCCATGCTGCCTTAAAAAGGCAACAGGTGGGGCACATGATTTTAGAAAACCGCAATCTGAGGTGCTTTACGGGTATGTAAACCCCACAAACAGTTTAACTTATTTGGTTCTGGTCGTAGAGCACACAACAAATATTAGATATATCAAGATATCCAAAAAGCGTCGCTGCCAGAATTTGTACTGGAGCTATTAAACTCACTTTCCGTGCTCGTCTATTGGCAGAAGTTAGGTGGGAGCCACTCCACACTCGGAGAAAATTCTTTAAATTAGTACCTCTATACAAAATACTTAACAAACTTTCTCCACAATATCTATATGACCTTGTACCTAATTGTTTTTTTGTACAAGCTCGTCTTCAATTCTGAAATCCCGCAGAACTCCAACAAATAAAACGTGGAACTGACCGCTTCTACGCATCTCCTGCCCCCTCCCCCCACCCCGCCCCCCTTCATCTATCAGACTTTGGAATGATCTCCCGCCTGCTGTAAGAGAATCACCTTCACTCTCAAACTTCAAACTGAAGTTTTAAAAACTTCTATTTTTTCAGCAATTGATTTCTTCATATTTTTCTCATGGGGACCGCTTTGTAAATATGGTTCAGACCGAACTCCGCCTGGATCAGTCTAAATTAAACTCACATTTTTTAACGTAAATATTGTACCATCAGCAGCCTGTTCCTGTAGCCACCCAATCGAGGAAACATTTCATTTCTTTTTTCATTGTCCTCTCGACAACCCTCAAAGGTGTAAACTCTTGAATGCTGTTGTCAAGGTGCTTGCCTCAGGTGTAAATCCATACTTGTTGATTGATCTCGTTAGAGACAGACTTTTGGAAATAATGCTAAGTGGCAGTACGGATCTTTCAAATGAACAGAATGTTGAAATTTTTTCTGCAGTACATACATTTATCATCGAGTCGAGACGTTCCATTTATTGGTATTATTTTCTTAACTACTGCATGGTATTATACTGTTCAAAATGGCAAACAGACTTCTTGTAATGTCCTGTTTTTTGTGTACATACTATGTGTGTCAATGCATGTACTGGAGAACCTCCAGATTAGTTGCTTTGTAACTATTAGGAGGTTCAGTTCTTTAAATAAATATGTTTTCAATACAATACAATACAATACAATACAATACAATACAATACAATAAAGTTACGAATGGTTAAACATTATCATTTTTAATTAGTACTTAGGGTACTAAATTTCATGACCCCCTCCCTCCATCAAATTAGGACTTTAAAAATGATGCTTTTCCAAAAAAAAAAAATCAGACCAAAATTGCACAAAATATGCCAAAAATTGACAATCATTTTCCATATTCCCTAGATTAGTCATATTTCACGTACTATTGGGTAATCCAGCTAAATAAATATGTTTAAACTAAAATATTCTGTGAAAGTTTACAGACCTATTTAACCCCCCCCCCCCTCATGCGTACTGTAAGCACTAATTAAAAATGATGAAAATGTTGAACCATCCTTTACGAGTAGTATTCAAAACTCTATTCAGAGGCATAGTGTTTTGTTTTATCTGTTTGCGTGTCCGGTACTTCATTGGCACCTCGTAGATGGAGTGACGGAACTCTCTCAAATTTGACACACAAAAGTACTTTTCATTGATTAGAATGATTAAAAATCGTAAGATGTCTTTTGAAGGTGTAAGTCATTTAGTAAACTTTCAAGTGCTTATGTCCAACATTGAGGATTTGAGACTATCATAGTCTGTACTTCTTTGTGTGCACATCACCAGGGTCTTGTGAGTGTGAAGGTATGCACTTAAATGTTTCTTTCGGAAAACACTTCGCCGGATGAATCGTATTTTGTATGGAGGCTGCGGCATAGAGCACGCAGTACAAGTTGGTTCCAAACCTCTTTGATTTCCCAAGTGCCACACCGGATCTCGTGCAGGATTGATACGTTTTAGGTATTAAACATGTATTTTCTGAGGGTCTAATATGTTTAATCTGGTTGGGTTATTGTTTGACTAAATTACTTTGAAGGATATTACTTTGGTATTGCAGGCGCATATCTCAAGTAAGCCACAGCTGAACAGAAACGAATGTGAAAAAAAGATGCAACCAGGTAAGTTTTAGTTTGTTTCAATTATACCACATTGAAGAAAAGTCGTCTTTTTGTGACATCAGTGGGGCGAACACCTTCATCGCTTGATGATAATTTTTTTTTTGTTAGGAGGCATTGTGTTTTAGTTTAGTTGTTCGTGTCCGGTTCCACTTTCGCATCTCTCAGATGGATTGGCGGAACCCACTGAAATTTGACACAAAATACTTTTCACTAATTAGAATTATAAAAAATTTGTTAAATGACTTTTAAGGTGTAAGTCAAGTAGTTGTGCATTAACGCTGTAAACTTTCAAGTCTATATTTCCAGCATTGAAGATTTGAGATTATCATTGTATGTACTTCTTTATGTGCGTATTATAATGGTCTTAATTGTGTGGAGGGGGTTCACACGTAAAGGCTTTTTTCAGAAAATACTTTGCTTAATGAATCGTAATTTTTATTAGAAGTTACAGCATAGCGCGTCTTAAATTGGCTCTAGATCTCGCTGATCCCCAAGAGCAAAACCAGGTCTCTTGCAGGATTGATGCGTTTTAGATTATAAACATGTGTTTTCCTAAGGTTAAATATAATTACTCTAGTTTGGTTTCTGTTTGACGCAGTTACCTTGAAATACCGTGGTGTTTCAGACGCAGATTCCAACGGATAACGGAAGGAAACGCCAGCTGAGAAGAAACCAAAGTGAAAAAAATGCAACCAGGTAAGCTTAATTTTGATTATACGGCAATGAAGAAAGCATGCCTTGTGACGTCAGTACGACGTAACAGCCCCATCGCTAGATGATTGTTTTCTGCATTGAAATCATTTTCCTATGAAAGAAAAACAAATGATGATATGGAAAAAAAATCTAGATTTTTCGTTGCATTTTAAAACACTTTAATACAAAATTTGTTTAAACTTTGCTTCAAATCATACAATCAAAGAAAAATTGTAGTTTGTATACATAGATTAACACTTAGACCCACGGTGGCCATAGGCCTATCGAATTTTCACCATATAATTTTAATTTCATCATTTACAGGATTAGAGCGTTCTTTGTTCCCTGTTATTTCCGGATATATTTCTTGCGTCTAAATTTTCTAGGGAGATCGATTGCTCTGATGACACTCTTTGACGTATTGGATTATTGAATTCCTATGAACTCGTCACTTCCAAGTACACGACAGGTGGCGATCTGACTTTTTAATGACAGTCTGAGGAGTGCTGTCACGGGATATACACCCTGCAAACAGTTTAATTCCTAGAGTTAGATCTGATCGAAGAGTGCAAATAGGGTATCAGACAGAGATTGACAGTAAGAGCTGTCCGGAATTATATTTATGTGCCTTATTCTGTTGGAAAATAAAACTTTACACATAAAAATGTGCTGTAAGCAAAATGTTCTGGAAAAAATGGCCGCCGGTTGTATGGATGGTTAAACAATGTATACTTGCGTAATGTTGGAATGGTAGATTCCAGTTTTACTTGCAAACGCTGATGGCTTTATGCTCTCCTCAGCACATCACAGTCATGGTATGCTGTGGCAAGCTTCAAAGTGTAACACTGATTAGCTTCTTTACACCACAGATTCCATGCGGAAATAGTATGAAATAATTTCATTACACTCATCTCTTTCCTGGTCTACTTATCTAATAATTAGATTCTTAATTTGATATATGGAGAAAGGAAGAGAAAGACCGATAGCTTGAAGTGGACAGGCAGGCAGGCAGTTTTAGCCGGACAGGCAGGTAGGTAGCTTCAGGTTGACAGGCAGGTAGGTAGCTTTAGGTTGACAGGCAGCTAGGTAGCTCCAGGTGGGCAGGCAGGTTGGCAGTTACGAGTGAACAGACAGGCAGGTAAATAGGACTGGCAGGTAATTGGCTGTAGATGGAGAGGCAGGTACTAGATATCTATGGGTTGACGAGCAGTTGTGTGGATTGAGAGGCAAGTTGATTTAGCCGGTCTTGGGCCTATCACATAGCCGCACAGAGGAATTAATTTACATGAATCAGAAGTGGATGAGGGACTATTTTTATTTCATTTCATTTCATTTTATTTTATGCTTTTGGCAGAGTTGCTCCTATAAACCTCATATTTAGCTTTCAAATTTACCTCGGAAGTCGTGTTTGTAGTGATCACGAAGATTTCTTAAAGTGAGCTCTTAAATACCATTCCAACAGGAGGCACTTACGTGTGGACCTTCGTTTTATTTGAAGCCACGCAAGGGAGAAGGAAATGTGGAAGACCATGGTGGTATTTGCATTCATAAATCCATCTTAGATATGCTATAAGTCATATACAGTCTGTATTAAAAAGAACCGAGATATAGTCTGTCGATTTTTGCACAGCTGGGTACTTATGATGAAACCCCAGCATGACCAAAGTGCACAACTGACAAAGTGCATACGGATAATATTTAAATGTTCAAACATACCAAATTTCAAAACTTAAGTGATGATATATCGATGTGTGGCAACATTTTATGAATATTAAATAATCATACCCATGATTGTCAGCAAATGTCATCCAACGGGTGAACAGCGTTGTCCAAATATGCAATTCGATCTTGGGTTAACCTAATTCTGATTGTTTCTGTTATGCGGCAATTTGTAATAACAACTCTATTTGTAATAAAAAAAAAAAGTATATATCCATGTAAAACGACCTTTGTGGTGCGGATATCTAGTCTCTTCAAATCACGGTCCATTGACGACCGAGTCAACATTAAAAGTATTTTGTTCATTTGTTAAGTGTTAAGTTGGAGACTAAGTCAACAGTGTTGTTTGTGTACTTTGGGTGCACACAACAAATCTGTGGACCTGGACTGTTTTTTTTTTCTGGATATATAGGTCGAAGGTACTTGAATGGATTGTCTTTTCGTGAGGAGTTTTAACCTGTAAATTATATTTCAAACAAGCACGATTTTTGTTATGATGAGCACTGATATAGGTTCAACACTGGTAGCAACATATAACACAACAACAGAGGGCGCTGCAGTCCTTGTCTGATGGATCAATGTGGTTGTAGATTTCGATTTTTCACATCTGTGCGATATTTGGGTGTGTTTATTTCCAAGGTGTGATTTTCTTGTCTTGGATGAATTCTCCCTTGGGACTGGAGACATTTGGTGGAAGCAGCGCCAGATATACTGGAGTTACCGCACCTAAAGACAAATTGGATCATTTATCAAGCACTAAATCTTTCAATAATTATTTTTAAACATGCACCGGTTTAAAATACACACACACACACACACACACACACACACACACACACACACACATACATATATATATATATATATATATATATATATATATATATATATATATATATATATATATATATATATATATATATATATATATATACTGTAAAAAGCATTCTAAAAGGCAGATTTGCTCTGCAGTAAATTTGTGTGCATACAATGGAAAACTGGGTTAACACTTGAAAGATGAAATATCCCTCATTATGGGTAATTTAAAATGATACATTTTTTGTCAATATTCACTAGATATCCATTGGTCGTCTCTTTAGTAATATTGGGTAGAAGTTAGAACCTCAGCTTTATGTGGTAGTTTTTAAGATACTCAAGATTACACTGGCATGACCCTAATAACATGGAAGTAGAATCTAGAATGACGTCTCTGCCTGTAATACATATAGAATTGAAAAATATTCAAGTTCTAAAATTTGAAATGCCTTCAATTTGCACTATTTAAATGGCCACGACTTTTGTTTAGTCTTCACTAGATGTGTAATGGTCAATATCATACGAGTTGGAATAACATCTCTACTGCAATTTTGAATGTATTCAAATTTACAAATTTAAACTCCTTTTTTTGTACTTAATCAGAGAAAAATCCCGAATCATAATTTCAAAATGAAAAGAAATGAAGACAGGAAAGAAAACAACGTGTTAGCAAACAGATATAAAGATAGTTGTTTCCAACAGACCGACCTCTCACTTCATGGAGAATCCCCATATGTTACGTTAAACGAGATATTCCTTTCTAATTCAATGGCATGTATGCCCAGTATAAGTCACTGTAAATTGCTTTAATTTCCCTGTATTCTTATTTTCGTTTATTTCGCTGATGACACAAAACCGTCCAAATAAAAACACAGTAAATCTAAACTTACTGCTGCGGAGATAACTTTGTGTTTTGGTTTGTGTGCTATAAATATTCCTAAACAACACAGAATCAGCCTAATATTTTGTAATATCTACCTTGGTCAATCGTCTTGGTTCCTTGGTGGCTTGTCATGTCCGTGTCCACATAGCCAGGACAACACTGAGGGAGAGAAAGACGATTCTTGATGATATCACATCTAAATTTTTTTTTTCTCCAAAAGACATTAAAGCACTCGTATTGTAATATCAAGTAGTAGGCACGGCAGAAATTAGTCGTGAATATTACGTCGTCTCTTAACATGTGACGGTTACAAATATTCATGCGCTAGCTACACTTGCCTGTTAAGACAGACAAAGTTACGCTATCCGTGGAGCGCAGACACACTGAACAATTGTCTGTTTAGCAGGCAAAAGCTACACTTACTTGACACTGAATCATAGTCACTTGTTGGCAAACTAAGTTTTCCTCGAATTTAATTAACTTATTGGCAAAGTACAAAATACTTATTGGTAAGTAACAATAACTTCACGTCGAATTAGAGTAACTTATTAGCAGACTGCAGTTACTTGACATGAAATAACAGTTACTTATTGGCTCTCTACAGCAACGTGTTCGCAATAATTACAGTAGCTTACTGTTTATTCTGTCGGGGGTTTTACGCTGTACTAGCTGCGGGTAAAACGGTAACTGAATTTCATTACCCTGTTAGCTTACTGAATGACAGTATTTTCCATATTTTTGGTACCATATTATGTCACTTTGTATCATAAATGCTACGGTGTCTTTGCGATGTATTTCGAGATATTTAAGCCGAAATAGATATTATCACAGACAACTTAGCAACCATAGAATTTTGATTTTATTCAGTAGTCTGAATTATTTGTATTGCCCACTGAAGATACCAAAAAGTTGCACATATGACAAAAGACATGTTGACGTACATACTGTATTTTACAAATTCAGTCTATGTCTGCTAAAAAATGACCATTAAAATAAATGTACATATTTTATTTACATGTTTAGTCTAGATGCCAAGATGCTCATTATTGTTCAGTGCATATTTCAAAGATTTAGTCTCGGTTTGCCAAATTTACTCAGTAGTGCGAAGGAATCTTGTCCGCTAAGAAGACATAGGACCCCGGACTGCTGGACAGACCACCAGCCCTTATAATATTTAAATGGTTTCCGAGTCAGCCAAGCATGTTGGCAAGGAGGAATGCAGAAAGGTCACATTCGCGACTGCTCGGTTGTGTCTGGTATACGGGGTGGTAGTCCTTCGGTATGCTTAAATTGTGCTCACACAACACCGAGTGATATTCATTTTTTTAAAGTTACTGAGCTTAACTACAAGATTGAAACTTTCTGATTGGTATATTTTGTGTTTTAAGTTCAATTGATGAATTTCAAGTTCCAAATCAATTTTTTCATGAACACTTCATTTGGTGTCGGGGCGCAGCATGGATGGTTACAAAGAAAACGAGATCGACAACTGCAAAGATAAAAATATGTTCACAAAATAAAAAAAATAAAATAAAATAAAAAATACCCCCCCCCCCCCAATGGCGTTTTACGACCATAGCCAGACATGGGACCTGGAAAATGTGAGAAAAGTTAGTAGTATTGTTGTGAAAAACTTACAGCATTGACAACTATGTCCTCTCTTGGGTCGCTGTTCATGTCTCTCTGTTGAATTCTGGCCATCACAGTGACGCCTATCTTAGACACGCCATAGGCTGTGTCAGGCCAGCCCTTTTCCTTGTGATTTCCAGCCTTGGCCGCTCTGAACGGTCATAAACACCATGTAAGATTATTTCGGACATGTATTCCATCAACTACCCACAAAAATTTCTAAACTGTCCTCAGGCAATAGGGACGCAATGTTACAAGCACACTGATGCAAAAACCAAGCTAAATTATTAAAGAAATGAGGGTCGATTTTGTGTGTGATATGGCACAATGACGCGCGTGATTGAAGCTGACATCGTGGGCGTTGCGCACGCCAATGCGCCTAGCCCGATGCCAGCTTCAATCACCCGCGTCATTATGCCATAACACACAAAAGCGACCCTCATTGCTTATATTTACATTTCCCTCTCAATTTTTCTGCTCAATTACAAGAAATTTAGAAACTTAATCGTAGAACTAAGAGAAACGACAAAAAACTGATTTGCCGAGCATGTTCAAGTGTTAAGTTCCGGAAACCTAGGTAGGCGTGGGCTTATTGGAATGTGGGCGGGACACATGTGTTATGGTTCCATAACACACAAGGCTAATGTGTTATGGTCTCATAACACACCAGGCTCTCTCCTATACTTGCAATGTTAAAAGTTAGATTGAAAGTAAATATATTTGAACTGTGGACATAATGACTGTTTATTCCAAACTTATGACATCGCCTTTTTTTATATCAAATTCAGCGACCGTCTGGTGAACACGACTTTTTAAACAGGGTAGTTAACTAAGCTGGTAGTTTGCCATTTAGCCATGCTGATTCAGTGACCTGTTCGTACATACTAGTGCATTGACTTGGGGGGAAAAAGTCGGACCCCGGGACTCGCAAATAAATTATGGTACCCGCGGCAAAAACCCTTATTGAAATGATACACACAAACATATTTTAACTTATTTTTATTCAGGTACAGTACAATAGTTTCGGATGTGACTATGGCACAAACCTATATATTGAAGTTAGGTTGCCACCTCCATCTACAATACTTGCGAAGATATTTCAAGATTTAAATGTGTTTGACTAATTTGCATAAATTAAAATGTTAGAACTTTGCTTCATGGTTCATTGGATGTGCCTATATGACGAACCTATGAACTGCAGTTGGATTGGCAACTCTACCTTATATAGATTTGGATATTTTCAACATTTAAGGTTTCAAGTGCTCTAATTAGCATATTTTAAAATGCTGTATTTTTTATAGCCATCAGCTGTCACAAACCAATGCACAATCTATAATTTTGTGTCTACCTACAATAGTTTTGAAGATGTAAAATTTTTAAATTTCTGTCCCTAATTTGCATATTTTCACTTCCTAACAATTCAAGGAAAGGTGCTAAAGGTCATCACAGATGTAGTGTTTCACACACATTTCAAAGCTGTCGCTTCATGATATCTGAGAAAATTGTCGTAAACACAGCGGGAAGAAAGAAAAAAGGAAGGGAGGAATTCCATGAAAAGCAAATTGTCATAAAAAGGAAAGAAATCCTGGGATAACTGAATGTCTGTGTTTGCACACAGACATAAAACAATAGTAATACTATAGCTATATTTGAGCGATTTTATAAATAAATAAACAAACAAGTAAATCAATCAATCAATCAATGAATCCGATATTGTCAGAAGCAACGAAACGTATTAAGATAGACACACTTACTTGGGATACAGTCAGTATATACACAGAAAATATCATTATTGGTCATGGTGATTCACTTTTATTGCTACCCTCAGCCACAGATCTGGGACCAATGGAGGGTGTACCCACATTGCCCAACCCTCCCTTCTCTCTCTCCCTCCCTCTCTCTCTCTCTCTCTCTCTCTCTCTCTCTCTCTCTCTCTCTCTCTCTCTCTCTCTCTCTCTCTCTCTCTCTCTCTCTATATATATATATATATATATATATATAAATCTTCCTTTTCCTCCTCGATTAGGCATAACTTTGATAAAAATTTATTGTACAGCACAGCAATTTTGCGGGTTTTCTGTCGCAAGGAAAGAGTAGAAAGAGGGTATGAAAAAAAAAAAGAAAGAGGGTATGAAAATGTCAAATATCAGTAGCTTTTGGGGCTTCGCCCCCCCCCCCCGTCCCCCCCCCCATAGCCCACACTTTAAGTACCCTGCAAACATAACTAGATCCGCCTCTGATCCCAGACTATGAATGTCCTATACTTGCAGACTTACTACACGTAGTGCCATTACTGTTTCGCAAACTTAATCTTTATCATTGGGTTGGACGCGTCATTACTCGGAGCTCAAACTTACCCAGAATGCCCAGCACAGTTTAACAAGGAGACCGCTTCCAGAAAGCAGAGTAAGACGGGATTTTATTACATGCCATTCATTTGTATGATGCGTGTGTAATTACATCTGCTTTAGATCTTAACTAGAATGATGCAGCATATATAAAAACGAAAATTACAAATTAAATGATATTCAGTGATTGATTATAAAAAACACACCATTTCAAGAATAAAGAACACGGTGGCTGACAGATGGCGCCACAGTCATATTGGTATGGAATGGAAGGTCTTCTGGCAATGAATTTCAATTTGGAATCATAAAAATCATTCAGATGAAAGAGATTTATGTCGTGGTTAGTAATCTGAAGGCATTAAGCGAGGAAAATATATGACATGACGTGTAAATTTTGTGACTTACTCCACAAAGTCTTGCATCAATACTTTGAGCTGTTCCATGGATAATTGGTCCACAAATTTTTGCTTTAGGTGTGGTGCGCACCTGGATAATGCTACTGTTGACAATCCACTTGAAACCTGAACCACCCTGCAAATAAAAGCCTGTTACATAGGATTGTTATGACTTCGATTTAAGAACATTGAGATCATGTGTAAAGCCTGTATTAACCCTTAAAGTGCTTATCACTGCTATAGTTGCTTACTCATTACCATTAAACATATAATGGTTAAAAGAGTCAAATTCCTCATGAAGATACCTTTCATTCAAATACCAGGAAGCCTTGTCTGAAGCAAAAGGTAGTCTTAGTCAACAGCATTCCTCGGGACACTTTGCGCGCAAAATGTCCCGAGGAAAGCTGTTGACTCAATCTTAAATCAGCACTTTAAGGGTTAACTCAATTGAACTATCCAAAGTCAATTAAACTAATTAAAGTCGAGGAAAGTCACGAACAAGTGGAATTTAGTACAGACAATGCACAATAAAAATATCACAAAGATATTTACACGCATGAATGATTAAATGAATTGAAGATGTTTATTGACCGCACCACCCACATCAATGAACGTGGTATCCTGTTAGAGCACGCAGGAACATGCAATACCATATTCTTTCAGGAAAAACAAACCAAAAACTAATCCCATGTAAATATGGCCTAGGACACATGCGTATGCAAAAAAAAACAAACAAACAAACAAACAAAAAAACAGACAAAAACATGGGTGTAGAAAACAAAGCGAAAACAGAACTAGAATTGATATTGAGAGTAGTTTATATGACAGGAAAGACAATAAAGACAACATGACATATAATGTAATATATATATATATATATATATATATATATATATATATATATATATATATATATATATATATATATATATATATATATACTTTTTCAAGATAGTACAAAATTCTCATGCCGCGGTGGTAAAAATAGGAAAACAAAAGCAACGCTCCTTTGTATTATAGTTTTATAGACCATGATTTGAAATGCCCTTAATAGGCATAAGTTGACCTGCCATGACATTTGCTAAATATTCGTCATGCAGGAACTTTGGGATAACCGAGAAGACTTTTTTCATGAATTTCCTTCTTATTTTTTCCGTAATGAAACACAAAAAAATTTCGAAATCAGTGGAAAAATGAAATGTTGAATCAAAATAAAAAATCTAAATTGAGAACGTATACATCATTTAAGACAGAACTTAAATTTGAACATTATTTAGATGTTGTAAAAAATTTCGAAACAAGGAGTAATATAACTAAAGACGCATTAGTGCACATAATTTACATATCGAAACAGGAAGACATAAGCGTCCTACCAAAGTTCCTGTTAGCCAGAGAGTTTGTGACAATTGCCAAGAACTTGATAATGAATTTCATTTTGTTGTGACATGCACCAAATTTCAAAATCCAAGAGAAAATCTGCTTAAGAGTATACGCGAAATATTTTGTAATTCGGATGCTTATGATGATTAGAGTATGTTTAAATTTATTATGGTACAGCATCACACAGAACTCGTATACCTATTTGAAAATTTCATGGACAAAGCCATTGCCCTGAGAGAGAAACCACTGTAATCATGTAACACCGTGCTAATTCGATGATTGCATTCTATTTTCATTTCAGGTGATTAATGAAATTATGTTAATCTTTTGTATTTATTGACTGTACTGTGCTGTACGTGTCTGTACTGTTTTTGTTAGATTTTTATTTTTATTGTGTGCATATTTTAATGTGATTTTCTTCTTTTTTTTTCTCTCTTTCATACTCTACATGTGTACATGTTGTATATTTGACATATTGCTATATTTTATGTAACAGCGCAGTCAATAAAGATTCATCCATTTCTTCATTCATTAGATGCAAAATGATCAGTGACCTTCAACCATGTAAGTTGAAATGCAATCTTTATGAAGGAAATTTTAAATATCTGTCATCGGCAACATTTCAATTGCTATATGTCCTTTGTTCAATGTTCATCATTGGTCATATTCGCAAAGAATTTTGATCTGATCCTAAAATCAAATGGCACACCCTTTACTCTGAACTACTTAATCCTTCGCCTGAAGTATGAATCAAGATTTCCAGCAATAAACAATCTGCGTTCTGGGCTAAAATACTAACTCTGTTTTCACCATTTTCATTTTATTGAGTTAATCTTAGTTTAATCCAAGTACTTTATCTTTTAAGCTGGATCAAATTAACATTAAGCCACAATTCTGAAATGTTAACTATATTCTTTGAACAACAACCATAAAAGAGATTGGTTTGCACGAAAATTGTCCATGATTAACGAAATGTGGGACCAAAACGACGATACTGCCTGAAATTAGAGTGCCCTGTCAAATCCTGGTAGTAAACACTTTCAGTCTATTTCGACGGACACGCGCAAAAAGATTCATGCACGCTAGTAACTGGTCATTCAGAACTCAGAACTCAGAACTCTTTTATTTATGACCGACAAATGGTATAATACATAAACATTGATACAGCAAGAAACTGTCTAAGCTGGTCAAGGGAGACTTTTGCCATAACATTATGCATGTTGCTGTCGCAAGAGCCACCCTTGTAACAAGAATTGTGGTTATGAACATGATGACTTTTTAAAGAAATATGTTGCACATCAGGATGGCTAATAAATTCTTGTAACTATCTTAAAATGCTAAAGTCTACAAAAACCTTAAGATTTATTATTTTGTTGACAAATGTGACAATAATACACAGTGCATTCATGGTTGTAATTGTTCAAAACAGTTTCACATAGTTTGAAAAACCATTTAAGCTATGAGAATAGATTTTATTGAATATGTTGTCATCAGTCGAGTTTATGACTTTTGGAATATAAAAAAATAGACTTTCCTGCGCAAATTTGTTATCAACTTGATTAATAAATAACCCAATGTTTCTTATACTTCTAGTATCGTGATTATGTATATATCTAATAGATATACATGGTAATGAAAGCAGTATTGTCGGAAGTTTCTCGTGCAAAAATTTGTAACCAAATTTAAGTTTGGCAAAAGTAAACAAATTTTCGTCCTTCAATAGTTTCAAACATTTTAAAATTGGTTCACTATGTGCATTATAATTGCTACAAGATATACGACGCACTGCCTTCCTCTCAAGCTTTGTTATTTTATTATGTTTGAATCCCCAGGTAAGTATGCCATAATTCATATGAGGTAATATCAAAGAATTGTATTAGGTAATTTTTGTATTTAAGGGAAGAAAATGCTTTAACTTATCAATGATGCCAATAGTTCTTGATATTTTGGAACTAATTTTAGCAATATGATTATTCCAAGCAAGTTTCTCATCTAAAGTAAGTCCCAAGAAGTTGAAGTTATCTACATGTTCAATTAAGATATTATTTATTTAAATTTCAGGTGCATTGAAAGATTTATTAGGTTGATGAAAAATCATAAATTTTGATTTATTAACATTTAGAGAGAGCTCATTAACTTGAAGTCATTCACTTAGGAAATTTAATTCTTTGTTTATTGTAATACAGAAATTTCGATCCTTTGGATTTAAGTATGTATAAAAAGTAGTATCATCAGCATAAATTATATATTTAAATAGTTCACTAGCATTTGACAAATCATTTATGTATATAATTAACAGAAGTGGACCAAGAATAGAGCCCTATGGGAACCCAGTTGATATCAAGGTAGTATTAGAGATGGTACCATCTATGTCTACATACTGTTTACGATTAGTTACATAATTTTGCATGAGGTTAAGAGGTGTACCATTGATACCGTAATAGATCAGATTTTGAATTAAAATATTATGATTTATGGTATCAAAGGGTTTAGACAGATTGAGAAAAATACATACAGGAAGTTTGCCTTTATCCATATCATGTATTAGATTATTTACAAGACTCACAGCTGCCAGTTCTGTTGAGTTACCACTTCGAAAATCAAATTGACCTTCATAAAATAAAAATTGTTTTCTTGAAAAAAAATCACATAGCTGATTGAAAATTACCCTTTCAAATACTTTGGAAATTGATGGTAGAATAGATATAGGTCTATAATTTGAAAAGATGTTATCTTCATCTTTTTTTTTATAATAGTATCACTCTTGCTATTTTAAAATTATTGGGAAATATGCTTGTGATGAGGCTTTGATTAATCATTATTGCAATAGGTTTAATTAAGGGTGATTAAAGTTGTTTTAAGATATTATTAGAAAAATTATCATTACAACAGCTGTTTGGGGTTGTAACTGATCTATAATTTTTTTAATATCATGATTTGTGATTTCCTGAAAACTGAAGTTGTTTGTATATGTTTTGTTAAGCTATTTTTTGTAGTTTATATTTTTAGGTTTTTAAATTTGTTTTTCAAGATCTGGGTCAATATTTGTAAAAAAAACTTATTGAAACTGTTTGCTATAGCAATTTTGTCAGTAATTTGTTGTCCATCTATTACAAAATAGGCAGGAAAATATTTCTTGCTTTGGGTTCTGTTTAAAATATTAATTGTAGGCCATGTTTTCTTAATATTACTCTTGTACTTTTGAAAAATAAAACTATAGTGCTTTTTCTTTGCTAGTCTTATATTTTTCTTTTATAAACTGTTATAAGTTGTTAAATTTCTTATAATTTCAGTATACTCTGCTGTGTTATGTTTAGTTTTCTTAAGTCTTCTATATAAATTATCTCTATATTTTATGGAAATCAATATGCCTTGAGTAATCCATTTATGTTTCTTGTGTTTATATTTATTAAATATCACAAGTTTTTTTGGCATATATTTATTTAGTACATCTATTAGTATCTTATTTAGTAGATTGTAATTTGTATTAGAATCGCAATTTTCATCTAAATTCAGTTCAGATTTGGTAAAGGCTTATTTAAAGTATACTGAACCAAACAAATAACGCAACCCTTAAACTTTTTAACTTAAATATTTATTGTTACTTTCATATCACAGAAACAAATTAGATCCATATTCTGCAGTCTTTTTGGCATAACACGTGAAAAACAAAAACTTGAAACTGCCAACGCGGGCGCGACCAGCTGGCAATAAACAGGGCAACATTGATTTGTAAAGTTCACAAATTGGCATGTCCACTAATACTGTGTGTGACCACCATCAGCATCTGTAACTGCTATGCGCATGGATGACACTAGCCGCTGCACCATCTGCCGCGGCACAGGATCCCACTCTTCTTGAAGAGCCTGGCGAAGTTGGTGGCGGTTGGCGGGCGCTGGATCCCGTCTCCAAACACGCTGGTCAAGGTAGTCCCAAAGATGCTCAATGGGATTGATATCAGGTGAGAAGGCTGGCCATGGCAAAACGTTAATTCCTTCTCCTTGCAGAAAATCCATCGTCAGTCTAGCGGCATGGGGCCGAGCATTGTCCTGTTAAAGCAAGTGGAGTTGGTGGTGTCTAATGAAAGGGACAGCAACAGGCTGAAGGATCTCATCCCTGTAACAGGCAGCGTTAAGATTGCCTTCAATGAAGATTAGCTGGGTTTTGACTGTGAATGAAATTCCACCCCACACCATCACTGATGCACCTCCAAATCGATCTGTTTCCAGCACACAGGCATCTGAGTAGCGTTCTCCCCTTCTTCGCCAAACACGTGTCCTACCATCTGCATGATACAGGGTGAAGCGGGATTCATCGGTGATATAGCACATCCCTCCACTGTTGATGGGTCCAGCGAGTATGGGCAGTAGCCCATTGTTGTCAGGCTTGCCTTCTTACCTGCGTCAAAATTTGACCCCTGTGAGGACGCCTGGCGTGTAGATGGTGTTCTTGTAGTCTATTACGGACTGTCTGGGCAGATATTCTGTTATTGGTTCTGCCAGGTGTCTGTTGTGCAGTTCTAGTGGCTGGTCGAGTTCTGTTCCGCAGATGTGACACCCTGATGTGTCTGTCTTGTGCAGGTGTGGTTTCTCTTAGTCTCCCAGGACGCTGTCTATCAGCTGTGGCCCCAGTCTCCTGGAATCTTGTAGCAAGTCTGGATATAGTGGGTTTGTGGACTTGCAGTCTTCTTGCCACCTCTGCTGCAGATAAACCAGCCTGTAGCATGCCAATTCCTCTCTCCCGATCTACTGTTGATAATCGACCCATAGTTCTTGGAATACTGTGCCAAATGAATCCCATGCTGCCCTTTTATTGTCCGTGAGGGGCTACACCCAACCAGTAAAGGTGCGAATGTTTTAGTCATGTGGGTAACACTGAATCCTGCAGTTGTCCTTGATTCAGCACAACCACCAAACTTTTAAAGCCTCATATCCTCGCACACAGTTACGCTTGGGCTGATTTCAATGTGGCCTTTTCCTGTCCCAGAATCAAAGACTTGGCAACCTTAATTTCAGGTGTCAGAGACTTGCGTAAAATAGCCTGCTGTAGTCACTCTTGATTCATGACAATGACCCCATGGCAAGGTCAGGGTACTCGACCTTGAGGTCACACTACTTGGTGCATTATTTTAGACTGATTTAACAACGGTTCGTATATTTCTGAACTTTAAATACAGTTCCAATGTGAAAATAAACCCAAATGAAACAGTTGCGTTATTTGTTTGGTTCAGTATATATTCGCACCAAGTTTTAAGACAATGCTGCCACCAGTTTTGGAGAAGTCGAAAATGTGAATTTGTTGACGGACGACAACGGGCGGAGGGCCATATGATAAGCTCTGCGGACTGATAAGTCAGCTCAGATAAAAAATAAAATAAAATAAAATGAAATAACGAACAGGCAGCTCTTCAGAGGGGACAAATTCCAAAACAGTACCTTGCATGAGGTTTCAGAATGGGGAAGAGAGTCTCGCTGGAGCGCAGTGTGCCCCAGAAGTTTGTTTTCAAGGTCACTTCTACCTGCTCTGAAAACGGCTCAGTTGCACCGGACTGAAAGACAAGAATTTTGCAGATTATTTTTAAAGTTACGTTGCTCTTTTCGCTATGAAAAAGAAACTTTTCTCAAAATCTTCCTACACACACACACACACACACACACACACACACACACACACACAAACAAACAAAAACAAACTTTTGGACGTGAATTTTCGGAGCATAAACATATAGCCGTGCTTTGTCACCTGTCACAATTCCTAGCTAAAATATCAGATGAGTCAAGCACATACACAAAATAACACGCAATATAGTCATTCTGATTACACATCCGTAAATATCTGGCGTAAAATCAGATAACAATCATAATTATAATGATAAATCGTTGCAATATTAATGATAATGGCAATAAAGATAATAATAATAATAATAATAATAATAATAATAATAATAATAATAATAATAATAATAATAATAATAATAATAATAATAATAATAATAATAATAATAATAATAACAGTAACGATTTGCTTTCTGCCTCCCCCCCCCCATATATATATTTACCTTAAAGGCAATACCTGCATTGTTGACTAATATATCGATACCATTGTAGTTTTGCTGGAAGAATGTCTTGGCTCGATCCAGACTTGCCTGATCATCAATGTTCAGCTGGTGAAACTTGGGAGACAGGCCTTCTTTCTTTAAAGACTCGATGGAACTCAAACCCCGACTCTCATCTCGAGCTGTCGAAATGGTCAACAGCGAAAAAAGGCGAAATAGACAGGAACTAATCTGCGTTAAGTTTTTTCATTTTGACTGTATAATGACAATATCATAAAAGGTGTCCTTTTGGCATACCCTCTTTTTACCTACTAGGCCTGCATACGCGTCAAATTTAGAGACATACAACCAAAGTTACCTCGGTGAATGAATACGACTTTTTAAGTGTACATATTTGAAGATTCACATTAAAACTTCTTTATCAACACACAGACTCAAGAGATTTCATTTCAATAGTTGCGAATGAGTCGATATTGACCATAAGACGTCATGTGGGGGCACACCCGTCTGTTGGCATCTTTATGATTTGAAACACAACGTACGCATATAGGTGAAAAAAAGCCCGTGAATAGAATTTAATTAAAAAGACCTCTTAAAGCTAATTTAGTAGGCATATTAAATTATTACTGGGTTTTAAACAAATTGCTAAATGATTAAGGAAATTACAAGATATATCGCAAATTCATTTTAACAGATTCACATTGCATTCTGTACGGTAAAGTAGGCAATTTGCTGTCGTTTGTGATCAAGTCAGTTTACTTGGCCTTGGCATAACAATTACCGCTTAAAAAATCCAAATTTCGATCTAATTCATTTTAATTTCGAACTTAAAACTCGTGTGCACACTCTTTGATTGAGAGTTGATCGATGTGTGGGGTATCAGAGCACATCATAAGTTATGAAAATTCTACGATTAGTTTATAATCGACATGTGAGACACCCGAGTCTATTATCCAGTGCCTTGAAACATTTGAAATTGATTTTATGGATTTTTGTTGCAAGATGTAATGGACGTGTTCTGTTACACTTTCGATATACTTCATTGATGTTCTTATATATTGAAATTTTCACATTTTTCCCTTTAAGGCATTTAAAGTCTTAGTTTCACTATTTTGGACTCAGCTCCTGTTAAACCTGCATTTAACACCTTTACAAACTGATTCATACCAGAACACTAACAGAAATAGACACAGAGTGGACACAAGGAAAATCATATAATTATGGTCGTCCTGTGAAAGTTACACATTTTCTGTCACATGTTTACCTGTCAAATAGACATCCCCGTCGAATTGTTTACACAAGGCTCTCACTATACCAATCCCCACACCTTTGTTGCTTCCAGTCACCTGCGGAATACACAGTAATAACAACTGTCAAGAATAAACTGAGTGAACGGGGCATGCATATCAATTTCCAGCCAAAATCTTCGACCCTCACGATAGGAAGCGGCAGCAGTCAATAACCATGACACGGCGTTCTGGTGTAAGACCGAGGGTATCACTGTCAGTTGCAGAAGTAAACAGTAGGCAAATTACTCCCGTGGCGTCACTTGTTTTGAAGTGCAGTGTGTGTGTTTGGAGATCACCACTATGATCTTTTTAAAAAGTAAAAGTGTTTAAAAGTTCTTATTTTTGTAAGGGAAACATTTTGGCCATGATTACTACAGGGGTCTGCCCGGGGGGGGGGGGGGTCTGCCCGTACACGGGTTAGCGCTACCTTGGTTTAAACATATTTTATTAAGGCAATTGGAAAACAGGCATAGCCTAGATACAAATTCCTCTTGCGAAATAAAAGGAATGAAATACAGAATATGGCGTAAAAGTTAATGGCACAAACCACAGGACAGGACATTAACGGACACATAACAGTATGCAAGATAATGACACCACCAGACATCACAGATAGTGGTCCGAGTAATGAGTAGTTTGCATTGACTGTAAGAGATGAATGATACAAACAGTCATTGAAATAGTCTTTTAGAAAAGTAATGATGTTTGCCCGCACGTGGCCACTTAAATGGTGGGCCTACCCATATCTTTATAACAAAATTTGAAATATTAACTGTATATACAAACTACCAAGTGAAACCAGTGCGCTACCTTTTTGAATGACACGAACAAAGGCACCATCTTAGCTTAAAGGCACCATCTTACCTTACAGCCCACTATAATGACCCAATGGGCCGTTGAATTTTGCTGCGTCATGTCGGTACAGAGATTATAGCCCTCTAAAATGACCCAATGGGCCGTTGAATTTTGCTGCACCATGTCGGTACAGAGATTATAGGCACTGGTAGATCTGGCAAAGCAAAAGCATTTCATGTCCACCTATGTAACAACATGTACGACGACAATGAATTCCAGACAGAAGCTTTGTGTTTGCGGAGGGGGATATCAGGTTTACCAAGTTACCGAAAGGGGGTTTTTTTATCATGATTTTTTTAATTTTGTTTTGTTTTCATGAAATATTGTTGGCTCTTCTTCCAGATGTTCCACAAATTATATTTTGATGTTTTCTTTCAGCTTTCTTAAAGTCCTAGGAGGATCCCAGAGTTAAATACCATCCACCTTCCCTAAAACCCAGCCAGGTTCCAGGCTTGTTACCTCTAATAACGTATCACGGGACTTGGTGTCCCGTTGTATATTTTTTCTTTTGGATACACCAATAAAAGTATATAGTTTATATTTTATACAGATGTGTAGTATACCGGATAAAAACTTAAGTTTGTTAATTGATTTTAATAGCACATGAAGCACTTTACTCAAGCGGTTTCATTTGAGTTTTAAAACAGCGCATATTATATATATATATATACATATATTACAAATTATTGATTACATACAGCCAAATTTGTTAGACCAAGATAGTTATGTTAACACAAGAAAATTATTACAAATGGAAGTGGATTTTTGGATCAAAACACTTAATTCAGCTTTTCCCTTCGGGCTCAAAGACAGAATTTTAAGCTTCGGTGATGTCAGGCATTTGTACTTTGCAATTCTTGATAGGAGTCACGCACCTCTTCGTAATAATCAGGCCGGTGTTCAAAGAAGCCATGGACAAAGAAAATCACGGAAAAACAGGAAATTTAGGACGTGGATACAAAAAACTTTGTTCAGAATTTACCACAGGCGTTCTCTAATGGCATTGATCAATTACATAAAGCTCTGAAAGCACTATCATTTCGAGATACAACCAGAATCAATGAATATTTGGGTCTTACTTATTCTGAACACATATCTCCACAATTTTTTTTTGGTGAAATTGTGTATGCTTACACAATAACTATTCGGAAACAAGATTCTAATAAGAAAAAAAATGGATCAAATACTTTTCAGCGTTCCTTTCAAACACAAAATTATTGATTCACTGAACATTCAGTCCCTTTTCAAATTGAAATTTGTTCGCAAAATCATACCCAAGGAATGCAAAGTAAAAGACCCCCATTATTTTCTATAAACATGGCAATAACATTAGACAAAATATCATAAATTACAAGGAATTTCTGGCTTCGTTTATTCTTGAGGATATAACAGTATTAAGTATGTTGGGAGATCAAAAAAAAAAAAAAAAAAAAGGAAAAAAAATCAAGCCTACGCGCGAAATTATTTGTACAATCTTGTGCTCAACAGCACAATGTTCTGTTAATTTTTTCTGAAAGCGCTAAATTGAGCAGTTGCTCGTTTGAGCAAACACACGCCAAATGTACACTAGGTGGAGATACTTTAGAAGTTGTATGTTAATAAACAGTTTTACGTGAAAGATTGATGGCTAGAATGCTGAAGAAGGCAACAGTGTTCCGCAAGACGGAGACAAAGATTGCTAAGAAATATGTAAATTCGTCATACAAAAGCAGACACCTGCAGGCACTTTGGTATGTACATTTCCTCCATTGATCCCAGGGGTCAGAAATGAAGTGCCTTATATTTTAATACTTACTCACTGGTGACCCAGTTATTTTGCAGTTGTTGCGATCACAGATAGACTGAAATGCTGAAATATGTTGCCCCGATGACACGACAATCAGTAAACTGTTCATATACTTATCTGTTCAGGCTCTTTACATTTCTGTTAACTTACCAGCGCTACTTTGGCTGCCATTTTCTTGACTTCTACGAGTTAAACTGATAAACCATGCAGCACATTTATTCCACGTGACTTCATCAGGTAGTTGTGTAAACTTGTGGCCTGTGTTGCATGGCCTCTCTGGCACGTCACGTGGCTTTGTTGCTTCAACTGCTTACGCTTTCAAATTGAACATTATTTTGTCTTGTATACGCCATGAGAGCCCATGACAATATATACTGAAAACTATACTCAAAGTAGATAACAATATAAAAAAAAATGAGTCCGCGTGTACAATTATGCATTATTCATGTTATTCATTGCGTACAAGTTTATGAAATTATAACAGCTAGCTTATATCAGATTTTCCCACAATGTTTGCGGCAGAATTCCTCGATCCGAGTCATGATGACTCATCATTTTATATTGTCTGGAAAAGGTCTGAAAATTTTGGAAAGGAAATCTAAGTGGATCATACAGTGTATCACGGAGACTATAGTTGTACAGAGAACATTTGAGCAACAAGCATGATAAGTGTTTCTTATTTTTCTCCAATTCACCAGAATCACTGGGCCCAACCATACATTTCTCACACTTTGTTCCTCTCCCAGGTATCTTCCAGTTTTTGTTTTAAGTGGATGGTTGCTCAGACGAAGACATGCGAAAGCAAGTCCACATTTCAAGCTTTTCACTCTTCGAAGATAATTTTCCTTTGCATAGGACGCCTTAAATTTACCAGTGAAAATATAGTTTGTTTAATACATGACCCAGTCTTACGTTTTCGATAAAATAGTAGTGTGAAAGTTTTGACTGTACTGGTGTTGGAAGTGTTTACACAATTCAGACATTATTCCATCACTATATAGCAAAGTCTGGGTCAGCCAAACAAAATTCATACCGTTATTTTGAAGAATGAGTCATGCGGATGTAGACCAAGAAAAACCGGATTCGTCCATATCAACTAAGGAAAGTTAAGATTGTTTTAAGTATGATCATTGGGAAGTGAAATAATTCTAAACCAAAATTAAGTTGACCGTCCATAATTGTCAACATTTTCATATATGTCCAATATGGGGGGGGGGGGGGAGGGGAGGGCGGGTCAGAGCCAGGTGACCATAATTTTCAACCCCAGAAAATGTAACCAACATTTTCAGTTCTCCTGTAAAATTCCAACCTGCCAGCAGATGTCCCTTTGCATTTTAACCCTTTCGTCCCATCAACCCCTTGATCTAATCCCCATTCAGTCAGATGGAAGATTTTGTTTGTCCCCTTTATTTGCTTAATATGTATACAAGAATAAACTTACTTGATTGAGCTCAGACAAGGAAAACTGCACGCACTCCTTGTCTAAGCATTCCGGTCATATTATATGAGGTTGAGTGTCTGTATTTGGATAAGTCCGAAAAAGAAAATGATGATGAAGGGGGGGGGGGAATTTATGGTCATTTTGGACATACATGGGACTGTTGACAATTATGAACGACCCCTTACTTATATTAATTCTGACGTTAAAGGGAATTATAAGTGCTGCTGCCACCAGGTGGCTAATTGTAAGTTAATTATATGCATGGGGCAGGCCAGTACACATAATCTCTTGTCAGCTCAAGAAGTGGGTAACACCTCAACCAATGTCATCCTGGCATGCCCGGCCCACAAACAGAGATGAAAGGAAAGCTCATTACCACATGACCATTGTAGAATGACATCACCCAGGAAGTAAAAAGTGGCGCACTTTTTCTGCCCGCTTCCTGTTACCTATTGCAAAGGATACCGGCCTAATTCAGAAAGAGTTGGAAAATTTGGTGTTGTCTGTCCAACACAAAACAGAAATTTACAAGAGTCGGTCAGAACCTTAATTATTATGTTATTATTTACATTTTTCTTTATGCGTGAGGGGCGGGGGTTGAGGTGTCAGCCAGTGCTCTCGCGCGGTTAAGGAACATTGCGGGGCACCGGACTTCACTGCCATACAAAAACAAAACAAAACAAAACAAAACAAAACAAAACAAAACAAAACAAAACCAAAAAACCAAAAAAAAAAAAAAACAAAAAAAAAAACAAATAAACAAACAAACAAAAAACAAAACAAACAACAAAAACAAAAAATAAAAAAATAAAACAAACAAACAAACAACCCCCCAAAAAACAAACAAAACAAGCAAACAAATAAACAAAAAACAAACAAACAAACAAAACTAACACACGTTTAACGTAAGTATCAAAACAATGTAAGTTCAGCTTTTGGAGCAACACGGAGATCAATGCCAGCAGCTAGTTTTTCGGTTTAACATGTATACTGCAGTAATACCTTTCTGGCTTTCTCGACCACCTTTTGAGAGGTATAAAGAGAAACTGCACCATTAGAAGAAAGTGTGATACCAAGATAGCGGGAGTTGACAACGAATGAAGGCTGTCCATTAAAACCAAAATCTTGTGTGTTAAATTTCGATGTCCCGTTATGATTGAAAGCCATGATTTATGTTTCCTTGCTGTTGACCCCATAATTACTGTTTTCTTGCTGTTTACCGCAGGTCGCAACATCTACATAATCCAGACAACCTATTAATCGTGCTCTGTAACTGTTCCTGTCTTTACACCAGCTAATTCATCAGCAAACAATAAGTGACGATATAGCTGGGTAACTGATCACAGAACAGTGGTTCATGTGATTTGGGTTCAAACAAAATTCAAGATCATAAATAAAACTGGAAAAGAAGATTTGCATCAAAGCAAATATACGTGTCTTCAAAACTTGCATAAATTCAAATGCTAAAACTTTTGTTTGTGGTTCATTGCATGCGCCATAAGTATAAAGATATGGATTAAATTGTAAATGGCACCTCTACCTATAAAAGCTTCAAAAATATTCAACATTTAAACTTTTGAGTGGCCCTGATTAACATGAATTAAAATTTTATCACTTTTATTTGTGGTTCACTGGATGCACTTATGGCACAAACCAATTGTAGAATTTTAATTTATGCAAATTAAGCAAATACACCAAATTCAAATCTTTGAATAGCTTCAAAACTACTATAGGTAGAGGTGCCATTTCAAATTCAATCTCTAGGTTTGTGACATAGGTGCATCCAATAAACCATGAACCAAAGTTGTAGGAGTGTAATGTAAGTAAATCAGGTGAATACACAGAATCTGTATCTTGAATAACTTAAAAACTATTATACATACAGGTACCATTCCAACTTCGATTAGTATGTTTGTGACATATCCGCATCCAATGAACCATAAACCAAAGTTGTAGGCTTTCAATTTATGCAAATTAGGCAAGTGAACAAAATTGAAATCTTAAATAGCTAGCTTCAAAACTGTGATAGTGGTGTCATTCAAACTTCTGTTTATAAGTTTGTGACATGCCCAAACCCAAAACTGTGGCATTTTAATTTTTCGAAAATTAGGCTGATACACAAAATTTAGGCTATGTGGAACAATGCCAAAGTGTAGCATTTCAAACTGTTCTCACTTTGAAGTCAGCCAGAGAGATTTGCTGTAAGTCAAATCTTCTTTTCTAATTTTAAATATCACTAGCCTAACTCAATTGTCGTTCATAAATTGTGCTTCTGCATGATGCCTGCTCTGTACAGAATAACTGATTGCTCCCTCCTGATCCTTTTTCGTAAATTAGCTGCATATAACGTACAATCATGTGCAGCTAATTTACGCAAAATGATCAGAATGGAGCAATCATTATATCTTTGTCGTTTCATGTTTAAGGATTTTTTTTAACGATGGACGACCATAAAACTCTCAAACAAAACGGTTTATAATTGGGAAATTAATGGTATCAAGATAAGGTGACATATATTTTTTCGAGAGTATCCACTCGATCTATATCATGTAAAACCTCTACGGTCGGTACAGTAGTCCATAACACGTGCCTGATCACAAGTAATATCAGAGTAAAAATATTTCTGTGTTTTCCGAAATATGTGACTATTATGGCAGTGGTCTTGAAGTACAGGTTCCCTTGTGCCATATATAGCATAAGTTGACTTTCACATAGGACATGTAAGTAGACTTTTTCACAGTAAAAACTCCAATATTTCCACATAGCACATGACAAAAGGTCTAGAAAAGCACATAGTACATAACACATATAACACAGGACCCCACACCGACGGCCCCAGAAAAATAAAATTCAACTGTGGCATGCAGTGCTGTGTGGTACATGTGTGAAATAATTTTAATATGTAGCCTGATTAGAAATGGAGTAAGTTCAATGTTGAGATTTTCCAAATGTTTTATAAAATTTAGCAATGTTCACAATCATGGACAAACATGCATTAATCTATCTGCGGCATGATCAGAAATGGGAAATCTTGGAAAGGGAAGGGGTCTCTATTTTGGGAAAATAAATTAAAAAAAACACAAAAAACTGAAAATGTTGTCATGTGAGCACCAGGCGACAATACTGCAGTTTAGCGAACTGCACCAGGCGTGGAAAGGGAAGGGCATGAATGTTCCACAACCCTCAGCTTTGCACAGAAAGTGGAATGTTGCCATCAAAAGAGTAGGGATGCAAGGATCAGCATATGATACAGTTCTTTTCAATGTGAACAAAATGGGAGACATCTCTGGACCACCTGGGACACTTAGATAGCCTACAGAGTACTATCTACAAGGGTTATTCCTACTTCACTTATACTAATCAGTTTAGATGGTCAATATATCTTCAAAATTATTAAAAAATAAAGTTGCCAATCCATCTCGATTCCAATGTACAAGGGGTGATGATTTGTGAAAATTGTGCAAATTAGGATTTGAATTGAAAATTCAAATCCTTAATATCATCAAAACTATTATGTATGCAGGTAACCAACCCAACTTTAATTTATAAGTTTGTGACAATGCACATTTCTGGAATTTACATGTGACCTCTGAAGGTCAAAGTTTAAGGTCATTTGGACCTTTGAAATTTTCATGCAGCCATAACTGTGTCAATTTGCATCCAGTTTTGACCACGTTGGACCCAAATTGTAGGTATTGCAACACTGCATATTTTTTAATTTACGTGTAACATCTAAAGGTCAATGGTCAAGGTCATTTTGCAATTAAGTTTTTTTCTAGCTATAAATTGGTAAATTTTTATAAAAATTTTGATCATGTTGGGCCCAAATTGTAACTATTATAACACTACACACTAGTGTAATTTACATGTGGCTTCTAAAGGTCAAAGGTCAAGGTCATTTTGCCATTTGATTTTTTTTGGCCATAACTGGATAAGTTTTTATCTGTTTTGATCATGTTGAGCTCAAATTGTAGATATTGCACATTTTTGTGATTCACATGTGACCTCTAAAGGTCACAGGTCAAGGTTATTTGGCCCTTTGAAAGTTTCATCAAGCCATAACTTGGTCAATTTTCATCCAATTTCAATCATGTTAGGCTCAAATTGTAGGTATAGCACCACTGCACATTTTTTTGTAATTTTCATTTTCCCTCTGCGGCAGGGCCATTTGGACTATGAAATTTTCATCTAGCTATGTTTCCAACTTTTGAAGGCACACAGATTTGCTTTGAAGCAAATCTTGTTTTCTAATTTGCTTTGCAGTTACTATTTTTAATTTTTTTTTATGTATCTGGTTTTTCCCGGTAATGGGTGTGCAGAAAAACATTATGATTATACATTGCACGTGAGTAGAAATGAAAGTTGAACAAGAACAACCGTTAAATATATCATATTTTTCGTCTTTTTTCCCTTTAATTCTAATATCTGTATGCGAAGAGAAACTTACATGTTAGGCACTGATCCATTTTTCGCAGAGTTTTAATCTTCATCTCGGCACATAGGTAACTCTGTAGCTGAGTATTGTTGTGTTTATTTACTTGTTCATTATTGTGCTTATTTACTAGTTTATTGTGATCAAGATTATGTGTATATATCTTCGGAATTAATACATAATACATGTATAAGTATTGTGCATGTTTTCCAATCGTTTTCCTTCGTGGTGAATAAGTTATGTTAAGTAAATAATACATACATGGCGGGAGAAGTCATGCATGTTGAAAAAACATTAAAAAATTAAACACACTTGTGATCAGAATTTTAATAAACACAGACTTTGTTCCTAATTTCGTGAAACATGTCAAAAACACAGAATTGCGGTGTTGCCATTTGAAAATGCCGTAAGCTAAACATTTTACTCATGAACTGCGATTACAAAGGGCCTAAGGTTTGATACACATATATAACGTAAGGTCACCTTTCAAAAAAGTTTATTCCGTAACATCTGTCTAGAAAGAAAATTGGGGTGGCGGACTAATTTTAAGACATCAATATTTAAAGCGGGATGGGGATTTTTTTTTTTTTCAAATATTTAAGGTATCCTATATCAAGTAGCAAAATCCACTCCATGTTCAGGGCCAGGACATCATTAAACAGTTTTAAA
This sequence comes from Hermodice carunculata, assembly GCA_964020975.1. Lineage (NCBI taxonomy): Eukaryota > Metazoa > Annelida > Polychaeta > Eunicida > Amphinomidae > Hermodice > Hermodice carunculata. Next base: position 81,191,851 of record OZ026614.1, on the reverse strand, counting down.
ATGTTCTCCGTATTATTTCCCTTGTAAATTTTTAAAATAATTCTTGGTCATATTTGACTTCTTCCTTGTCACCAATATATCAGTTCATACAGATGCAAAATAGAAACTAGAAAAGATGATTTGCTGCATAGCAAATCAGTGTGTGTGTGTGTGTGTCTTTAAAGCATATTGGTATGGCAATGTACAACTAGTCCGTAACACAGGAGTAGAAGTTGGAATGGCATCTCTAGCTATCATGGCTTTGAAGTTATTCAAGGTTCAAAACTTCGAATACTGCTAATTAGCATAATTTAAATTGCTACAACTTTTGTTTTAGATTCATTACATGCGCATTGGTCAATAACCCCCTGGTACAAGTTCAAATAACATCTCTATCTATAATAGTTTTGAAGATATTTCAGTTTTAAAATCTCGAATGCTGCTAATTTGCGTAATTTAAATTGCTACAAATTTTGTTTTAAGTTCATTAGATGCGCAATGGTCAATAACCCTCTAGTAGAATTTGGAATGACATCTCTATCTCTTACACTTTTGAAGATATTCAAGATTTAAAATTTCAAATACCTCTAATTTGCATAATTTTGAACAACTTCATTCCTCTGTATAAAAAGGCCCAACTCATTGTATGGAGGTACCATCACGCCAAGTTTGGAGCTTCTACGTAGAATAGTGTCAGAGAAAAGTGTCGGACAAATTCGCTGGTAAAGAAGAAAGAAGAAAGAAGAAAGGAAGAAAGAATTTCAGGAAAAACAGAAAAGTGTGTTGACACACACTTTAAATATTTGTTGTAGAGTACTGCTTGTATCATATAAGCTGTCGTTACACTGCTATTGTAATTAATAAGTGATGCGCCATCCCTGAACCGTACTCACGAAGGGATGGTTCAACATTTTCATCATTTTTGAATTAGTACTTACAGTACGCAAGGGGAGGGGGGGGGGAGTGGGTTAAATGGGTCTGTACACTTTCACAGAGTATGGAAAATAATAGTCAATTTTGGCCAGTTTTGTGCAGCTTTGCTATGATTTTTCGGGAAAATCATCATTTTTAAAGTACTAATGGGAGGGGGGAGTAGAGGGTCATGAAATTTAATTAAACAAATTAAAACTCATTTCTTAAAAGCAAACCCTTTTATTAAGGACAAATGATAACATATCGCTGATGAACATCTTTATCTGGTGTCCTTTGAGATGGCGACCAGGCTGCACTTACGAAATTTGTCTGATCTGAGGCATACACCGGGGAAAGTTTTCCTAAAACTTTCATCCCATACAAAGAATTTTTGTGGCAGCATTTATTTCCTTTGGCTGGTAAAGCGGAAATGGAAGACCAGATACAGCATGACGGAAAAAAAGCATTGCATGTAAAAATGGCAGATATGTTTTTAATAAAGTCAGGGCATGCCTGATTTTGTTCCTGTATGAAGAAATCAGAAGAAACTGAATAACAAGTTAAGCAGGCAATGGATTTCTCTGTTTTCATTAATAAATACAACGACTTGACTCAGAAATATTGTACGAGTATTTGACTTATTTATTGGACAAAAATAATGTCCTGATTGAGACTTGTATCGTGCCAAACGCTAATGAAAAATAATTTTGCTTTTAAATGAAATGTGCGGCCAGTAACTTGAAGACTTCTGCAGGCGCCGAGTAGCTGCTGATCACCAGCTTCGATCTCAGGCATCCACGTGATCAGCATGAAAATAAGATGAAAAATTGCGTCATTGTGATATGACCGCATGCATTGAAAGTATATTTGCAATGCAATCATACACAGTTGAAAGACCCCAGCAGCCATAATGGTCGAACTTGAGGAATAGTGTCATTTCAAAAACTGCTAACCGTTTAATCTCTGTCTAGTCTTTACGCAGTGATATTGCATGACTTCAGTGGACAGCTTTATTCGGTCCCACCAAAGTGCACAAATCGTGTGGGGATAAGCTGTTTAACCGCCACACATTGCCCTGATGGGCTTTCTGGTTACATTCGTTTGTCAAAAGCGCAACAAAATTACCTGCCAAGCTGACCAGTTCCGTATTACTCTACTATAATCTACAAGTGGAGTACAGAAAAGACAATGATTCGCATGCTTGTCAGGCAAAACGAGAGAGAGAGAGAGAGAGAGAGAGAGAGAGTGAGAGAGAGAGAGAGACAGAGAGAGAGAGAGAGAGAGAGAGAGAGAGAGAGAGGTCATTCAAACTTCTACTTATATGTTATTATTTCTGTGTGCCAACACAGACATACTGTTTTTCTAGGAATTCTTTCTTTCTTTCTTTCTTCTTTCTTTCTTTCATTCTTTCTCTTTCTTTCTTTCTTTCTTTCTTTCTTTACTGGCAAATTTGTCCGACATTTCATTTGAAAAGTATTACACGTAGAAACTCCAAACTTGGTACAATTATACTTCTATGGATGAAGTCTGGCCTTTTTATAATGAGAGGCAATGCTTTTCAAATTTATGCAAATGAGGGCTAATTTAAGTTTTAAATCTTCAATATCTTATGTACCATAGTAGATGTGGTTCCGAGTGTATAGGAGTTCGATCACAGCAAGGTAAAGGTCATCTCAAATGTCAAGTTCATGTCAAGGTCAAAGGTCAATTTTAAAATGTAATTTTTGAGGTCAAAGTTCAGTTCAGGTAGAGGTCATCTAAATGTCAAAGGTCATTTCAAGGTCAAAGGCCACTTCTTCTAGCCATAACTTGGTCAATTTTTATTCAATTTTGATCATGTTGGGCTCAAACTATAGCTATTGTACACTGCGCATTTGTGAAACCTACATGTGTTCATCCAGTCATAACCTGGCCAATTTCCATCCAATTCGAATCATGTTGGACTCAAATTGTAGGTATTGCAACACAGTACGTTTCTATAAGAACATGTCACCTCAAAAGGGCAAAGGTCAAGGTCATTTGGCCCTTTGAAAGCTTCATCTTGTCATAACTTGGTCAATTTTCATCCGATTTGGTTCATGTTGGGCTTAAATTGTGGGTATTGTAACAGTGTGCACTTTACATGTGACCTGTAAAGGTCGAAGGTCAAGGTCATTTGGATTTTGAAATTTGCTTCCAGCCACAAGCTTAATATGGTGTGAAGTATCAAAGGATAAAAGTTGTAGCATTTAATATTTACAACTTTTGAAGGCACACAGACAGATTTGCTTTGAAGCAAATCTTCTTTTCTAGTTGAGCATTGTACCTTCAATTAAAATTGACAATTGAAAGCATAACATAGGTGTTTTAAATTTCAATAATTGAATATCTTTGAAATAATAAGTCGGTTTTTCTGCGTGAGAGCCCAGACATTTTATTTTTCCAAGAATTCTTTCTTTCTAATTGAATTACCAATTGTTGTGAAGTAGTTTTCCCTCTCAAATTACAAATGTTCTCGTAAGAATCAGGTTTTCATATCAGTCCGGGAATCGTCGTTTTCCTCGTTTAAAGCAATAACATAAAAAATATTTTTGAAGTTTAGATATCAGCTTTGATGCCACAAAGAGAGGAAATCAAGAATGTAAATTACGATACTATTCTATAAATGGTAATATTTTTCCTAAAGCAAATCCCAATTCAATTCACTCTAAGCCCCAAAACATTTTTTTTTTAATTCTTACCTTGAATTATTTAAGGTTGAATATTGTTCGGGTTTCTTAAGTACAGTAACATGATCAATCGGTAATGGATTTTTTTTTCTTTTTAAACAAATTTGTTTCACTGGTTTGAATAGTCTATTCCCAGTGTGGCCCATTCTTCATATCTTGCTGCAGATTTTCTTAATTTCCAAGTGCGAAATTCCATTCATTTACCAGTTAGAACTGTGTCTATAATGACAAGACCATGGAAAAATCCAACACGACTTATCAGAAATTCGAGTGGCTCATAAACTACATTTCAGACGCCAGAAGAGTTGCCATAAAAACATTGAAATCACAATACAATATTCCCTAACTTGGAAATTGTAGTTATAAATAGCATATGCCATCAACAGATGGAGTCACCAGCACATAGCACTTATTGTAGGACACTCCACTTCCTGCTGGCAATGAACGACCCTTCAGGTGAACCAGGTTTATTTATCCCCCAGGTGGCTCCAGTGGAAGTGTACTGGTGGCTTCATCTTTTGCTAACATATATGCTGTTGGAAGTGTTATGGCTTACCATGTTTTAAGCCCATGGACATATCCCCCCCCCCCAAGTTATCGTACATTGCAGTAGGAGGACAAGTAGCTGCCTGATTGGACACCATAAAGTCATAATGATAGTCTCCTGTCTTGTAAAAACTTTATGATCTACTGTTGTACACTGAAGCCATTATGACTCTACAGTTTTGTCAAATCTTTTTGATAAACTGCTGTACAGTGAAGCCATTATGATATTGTATTATTCCTTTTTAGCCACCATGATGCTGTATCGTGATATAAGACAATTATAATGTAACATTATGCAGTTAAACCATTACGTTATTTTACTGCTGTATACAGGTACAATCTTTAACTGTTGGGCAATCGAGCCATTGCAATAATCACAGTTTATAATTATGCTTGGGTGCCAACCTAGACATTTAGTTTTTCCAAGAATTCTTTTTCTTTCTTTCTTTCTTTCTTTCTTTCTTTCTTTCTTTCTTTCTTTCTTTCTTTACGACCAGATTTGTCCGGAGTTTTTATCGGACCCTACTTTTCCGAAAACCACCAAACTTGCCATGGTGACTGACCTACCAGTGAAATTAAACACCAGACTTGAAACAGTCATGATGTTTAAAATTATGCAAATTAGGGGTAATTCAAATTTTAAAACCTCCATATTTTCCAAACTATTGCAGATAGACACAAACTGCTAACTTACACATGTAGGTTTGAGACATCTGTCAATGGACAGTGAACAAAAGTTCTAGAAGTTCAACTAAACGTGGCAAGTTTGAAGTTGTTTTGCCATGTTGATTGTCTGAATATATTCTTGTGGAAGGGGGAAAAGGGGGCTCATTGTGTTGAATATAAAATGATTTATTACATTGACACAAAAAAAATAGACTGTAATCATGAATTATATTATGATGTCAAGTCAGATTCACATGTCGAAGTATTTAATGGAACAACCATCACTCAATACTTTTTGTGTAAAAAGCTCACGATCACCATGCAAACGATGTTAAGGGAACCCCATGCTTGGGTCCATTGTGGCTACAGATCAGTTCTGCTCACTGCTGATTGGCTGAAGATCTGGTTTTATACAGGTCACTGAATATGCAAGCCTGCCCACAGTGCTCTTAGCTGAGCCCCATGGGGTCTGCCTTATCACTGGACATGCTTGTATGTTTGCGAAGCTGTGTGTGTGTGTGTGTGTGTGTGTGTGTGTGTGTGTGTGTGTGTGTGTGTGTGTGTGTGTGTGTGTGTGTGTGTGTGTAGGAAGATGGGAGGCAGGTTGGTCAAAGCAGACATCCAAGCAGCATTTTCCTGCTTGGATAACTGCCAGGTCATTTTTGTATGTGGCTGGTGGCTCAGGGTCCCTGCCCTATTGTCAAGGACCCTGGGTCTGCTAAACAGGCATCATCTTCAACAGGGTCCTACATGTGATGAATTATTCTGCTATAAAAATTTGAACAAGGTGATCTCTCTCTCTCTCTCTCTCTCTCTCTCTCTCTCTCTCTCTCTCTCTCTCTCTCTCTCTCTCTCTCTCTCTCTCTCTCTCTCTCTCTCTCTCTGTCTCTCTCTCTCTGTGTGTCTCTCTCTCTCTTTCATTCTTTCCATCACATAATTTGTCCGGGGCTTTTAACAGACACCGTGCAAGCTACAGTGTTTAAACTTGGCATAGTAACAGAGCTAGCAGGGAAGTTGACTATCTGATTTAGACAAAAAATTTTAATGGGCACATATAGGTTTTTGAAGCCTGCCAATATAATGGACAGTATATGAAAGCTGTAAAGTTTCAAACTATGCTAATAAGGGGCATTCAAAAATTTAAATTTGAATATCTCCAAAACTTTTATAGATAGAGGTGCCATTTCAACTTCAATTTGTAGGTTTGTGGCAAAGTTGCATACAATGAACTATGACCCAAACTTATATATTTTAATTTATGCCAAAATTAGGTGAATATGCAAAATTTAAATCTTGAATAGCTTCAAAACTATTATAGACAGAGGTGCCATTCTAACTTCAATTTATAGGTTTGTGACATGGCTGCATCTTATGAACCATGATCCAAAATTGTACAGTTTCAATTTATGCAAATAAGATGAATACAAGAAACTTAAATATTTGAATAACTTCAAAACTATTATAGAGGTACCCTTCCAACTTATATTTGTAGGTATGTGACATAGCCGCATCCAATGAACCATAAACCAAAGTTGTTGGCTTTTAATTTATGCAAATTAGGCAAATGCACAAAATTGAAGTCTTGAATGGCGTCAAAACTATTATAGATAGTAGGGTCATTCAAACTTCTCTTTATAAGTTTGTGACATGGCCACATCCAATAAACCAAGGACCAAAGTTGTATCATTCTAAGTTATGGGAATTACCGTAATACACAATTTAATTTATGTTGAACAATGGCAAAGTATTGCATTTCAAACTGTTCGCATTTTGAAGGCAGCCAGACAGATTTGCTGTCAAGCAAATCTTCTTTTCTAGTTCAAATAACTGAATTGCAACCACAGGAGGCAACTTTATTTCAAGTTTCTACATGAGTTGAAGCTGTGAAATAAAACATCTTTGAACGTCTACGTAAAGAAGCATTTGAAAACCATTTGGTTATTTTGGAGATAAATTTGAAATTGTAAATTTGAAAAAACATATACATATATACCTTGCAAAACATTAAAGATAAAATAACCAATGTTGTGCTACTATTGTCTTGATACATCTTTTAGCAAAAGGGATCTTTCATGATAAAAAGTGGGTTTTTTTCACAAGGGAGATACTTTTTTGGCACATAATAAATTTTGGGGAACTTTTAATCTTAGATAAGCATTAAAAAACTGATTAGTTTTTAGAAAATGTCCAATGTGCTTTTGCCATCAAGTGTTTCTTGAATAAATTCGTTTTTGTTTGATTACAAGCAGAAAATGAGTTTCAGTGATACATCTGTGTGACACGGCCATTGCGTCGCAGATACCTGTAGTCTCTTTTAGTCAACGTAGTTCATTGATTACCATGTCAACACTAAAAGTATTTTGTACATCTAAGTTCCAAGTTGGAGACTGAGTCAACAGCTTTCCTGGTGTACTTTGGGTGAAAATCTGTTGACCTATTATTGTTATTTCTGGATAAATAGGCCGTAAGTACTTGAATGAATTGTCTTCTGTAGAGAAGCTCCAACCTGGAATAATTGTAATCTGTCAATATGCACGATTTCCATCGTGGTGAGTAATGATCAAATATGCATGCAACATGTCACACAACAACAGAGGGCGCTACAGTCCTGTCTAATGGGTGAAGGTGGCTGCTGGTTTTGATTCAATTCTCACATCTGGGCTACTAGTACATGTGGGTGTCGTTATTTCCAAGGTGTGATTTTCTTGTTTTGGATGAATTCTCCCTTGGGACTGGAGACATTTGGTGGAAGCAGCGCCAGATATACTGGAGTCACCGCACCTGAAAACAAATACAGTCATTAGACCATGCTTCGTGTGTCCGTCATTCATTACGTACAGCAACCGTGACAAAACACGCTGCGCCACATCACTAATTACGATAAATTCAATCTTAACATAAACAGACGTGAAATGCCATAGAAAAATAATGAATAATACAAAAAAATCCCAATGTCATACAACACAAATCAAAAACTCCAAGGATACGTGACGTAAATCTCTAATTACTGTGTCAAAATGTTTTGATTTTAAAGTAAATGTTACTGCAGTAGAGCATACTCCGGTATTTGTAATTTCCCATTCGTTCCCCATATTTTGGCATGATTCTATATGTGGTGCTGAAAATTCACTGCTTTTTCATAACTTTGACCTTTTGAAATTGGAAAAGAGTTTAACATAAACCAAAGCACAAGATTATTTTGAAGACCCCCCCCCCCAACTAATACTCCATACTTTGTTTCATCATGAAAGTGAAACCATTCTTCAGTGCAAACATTCATTCTATTCTTGTGATTGAAAAAGGACAAGGTTGTCGTTTGATTGTTGTAGTAAACAGAAATACACATATTTTAGGAAAGGAAATCAGAAAAAAAATTGCTCTATAGTATATTTGGGGCCCCTACAAAGGAGAACTAAGTGTAACACTCTAAGCGTGGAATTCACAATCATTAAACGTGATGTTAAATGCTACATTTTTGTCAAAATTCATAAGATGTACATTGGCACCCCAACATATGGATAGAAGTTGGAATCTGAGCTCGATAATCGTGATTTTCAGATATGATTTACAATAAAATGATCATAATTGGCATAATGCAACATGCATTTTCGAGACCCGGCCATTCCTTGGTCACAAAACATAACATTTTTACATATTTGATAAGATGTGCAATGGTCTTGAGTATAGCTGAAATTTAAACTAGAACAGAGGATTTGATTCACAGCAAATTTGCCTGTGTGCCTTCAAAATGAGATCTAATCATCACATAATCTAAATTTTGTATATCAGTCTAATTTGCATAAATTAAATTAAACTTTGGTTCTTGGTTCAGTGGATGTGACCATATCATAAACTTATGAACTGAAGTTTCAATGACACCACTATCAATAATAGTTCTGAAGCTATTCAAAATTTAGATTTTGTGTATTTGCCTTATTTGCATAAATTAAAAACCTACAACTTTGTTTCATTGAATGTGGTTATTTCACAGACCCTACTAATTGGAGTTGGAATGGCACCTCTATCTTTAATGGTTTTGAAGTTATTCAAGATTCAAATTTTGTGTATTCACCTAATTTGCATAAATTAGAATATTACAGTTTTGGATCATGGTTCATTGGATACACTTATGTCACAAACTTCTAACTTAAAGCTGGAGTGGCACATCTATCTATGATAGTTTTGAAGCTATTTAAGATTTAAATTTTACCTATTCACCTAGTTTGCATAAATCAAAATCCATAAACTTTGATTCATGGTTCATTGGATGTGGCTTTGCCACAAACCCGTAATTGAAATTGGAATGGCATCTCTATCTATAATAGTTTTGGAGATATTCAACTTTTAAATTGTTCAATGCCCCTAATTAATATAACTTTCATTTACTGTTCATTATAATGGCAGGTATCACAAACCTATACATGCAAATTGAAATTTTGTGTCTATCTGCAATAGTTTGGAAGATATGGAATTTTCAAAATTTTAATTGCCTCTAATTTGAATTCTATTACACATCATGACCATTCCAAAGGATATGCGCAATTTCACTGGTAGGTCAGTCACCATGGCAAGTTCGGTGGTTTTCGGTATAATTGTGTCCGAGAAAAGCTCCGGACAAATTTTGGTCGCAAAGAAGAAGCAAAGAAGTAAACAATTCTTGAAAAAATAAAATATCTGGGCTTGCACCCAGACATAATAACTTATTGTTTTAAAGATATTCAATAATTGAAATTTAAAATATCTATGTCATGCTTTCAATTGTCAATTACAATGACATATAAGTAGAAGTTTGAATGACATCTCTCTCTCTCTCTCTCTCTCTCTCTCTCTCTCTCTCTCTCTCTCTCTCTCTTTCTTTCTCTCTGGGATTAAAAACATGTACCTTCATCAATTGTCTTGGTTCCTTTATGGCTTGATAAGTCCGTGTCAACATATCCAGGACAACACTGAAGAAGAGAAAGTCGATGTTTGACGACATCTGATCTGAACTTTATTTTTTTCACAAAACGATAGTGCACATGTATGTGCTGTATCAAATAGCCAACACCGCAGATATTATTTGTAAATATTATACAATTCAACTGACAGCAACTTACTGACAAAATACAATACCTGTACTTCGAATTATAGTAGCTTATTGGCAACCTACAGTCACTTGTTTGCAACAATAACAGTAACTTACCGTATATTTTGTCTGGAATTTTTATGCTGGACCAGCTATCGGTAAAACGCTACATGTCACTACGTTACACTGTTAATTACCTTAAATGGGTAATTTTTGTACTATAATACCTCAATATGCATCATAAAAGCCAGGGTGCCTTTGTGATTCATTTCAAGGTCGTTTAACTTATTCCATACTATGGTGACAGGCATTGGTCAGTGATTCTGCTGGCACTGCTAGGCAAGACATGCTGCAGCTTCCCTTGCGGCAGCTGCAGCATGACTTACCAGGCAATGCCAGAACCACTGACTTAAGACTATAGGTATGTTGGTACTTGAATGAAAGCTCTTTTCATGAAGAATTTAAATATGCAAAAAAATCAGGGACCGGTATGCAATAACTTAAAGCCGACGTAACTTCAGGCTGACAATGAAGCCACCACAGCATTCTAATTTCATTCTGTAGCCATACAGATTTGCTGAAATACACATAAAGGTGTTGTTTTTTTTTTTTGTGGGTTTTTTTTTTTTTTTTTTTTTTTTGGTAGATTTGGTCCCGGTTTTGCAAATCTATACAAGGGGTTTAAATTGGGTCCCGCTGATTAAACCTGGAAATTGGAGCTTTGTGAGCATTGTGATTGAAACAATTTTTGTTTAAGTTACGGTCAAAATATACTACCCCTGGTGTGTTTGTGAAACATTGCGCAAAGAATTTGACACTAATGTGTCCAAAAGTAGCGTCAAAACAAACAAAACAAACAATCCGAGAGTGGAATTTCACGATATTAGTCACATTGTGCACTGAAAATGTGCATTAAAAGCTGGCACAATATTTGTGAACAACTTACAGCATTGATAACTATGTCTTCCCTTGGGTCGCTGTTCATGTCTCTCTGTTGAATTCTGGCCATCACAGTGACGCCTATCTTAGACACGCCATAGGCTGTGTTAGGCCAGCCCTTATCTCCGTGATTCCCAACCTTGGTCGCTCTACATGGTAATAAATGCCACAAAAATTATTTGGGACATATTCGAAAGTTAACCTAGCAATTATTATAAATTATTTTCATATTATCATTCTATTAGAACAGCGGTATTTGGAGGCTCTAAAATTTCGAATTCCGTGTGCCGATACAGATTGGTTAGCTTGGAATGGGATTTAGATTTGGGGTAGACCAGAGTGCATTCAGTACAGTAACTTGTCACAAATGAATCCTGCGCCATCCATAATTCCCTAAAGCTCTATAACTAAACTTTAACGACATATGTTGACTCAAGTTTCTTGAATTTGCAAATTGTTAGATTCGGTCTTACATTATCATCCACAACAAAACTTGTTAAGTCCTTTTTGAAGGATGACCCACTTTCTACCTCTTGTCCAATACGAGACATGTCTATTAATTTCTCGCCACAAATACATCTACTATAGTGTCGCCTGGCGAGATACGGGCAGCTATCTGTGCGGGGGCAGCGGGATATTACTAATAAAATCAAGAATATTTAGTACAGGCAGATGGAAATTTATTCTTATATCCAGTTTAGGAAGCACTAAATAAATATGCCTTTGGTATTTGTAAACTTACATTTCTCTAAAAGACACTAATTTTGTGGGAAAGGGGTATCTAGCGCTTTCTGTGACATTCATTTTGCCCGTGTGTCCTCCGTGATTGATAAGCGAACCCCGTGCTTTATGGCGGGAAATTAATATGCATGTCTGGTATTGACAGACTCTTCTTAATCTCGCCACGCTTTATGATCAGTCACCCAGACAACGACTCTGTCTGATTATGTTGCATTTGTGTGAGTGTGTGTGTGTGTGTGTGTCTGTGTGTGTGTCTGTGTGTGCTCATGTCCCACTCATTTATTGCCTTCTCTTCTAAAAGACGGATTATCACAAGGTGAAGCCCTTTCCCCGATATTGCCAGTTGTTTCATCAGTATATAGCAATTGTATATTGTTGAAAAATGAAACAATTTTAAACCAATGAAACGTGCTAATATGGTCACTTATAAGGGCTACAGCATAAATCGAATAGGAAATATTATTGACTAAAATTGGTGATCCGCTTTTCTTGCTATTCCCAGGCGCGGATCGGGGGGGGGGGGGTGGGGTGCGGAGATTCGCCCGCACTGCCCACCTCCTCCTTGAGAAAAAGGGTTTGCTTTTTCTGCGCAATAGGTCATAACATTGATTGAAACTTACAGGACAACACAATGATTTTGGGGATTTCTGGTGCCAGGAAATGATGAAAATGGGATATGAAAATGACACAATTCAGGAGACTTCGTCCCCTTAGACTCCCACAGGGGCTCGGCACTGGACCCTCCACTCACGCTTTCAGTATCTCCCCCAGAAAGTGTAAAATCTGCCCATGACGCCCAGACTATGAATGCATCATACGTCTGCGCGCAGACTTTTCCACATAGACTGGTTTCATTGCTTAGCAAACTTAACTTTGGGTAATGTGACTCGGTGTTCAAAATTACCCAGAATGTCATGTCCATCAAGGAGATAACAAAGATGGGATTTTATCATTAATGTTTCACTCGTTTCCATGTTGAGCGTGCAACATCACTTTAGCCCCGGATATTGACGAAGGAGCTGAATCACCTGCAAAGCTGGAAACTAAAAATAATCAAAAATAATACACGTCGTTTCTCTCTGAAACGTTTATAAGATTAATCGCATGACTGTCAGCTGGTTGGAGACCAACTCCAAAGCTTTCCTCGGCGCACAATCCAATGGTCAAACAGGACATACCACTCCCCTGATTGAATCATTTATTGCGCGTATGAAATCAACCAACAAGAAATCTCCTATTCCTAATGACCAAAGAACGGGGAGGGGGGAGGGTATGCGCACACGAGAAATAATTGCACGCAACAAACTTTTTAATACATTTTGCAATTAACACATTGCGGCGCAAGAAATGTTTTAACTGCGCATAAGAAATGTAAGTATTGCTGGCAATAGGAACTTTCTTACTGGTTGATTTAATGCGTACATCAAGTGATCTAATGCGCTCAACCATTAGCTGGTTTGGCGAAGGATACAGGTTGCCTTAAAAGGGAAAGCCGTTGACATGGACCATTTGTTTACATGGAACTTCAGCTATGTTGGTAAGGGAACGAAATGTATTTCTGCAAGCAATTTCAATCTGGAAACATTATATTAATTCAGATGAGAAAGAATTTTGCTGTGATTAGTAACGTAAAGGCGTTAAGCGAGGAAAACAACAGTCACTTACTCTACAAACTCTTGCATCAATAAGTTCAGCTGCTCCATGGATAAATGGCCTACAAGTTTTTCCTTCAATTGTTGCGCACACTTAGATAATGCCCAAGTTGACGCTCCGCTTGAAACCTGAACCACCCTGGGAAATGGCAATTTACATAAGATAGCCATAAGCTCAAGTTAATAACATTGAGATCATGAGTGAATTCTACATTCACCAAAAAACTTAACACACGCTAAACAAGTAAAGGTATTATAGATGCATTGAGGATACGCAGGGAAAAACTGTGTAGGGCCTATGTACGTACCACTACAACAGTGACGCGAAAGGCTTAAATCTTTGTAAAGAACAATTACTTCTCAGGAAGACCTGATTGCCTTAAGGCTTCTGCAGGTAGGTCCAAATGAAGTACCGTATTCATAGCAATGGTAGCACGCTGTGTTAATGCAAATAATTCCTGTAGCAGACATGGTTTTTGAGATTTGTGATAATGATACGTCTTAATTTACAATACCACAAGCAATTACACTTGTCATAGAATCCATACAGCATAAAATAACAATAAACCCTCATCTTTCATCAGAAGCAGTTAATTTTTAAAATCATTGAAAAATCCTGGATCGTCAATAAAAAAAAAAACAAGATTAAAAAGTAGGGGGTGTGCTTCTATTACGGCGTGTGTTACAATTTGAATGAAAATATTAGATTTTGCTGTGGCTTGGTGTGATGCATGTTGCATCATTCTAAACAATCAGATAGGCCCAGGTCTACTTTCTATTTTGAAGATAAACTTTTCAAAAGCAATCCTGTGGTTTCACAAACATGTCGAGATTGTTCTCAAGAAAGAAACTCATTAACTGTCTCAGACTGCAATATAGTTAGTCACCCTCTTAGACCTACATCTACAAGGTCGTTTCATACATGATGATATTGTAGCTGGTAGTAACATGTACAGTATTTTCGTCGAAACGATAACCAGGATCCCAGGTTCACGACCCGGATTCCTTTGTACAGTCTCACGGAGCCAGGTGTGCTTTTTTTTTTGTTTTTTTTTTTTGTTTTGTTTTTGTTTTACTTAATTGTTTAGAGAAAAGTTGAATGTCTACTTCATTACTGTTGAGCAAAGTTTTTTGAAATACTTAAAGGTAACGCTAGCAAAATGTAACACAGATTCCTTTTCTCGCAATTTCTCATACTTCAGGGACCCAATTCTTCAACCGCAGACTTAAAGCAAAGCCTCGAAAAATAGTTTTGGTCCACACAGCTTCATATTCAATTCGGATTCATTAAACACACACCGCTGGACTGACGCTTTCACGCGGCTCTTTAAATGAGTAAAGTGTCAAAACTTTACCTTGCATGAGGTTTGAGGATAGGAAAGAGAGTCTCGCAGCAATGCAATGTGCCCCAGAAATTTGTTCGCAAGGTCACTTCAGCCTGCTCTGAAAACGGCTCCGTTGCATTACCCTGCATCATATGAATTTTAGATTAGTTTTAAAGTCACACCAGTCTATTCAATATAAACTAAAGTTGACATCCTTGAAATTTTGCCACATGTACAGGCCAAAAACTTTGAAATATGAGTTTCTGGGACATCACATATCACCGTGTGTTAATACATGCTCAAAGTCCAAGCTAAAATATCAGTTGTGGCAAATTTGTAATAAGCCATATGCATAAAAAGTTACAAGTAAAAAGTTCTGATTACACATCCTTGGTGATTCTCTGAACATAAAATCAACTTTTATTTGATAATGACAATAACGATTATACAGTGATAACAATGACACTACTAATACTACTACTACACCTGATAATGATAATAATGTCCGTTGCAATAACATGAACGATCTGTTTGTGCCTCCAATTCCATTTACCTTATAGGAAATGGCTGCATTGTTGACCAGTATATCAATACCATTGTAGTTTTCCTGGAAGAACGTCTTAGCCCGATCCAAACTTGCCTGATCGTCAATGTCCAGCTGATGAAACTTCGGAGACAGACCCTCTTTCTTGAATAACTCGATGGAACTCAAACCTCGACTTTCATCTCGAGCTTTCAAAATAGCCAAAATTGTTTAAAAACACAATAGACGAGTGTCAAATGATAAATAGTGCGAAACAAACACACCAAAAAACTATAGACGAGGTCGTCAAGAACCAAACTGGGTAAATTTCACTTTGCCCAGATGCAAAAAGTGTTATGAAAGGCGCCAATGTTTGCTTACCTTTATTTATATCACTTAGAAAGTATGAGTAAGGTTATGTTTTGTATATGAATACGACATATACATGTGTAGTACATTTCTGTGTTACAGCTTGCATACCAATACACATCTTTTAGAAAATTTATTTCACAAGTTACAAACGTGTGGACATATACCGTTAGAGGTCAATTGGAGTCATACCCTCGGTTTGTCGCTATTATTTCAAACGCAAGGTATGTATGTATATATATATATATATATATATATATATATATATATATATATATATATATATATATATATATATATATATATATATATATATATATGAATGAATAAACTCTAAGATGCTCGTTACCAGAGTTTATTTAAAGATAGATTCACAATTGTGTTGATTTAAAGTTAAGTAATGGGTATATGCGGGTATATATAACGCACCGTTCAAAAAACTTGTTAAAATGTTTTATAAATTTACAACAGGAGATGTGAGAAATACCACAGCTTCTTAAGTCAAACTGGGCACAAGGAAAGCCACATATGATTGTAATGTGTAAGCTACAATTATTCTGTTAGGTATTTACCTGTCAAATAGACATCCCCGTCGAACTGTTTACACAAGGCTCTTACAATGCCAAGCCCAACACCTTTGTTGCTTCCAGTAACCTAGTTAGGGGGAAAAAACACTGTCAAGAATAGAGGGCCATTTGGGTAGAGGAACCTGTGCAGTTAATAAGAGGTATTCGTGTCTAACGGTATTAACTGCGGACCTGATTTGGTCCCCTCAGTTGCCAAGCAACGGAGCTATGCCTCCGCCATGATGAATATACCTGCAAGTTATGTTACCATCCAGACATAATACTTTTACTACCAACCAAATCAAACAGTCGATAAATATGTTCAGCATCTGGTTTGTTTTGAAACTAATTGAATATCTTTTCCTAAGCTTTTTGCTTTCTCGTCTGGTTACTTTTATCACAAAAGCTCGTTTGGCCCTGTTCATTACATAAATTTGCTCTCCTTTCTGCGACGATCATTGCTACAGCCTAGGGGGCAGCACACTATCCCAGTGAATATGAATATCCTTTTAGTCTGCTTAAACGACCCAGTGTGCCCGCCGTTGAATTTTACTGGTCTCTGTCGGTACGGAAATTGCAAAATATACAGGCGCCGGCGGTAGTGGCTTCCGGCATAGTGCCAACTACAAACTTCATGTATTCAACAAGTACTGCGAGAATGTACACTGAAGAGCAATGTAATTGGCCTAACAGGGCGATATTAAGTTCCCACATTCCATAAAAATACTTGTCTTCTCTTGCTCCATGACAATATATTTTGATGTTTCCATATATGTATTTCTAGAATGTCCTAAAATCGCTCGTGCACCGGTGTTTTCCATGAATAAAGCCAAATATTCCCTGCATCCTTGAAACTATATGGGCATGTTCCTGCGATCCCGGAAACCCGATACACCCATAAAAGTACACACTTTTTATTTTGTACAGATATGTAGATCAGCCTGATACAAAATACAGCTTGTTAATTGATTTTAAGCGCACAAAAGGCATGCATTTCATTCAGGCGGTTTCGTTTGAATTTTGAAACAAGTACACTACACACACACACACACACACACACACACACACACACACACACACACACAAATATATATATATATATATACATACATACATACATACATACATACATATATATATATGAAGCTTGAAGCTTTTTGAAACAATAACTTTTACCATAACATACGGCGGGGAATTTTGTTTTCTTTACATGTGGCAATTTGTAATTTGTGTTTGCAACACAGAAAGAAAATTTCATAAAATAAACTGCTCTCAGTTATTAGCTTATGGTGAAACTAAACTGTGTGTGAAACTACCTGCACGAGGCAAGATCACCATTTCTCATCTTAAGAAGATGGTAAAAGCTCATTTTTAAACGTCTGCAGTATTTAGAGCAATACCAAGTATGCGTGTGCCACCTCATTGGATTTGTGCCGCTGATAGACGACTCACTTTTCTCTCATAATGAATCGCTGAATATAAACAGATTCTGTGCATTCTGCGGGTGATCACGTGCAGGTTGCAATACTTTTCATTAGTTGTACAAACATATCACCTCTCATCCTGCATTTCTATTGGTTAGTCCTTGGTTACTAAGACGGAGGAACGTCATGAAAGAAATGCTGAGTCGCCGTCATTTTTCCTACTGTCTGCGCCAAAACAGGTCTCTGATCTGGGGCATGTTGTCCACGTGTGGCATATCGGTACATTTCTGACAACATATTTGGCGGACGCGCAAAATGCTCAGAAGTGGAAAAAAGGAAAAAAAACTCAGCAGATGCACGACACTATGGGAACAATTTTGCCTTAAAGAGCAAGATATTTTGCTTTTTTTTTTTTTGCTGAAAGCGCTCGCTCAGGCCTTCTGTTCTTTGAACAAACAGTTGGTGGTTTGAGCAGGAGAGCGCCGAATGTACAGCAAGTGAAGATGCTTCAGAAGTTGTATATGTTCATAAGCACTATTTTTTTTATAAAGCCTTATCTGCCGAAGAAGGCAACAGTATTCCCAAGACGCACATAAAGATTGCTAAGTCACAGCAATCTTTGTGTGCAGTTGCTTTGGTGTTTCGATACATCCGCCATTGACACCCGTCCAAATGTCAGAGCAGCGATCACATAAAGACTAAAATGCAGAAATGTAATGTCCCGATGGCATGTCAATTGGTAAATCTGGAAACTGTTCATGTCGGCTCAGGCTCTGTACGTTTCTGTTAACTTACCAACGCTACTTTGGGTGCCATTTTGTTGACTTCTACGAATTAAACCAAGCAGCACAGTCACTCCACGTAACCCTTGGTCGGGCAGTTGTGTAAACTTGTGACCGGTGTTGCATGCCCTCAGTAGTATGTCACGTGGGTTTTGTTGCCTCAACAGCTTACCCTTAATTCATATCTCTCCCCAGTCAAACATTTCACGCACGTCATTTCAACTGTTGTGATATGAATGCGTACATTGGGGCCAAACAAGAGGGACAGCGGTGTTAGATTGATTGAATTTATTCGCGCTTCTCGTGCATTGATTTTAAATAAATATAAGTATGAACATAAACCATACAATGGAACTCAAATTAAATCAAGCCTAATAAGATATTATTCGCCTAACTCAACTTTTATCCATAAAGTGTGCTTCTTTGCCTAAACTTATAAGAATAACTGACCATTCATCGAAATGCCTAGATCAAATATTAAGTAATACACCCACCCCCCACACACACACACCCAATATATGCGTTGTGTCTCTGTTTTGCCTCCTGCGGCACATATTGATCACCGCATACAGTGACGGCGAGTCTACTATTCCGACAACAAGCTGACAAATCTTACAGAAGGGTTGTCAGGCAATATTCCAGGGCTAAGTTTGATAATTTTAGAGACAAACTAGATGAAATCAATTGGGACGCCTGATCTGATACACGCGATGTTGACGCGGCCTGCAGTGCTTGGACTACCCAACTCTGGATGTGGCTCGAGACTGTATACCAAATAAGGATGTTTGGGTCAGACAAAACGACTGTCCTTGGTATACAGCACCACTAGTGCCCAGATGCGTAAAGTTAATAGAATTCAAGAGAAGGCCAAATCTTGGAATGAAAACCCCACATATTTGGAGTTATTTTCGTGAATTGTGCAATAAATACATCAGGCTGAAGATTATTATAATTAACAGTATGATAACGTAAATAACGGTCAATTAAAAAATAAGATGGATAAATATTTTGGTGCAGTAAACAAATAAGTCAATTCCTCTCATACTCTCTAATGATTTGGTTATATCATACAGTAAATCAAAAGCAGAATTCGTTTTGCATAATGAGGTAGACGCCTCCAGATTTACATAACCTAAGGATGCTGAAATTCATGCTTCGCAAAATCTGTTATACCCTAACCCTAACCCTGCCTTGGCTGCTTGCCATTTTGTGGATATGTTAACGTACTGCTGTATACTGTGGATAGGGTGGGTGCTGCTATCCACACTTATCCAGATATGGGTGGTAACCAATATCCATGTGCTATCCACACTTATCCAGATATGGGTGGTAACCAATATCCATGTGTACATTAGGTGTCTTCATGCAAGAACCCATAGGGTGGTTATTCAGGGTCAGACCTCGCCTTAGGGTGATATCAAGGCAGGCATACCACACGCTTCAGTTTTAGAGCCACTGTTGTTCCTTGTATATGTGTTAATGATATTGTCGAAATTGTCAATTCAGAGTTACGTCTTTTTGCTGATGATACATTATATCTTGCAGGCGATAGTCCAATTGAAACGGCGGAGTCATTAAACCAAAACTTAGATTCATTGACACAATGGTCCTATCAGTGGCTCGTCTCCTTTAACCCTAATAAAACCAAATTAATGATAGTTAGCAAGAAAACAAGAACTGTAGATCATCCCAGCCTGATATTCAAACATAAGAGTCTTGAAGATGTTAATCCACTCAAGCACTTGGGTGTTTGGTATTCTGCTGATCTTTCATGGTCAACTGATGTGAATCACACGGTTTCCAAAGCTAATACGTTAGATGGTATCCTTAAACGTTTGCAAGTTAAATTCGACAGGAAGACGTTGGAATCACTCTACTTTTCGTTTGTACTCCCTTGTCTTGAATATGCAAGCGTGGTCTGAGATGGATGCACATAACATGACAAAGATCGACTGGAAAATGTTCAGCTGGTTGGGGCCCGGATAGTGATGGGGGCGCTCACCCAAACAATATTGAACAGATCTATATTGAGATAGGTTGGAAAAAATTGGCAGGACGTAGGAGAAAGCAACAATTGATGCTGTTTTTCAGGATCATTAAAGGACTTGCTCCTGGGTATCTACATAAATTATTACCTGAAACAGCTCCATTCACAACTAACCAAGTACGAGTCAAAGTGATCAAACGAAACGCTTTCTACAATCCTTTCTTCCCTGTACCATTTGTGAATGAAATTCGCAACCTAGAACTGTTAGAAATATCGACCAACTGGACCATTTTAATAAGGAGCTAGACAAAACCAAACCTAAATGTAAGGATCTTTATTATATTGGTGAAAGGAAAACTCCAGTAATTCATGCCAGAATGAGGATGGGCTGCAGCCAGCTGAATACTGACCTCAGAAAAGGTGCTGTAGACCCCCCTCCCCCCTTTTCATGTTATGTAGCGCGGGTGTAGAAAATAGTTATTACCATTTCTTTCATTGTGATAAATATATCTCGCCAAGAAATCATCTACAAACAAATACAAGAGCCCTTGAAATTTCAGCTTAAGAACTTTACTTTTTGGAAAAAAATGTAAAAGAAATAACAAAGGATAGGAACGAAAATATTTTCCAAGCGGTACATGAATACATAAATAATTCTGGAAGATTTAAAGTATGGGGAATATTCATTTTTGGCCAGTAATCACACTTTTTACGTTTGTTAAGGAGAGTTAATATGTGTAAACTCACACACCGATTCAATATTTTCATCTTCTACTTCTTAATTTGAAGTCCTGTATACGCCTATCTAACTGTGTACGAATGTTTGCCATTAATTTTGCATTGTCGTATTTGTACAAGAGGCCTTAATATAGGCTTGTGAGCCTGTGGACCAATAGGTAAGGTCAAGATCAGCTGGTTCCTGTGGTTCTCAGTAGAGGTGGGCGAGCTAGGTTTCCATGATTGTAATTTGCACTTGAATTTTTTCAAGGACAACGAATTTCTTATGAAAAATGTTAGTGTCAAGATAAAACACTCACGCAAATTTGATAATTTCAGGTGCAAAACTATACAACTTATTAAATCTCAATTTTACATAGAATATGTGACCTGTCCTATTGTGTTCAATGAAATATGTTTCAACCAATACTGCAGTGTACCCAACTACAATCAGGAAACGGAAGTACATGTATGTTCAAAAAGACTCAACTTTACGAGGAAAATGGAATATTGCCATCAAAAGACAGATTTTATGGTAGATTTGTGAGAAGGACCACGTGGTTCTACTTTCCTTGCTGTGACATTGCCCTATCTTTTTTATCAATCGGATGATTTTAAGAGTGATACGTGCCTTTGACGCTGCTTGTTGGGGGGGGGGGGGTAAATATAGCAATAATGTTTGCTTTGCGGGCATTGGGATCATTTGGCTGCCCGCGGTATTCGATTTGCGGCCCGATAGTGGTCATTTGCGCCCAACGCGAGGCGGAGGGTGCAAATGACAACTCGAAGGCCGCAAATAGAACACCAAGGGCCGTACGATGATCCCAATTACACAAGAATAAACATTTTTACTATTGGTATTCATTTATAGTATTTCTAAGCCAATTATTAGCTATTAGGTTAAAATAAAAATGGTTCCCGTTGCTTCATGTCATTTGCAAACCGCAAAATTGGCGCAAACGCCATTTACGGCCCGCAATATTTCAAACAAAGGCCGCAACCTTGCCATCCACGCTCTTTGTTATGGTGTTAATGTGTAGGTTATGCTCTATAAATGCATAATAATATGAATTTACAGTGATACAATAATGCAAAGCCCATGAAATATTTTCGTTAACACATTTTTAATCAATAAATATGGAACATAACATTTGACATGAAATCACTAGTATTCATTTGAGACAGTATGAAATTATTCTTCAGTGAAATTACTCTCCACGCGTAATAATGTTTTTACCTGTACGTCGGGTTTGCACCAATTTTTTAAAAGTACCAGCCCCACACGAGTTATCGCCTGAGCTAGGCTACCTGCGGTCAGCAGAGCCAAAATGTGGCGAAACTATGATGCCTGGATACGACACTCTGACCAGCCTCTTTTTCCGCATTTACAATAATCATGGGTCATTCTGGCGATTAGGCAGTTAGGAAAATGCTAAGATTTCATTAATGTAGCAAAGGGATTATTACAAACGGTTTCATTATTCTAAAGTGAGTAAGAGAGAACTAGAACAGAATGTGCCTGTGACTTAAATGGTTTCCTATTTTAAAACGATGATTTTGAAAGCTTAATTCGATCCCCGAATAACGATACAGTGGTACCTGCTATTTAAGACCATCCTTAAAGCCAGACAAAAGTGGTCACATATGGCAGGTGGTCTTTCACTGCAGGTAAGCTTACAAAGAAATTAAAGGCTATTGTCTTGAAATGGCGGTCTTAAAAACTAGTGCGGTCTTTCACGAGAGGTGGTCTTTAGAGCAGGTACCACTGTACAAATGATATGCACAGAGAAGGCTGCTGATTACAGCTACCAGCAACACTTAACACTTTCTCTCTAAAATTAAAACAAATGAGCAATGATCCCCAAACCATACTCTCGACGGGATGTGGCAAGCTTTTGTGGCCCGAAACACATGGGCGCACCATTCCTCGCCGGCATTTGCTTGAAAACCATCGTACTAGTTGCTTCAGTGGGCCGACACAAATTGCTTCATTGGACTGTCACACCAACAAAATTTAGCCTTTTCTCCCTCAAAACGCACACAAAATAGACCAAAATCTGCTCTAACTGTGTCTACTTACATTTGTCTACAATGTGAACTATTTACAATGCAAGATAAAGAGCCCGTTGAGGCTCGCCAAGGGTTGACGCTCAGAAACTCGCTAAAATATTGACACCTCAAAATGAGCGTCACATAGAGTGGCAACACTTGGCACTATTTGTACCCTGTTGGGAGACAATTTGTTCCCCAGGTTTTCTATGTGCGCTCTGTCAGTCTAACGTAGGAACGCCACTCTTTCTGCAAAACATATACTACACGTGCAAAACTGTCCAATCAAATTTCAGTCCATCATAATTATCTTTCACCTTCAAATTTCGCAAATTAAAATTTCATTAAGACGATGGACTAATTTGTGTCTCTTGGTACCGCTGGTTGACAGTTTGATAAACATTTATGTAAAAATTAGATTGCATCACCTGCAGCTTAAACACAAAATATAAAATTGCTATACATTACTACGTGTTTGTTTTACCCTTTTGACTAGAAGAGGATGCGAATAATACAAAGACAGTAGAAACAACCTAGCACCATCTCTTTAACTTATTGTTATTACAACATATCGTCCCTTCTGAAGACTATGCTAGAAGAATAATCTATTAAAATGGTTCATTTGTATACAAAAACAAATGCATATTCCTCTGACTCATTGTGTGCTTGGTGTAATCAAGGAATAATTCATTATATCCAAAAAAAATTTACCGTTTGCCACCATTGCATAGTTTTTTTTTTCTTCAAATTTTTCATTGCAAATCACAAAAGCTGAGTTTTTTACGCTAACCATACTATGGTTTCGGGTTCCCAATTCTTCGTAAAAAAAATACCTTTCATACAAGTACCGGCAGCCTGTATTTCCACATTAAAAAAGGGAGTCCAGGTCAAGAGCCGGAGGGGGTTTGGCGCTGAACGCTCAAATAGACTTTTCGTCCTGTGGCTGGTGCGCTCAAACCGATCCCCTCTTGGCAAGGCCACATGTCCCCGGCTATTCCTCGACGCCTGTGCGGGTGTTGTGCCCCATGTGCACCAGGGAAATCTGTTAGCTCGGCCTCTTACTTTGCATCGACAGTTTTAACAAGATTATTACACAAAGAGTATTTACACCTCATGTTTGATGCGTCCCTGAGTTTGCATAATGGCATATTGGTCTTAAAGTAAGTCAAAACGATACAGTACATTCGTCTTCATATAAGCTATCACAGGTTCTAGTCTATGCAGGCTAAACTCTACAAAGTCACTAAAAAGGCAGTACTGACTCAACGTTGCCCAACGCGGATTTCACGAAGTAAGTTATCACGCCCCTGAAAAAACTCCACACCAATTTAAAAAAAAATAGTAATAATAAATTGGCAGCGATTAACAGTAATCAGGTTACTGAAATGCAAGTTGATCATATATTCCCTAATGCTGTGTATTCCGTACTTCTTGACTGTACATAATACACCCATCTCTCGATTGCAATTGAAAACAGTGACTGATTCATGGGGAGGTTTGGATGTTATTAACTATAGCACACGATCTTTGCCCATACATATATTCTTTCCTAATGTAATCAACAGAAATCTGACGCCGGGTATTAGAAAAGTTAAAGTCTGCATTCCATACTAAAACGAGACAATGGACGAAACAAACATTGACGACTTTCATTTTGCAAAAACGATTTTTGCATAGGGGGAAACGTACGCTACTGACATCTGGTGTCGTCTTGGCACACCAGATCTACGATCATCAGTAGTGCAACCCTGTCACCCTGATATTCGTATACTAGATTTGTAAATTGAAGAACAGTTATCTTCTCGGAGTATATTTCACAACGTAACGATAAAATATTTAGTGACAAACAGCACCAATGCTTTTGAAGCTCTTCTTTTCAAACGGTTGAAGAATGATGTACTTTCCCGCATTAAATCATGTAAAAAAAAAAAAAAAAAAAAAAAAAAGAGGCTGTCAAAACAGCCTGTGCTCAACCGACATAACCTTATCCACACTCACTTTGCCGAGAATCTGTTACACCTTGTGTAGAGGCAATGTAGCTTTACTACTGTGCTATAGTGTGTCTTTTATTGATTATTTAGTTGCCTCAAAATTTGTCAAACGCAGGGATATTAAACTAAGGCAACAAGTTAGCAGTTTGATAGACACCATGTTATGGTACATTCCTACCACAACAAGTTTTCAAAGACACAATGTAGCCATGCGTTTCGGAGAAAGTTGACAATTTTGGAGAAATTACAAATAACAAACACACACACAAGGAAGAAAAATTTGCAGCACCAGACGTAGACCAAATTGAGGTCTAAGGGTACCTACATGTGTTCCATTATGATGTATGAGAAATCAGCGCAAAGCTTGCAAAATTGTCCGACATTTCATTTGAAAAGTATTATACATAGAAACACCAAACTTGGCGGAACAAAAAATTCATACAACTCACTGAAACATGCCCTGTCCAACAAACTAGGCAAAGACCCTGCCAAGGTACATCTCTTTCCAACTTGCAGGGGATCTTGGTCAACTGCCGGGAAGAAACTACATATACATTGAAAATCAGTATAGCATCATCCTGTGCACAATTTTAGTGGCACCCAGCCAAGGTGAATTTCTATAAATATTAGCGAAAATCCAGCCTTAGCTTCTGAAGACGACGCGAATATCATGATAAAACTCACTGAAAAATTCCAGAATAAAAGTACCTGTTGAACACATGAAGGTCCACGGGTAGCTAAATGTCCATGTCTGATGTCGGGGCAATTGGCCAAAGGAAAATTCCTTTCACATTTTTCTGAAGGCATAACACTTTCTTTTGAAATCACTGGAGCTTCAACTATTGAACTGATGTCGTAGGTACCCATTCAAGGTACATCGCCACCAATTTTACAGAGGATCTGCCCAATGAGTTGAAAAGGTAAATGGTGAACGACGACGGACGGACGGATAGACGATATACAAATCAGCCTGTTACAAGCTCAACTGACTTGTCAGTCAGCTGAGCAAACAATGCGAAATGTATATTTTATATGCAATATCACATACCAGTTACTCGTTTGAGTAGGCCTATACTTTGACAAATATCGCAATGGTGCTTTTCATATTATACAATCACGTAACTCGAAATGCTATATCACTGGAATGATTATATCATAAAAATTAATGCAGTATATCTTTACAACCAGCGTAAAAGGACAAGCCACATCTGTCATTTTATAACTTCAATATCAAGGTCTGTCCTTAGAAGCAAAATTACATAATCTCAATCTTAGGTATCAAAATATTAATTTTGATATGATGCTCTGAGGTATTCAAATGAGGCCGTAAATCCATCTTCAGACAGCTTATGATATGTATTAATGTTAAATCAGGGAGTGAATAACATCTTGTCCCTGAGTAGTTTTAATATACAGCCATTTAATTATAGTCATGATATCATTTCCATATATCTGAAAATAAAATGGCAGCAAATAACCTTGCATCCGTGGCTTTGGTTTTAAAGTGTGCAACGTCACATAACATATTGTATATATATATATATATATATATATATATATATATATACATATATGTGTGTGTGTGTGTGTCTTTATTTCACAAGCATTTCAATAATTCTGCGGCACCGCTTTCGGCCATCCAAACGCGGAGCTATATTGCAAGTAGTCCCTTCCATGGCGCATTGCAAGTCCAGTCATGTGCGGCGCCATTCCAAAAGCATGCAAGTGACCAAATTGTGACGTCATAGATATGGGCCTGGGTTTGATGACGAGGTCTGTCACTGTGGGCGGTTTTGGCGTTGGTGTGGTAAGTGCCTCAACTGTGAAAGCACCTGAGTGTGACACGGGTCTGTTCTTGTCCCTGTGTGCCACGGAAGCAGATTTTTCTAAGCATTGTCTACAGTAACCACCGATCACCTGCCCCCTGGATGACAGATACATCTTACCACATCGGAAGCATTCTTCTTGAGGTTCACCTGCAAGCATAAATACAAATATGTATGTATGTATGTATGTATGTATGTATGTCTGTCTGTCTGTCTGTCTGTCTGTCTGTCTGTCTGTCTGTCTGTATGTATGTATGTATGTGTGTGTGTGTGTATGAAATAACAATAACATGATTACAAATGCACCAAAATTAATCAGCGCCTCAGTAGACCATGTTCACTGAGGCTTCCCCTTAGTTAATTAGGCCAAAGGTTATCAAATATAAACTTCCCCACTAGACATACAAATTTACAATGGTTAATCTTAAAACAGGAAAAGGACTGTTCTGGTTGAGAGTTTGGGTTATTTCGAGTATTAATGTTCTTGTGTTCTTTATCATCAAAGGGCTGTGGATCCAGGAAGGTGTTGAACGGGGGGGGGGGGGGGGGGGGCAGCGGTTGAGGTGAGGGAATAATCCGTACTGGCGTGCCGGGCATTTTTCTTTACACATACATATTGCAATCCCATTTATTTCTGTACCTCGTAACATCAATTATTTATTAATTTTCCTGCTTTCCATACCTTGTCTTACAGCATGATTATTACCTGCAACAAGGTTGGGACACTTTTACCCCCTTCAGGGAAATTAAACCCTGGTTACCAAGTGAACAACTGGACCAGTTACATGCGGAAAGGTCACTTCCTGTCCTGAATGACATCCCACCTAAATCTGCCTGTGGCATACTATGGGGTGATGGCAACATGTCATTTCTTCAAAGTAACATGTTTTACTGCAGTTCTGTACTTCTGTGTCCAGTCAAAAAAAAAAATGGTGCCATTGCTATTCCCAGCAAGCATTAAGTATGAAAAAGGTCATCTGCTTAATATCACAGTTGTAACACCCAGCTGGCACAAAGTCAGCAAAACTGGTCAACTCCTTTTAGTATCGCAGTTGCAATGCCTCTACTTCCATTAAACAAAAGCATTACTTTTGGAATCGGCTCGCTAATTTGCTGAGTTGCAAAACGTGTTTTACGAGTGAAAAAAAAACAACTTCCAATAACTGAACATGAATATGGAAAGCAGCAAGAGTCGCTTCAAATAACTGCATGTAATTTTAAAAATTAAAAAAAAAAAAAAAAAAAACCGCCAGCACCACTTTTAATAAGAAAAGCATATTTTATGTTTCATCACTGGCCGTGAGTGATAACGAATAAAAACTGATGGCACCAATCCAGGTCGTCAGTGTGGACTCCACCGCAAGCTGTACTTTGTGGCATCACTTGGTGCAGGTGAATTCAGGCATACAAATGGCATGAATCCAGGTCGCCAGTATGGCCTCCACCACAAGGTGTAGCTCGTATCATTACTAAGTGGACTCAAGGATGAAAAGGTGGGACACAGTTTACCAGATAGCCACCCTAGGAGTAATGAAAAATTCTGTGCCTTCGCAAATACTGCCAGATTTACGTTATTCGATTAACAGTTCTGGAACCACTCCACACCCATGAAGAGGAGAAAATGCTTGTTTATGAATTTAAATGGACACCTGTACACATGACATAAAAGCAATGCGCCAGAACAAACTTTAGGTGCTATAAAACACATTGCGTGATTCCACACCCAGCATACAAAGCCCCAGTGTCGCACCGCCGTCCACTTGCTCTAGCACACGCTTCGCTTGACATCTGGCGGCAGAGGGTGTACTAACAACCCAGCTGTGCCCTATCATATCACTCACCTTCGTGTGTTTTCAGGTGTGTTCTAAGATTGCATTGCAGGGCAAATCGCTTTCCACAAAGTTGACACTCGTGCGGCTTATCACCTAAAAAGACAAATGTTCACTTTAAGTAACATAATACATGTACAGTTATGGTTCAGACATGATGCAAGAGACTCTGGCGGTTTATCCCCTATAGTGACAAATGGTCTTTTTCAGTTACATCATATGTACAGTTATGCTTCAGACATTATGCAAGATCGTGTACCTTAAGAGTGCGCTGCGGCCGCGTCTGTTGTATTGTACGTAATACCGTTGTACTTGCAGCTCTAACAGATGTATGTCAATACATTCATGACATGAAAAGAATGTATGTGCAGATGACAGCTTTAACAGATTGAAAAAAAAAGCAGTTTAGTCGTCAGATTTTACAAGAACTATGACGTCACATTGCTCGTAACTATGCAAGAGGATTTACGGCATACCCCTGCAGCAAGTTCTCAGTCTGGAAGCTTAACATTGCTGTTTTCTGACTTCAGACACTTCATTTTGACTCAAATACTTGTACTTGATATGTGTGTTGTATTTTCAATATGAATCTATTTAAGAATTGGCGAGTGCAATGTGCTGTTGTATTCACAGAAATGAAATTACTATTGTTTTCCAAATCCAAAAGAATTATAATAATAAATTGGTCATGAAAACTATAAAGTTGCTGGAACTATATAGGCCTAACAAAACAGAACAGGCCATGGTTGTCTTGTTCTGTGAAGTTCGGACGAGTTTGTGTACTCGGGAATACACAATACGGTTCTTGAGAGCTGCAATGCCTGTTAATAAAGGAGTCGGGTCGGGAAATTAAGCTGGATTATCACACAAGACCCTGGGTTGTCTGAAAATTCCTCAGACTGTGCATGGGCTGAGGACAGTATGTTATTGCTTGTATTATTGAGAGTTCCCTATGTGGTATTAATCCTAGGAATCAGTTCCGTGTTGTCTCATTCTACATAATTCTATCGGTTTTGAAAGGTGAGTTATTATTGACTTGTCTGGTTGCGTGAGTGTGTGAATGGCCCTGTTTGTCTTACATTTTATCTGTTTGGCTATTTAGGTATGTATGTTCTGCATAAAAGATTAGAGTATAGTACCAATGGGATGGTTCAACATTGGTTTAAACATATTTATTTCAAAAACGATTGGAAAACAGGCACCGTGCCTATATGAATTCCTCTCGTGGAATAAAAAAGTAAAAATGGTTCAACATTATCAATTTTGAATAAGTACTTCGGGTACTTAATTTCATGACACCCTCCCTCCCTCCCCCAACTGAGTACTTAAAATGATGATCTTACAAGAAATAATACCAAAATATCACAAAATTTGGGTTACAAATGACCACATTTTCCATTATCTGTAGAAGTGCACAGGTCCATTTAGCCCCCCACCCTCCTCCCCGTACTTAAAGTACTTATTTAAAAATGAGATTAAAACGTTGAACCATCCCTACTTACGCTGTACATATTTGTACTGATGTAGTAATGAGGAAGTTCTCCCCGTCCCACTTAAAATATTCAAGTCGCTAATTTCCCGGCCTCACGAAGAGGCGAGTCTGTGGTATTGAGCGATAATAGGAAAATAGAGCAGCGAAAGGGGTGTTGAGAGTAAAATGGGACATCACAAAGACAAATCAGGATTTCCGTCCGGCGTTTCAAAGTCACGATAATTGTACTCAAAATTGGTAGGGTCGGCAGCCATGAGCTAGACATGTTACGACAACGCCGGGAATAGACCACTGAATATGTAATACGTGCACCTAAAAATATTGTACCCTCAAAAATGGCCGTAACTGGGTCTGCACAACTTTCGCAACCTGTCGCTTCGTTCACGAACTAGTTGCGCAGTATAGCAGTGGCGTAACCCATTGAGCATTCAGGCAACTTTTGACGAAAAGGGACGCAGAGCTTTCAAAATCAGTTACGCAAAACGAGAAGGGCTCGAGTACATATCACTTGCAACAGTTACCTGCGTTCGACGCCTGACAGCTTCAGTCTCCCATCCCTGTTTTTCGCGTCAAAAATTGACCTCCGTGACAATTTCCCATGACAAGCCGTTTTTTTTCATTTAATCCATTTTAACTCTTAAGTGTATTTTTTCAGACATGTGTCAAACTATTCCACCCACGTAAAATTGTCATTTATTTGAAATACAGAAAAAAATACAATATTGTGTGTCAACCTTTTACAAATATACAAAATCTTATGCAGGTATACATGTTAAAGATGAACACATATGTGTAGAAACGTATTGTCGCATTATTGCGTAAAACTATCTCACATATACATGAACAGTGGTACCTGCTGTATGTGGCCACCCCTTCTGCCAAGAAAGTGGCCACATACAGCAGGTGCCCTGTCACTGTAGGAAGCTTTACAAAGAAACTGATTCTTGTGTCCCAGCCAGGTGGCCACAAAAAGCAGTGTGGCTGCTCACGGCAGTGGTTGCATACAGTAGGTACCACTGTATTACTCATTTTGCACATGCTAAAATGGATTGCTATACACCTCCACACCTGGCCTATCCTTTCTGTTATAAGGAAAGGACGATGATCAGATGATTGTTAATCCGTAATCAATAATCTACTGATACAAGTCATTTCCCTAGCTTAACGTCAGACGTGTTGACCAACTAAAGGCCAATAAAACTTGTTTCTGTACTTCCATGTGTTTCTTATTCTTACAGATTGGAGAGTTTGATATGATGGTAACAAACGGATTTTAGCGACAGATTCAAAAGAAATAATCTCTAACGAAAACAGGTAGATGGACGCGTCATTGTGCTTACAAGGGGTCTAAGCTTTAGCTTGCTCACAGGAGTCATGAACATATTGAGGACAATTGAGTTACAAATGGGCAACAATTGTATAAATTTGAAACAATTGTGAAAATGTCCAGACATTTGAGGCGTAATGTGCAGCGACAAAACCCTTATTTTGAAGCTTTGAAACAAAATTTGTTTATTCCTATGTATCAGTGAGAAAATGCCAACTGTTCTTGTTCTTCTGCCCTTGATTTAATATCGAGTCAACAGCTTTGCTTGGTGTGGGTTGCGCGCTAGGAACTTAGCCCATGAAAAACTAAAGCTGTTAACCTGGGCCGTGTTATTTTGATAGGTTTCACCTGCAATTCTGATTCAAATTGTCATAAATAAAGCATTTAGGCAGACGACATTGGACCTCCAGCTGATGTGAAAAAGACGATCCAACTAGCGCTGGTACTAATGTACCTGCAATTTAAGACGCCCTAATGTCAGCAAAAAGGTCTCACAACGCACGTGGTCTTAAAGTAAGGGAAATATATTAGAGAAATTGACTCAAGTGTTATGGTAGGCTACTCTTTGAAAGGTGTGCGGTCTTTAATGAGAGGTGGTTTTTAAAGCAGGTACCATTTTATGTGTTCTTTTCTCCTAGTGAATGGTTTGTTTACCTGTATGAAGAAGTAAATGGTTCCTGAGGTTCGTCTGTTTGCTGAAGCCACGATTGCATATATCACATTTGTACGGCCACGAGCCATTGTGTACGTACATATGACTCTTGAGGTCTCCAGGGGTCGGGAAGGATTTGGAACACAAGGTACACTTATGAGGCTTCTCCTAAAAACACCAACAAAAATAGAAAATGAAATTGCTAAGGAGAACATGCATTTGAATGTTAACATATATTGTATAAAATGACAAAGTGATCTTGGTAAATTTACACGTTGAAACAGAAGTTGTCGCAAATAGTCCTACTTATCGCTTCATGGACATCGCGAAGTCTGCAAGCAAAAAATACTGTCCCACCAAAAACTTTTTCTTGCATCGAAAACTCGTTTTTTGTTCCTGAAAATATTTTGGCAAGTTAAAAATATTTATAATCCAATCAAATGTAGACATTGTGTCACTTCTGTATTTTTTTGAAAAACCATACTGTGCTCAAAGCAAGTCAGTAAAATTCTTCATATTCGCCCAGATTGAAAACTTCAAAAAGATTCACTAAGTTTAAGGTAGAATTAATTATGCTTCTTTCCATGACAGCTTCGCTGCTGCGATGACGCATTCCTAACGTCTGAGCATTTGAACTCCCCTTCATCAACAAGAAACATGATTTTCTTTCCAGAAAAGTCATAATACTTCGATAGATCCCTGTGGGATTAAACAATTGCTGATGATGCAGGTTTCAAATACATCAAAACAGATCTCATGCGTGTTATATACATACATATATTTGGTCTCGTTTGAAGAGTCCATTTCATACAAATTTGATCGGCTATTATGAATTTTCAGACAGCTTTGCAAAAGAAAACAAAATCCATCCTACCATTCTGAAATTGAGGGCATGTCAAATACGATAAGATTACTGGAAATATTTTAATTTTACACTTTCTGTATGGAGTTATTTGTGTCTGTTTTTGAATATTGAGGTTGAATGTATTAAGGCGAGGACTCAGGTTTGCCAAAGTACTTTAAACTTCAAAGAACCAATGACCCTTTTCTATCTTAAAGATCACCAAAATTTCCAAATTTCAACGTTATGAAGACCAATGGCTCAAAAGGAGAATCTGCATGTGGTTTCAAAGCACAATTTGTAGATAGTATCGGCAGCAGTCTAACGTGTGTGATATGGTGTCAACCAAATAACACATGTAATCCTCGTCCAGTTTATACGTCATGAAAAAATGCACCTTTAGGCCATGTGCAAAGTATGTATACAACACACATGCATCTTTTGTATCACGTGCAAAAAAATGCTATCGTTTTATACGTCATTTCTTGATGTAATTTACGTCACAAAACTTGTGTATCATACCTTGTTGTGCGTCATCTTGTGGTAATAGAGATTGGAGCTCGC
Organism: Hermodice carunculata; assembly: GCA_964020975.1. Taxonomy (NCBI): domain Eukaryota; kingdom Metazoa; phylum Annelida; class Polychaeta; order Eunicida; family Amphinomidae; genus Hermodice; species Hermodice carunculata. The sequence goes on along the minus strand of OZ026614.1, from coordinate 81,158,379 downwards.
TGTGAAGCGTTTGCCGCACACTTGACACTGATGCGGCTTCTCTCCAGAGTGGATGCGGCGATGGGTATTGAGAGAACTCGACGTAGAAAACGCTTTACCGCACACGTCACAGGCATGGGGTTTCTCTCCTATATCAGACATGATAATATATATATATATATATATAGTAAAATCTCCAATTAAAACCACCTGCATGAAGAGACCATGTACATATTAAAATCACCAATTTACAGACACATTTTTGTTTATTCTTAATTTAATTGTCCCCATTGAGTCCACTACCCTATTAAGACCACATTTTTCAGTCCTTTAGGGTCTTAATAGGGAGATTCCACTATATAAAATCATAACTCACTCAATAGTTCAGACTTTGCAATGCGCCTAATATTTCTAATGGATTTTTTAATGCACGTTTTGTACATCAACTTAACATTATTGATACATATAGTACGTCGAAGGTTTTAGTTAACCCTTCGGACGTTTGACGCTCACGGTACCAAGTGTTTAGGGCCAACTTCTGCATACAACTGCTGGTGTCCAATAACAGAACCAAACAGTCTATGCAGAGTAGCACTTGATTAAAACATGCTTTGTTCAAACAAAAACAACTGGGAACGACGGCAGAGCATCTAATAAGTCCCTCTTGTAAGACATCAATTGAAGTTTCAATATTTTTTTTTTCCAAAAATAAATATTTCTTAAGTTACAACAACACAAAGTGTCGTGGGGGATATGTGTTTATATGTATTTCTTGCAACCAAAATAGTACTGCTGATAGAATATTTAAACGAATAGCGCAAATGCGAGTGAAAATTCGCTCCAGTAGCCCACTCCCAGGCCATCAACTGGACGTTGTTTAAGTGGCTTCAAATCACGTTCCCGATTAATACCGAAAAATAACTTCAGCTAATATTTAAGTTTGAAAACAGATAAGAATAATCAAATGATACAATCTGTTTTCTTCCAAAAGACAGGTTACAACTAATACCGCGACTTTAACACCAAGTATAAAGGTAAAAGAAACCACCAAGTATAAAGGTAGAAGAAACATGCCCAAATATCGGTGGTTCATTTATCGTCATAAGTGTTAGCACTCATTTTCCTGTGTAGGTCGCTCAACACAGCCCTAATGTTGGCATCTCAACAGTTGCATTTTGCTGTAATGTTTAATCTTCTCGCCTCAAAATACGGATCACAGCATTGTCCCAACAGGAATTTCCAAAGATTAGGTGCACTTTTGAAAAACATTGCAAGTTTATTTCACAGAACTATAATTTAAACAACTTCTGAGCTGTATGTCGTTCATGAATAATTTTCTTAGGGTAAAAGGAAAAGTAGCCAGTGCACCAAGGAAAGCTATTTGACGACTTTTATGACTATTTTGCGCAAAGGAAAAAGTTGAAGCGGGCTTACCGGTATGAGTTCTCATATGGCGTCGCAGCAAGGATGGTCTGTCAAACTTCTTCCCACACACTTCACAAGGAAGCCACGTGCGTTCCTTGTTTCTGCGCGCGGGCATACGCATTGACGCCATGCTCGACACCAACCCACTGGCAATGTGAACTATTCCACTCCCGGGCAGTGGAGGCGTTGAGACCGCTAGCATGGACGGCTTGGTGTCGGGACTGACCACAGAGATGGGTGTGGACTGGTTGAAACTTGAAATACTTGCACTGCTGTTGTTCCCCGTACCTCCACTCTAAAATATATTTAATATGATTAGGGATCGGTCCCTTTTTTTCGTCATTTTAAAAGATGGGAAAAGACATTACACTTTAAGACATAGACCAGAGGCCACAGCCATATTGGCTAAGTTCCAGTGCTTCTTGTGCAACAGTGATCACCCAATGTCATATCAACTCAAATGTTTTAGCATCTAGTTTAAACCTGAGTGTGGAAGTGCGTTTCAGCAATGATTAGTAGTCACAAAAATGTTTATCGGTTAATTTATGGGTTGCACTTCCACAAACTCACTTTTTAAACGGATTTTTTTGAAGCTGCTTGATCATCATCACTGCATCTGGTCTGTAAACATGCATAAGTTAAAACAGGGACGTGTTATATGCATGTTTATAGGCCAGATATAGAGCTGCCCTCAAGTGGCCAATCGCAACAACATACATTTTATTGCATTATGCAAACGGAGAAAAGTCAATTGAGCAAACAAACAAAATTGTTTTGAATGGTAGACTTTGCAAGGCAAAGCCAGTCGGATTGCAAATTAACGAAAATGTACAGGCAATTACCCTTATGCTGCAACTGGAATCTTCGCTAGAAGCTGTGATGTCACTGAAAGCTGACGGGCAGTCCTCTTCGCGGTCTGTAAGAGGTGATGTCACCGATGTGGCAGTTGGTGATAAGGGTGAAGTGGGAAAGCTCTCGTTTGGTCCATTTGACAGTGTCTCTGGCGATACGTTTGACACCGCCTCAGACGATATATTTGACACTGCTTCTGAGGATATAATTGACGCTGCCTCCGAAGATACATTTGACACTTCGTCTGAGGATACAGGTGGCCCCTCCTGGCCATGTGTTCTGCCGCTAAGAGGCCTATTTACTGCAATAAAAAATTGACAACCGTTGTGGATTTCTGTGGTTTGAGGTTTTTAAAACCGCACCTTTCGTAGCTAACACTGAAGGCTCGGTACATTATATTCCACTGCATTTTTCCATATATATATATATATATATATATATGAGTAAGCATACGAGCAGTAATATATTTTGCCTGACAAACGACAGTACGCAAATAAATCGTTCCCCTTTCATGTTGGAAATTATCATAATCAGCAATTGATCGATATCTGAAGTTCAAGTCATCGAAACCTAACCTGAACATGTACGGGTCAGTGACATATGTACAGTTGTAAATGTTGTAAATGCTTTTTATTGCATAAGAGCTATGTACCCAGCTGACAAAAGCTCCCAGCAAATTGATGAGGTGCAAATTTTCTCGCCAATACTTTTGGTGTTCAGAGGATGATGTGGATATTTTAGACGCTGGCTGTACGCAAATGAGTACCTTTCTGGTGTTTGTAGCCATATCGATCAAGTGCTGTTTACCTGGCACGACTGATGAAGGTGGGGGCCGTAGGCGGGCAGCGTAACATTCACGTCCATAATAATTAGCTCCGGTATAATCACAACCTAGCATCTCAAAGCCTGCAGGGCAGACTTCCTCCCCATCAAACAGACCGACATCATGTAGCGACCTAAACAATAAGCTTAACTCCATTTCAAATAAGGATAATTAAACGGTGAGACCAACTGAATATGACGTCACCAAGATTACTTTTTAATTCTACGGTTCACGTAACAGTATGGGCCTTGAATCAGTAATGCTGTATTCATTTATTACTTGAACAAAGTCATGTAAGGCTGAATGCAAAGTCACCTGCAAAGCTGTTAAATACCATATCGTCTCGTTGTTCATTCCAAATGGATCGCACAAAAACAAGAACTTTGCACACAGCTGAGAGAAATTACCATGAGATAGCAGTTGATACCAACTAAAGAGCAGTCAGATAGCGGACCTAACCAACTGAGAACCGGGCACCAGGTTCCAATTACGAGCTTTCAAAAAATTTAGCAAATACCTTTGTCTGTGGTTTCATTCTGTAAACTTTTTTCGACGACTGTATCTTTGCGTGCCACTTCCTCGTTTTCCTCCTGTACATCGAAAAAAACTTTGAGTTCTGTATTTGCAGGAATGACCTTGACCACTTGGTATAGAATTCTGCCTTTGACGTGCACACCCACCACATTGACATGGTCCAGATTTGTTGACGATTGCACAAACCGAACCCAGTTACAATGGCGGACTTCGACTCCGTCAACTTCGTGGATTTCATCAAAGGCACCAAAGCGTAGCCTCACCTGAAAGAAGACAACAGCATGACCATCAGATGATTTGAAATCCACAAATAGATCAGTTAAAAAATGATAGTGTGGTACTGTGTGCGCATTTCTAAGTTGATCAGAAAATGTTCCTGTGCACTTTTGAACCCCTGTCATTCCATTTTTAGAATCTCACCCTTTTCCATGGCTCGTGTTTTTAATTCTCTTTCATGTTTTTTTTTTCTTCTCAATGTGAGGCTTTTCACTCTACGGTTTCTGTTTAAGCAAAAACTAAAGAACAAAAGGACCAAGATCATCTTGTGCCCTGCTGACTGAAATCTGCTGCTTTCTGAAAGTGCAGACTTTACTGCATGTACTGTATTGGAGCTTACCACCACTCGACCAAAGGTTAAATATTACCCAGAGGTAAGCCACTATGTCAATTTGACCACTGAAGATCACTTAAGGCCAAAATTAACAACACTGTCCTATTAACGCCTTAAAAGAAACAATGGCTGCGAGACCCACCATTACCAAAATATCAGTTATTATGTCAGATTTGCTGAGTCAGCAAAAACAAAAACAAAAACAAACAAAAAAACAAAAAACAAAAACAAAAAAATTGGGAGAAGTTCCACCTGAGGAACATGTGTAAAAGCAAATGTTCCCATGCAGCAGTTTTCACATTGCAATACTGACACTGTACTGTGGCTATATACTCGTGTAGTAGAAACCCTTACCGACACGTGATTCCAAAATTTGATAATCCGTAACACCAGAAAAAAATCTGTTGTCAGATTATGTTCTGATATAATTTGAAACAATTTTAGCTTGCCTTGAAAGATCAGAACATTTTCCCATTTGTACCAATTTTTAACACATTTTGGTGCAAACGGCAACAACAAAATCAGAATGAGAATAGAATGAAGGGCAGCTATGCGATGGCTTACATTCTTTCGTGCCTCGTAGCTGCTTCTGTTGTGTCCAATAAATATCGTTTTTCATTATATTTATCTTTTTTCTGGTGGCCTTAGGTTACATTCAAAGAATTGCAGAGGATCGCTCCTTTTGCAAAAGTAAGTGGTCAGTAACCTAAGATATTTGGAGCATGCATGCAGATTGTATTGGGATGATGAGGAAATAATTACGTGTCATTCTGTTGTGATTGAAATCTGAGGTACATCCAGTGTTTCCAGTCTAACTGTCCTCACCTACTTCGTGCCGATCAAACTAGACGCTGGCTGCGCTCCTATCATATTTGACTAATAAAGGTGAACCCGATACATTATGGTCTAGACGTACGCGTTTGTCCGCAGCGTTCACCAGGAACGCTTTCTTTTGAATCTCTTGCCTGCAATGTCATGGACGCCTGACGATGTTCAGTATATTTCCACTGGGTCCGCTTACAGCCACCTTTCTGCGACACAAACCCTATCGTTTAGGCTACCGGGGTAAATCTAAAGCGGATATCCGAATTGACAACCGAGGTAGGCCTAATTTATGATGAAACATGTTATTTGTTAAATTGTATGACACGAATCTCCCTTTAGTATCTAAAACGACAGCTCTCCCATAAACATATATCGGGTTATTTTTCATCAGTTGCATTTTGCTTGTTCATAGCACCTGCTTTGGTATATCATAAGTAGTAATTAGGGGCTGTGGTATCATGGTATGGTTCTCTTTGCTTGGCGTTTGCACGAATTTTGGGTGTTCGTGGGTTCATGCACCATGCCTGATCTGGTCGCTTCTAGGTTTTGCAATGTGACGGAAAATAAAAGCAAATACCCAAGTATTTAAAAACCCCAAAAGAAAGAAACTCATGTGTGAGAAATCGTTTTCTGTCAGAGTTCTGCTCCAGACATAAATTTATTAGCTGACATCCAATAAGTTTGTGACAACATAGTTATAAAAAAAAAGTTGACACCAAGACCTAATGTAATGTGGCGCAATCTAAAGGTAAAGTTTGTATGTCTCCCATCATCAGCACAGACGTATCCACGGGAAAGAAAAAGATGTACCACCGTGGTTTTTAGTGCCATTGGGATTCAACTATGATGGATTGAATCTTCACAGAGCTGAAATTCGCAAGAGGTAACCCCCACTAACTTACAGTCCTGACATCCACCAGAGATGGCGTTACTATTTACTGGCCTGATATTGACAAATGTGGCGTACCTCTTTACATGTTTGACATTCGCATGACGCGGCACCACTACTCAGTCCTGAAATTCACTTGCAAGCGCCGTTTATATGCCTTGTTTTCCACCAGAGATGGCGACACTGCTTACAGGCCTGACATTCAGTAAAGATGGCGCCACTATAGACCTGTACAGCATTCACTGAAAGTGGCGCAAGTATTATAGAGGCAAAGAGGCCTGACAGTGTGTGCCTTTTGAGTAAAATAAAGCTTATTTGAATCATTGAATCCAGTGCCACGTCAGTCTCTCATCAGCTGGCATGATCTCCAGTATCATGTGACTCGTCAACTGGCATCATCTCATTTGACTCTCTCGTCAGCAGGCATCATCTCCAGCATCATGCGACTCTCTCGCCAACAGGCATCATCTCCAGCATCATGTGACTCTCTCGCCAACAGGCATCATCTTCAGCATCACGTGACTCTCTCGTCAACAGGCATCATATCTTATCAAAACTGACTGGTAATTTATCAAATTTTATCTGCTTTTGTCCTTTTTTCTACAGTCTGCACGAAACGTAAACAAAAGTAAACTCTGTGTGGAGACCTACTAGCAATTATGAACCCTATATGTTCGACACAATTGCTGATTTATGAACAGACACATACCCTAATGGCGTCTTCATACTTGAAACAGGAGAACATAATATCGAAATTAGACAAAACACGTTCCGTGGGTCAAAGGAGAGATCTCTGGAGACTGACGAGCAATATTTTGGAAGTTAAATTACTTTGCTGATCATCATACTCCTCATGCTGCATATATTCTAGTCTCTTCAAGCTCGGGCATTTGCTCCAATTTATTTTTAAATGTAGTATGAAAACCTCTCAACATGCAGTGCCATGGTAGTTCATAGGAAGGTAAAATCAAAACGGATACAGGGTTAAATGAAAAATAAATAATTTAACACCAAAAAGCAAAAAACGAAAACAAAATAATAAAAAAAACAAAAAAAACAGAAGACGTCATGTACTTTGCATCTGTTCCCTTGGTCAGTCCGAGTTGTATCAAAACATTTGCTGATTCAATAAAAGGAGGTACAATGTACGTCCATCCATCTTGTGCCTTTGCCCGTAAATCACTTCATTGTTATCTATTTAACCCATGCATTCCCACCTCAGCGCGCATGATTGTAACGTGTCGTCTGCTTCACTGTGTCCGGGTAAATATCTCAACATCAGAAAAGACTCTGAATGAGAATTTTTGAGACCCATCAGAAAATGAGGTCCCAAGACAACGGTTTTTCCCCACGTTGATTGAGCGTAATTTGCGCAGAAAAACTTTGTTGGCGTGATCTTATTCTACACGGGAAAGGATTGACCGAATCGAATGTGTTTGAATGCGGGCGTTGTACCTTGGCGTTCTGATAGGCAGGCCATCCCTGTTGATCTATTTTTCCTATTTGGCTCATTAAGTAAACAGCTCATTGGTGCTCTATGTGCTGATTTGGCCCCCAAGCACTTTTGTCGTGAATTATCCACCAAGCGCCACCCCATGCATCTACTCGAGTATGTTCACTTCTTATAAAAGCATCTTGCTCATTGTGGACTGGCGACAAAAAAGACCAGGTCTGTCCCCATTTGATGCCTCTTTATTCAAGCATAAAGCCGCAAGATTTCGAGAGACACCTACTTTAGATGCCATTCTTCACAATAAGTCAAGGCAATCATCACAAACTTCATAAGGCACAATTTATCTTGACGGTTTGGTCATTTTCCGTCTCATTTAGTGGGTCGTATCACGGTCTGGGCCACAAGTGACCCGGAGTACAACGAGCCACAAATGTTATGGCCATCTGGAAAAGAAGTCATGAAAAAATGGCCTTCCTGCTAACTTTTCGTGCCACAACATGGTTAACTGACCGAAAGGCGAGATTTTTTTTATTTGATCTTTATCTGTTTCTATTTCATTATTTATGTGTAAATCTATCTCATCATCATCATCATCATGACTTTTCAAAAGCTACTCACAGAAGGTTACATATCTGTCCCAAGTCACAAAACACTCTGAAAGGCTGCGATGTGGTTGTGTCTTTACTTTGGGATGGAATTTGCTAGCGCCCCCCCCCCCCAAAAAAAAGCAAAACAAAACACACACACACACACACACACACACACTTTTTTTATGAACAAAAGGTCAATATTTATATGCATATATGTTTACAATGATGATCAAAAATGTCTACAAAGTCGTGCAATGCTGGCATCTGCAGATTATAACCACGTCGCGCCAAAAAAAAAAGAAAAAAAGGTATCAAATGGGTATCAAACGGTATGCCAAACTACACTCGGGATGCCGCTTTTCCACCGGCGCATACTTACGAAACTTACACATTGCTTTTTTTTCTGTGTATGCAATCTGTTTCCAAATTCTTTGGCTACTTGCTGAGCAGTCAGCACTTTTTTGCTACCGCTCAGCTGGCGACCTGGTAAGCAACAGAACAGGAGCTTTTCGGCAATGACAGAGCGCGAGGTGCGTTGAAAACACGAAGAGATGTGTGTTCAGATGGTGCGATATCGCCACCTGAACTAAAATATCTTCCAGAATACTATAATTATATGGTAAGTATCTAACTTATAAGACATTCAAATAGAATAGATGTATTTTCCCCGCAGTAAGTCACCGAGAAAGATTTTCGTGAACCTTTTGCGACTTTTGCCATGTTATTGCTGACAGTGACACAGATTATGCAAGCAGATTGAATAACAAATGAATAAATTGCTCACAAAGGACAGTGCTGACCAAAGGGCCTTATCTGCTTCTTTTTTAAGCACCAAAACATGTACTCTGCCATCAAGTTGACGGTTCTGAGGGCAAAATTGAAGGTTCCGTGCAGGTAAAACGTGTAATTTACGCTGACATGACCAACAGGTGTCGGGAAGGCCCGACCAATGATATGAGCTTTTAGAAGACGTGGCGAACGTAGGATAATGAGAGTTTAATTCTTCGCCATTATAACTATCAGTACGAGAGATTGACACTTTAAAAGCAGGAGACAATTACAACCAGTGGCCACAGGCTAGGCCACGGAGACTGATGTATCAACATGCCGTACACTATGAGTATGTGCTTTCTGGTTTTAGAATAGGGAACACTTGCGTACTCACAAACATGTGTAAATTGTCAACACCCGCTCCCAGCTAACATAAATGATTGATATCTTTGTGGGGAAGTTTTAGTTATCATATGTCACGTCATGCATAACTCGAGATTAGGTAAGTATCTGCCTGTCTACCTGATGAATGATTTCACCATCTATTATACTTGGCACTTCCTTTTGCCTGCATTTGTTTAATACTACTACATATTCACTTCTAACTCAACGAATTTAATATCCTTCAAAGATCTGGCGGGAATGGGAAATCCCAGTGTTAGTTCAAACTGAATTCAGCCTTGCAAGGTTACCCGACCAAATTCAGTCTTAGGAAGGTCATTTAAGGCTATTCATTTCAAGTATATCAGCGCACAATTCAGTACCATAGTTGAAAGGTTGCGCATTGGTAGGTTGAGTTTTTTCATTTGTGTATATCATAAAAAACTATCAAGTAATACACAAGTTGTTTCATCATCAAACGGATCTCAAATTAAAAAACCCATAGGCTTTCATAGCTGTTCGCCACTGGTTAATTTGGAGAGAACAACTGAATCGTGATAAAAATTGAGGATGTAGCTAATAGCCTTTAGAAAGAGATACCTGGATTGGCAGGTAAGCTTTTAACTAAAGATATTTCTGATTGTAAAGCAGATACAAAAAACCCTTTGCGGCGTCGCAATGTTCGCAGTCGACAAGTTTTTTTGTCCCAAATATAAAGTATCCATCGTTCCGCCGGTCAGTTTAAAATAAAAATAGAATAACTTTATATGACAATACGTTCCACTTCTATTCCACAGAGTCCCATTTGATTTTTTTTTCACGAAAATTCTTAACTTTTCAATTCCAGTCAAGTTTGCATGTAAGATCTACGTTTGCTTACTGAAATCTTATTAGCTTTCTGTGAATCATTGCCCCCCCCCCCCCCTTCACTTTCCCCAACGGATTGGCTTCTTGGTCTCTAGTTAGCCGGGATATATCATCAGTTTTACAACTATAGCCAGTTTTGCCAAAGTAACATTAATCTCTTTAGTCAAATATTAATTCTTGCAAAGCTTTGAAAAAAACATTTTCAAATCATGCTCAATAAATCAGGATAAAAGTAAAATATCATGAATATATGCATCGAAACCTGACTAAATTATGAAATATATTAATCCACTTGAGCTAAAGCTTACGATTTTTTTAGCCAAATTATACATATGTGGCCACTGGCTATTATGTTAACGGATAGTACTAGCCTATAGATACCTAACTTCTTCCATTTGGCTGCCTCTCTTCTTTTCATTCGGACTACCTTTTTGCCCGATTATTTGTTGAGAGCCGAAAGTCTTTGCGGATACATGTATGCTTCCACTTGGAATATAAGAACCAAACGTAAGCCATGCTTTCGATGACTTTGCGTCTCTCATTATCAACTGAACTGGGAGGTATGTCATTTTTAAGTGCGGAGAAGAAATCTTTCTGGAGGATGGAGGGGGTAATGAAAAAAAAAACTCTGGACTTTCCTGAAATGGATGAAACTGTTGAACCATCCCAAAAATGTAGCAAGGCGGGTCCAAACAATCCATGTCCTCCCGTCCCCATCAGTTTTTTTGTAACAGGTTTTTATGTGACCTGCATAGTACGTACGAGGCATGCATGATCATTTCCCGCCACAACTGCATGCCTGGTTGTCTTAGTAACCATAGTCTCGCCGGACGAGATACGGGCCGCTGCCTGTACGGGGAAACGGTATAATACTAATATTTTGGCAATAAAGAATACTTGGTACAGGCCGATGAAAATTCATATTTTTAACCAATTTAGGAAGCACAAAATGAATATGACTTTGGTATTTGTAAACTCAAATTTCTCTAAAAACGCTTATTTTGTGAGAAAGGGATATCTACCCCTGTCTGTGACAGTGATATATCCCTATGTCCTCCGTCACTGACAGGCTTGAGCCCGTGCTTTGTGGCGGGAAATTGACATGCATGTCTGTATTCGATCGTTAAAACCATATCAAAGTTAAACCAAAGTTATATGTGCATCAGAACATAATCGGACCTCTTGTGGTGTGTATATCAATGTCCAAGCTCCACTGTTTCAAAAAATATTAAGCGAGATTGATGCACGAAAACGATCAGAAGATCTTGACGTGTATGTAGGTATATCCAGGGAAGTAGCACAATATGTACATTTAGACCATGAAAATATTCCTGGGAAGATGATTCATCGTAAGAATGAATATGCCGCTTTATATGTGAAAACAAACTATACTTCTAAAAGACATGACCTGACGGTATCGTCAATGAGATGTTGCTTAGCCTGAGGAAAGTCCTTTAAATCAGATACAAAGCTGTGGGGCACATTGGCCTAGGATTTAGTACGCAAAATGACCTTTTGGCTATCACCTTTATTTAGCAAAACATTACATTCAGAAATAACAATGAAAAGAAACATCTGCATTTTATGAAGTTTTCATTCGAAGCTCGGGATGAAAGAAAAAGACAAATTTAGAAGCAATTTTTGACCAGACCGTCGCACCTGTCTAAAAGGTGTGGGGTGAAAGGATAGCGGGCACGGAGGTGTGGATGCGCCATGCTGGACACAGAGTGGACAGTAGTTATTAATGAGAAACACGACACTGTTGGCCACCTCAGGCGTCTTTTAAAGGTGGACAATTCAAATTAAAAAGTGTAACTCTAGATGATCCGTGTGTACGGTTGTTTGCTGCGACGGCGAATAAGCTGTATGGGCAATGAGGCAAGCTTAACATAAGCCACCTTTGTTAAAAGGCCACAAGTGACTTTTATATCACTGTCGGCGACTCCAGCGATACTGCACACAGAATGAATGAGTGGCAAAGTGAAAATGCATACACCAATATTGTGCAGCTTTTTAGGCAGGGAGTCCGACCGGTTGATGGGATATTATATACCGTCAGTTTCACTCCTTGGTCAGTGAGCACATTGTTGCGTGGTCAATACAACCCGCTGGGTGGAACAATCTTTGAAATGTAACTCGCCCTCAACCCCTGAATCTGTCTCCCCGCCACATGGGCACCCTGACTTAGGCAAACTGCCATTTCTGGTCTCAGGACGGGGCGTTCCCACCCGGGGCCTCGGTACCCCCTGTTATCTTCTCCAGCCAAGACAAAGGTCAATTTCCACCGAGGAATTTGGCATGTTCTAACACACCTACCTACATGTGCCCCCTCTGTCTATAAACATAGGTGCCAGTTAGAAGTATACCCCCACAAAAGGAGCGAACCCTGTATTTTTGACAAAATTGTTCCGATGGTCAAATCCACATGGCCAGCGAGACATGCTTCACAAATAACAAGCTTTGCAAATTCGTCCCATGTCGCTCCGTCTTTGCTTGTAGCACAGCAATTAATGACCAAAATGGCTGTTAGCGTTTGTGGCGATCGCTAAATTCCTGTTCAGACACTTTCTGTGAAATATCCTTTCCACTGACTAATGAAGCTTTGTGCCTCCTTTTGTGTGTGTGTGTGTGTGTGTGTGTGTGTGTGTGTGTGTGTGTGTGTGTTTGGTTTTTTTTTGGGGGGGGAGGGGGCGGGGCGGTCGGGTTCTGTTTCTTGTTTGTTTTTTAATTTTTTTTTATTTTACGATTTGTGTGTGTGTTGTTGTTTTTTTGGTTTGGGGTTGGTCGTTTTCTTTGTTTTTAAGATTTGTGGGTTTATTTGTTTATTTATTTATTTATTTATTTATTTATTTATTTATTTATATAAACCAACGAGAAGAAGAACAGTGCATACTCATAGGTAAAAGATCTTCACACGCAACTCACGAACCATAGCTCGTGATCGCCGTCACCACGGTCGTCTTGGGAGGCTGTATTTCCGAGTCCCTTGCTTAATCTTTTGAACGCGATGTTGATTTTGAACGGACTGGTCATCAAATAATGAGCTTCGTGTGTATCGTTCAGTGGCAGCTATATTGTACGTGACCAGTTTTGTTGCGAGCAAGCACAGGCAGGGATGATAAATGCTGGCAATAACGTAAGTGATTGGTGGGCGTTATACTGCAAGAGACCACACCAGACAAGTTAGTTAGTAACCAACATTACCCATAAATTCTAAAAGAAATCACCCATGGATCTGTCCCAAAGCCTGGCCAAATCAAAGCTCCTTGGGTCATTAAAGTATGGTGGTAAGAAAGGAACTGTAGTCAACTGCGGCCATAAATCACTTGCTCCAATGAAAGAGGCACTGACCCCGTTAAATTCCCACCCAAGAACAGATGGACACGTCCCATCTAAATACCTACCCCAAGTCAAATATGCTTGCAGGTGAAAATGACCGTTCTCCCGGGATATTAGGTACGAAAAGGAGTAAATCTATTAGGCTATATATAAACACAAGTTTAGGGGAAATTTATGGTGTTTCTGGATGCCTGATGGTTGTGCCCAATTTTCCATGACGCCTTTCCAAAACGGGCTCTGTGTCGTCATATCTATGTTTCTGGTGTTTTGTAAAAAGAAATGCATAACTAGAAAATATAGATAAGTGATTAAGAAATTTAAAGAAAATGAATTATGCGAGAACAGTAGTCAATTTAGTCGTCTGCGAATCCAAATGCACGGCATGGGGTCCGTATTAACTGCTTCATTGACAATCATAACGGCAATTAAGCAACTGAAATATTCTGATGATTCCAGATTCAAATTCATTGTAAACAGACTTTTCTTTCGAACACCAGCATACCTATACATTCCCCGAGAAAAGAAATAGCAAATATTTCTTGGGCGCCCCTTGGGCGCAATATGGGCCTACAGCGCGCCCAGTGCAGCTGTTTGACTCTGTCAACAATTGAGCACTCAAAGACTGAAGTAAGCATCTTGTCAGATTAATCGCAGGCTGCAACCTGTATTGTCAGGTTGCTGGCAGGAACCAGTGATAATGTTGCTTTAAGATTTTTTGGGGAAAACTCGGCGAGGCCCAATCAACAGCTTCGATGACTCTGCCGGAGACGCGCCAGTCTTAGATGAAAAATTTTCACTTCCCCGATACATTCCCTTCCGTAAGCATCATTGAGTGGAACTAAACACTCACAAGGAATCACCTCTAATTTGGACATAAAGACATTATGCGTTTGTCACATAACAGAGAAATCTTACGCTGCACGGTCATGACATAACCGTGTTGCCACAAACCTAACAGAATTTCAAAGTTTGAACGAAAAATAAAAAAGTTGATTCCATTTCAAACTGAAAAATTAGGAAAACAGTAAGTTCACTTTGCGCGATTGTTATATAAACACAAGACAAATGACATAAATAAACGACAAAACACAGTTGTCCACTTAATATACTTTTCAAAAATAGTAACTTTGTTTGGACTTATTTTCAGTTTATTGTGTTTGATGGCCAAGTTTGTGGACACCTGTGCTAAGCATAAGTATATCCACGATTAATACGACTACTACACAGAACACGTGACTTCATGACAGAATATTGTCAAAGACGAGCTTTCTGTAATGTAAAATAGATTTGCACAAGCACTGAACAAAACTTCCAGGTTTTAATGAATAGCTGTGTGTGCTGGTCATATTAAACACTTATAAACATGGCTTCACAAAGCAAAGCTCTTGCAGAGGAAGAAAATGCCAGCATCAAGACTAATCCATACACTGTGGTACCTAAAAACTGCCGATATTCAAGTGATTTTCAAAGATGCGTTCCTGACCACTTTCGCTGGCATGTAAACGTCCCATTAAAGGACAATTTTTTGGTTAGATCATGGTTTTCGTGATCTCTACGAGTAGCATCCGGCATTAAAGCAGAACAATAGTCCGGTTTTGTAGGTAAGTACCAAGCAATACAAATAGCGTCGTGTTACCATTACTGCTCTAACCCCATCACAGAGTGCTACCCACACTCAACTCGACAAAAAAGTGATGTCTTGTTTCTCTGTGTTTCTTCAAAATATCTCTCTTGTGGTGGCTGTTCAGGGGAAAGACGCGTGTATAGAACCGATAGCCCACATAGTGCCCGGAAACGGCCGGACACCTCGTGTGATGAATGTTTTGTCGTCAGAACCCTTCAGAACAATGTGGTCTCATACAGCGAAACAAGTACCGCCGCATCATCTTAATGGATATTTAAATGTTCAACCCCACTGCGAAATAGGCTAAGTTATTATTTACAAACAATACACTGTATTTGCCATGAAAACCCTGATTGTTTCCACAAAATAATAAAGTTAAGCGATTTCTTTTTGGAAGTTGAAGCTATCTGTCTATTTGCTAACGCATGCAGGGGGCATACCGCAATTGGTGTTGCCATGACTAATAGCTTTTCTGTCAGATTAGCTGTGCGCGTTAATTCTCTCCAAATACCACTGCAACTTCGACTTTTCTCCTTACAATCAGAAGAGTTCTTCAAAGTACGCTGACGGATTCTGTGCACAACTGCATCACTAAGGTTCTACTCTCATCTGCCTACTGATACTGAACCCTTTATAAGAACAATCTTTGGCGGCACACGCTCTCTGGTATTCATATGTTCTATCATCATCATTATCATCACCAGTATTTGTATTATTATCATCCAGTAATCTTTGCTCAAGAATAACATCTGCTGCAAGATTGAACGTTCGCAAATTGTATTTTTTGATTATGGTTAAAAGTATATTTCCCAGGAAGATAACTGAAAAAAAATCCATGGTTCAATTTTTATTCATGCTGTTTGTCAGTTAACGCATCTGCACTGCATGTGGTAGGCTAAAACATGCAACGTGTGGTCCTCAGTGTAATGGACAGGTAAAGCCAAATTCCCGTCTGCCTCGGCACAAGAATGTATTCTGTCATAAGGTGTGGCATCCTTTTCCCTTCCTTACACCTGTCGGTGCGTCAATGGTTTAATATTAGCCGTTAAAACGCAGTCATTGCATTTTGTCCTACTCCCACTTGAAATTATCGGAAGAACGGTTGGTTTGTTTAATCGAAAGGAGGTATGACACACTCTGTTCGAGATTTACACATATACGATTCCATACTCAATTTGTAAACCTTATACTTGCCGCTATCTTATCGTATACGACAAGAAAGCAATGCAGTTTAATGACCAACAAAGAACACAAGTGAAGCTTTTTTGGACAATAGATCGAATCTGAGAGAAAAAGAGATTGGGTTTATATCGGTCAATCCTGTTCCCAAATTGTTTATTAAAACATGTTTAAAACTAAGCGGACGAAAGTTGTTTACACGGTTTACGATGAATAAGCTATGTGCAGTATAGCGAAAGCAATAAAATTTGTCTGTTGTTTATTGGGTACTCTGTCAAAGTGTGACTGATAGTCTTGTCTCGGGTGTATTTTTGCCCTCAGGGACAACCCATTGTCACGTAAGACATCACCTGCAACTGTTGCTTCCATTGACAAATAATGTACGCGTGAACTTGTATTTACCGACAAATGCCAAAGCAGTATGTGAACTAAGAAAAATGTCGACTTATCTCAGGCAGCATGCGAACTTTGGTCAGCTTCAGTCGACTTCTTTCATGCGCAGTTTTCTTAAGCGAGGCCCGCTTAGCCAATGAGCCAAATGCTAATGTTTCACTTGGCTAAAGAAATTTACAAATGGCTAATTTATTTAAACACGTACTATGTAAGGGTCAGGTAGAATTCTGCGGTGATTATACTGTTTTATTTCCCGATTTGTCTGCAAATTTTGAAGGCCTAGATTTGTTCCTGCTAAAGCATTCCATCTGCTGATTGCTTTCTATACCTACCAAGTTTTCTTGCAAGAGGGTTTTTTTTTTTCGTACACAGTAAAACCTCTCTAACCGAACTCTTTCGCACACTGAACACCTCTCTATACTGAACACACCATTTCTCGGTCCCAAATACATACCTCCAAAGCAAGCAAACCTCCCTATACCGAACAACTCACTATACCGGACACGTTTTTCCGGTCCCAAGGGTGTTCGGTATAGGAAAGTTTTACTGTATGGGGGGGGGGGGGGAGTGGGAGTTCGTTTATCAAGCAATATGAATAAAAAAAAGATCTTAGGGATATCTTTCTTGGATGTTGTACGTTCACCGAGCTGTCTTGCAGCCTTTAAAATATTTCCCCAAAATTGACTAGGATGTGAAAAATACAGGGCATAATTGCTTTGAAAAATTATGCAGACATTTGAAACCTAATTTAACTTCTATAAAGAAAGTTCTTGCAAAATGAATAAAACGTGCTCCTCTTTAGTTCCTTCCGGGTCCAAAAACCCTTCCGCTCGCTTACGTGCACTGTTTTTCGTAAAATTTGCTCCCGTCCCTTTTCTGCAAAACCTCTGGGACCACTCCAGCTGAATCTATTGTGTCACAGCGCTATCTTGCACCTGTTGACACATATATTCTTCGTTTGTCAGAAATATTGTTAATACAATCTCTCTCCAGATTGTCGATCATGTTGTCTTGGGTCATTTTGAGACTGGCTTGCGTTTTTTTCTTTGTTTTGTTTGTTTGTTTTTTGTTGATTTTTTTTGGGGGGGGGGTGTTTTGGTTTTTTGGTTTTGTTTTTATTTCGTGTTGCCCTTTGGCTTGGCTGGTGCTATCTATTAGCCAAATAACCAGAGGCTGAAAGTGTGATCTGGCTCATAACATCTTTTAAGTTTTAGCCAAATTGGGTAATTGCATTTCAAAATTTATTGAAGTATTGAAATACATTACACATGGTAATAAACTTGGGCTATCTAGGATACTAAGTAGATCACAGATGGATGGAAGTTTGCTGTGTTTTGGCTAAGACAAACAGTACCGGGCTGAGAACCTTCGAGCTGCTGGAGCCAAATTGGCCACATTTGTGAAATTCCTAGCGCAAGCCTGGCTTTGGTGCATCAAGTCTCTTTTTCCACTTCTCTAGGTGTATCTACTGTCTGCGTACTCAGCAAAATTTTTAGTCAGATATTCGAATATTCCAATTGTGAACCTAAAAAATATGCTTTGTGTAATGCACAAGACAGCAGCTCTTTTTGACCATGTGATCAATGTTTGCAATTCCCATCCTCACATGCCCTCCAAAGAAAAAAACGTCATGCAAGAACACTGTGGCCCAATAAAGGCATTCTCCCGCAGTAAGACTCGACACCTTCCAAGGGACCATGCTTGAATCCAGGGACATGGGCATTTGAACATTGTATCTCACGCAACTGTCATTCAAACTATTGACCAAAGCAAAACTATAAAAAAAAATATAAAAAAAAAAAGTTCAGACTGCATTGAGGAAACTTCCAGTCGCTGTTGACCCAATCAACCGCACAAGCGTATAACCAGCCCAATGGTGTTACTGTCTCTGTTACGTTACCAGTTCCACATTATCAGCGAGTGGACAGCACATTGGTCTGTTCAGCAGGCAAGTCAGTGTCAGCAGCAGCTATTTATATTTCTTTCCATAGCCCATGGCAATCGACTCTCGTTTCTTCCGCACTTCTAATTGTTGGCGCAATGTGCTCCAGCCAAAATACATTTGCTACTATATACAGAAAACATGTGGAGGCTATTATATTTTGAGTACTTCTAGGTGTTTGGGAGCATGAAGGAGATGCAAGATGATTGTGGCTTCTACGTCATCGCGCAGTGCCATATGCCGACATGCTCCGGATACCAGAGTGCGTCTGGCCAGTTGCAGATACTAACAACATAAACGCAGTATCTCAAATGGCTTATTACATTTCATCCAGGCATGTTATGGTCAAGCAAGTGTCATGTAAGCTAAGGCCCACTGTTGACTGCAGACTTATCTCTTACGCAACATTCCCGCATCAGCGTTCATTACCCTTGCAATGATAAAGGCCCATCTGTCTTTTTTGATGGAGGCCGAACTAATTAATACATGCAGATATGTGGGGTTCCAAAAGACTCTTCAACTAGTAAATTCACCCCTCCGAAGCAATAACACGTTTGGCAACTTGTCTTTAAGCACAGAAGAAATCTACAGAAAGGCTTCATTGTAGGGGCACTATGGTTGCGGACAACCTTGGTGTAAAGTTTGTTTGTAAATTGCGTAGTTGCAGGGACGTGGTGTGCCCGAGTGAAGATGTTACATGTGGTTACGTCAGAGGGTATACGGTCCCGGGTAAAAGGATTACAGGGTGTTAGAGAACCCACTGCCGTCTTACACATAGCCTCACACGCAAGCAAACGCAATAGCCCAAAACGTTCAAAACACATTATGCTGAAGTTAACCTTAGATATATGGCAAGCGAGGGCAAGAGTATCTTCGCCTGTCTATGATGGAGCATCCACACGTGTATGTACTTCACAAGTGCAGAGATGGACCTGCCAACCAAACGTCTCTCGTCCTCGTATACTCTAAAATCCATTTCATACTTATGTAATAAGACCGAGAATGCTTGTTCAAGGCGGCAGACCACCGGTAATGCTGCACGAGCGGCAATTCAATGGTAGAGAACATAAATCCTTCTAAATGCATGAAACTGGACACCGATTGAAGAGAGATGATGCACAAGCCTTTCACTCTCGTCCTCTGCTTTCTTTTCAAAATTGCACAAAGTTGAATAACAGCAGACGACATCAGCGCTGAGAATGGCGCGAAACCACTCAAGGACGAAATGCAATACATGACACCCACCTGCAGCAGGGAAAAGCTCGATAGAAAAGTCACCAACCTCCCTTGCTCCTCAGAGCTTTAATTAAATGTTCCAGGGCTGTACAAAAGCACATATTCAGTGACAGATTTGTAATTTGAATGTCACACCAAATAGAATGCTAGTATCAAGGAAGACATGCCAAATAGAATGCTAGTGTTAAGGAAGACATGCAATATTTACCAGTATTCCGACACAAAAATGAGAATCCGAACACAAAATAGTTAAAGCTACTACTGGATCACTTTTGTATGGTATTGTAAACATATTTATTTCAAAACAAGATTACTCAATAGCTACCGAGTGTCTGATCGAGGGGATCTCCGGACATACAAAAGTACATAAGTACTGTATACAAGCCACATTTCGACAATACACGAGATTATCTAGGCAAGCTGAGTGCAAGATATAACAGTAAATCATAGTTATCAGTGGGCAAATCATCTGCTCTGAGTTATGTACAACTGTACTGCAACAAATATCTCGGTGTTTAGACCCATGGGAAAAATAAGCACTACCGCATAACGTTATTGCTAGGAGTCTGTCGCCGACAGATTAGGATGCACACCAGGAGAAAGCACAGTTGTAACAGGTCTCAGAAATGTTAGAAGTGCTGGTACTCCGTAAAGAGGACAAGCCAGCAGGGAATGACATGTATCTTACATTAGAAAGCTGCAGAAGGCAGAATATTAAAAACCAAATAAATAGGAATTGTTTTGAACGCCCGGGGCAGAAATGTGCTTGAATTATGTTTACACAATGATCACCAAACACGAAATATTTTGGGATAGCATGAGAAAGAACAGCAGCTTGGTATGCTTTGCCTTGGAGATTGAAACTGTAGGAGACAATTTCAATCCGGTAGGTCATTTTATAGGCAAATATCAGAAGGCAGAAACGACTTGGGGATAACCGGTTCAATATTGTCATCCTTTTGTAATAAGTACTTACAGTATGCAGGGAGGGAGGGATCATATTGGCCTGTATGTTGTTAATGATGATGAAAAACCATGTTACTAGTAATTTTTAACCCAAACTTATGGTGTTTTGGTATAAATTTCAGAAAAAAAATATTTTCCCAGTGGTACGTTGGGGATGGGAGGGCGTTTGCAAAATTTAGTACTCTAAGTGCTAATTTAAAAATTATGAAAACCTTGAACCATTCCGTTAAGTAACGACCAGTCTTACATTTAATTTGTCTATTAAAGTCGAAGAGAGTTTTGCAGAGGGCGACCTGTTTGTTTCAATATGTTATTTGGAATTCAGTATTAAATGTAAAGGCGAGTTAGATCATTTAGCATTTTGTCCTAGAAGAGAAGTTATTGTGCAGTGAGTTGCCAACTTATTCAGCAAGCAGCCTACCGTTTGACCTGAATTTCATAGTGCCAGAGCCGCTTCTGGCTGCAGCATCTTCCAGAAGATCACACCACTCTTGACTGCATGGATACATGCATATTCCAGCATTAGGCTGACCATCACAAAATACAATTTTCCGAACGTTTTTCTACAAAGTTTAAACTTAAGTCTTTCCAAGAGGGCAAAAACGTTTGTGACAGTGCGATTTACTTATGGATGCCACAAAATTAGGTCAGAGGAATGAGTGATGCCTAGCTGGGTGTGGCTTGTCACTCCGAGTATTGCAGAATCGCCCAGGTACAGACGTATGATTGGTTTCTTTATTTCTCTTACAGGAGAACAAAACTGTGAGGAAATTGTAAACCACAACCGGTCCCAGATGGGCAGATGACCAAGATCGGCATTAATGCGATCTCCAGAAGCTTCAAGGACATTGATAATTTGTCGAATGCTGGTGTCATCGGTAAAAAGTCTGTTAAATGTTATATGCCACGAACAAAAATTGAAATTAGAACAGGCATGCAGATAGAGCCCTGGGGAGCACCGCCCTCTATGAGTAATCGTGAAGATTTTTGACTGTGTATGACATCCCTTTGTTGGCTGAGATAACGTTCAAATCATTAGATGATGGGTGAGGTAATACCTCGCTGACGCATTTTGAAGTGGAGGCCAACATGTCATACAATCGAAAGCTTTATGGATATCAAGGAAAGAAACAAAGCTGGATTTTTTCCTGGTCATAAAATCATTTTCCAGTAAATACTCCTTAACTCTGCTGGATACCAATCTTTCAAAATAATTTCGTAACGTCATATGAGGGGGATATTGGGCGGCAGTACGATTTTTACTGATGAGTGGTAGATTTCTTCTGACACTTTGTTGGAAACATGGGTAAAACGATATACATACAAAGATTACTGTACTTCCATAAAACATGGACAACCGGGCAGACACAACACAAATGGCATGACAGTTCAGAATTAGCAGAAACTTTGTTGCTTATAATTTACATTCAGTAAAGTTACTGTATTTGTCATGTGATTGTTCCCGTAACAGTATAGTATTGGAAGACAAAAAAGTACATGTACCTCATTGTGTCAGCTGAGTGTTTATTGAGGGTAGCTTTTTAAGCGTCATTGAAAGTAGCTTTCTGTCAACATAAATTACATCACGTTTCTCTGTACAGTGTATATAAAACAACTAGGTTTCCATTTTGAAACGTTAAAAGTTGCTTTTAAACACATTTGTGTGTGTGTGATACAAATGTCAATTTTAAACAATGTAGTGAGTATGACATGCAAAAACCAAGCCCGTTTTGCTGAGACAGATCTATAAATGGAACAAACTCCGGCATTGTCTTGATGTATTATGAACAATTCTTGACATTGTGAATCTACGGGATTTTTGTTTTCCAAAGTACGTGAAAAACATAAATAGTCATATTGCCTGGCATAATTTTGCTCCTACATGTACGAATCGGGGGATTAAGATTTATATCATCATCATCATCATTACTATTTTTGGTACGAAATTTGAGAAGCGCGATTTTCCACCCGATTCTTCGAGTTGAAAAGCCTGAAAGCAACAAGCACCTTTTACTCTAGAATAAAACATTCCCTGTGAACTTATTAAATTTGATATTGCATAGCAGTTGTGGGAATTGAATGAAACTATTTTTCCAGGCTGTCTAATATTTTGTTATGTCCAACCACATTTACTTTAAGATACCCTATATTTTTACACTTTATGGATCGTGCATTTAGCGTCACTGTGTTTCACGTCCCGTGATCAGTACTATTTTTTGGGGGGGGTGATATATCTAAACAGCAACCTTTATTTATTTTAAGTGAATAGAAAAGCAACCCAACCTTTTAGAAGTATATTCAAAGTCATTGCAAGCTGTGTAACTTTCCAACGGCTTTTCATGAGTGCAAATAACTTTAAGTACGATGTACTTAGATTTTTAATTTATCGCGGTAACGCCAAATAAGAGGTAAGTGGACAATTAAGACAGCGACAGCATGTCAAGCAGGTATGCACAGAAAAGGAGTTGGTGTTGCGTCATCTACATTATATGACGTAACAGTGGCCATCTGTGATTTATGGGTTCGAGGAAATCTTTCAGTACCTGAAACTGCGCCAGAACGATGTCTATATATTAATGTTAATATACTTTCGCAGCGGGTGTTAAACTATTACCAAGAAACAATAAATATTGAATGTAATTTACTGTGACAGCTAGTCTTCCCCGCTGTTCTACCATCTTGCTGTCCCCGAGGCCACAAAATCTTCAGATATTGTGACAGTGTGTTAATAACAACGTCAATATGTTTATTGCACAAAGTCGTTCCATTTAGCCAAAGGTGTTGCTGTTGTTTTTTTTACTTTGATTCATGCATCAAAAACAACAATATAAGACCCGAGCGCCATGCTCCTTTTATTCGATGTTCAAATTACAGTGTCCTCCTGTAGTTAAAGGACAACTTGGCTTCACCATGCAAAAGAGCATCTCATAGCATATGACAGTCATTCTTGACAAATGGCAGTCAATTACAAGCTTCGAAAATAAAGCAGCAATTTCAACTCTCGAAGCAGGCAATGCTAGCGTTTCAAATATGAGCGCAAGACACTGTGCTTCGCACACATTCTGCACAACTGTGTCTCACTACTTTTATCTTTGAAATAAAAGGGTGGTATATTTTGCATAAAATACTAAATGCGTTTGGTTACTTTTCAAAGAATACTCGTATACATGTGCATGCTATGAAGCATGTCGCCTGTAGGTAGCACAACAGGTCACTGGTATCCAAATGTTGCAGGTGGAAAACACCTGGAGGACAAGCAAGACCTGCTTTCGTTTATTGGTACAAAATGTCAGACACTGTGTGCCGATGATACATTAGACCAAAGCATGACGTCACATGCGTACCCCTCCTCGGAAGCCAGCAACCATTTGTGTGGGTATTACTCGAATGGCTTTTGGTTGCGGCCAAAATTGCGCTTCAAGCGTTGGTGTATGAATAGTCATCATGTCAAAATATTTTCCATGACCTTTGCCAAAATCATGGATGTTTTTTTTATCACACTTGTTTATCATCGTTCTGAAATCAGTTCTCCAAAAATTTTTGTTTCTGTTTTGTTTCCTTCAATATGTTCCAGGGACTTTGCCACTTTCCCTGTAGAGAAATATTCATCGAACATTGTAAAAGGCCTACTTTTTATCCATTAGATTGCTGCTGTATTGCCCAGAAAGCAAAGACTAGAGGATGACGCTGTCCATATCCTCCGTCGCCAAGCGCCTAGTCCCCGGATGATACAGTAGTAGGACCTGCTAATTAAGACCGCCCTTTGCACTTGGAGTCATCCGCCACTGGAATTTGGTCAGTCAGATAAACTGTATCCTCGACTTAATCACTTTTATTATTATATTTACCGATATCATGTATTGCTCCTTCAATATCGTAGAGTGTTTTTTTTTTCATTTATTTATTATTTTTAATCTTTAGCAATACACCATCTTACAAAGTTAATAAATGCAACAGAAATTCAACAATTTGCAAGAGAGAGAGAGAGAGAGAGAGAGAGAGAGAGAGAGAGAGAGAGTTAATTGGAGTGCATCCTGTATATTTTTCTGATACATAGTTGATCTTTAAAATGATAGCCTTTTCTCGGAAAAAAAAAACAGTTCATTAAACTGAAAAGACCACCATCGTCGTTACTTGAGTAATACGCAGACAAATCGCCGCTGGTTTTTAAGGAGCGGAACACAGGTGACGTCATATGTCTCATGTTATCCATAAGTGCGGCTTGTGAGGATGTCGCGTGCGTAAATCTGTCTGACACCTGTTGGTAGCTAAAGACCATACAAAGTTAAACATGGCGAACAAAACTGCCGCTCGGTCACAATAAAAGGATGTAATAACACTCTTTGTTAACCCTCCCCCCCCAAAAAAATACCAGTCTTTTGAAAAGATGATACGCCCGCACACATGGAAGGCACACTGTATTTAAAAGAATCTCGCGCTCTTTTAAACTTTCAGAAATAAGAAAACAAGCCGTGGTGCTTTTAATATCCATAAAGACTGGTTAGAATAAAGGTGGGAGGAGATTCTATCGGCCGTTTAATCTTGACTTCGATTAATAACAAATTTGCAGCAGCGACACCCCTTACCCTGGGTGACTAATGCGTGTGCCTTGAGTCGCTAATCTCTATTCATTCGCTCAATGCCTGGTTCGGCAGCTGCGCGTGTGCCTTGTGCAAGTTGTCCAGGTATCAACTCCGAAGTCAAAATAGCGTTCATTTTGGTAGAATGAGATAGCTTCAGAGATTGCGCATGCATCAGCGACCGTCACTGTATTAGCGGCAGGATTCCTTATGTCACGTTACGGTGCAGTTACACAAGAAAAACCCATTATTGCCGTGACCAGTTGGCGCGCAAGAATTCTTCGGGACCTTTGAGGCCTCACCTGAATAGTCTGTCCTGCAGAGAACATTTCTAACAAACAGGCTGACTCAAACCAGAGCTTTGTTCAAGCTCCCCCGCATTGGCGTACCAGCAAATAACAACTCATGCAGGCTGCACATTATGGACTTTCATCCAACTATCTTCTTTGGGGAAATTGGCAACTCTCCGTCTTTCATTCAGCCTTTCGCTCTATTATCTTCACAGTGGAATCTTTTGTCTGTTTAAACTCCTTTGTCAGTGCAAAGAGGACATGGTGAGCACTAATTGGGACTGGTGTGCTTTGAAGCAGACTATATTACCATATAACACTCTGTTTTGCTGTGAAACAGAACGAGAAATTGAGCAACTTCCACGATTTGTTTTGGATATTTGACATATTAACACTAGTTCAACATTGTAAACACGCGCGGTTACAGTTGGGAGATTCAAAAAGAAAAATATCTGCGCAGAAGGGTCAGGTTGCCAGGCTTACATTCTCATTAACACAAGTGACTGAAAATTGCGCAATTTTTGTTCAAGGCTTACATTCTTGGGTATCCTCAGAGACGATCTAGGACAGAAAGATGCAACAAATGGGACGTAACGGACTGATTGATAACAGCTAAACTGTCAACAGATAACCAAGGAAAACTCATCCATGGGTTTCATCAAATGTTTCAACCGACATTTTTGCAAAGCTATAGCAACATTCCAATCACCCTGAAGCCGAATGGGAGATTTCCTTGCGTTGAGGAGCCCGTATATATGCCTGCAAGAATGCGATGCTGCACAACGTGTTTGTGATGCTTATCCCAAATGAATAATTATGGTGATCTCAACCTAATGTTCAAACTTCAAAGGTGCAGGTTTTTTATACATATCTCATGATGTTTTTATAATTATGAGTTGCTTAGCTCAGATAATGCACTGTTCAGACTATGACCCGCCCATCAAAATCTGTGAGGTTCGGATATGGATATTTTTTGCGCACTGGACTCGACCTGAATTGACAATGATCAGTCAACGCATGGTACACTCATTGAGACAAAAAAAAAAGGGGGGGGGGATATATTGATGCTAAGTTTTGTGAGGCTTAATTGATCTTCCTTCGGAGCGACAACTATGCCAATTGATATTGATAATTGAAGTAAAAAAATAACCGCTATGAATAACCAAGGAGGTAGAACCCTAGTTGGAATAACCAAGTTTTCGCAATAATGCCGCTGTATTTTATCGTCGTGCTTTTACTTTTTTTTTAAAGAGTGTTTCGAACGAAACAGGCACACCCCACCCCCACCATCATTAATCCTTTTACAATCAACTGAAGAGTGAGTCAACAGCCTTCCTCTGGGCGCTCTGAGTGCAGTGATTATGTTAGTCTCGCATGCCAAGGAATTCTGTTTTCCTCGCATTGGGCGTGCCAAGGAATTTTGTTAACCTCTCAGTAAGCTTACCAAGGAATTGTTAACCTTGCAATTAGCGTAACAAGCAATATTGTTAACCTGGACCATTTTCCCTTGGGTATTTAAGCATGTTGGTTCTTAAATGAACTGTCTTTTGACGACGAATTCTAGTCTAGTATCATTTTATAACAATTCATGTTACTTTTGTTGTCCTTAGTAACGAAAGAACTGACAGAATGCTTCCAGGATGCTGCTCAAAATTAACATATGTTGGGCTGAAATGATGGCAAATAAATAATTAAATCTTAAACCAAGCTAGGTATGGTAAACGATAGAATTGATCTTTGAATGGCAGCTTAGGTTTTGAATATCTCGTTGATAACGGTTGCAGTAATTGCGCTTTTATTTTCTCTGCTCAGACGTATTGTGTATTCTTAAAACGAAAATACCTGGCTTTGTATTTTTGATTGTTTTATCTCTTCAAGCACAGAAGACCGCTCGTAAAGGAACTAATCAAACATACGGAATTCTTTCCATTGAAGACAAAAGACATTTAAGTTGCTGTCCTGAAATTAAGGGAGAAAAAATGAGAGCAGATAGTTTACCGTGCACTAAGTAGGCTGATCATGAAACTCTTTTACCCCCGGAGGACGCTGTATCATATATAAGTGGGGCATTGTCTGTAGCTATTCAAAAGCACTGGATTAAGGAGCTGACTTGTCCTCACCGTATGTCAAACAACAATTTTGCTGGAGGACTCGACTGGACTGGTTTGTCCAAAGACACAGCTGTCCAGACGCTTGGAGGAGATAAAAATCTTCGGCTATAGTGGTCTATTGCAATTGAATTAGACAGTGGCAAGTTCAATAATTAATGTTTGTCTTGGTATGCCGATGTCATCCTCATTAACAAGCTTTTCAGTCGTTAAATGCACTGCTTAAAGAAGGCAATGAAAAGAATCGTCCAAAGAAGCGAGAATTTTTGTTCCTTGCTGAAAATGTCTGCCCACGGGGCCTAATCAACGAGGGCCCACGCCACAGGTCAGCAGCGAGACAATGTGACCAAATTGCGGCCAAATGTTATGCCTTGCACAGACAGCTCACCTCCTAACAATCCATATTGTTTAGAATAGCGATCGTGGCCCAGGTAGGCTAGCTTGTATAATCACCTGCTCAGTTAACTAGAGACTACATGCAGCTCGTGAGCGCCCCCAGAGATCAACTGCCAGCATATACTCATTCCTTTCACTGCCTTTAAAAAGACATCCTAGGCCTGTACAATCTTATTGTACTTTTCTTGTTGTCTGCTTTGTAATGGAAAAAAAAGCATTACTTCGTATTCAACATGGTTTTCAAGTTGGCAACTGAATTCAAAGTATATATATAGTTGGAGATGAATTGTCTATAATGGCATGTGGACAGCTTTCCGCTGTTAGTAAACTTCCATATGGAAAGTCAAATGCCCTCCAGTAAAGCGAATGACTTTTCAGCTGCCGCAGAGTTCTCAATAAAATCGCCTCCCATTTTACAGGATAAGTATATAATTTTCAACCGTTTTCCATTTGACGGACGCACTATTATTCGAAAATATAATGAAAGTGTTCATGACGTAACTTGCTCGACGGTGTAATTAAGAAGCGCTGATTTATTCTCTTGTCCGAAGACGAGGACAAAAGAATCACAAGGCTGGACTCACCGGCCATCTGCAGGGAATGAGCGCAGTCATCGTGGTCTAATCAGTGACATATGGAGAAAGACAGATCGCCCTGTTACACAACTTCCCGTAACGTTACTGAAGTTGAATGAAACGAGCGGAGGCTACATTCAGATTACCGGCATTCCACTTTCTGTCTGCCAGAGCTAATTAGTTTTAACATTTTCCTTTGTTAATTGTACGTCCTTTCCTGTTGTTGCACAGTACCACGGTGCTGAACGGTAGTCTGACAAAACCCAACCTTGTTGTCAATCATTTTAAGTTATTCCCGCGCAAACCCCTTTCAATATTACTGTCGTCTGCTTCCTTATTTTTAAATTCAAAATGCGGATATCCCTTAAATAACACATTACCGATGGACGAACCTGAATGTCACTCCACAAAAATCGATCCTAAATGACGTGTTAATCACAAATCGTTTGGATTTTAGTACAGAGAGTGAAAGAAAGTTAAAGACTACCTTTTTGTCACATCACAAAGAATAAACCAAACAGTTCCTTGGCAAAACTTCACCCATGATATGCTTGAATCGTTTCAAATAATCTGGACATTACGATGAACCCACGTTATATTTGATATATGTTTCGACAATTTTATGAACTAACAGCTGACTATCATATTTCAGCTTTGTGTCCCCAGTATTGGCCATATACCATGATAGGCGACTGTGCATGAATCCTACGTTTACAAGATCATAGTATGACAAAAATTGTGGTCAACTGACCATAAATAAGTGGGTGGACATTGTCTGTTGTGTTCACTCATTTTGAGCAGATGTGCAAGGGATGGACGGCCACGGCCGTAATCTGTTAGAGAACGGAAGAGTACATCATATTACGGGCGATAAATGTAATTTGTTAATAGTATGACAGGGATTAGCAATTTGTTGCAATTCAATTAGATGCTAATATTCTCCTGCTTTGGCGGGGTACGCTGGGTTATCTAACAGCGTGTTTGTCCTGTGTGGTTTTCGTTTCGTTGACATTGTAATCAACTTTTTTCCCCCCTTAATTAAATTGCACGGAGATCTGGTTACGGTAACGTGTGCTCATAGTCATGCTCCGCGCCAGCCTTGCAAATGATACACTGTCATTTTAAACTATGATGCAACGAGTTTACATGAGAACACGCCACAGTGGCACGGAGGTGTGGGCTTCGTGTAATGAATTAGGCTGGCCCACAAGACCAGTTGTTCCTTGGCAACATTTACTTTCAGACATGTGGCAGAGGCTGGTACTGTTTGTTTATGCTCCGCACCCTGTTGCAAACTTTGTTTATTGTTTGTGCCGACAATATCCCCCTAATGATACTTAATTATGTATTTCGGAGAGCTTCGTCGTCGTTGTAAAGTTCGCGCTGTTTATTTGACGCGTTCTTAGCGAAGCAGTATGAAGTACAAATCATGAATAAACGATCAATTTCACATTTATTTTATGAGCAGATTGTTACATATGGCCTTCGGAGCCCTGAAGTTGGCGAGTTGGCTAATCAGATCTCATTAACTTGTTTTTACAGAATTAATTTACAATGAAAAACGAATGGAATTTCAGGTTGGTTACCCCAGAATACATAAACGGTCAAGTCTGCCCAAGCATCATATATGCATGGAGTTGGGGGACGAGTCAACTGTAATAACAAGCTTCATTGGGTTATGCAATCTTGCAGCACCAAAGACCAAAGAAAACTCCATAGTTTCTTCAACACAGATGCGACTCAAATTAGCTTCATTTGGTGGCCACAGCCCGTTCCCCCTGCCGGTAGATTGCCCATAATGGCAGTAACCTGAAAAGCCCTGTATTTGCTATGTGTTATTAGGATAAATGGTAGATACGGCCGTTTGATTCCGGTGTTATGTAATACTGCACAACTATTGCACCACGGACAAATGTGCTCCCCGCTGCGGGCAGCTGGCGAGTCGAAGCAGCGGGTCCCGTGTCCCCGGGCCCTCCAGGACATGTGTCCCCTCCCTCGTTTACCGTGCCTCCTGTTCTAGAAGTTCTACGAGCTTCTTCACTTGATTCTACTCTATCAGTGTCATGTCAAGTTCCGTATTATCCTCTGCACTTGAGAGGAGAAAATATGGAGATGGGTTTGTTAGGCTTGCTTGCAAAGCAGACCAAGTTCGTTGTTACTACAGCGGAGTAGACAAAATACGTTGCTTGGGTCTGCTTTGGAAGCACTGTTCCGCAGGCAATCTACAGTGCCCTCAGCAGGAAACGGACAATTATCGATCTACATTTCCACTCTGCCGTTGCACAGAAAGCACAGAATGAAGAGTATCCAAATTGTAAACTCGGAAACAAAAGTTCACCTAATGTGCGCGGCATCGTGCATTCATACATTATCATTAAAACCGTTGGTCGTAATGGCGTTTCGTCCAATCTCTCTCCTTTCCCCAGAAATCCCAAATCGACAATCTCAAATGAAAAACTCCGCATGCTACATATTTGTTCTGTTTCCTAAATAATTTCGATTAAACTACAGAAAGTTAATTGGCTTTTTGGATCAGTAGAGATTTGGTCGGTCTGCGAAGGCTGCTCTAATGACCGAACCACAGGAACCCACAAGGACAAATCAGGATCATTTCCAGGCCTGTGACTTGTTACGTCATTCATTAAATCTCATAATATGGATCTATGCATATCATCTCGCATGAGTGATAAACGCATCATGCGTTTTTGCAGGGCATGCATGAAGGCTGTCAGGACTAAGTAAACTACAGTAGGACTGCACTCAGTTTAGCCTAATCCCCCCTGATTTCTTCCTGTCCTCTGGGGCTCCGGGGATAGGAATGCGAGAAGGAAAAGGCGCCTTGTTCGATACGCCCATCTGTATGGAATGCAATGGGTTGTACTGTCTGACACTAACAAATAAAGCATTTATTCCTGGCTATCAAAGAGACTTACAACTTGATTTCTAACAAATAAAGTAACGTGGGTGCATTGGATTACTTGTAGAATTATCTAGAGTAATGTCTCCGTGTAAGTATTTGTACAGCGACACAAATTTGTGTAAGCTAAGAGTAAGTGCCCATAAATTTCGAATTGAGACTGGCGGGTATACAAGCCCAAAAATCCCCATAGATCAAAGAACCTGTACAGTATGCAACTCAAGTTCGATAGAAAATGAACTACATTTTGTGATGGATTGTGACAAATATAATGATGTTAGAAACATTCTACTCTCTCAGCTGACCTCTAAATCTCCGTATTTTCATGATTTTTCCAGAGGGAATAAATTTATTTGCGTGTCATTGGGTGATATCACATCGTCTACCTGCCAGACAGTACTATCATTAAGAAATGCTGTCTGAGGAATTTGTCTGTTTTCCAATCGCCTTTTGGAATAAAATATGCTTGAACCAAATGCTGCATTTGATCTGCACTTTTTGGTCACTACTTAGACTATTGCCTGAGTATTGGTGTCACGCTGAATATGGGTATTTCTTGGTAGCACTTAGGAGGCACCTGCATGGGTGTCTTGTTGCATAAAGGTATATAGCTCCCTCACTTTTATTCATTTCGTACTTAATATTATGACATGACTATACCGTACATACTGTACTTGGGTTTATATTCAAAAAGGTCATTTACTTGTTAAAAAAAAACGTTGGCAGAATAATGCCACATGATAAAATATAATCTAAGTACATAATGATCAGAAAATAATACTTGTGCGGTGTGCAACCTTTTTTTCCAACCCAAAGGCTTTATTGTGATCGGCAAGTCTATATGCGCACAGATGCATGAGGACCTGTCACCTGGAAGAAATAGTCTCCGCTCTGGCATTGTGCTATGACGTACCCACCAATTTTCATGGCGTTGATGCTGTTGTCAGACACACTCGAGCGACTTGCTTTGCCTTTTATACTCACACATATGGGCTAGTTTGTGGATTTTGTACTCGTTAATGTTCACAAACACCGTACATCGTTTCCTTTGACTTATGACCTGTGTTATTAAGTCAACAAGATCATCTGGAAAAGTCCTGGATTGGAAAATGATACCAAATAAATCTTAAGTGCACCGAATACCCTCTTTCAAAAGAAACACAGCACTCAATCCTTGTTTGGTTGTGTTTTTGTTTGTTTTTCCCAAATAAGTCAAAAGAGTCACATTATCAGAGGATTCATGGAACAAAATACTCAGCCACTTTTTTTTAACAGATCAACCTCCAAACTTTAATTAAGCGCTTGTGGATAGCAATAAAACTCCATAATCTGTCATTTTCCAAGAATATATATTTATACTGTTTCTATTTTTCGAAAATTACAAATTTCAATTCAGTATGACTTCACAGGCGCCTAACTCGTGGTTCTTTATTTCATCTAACAATCACACAGATTGTGGTTTTTTTTTCATTATTTCTAAATTTGATTCCGTCAAGCAAGGTCGCCAACAGACAAATGGCCTACTGAACAAAGTTTCACCTATTTGCAATCTATGGTGTTAGCAGGGTGACGGAGAGACATGGATTTAGGTCTGATGGACCGGTATGCACGCAAACTTTTCTTTATCATTAAAAAATGAAAAGTAAAAAATACAATACATAAGAGAAATGAGGAACAGAAGGAGAGAGAGAGATGGTGAAACACAATTAACATTTCTGCATCACCTACTTCTATAATACTGTGTGCTCACCTGATTTCAACTTACTGACATTAAATTCTGGACGGGGGGTGGGGTATTTTACTCTTTCTATAATGGTAAATACACATAAGCCGCCCGCATGAACAACTGCTCATTTCCACCTCATAAAAAATTTCCATGTCCCTTCCATTTAGTGATGTCATGTTTGACTATCGATCCTTTTTTTTTTTTCAAAAGAATATCTCGTCCATGCAGTTTCTCGCGGTTATGTTCCTGAAAATGTACTTGAAACGTGAAACATGTATTTTTCACCCTGCAAGTGAAGCAATCCAGGTAAAATAAATATGTTTATAATATAATAAAAACAAAGAAGTATTTTCTTTGAACAAAACTCCTTGTGTGGGAAAAATCGCATGCAGAAGGTAGATTTCATGCATGTCAGGGAGACCAAGAAACCTTTTAGATTGCATGTACCCTATCCTGGCGTCAATGTCAAACTATATCCAAAGGTCTTCTGTAGCTGTTTCCAATCAAACTCACAACAAATAATAAGATAAGGCAGACTTTCTAGCTGAGGCAACCTGTCCCTAAAATATTGTCGGTGTTACCACACAGCCATGTCTTTTAAAGAGTACGTTACAACACAGGTATGTAAGGTGTAAATGCCCCAGGACCTGGAGATTACGTGTAGCCCGTGGTCTTACGTGCGACTGACTGGCACTTAGTGTCAGACACAACAATGGGACAAATGCCGTGAAAGATAAGTTGATGATTTCCAATGAAAAACATTTAAAAGAAAGTCAGGACAAGTGAGCAGGGCAGAACCATTGCCTCTCGTTAGCGCTTTATAAATCGTCTAAGTATTTCATCAGATAAAACCGAAAACGGCATTAGATGCCGATCGTTGGACGACAGATTCTTCAATTATTTCCCTTCCTTATGCCAGGGTGAGGTTGATGATTGGATCTCTAATGTTACATAAGGGGTCTCAGTAAAGTAGTAGATAGCTGGAGCCAAGAAACCAAAATGAACTTCGTCAGCCGCGCAAACGGATAAATCACGAAACATTATCCACAGTTAGAATCAGATACAGTCAACCATAAAATCAGTTGCATGCATGGATCAAAGTGGGCTTTGGCTTCCTGATAGCAAAATCGCAAAAGCGTTTGACAGGTTGCGGTGCTCGTTATATTTAAGACGTCCTTGGCGTATGTTCTATGGAGCGGCTGGTGGTCGTTGTGTGTCATCAGATTATGACTGTCAAAGGGGTTGCTAGCCACTAGTCATACCGTGAGGCACGTGACACATGTAATTCGTCTGCCTCACAACGTCATTGAAAATAAGGTATACTTGTGTCTTTTTGTCCAGAACCAAAACGAGGGAACAACAAAAAGGGGATAAAACACATCACGTTTAAGTTTTTTTAAAAAAAAAATATATATATTTAACTTGCTACCAATAAGAAGACAACCTTTATGACTGCCGGCCTCTGTCGACCGGTCTTCGCGGGCAACTGTTGAAAGTAAAAACAAAAAGCTACAGACTTTGGGGCGTAAAAGAAGAGACCCAAACACTGCGTGCGCTATGGACAACTTGTCAAGAACACCCTAAACGACTTGCCAAACCCGTGTGGTAACACCCACTGGGCCACCCTTACCGACAATAAAACGGACATGGAAACGGCCGGCGAATACAACCCAAAACAGGCTGCATCTTTCTTCCGCTGGCAGCAAGTCCAGTAGCTATAGAGATATGGACAGCATGGTTCTTATCTTTCAAAGATGTTTGCTATTTGCGTGTCAAGCAATTTCCCACAATTTTACGGCGCACATATGGTTTTCTTTTCCTTCATTAGGGATTCTGTAATTAAACATTCTGGGGCACTTCCCGACCAAAGAGTAGTAAATCCCCAATGAATGATACAGCGGTGGTAACACATGAGGTGTTTACAGCAAGTCTGATCCATATCTAATTGAAATGGCGGGAAAACACCAAAGAGAGTTATTAAACAGTCCTTTGTATACTTGGAAGAAGATGAACAAAAAATTCTCTGCACTGCTTCAGTCAAAATTTGCATTAGTCCTATGAGTATGAATATATCCAGAACTGTCAACTCTTTTTTTTACTTTACACAAGGAAACAAATTATTTGATGTAATTGAATCGATTACAAAAATATATAATGAGCCACCAGCTGAAATTTTTACGAGCCCAAAGGCGTGCCCCCTCCCCCTCCCATACCTCCAGCAGGCGACATGAATGAATCGCTAGATTGTCCGCCATACAGAAGTATATTTGCATAAAATGCGAACCCGGAAGAAAGCGATTCTCCCTGCTGCACCTAGTGGGAGTGTGAATTAATCTCATCGAAACCCCTCTCGTGAGGGTTGACACGTCCGTCACTTGTATTCACCCCGGATTCTCATCCTTTTAGTTTGAACACGATTATACCTGTGCTACAACACATGGTAGTGTTGTCCGCCTTTTAGTCGACATTATATTTTTTCTGGACCTGGTGGCCCATTAGTAGGTTAGATCAGGAGAAGGGCTGCTGTGAAGGCAAAGAGAAAGCGATGTCTTGGGCAGATGAAAAGATACAGCACAATGCAAGTTGTGAAACCCCCTACCTCCCTCCTCTGCTCAAAACTCTGGGTCGTTTTAAGGCCACTGCACATTCCTCTTTGATCAAATACTATGTGTTTTGATCAGTAATTACCCAAGCTAAAATTTACAAAGCGAGTTTTAAAAGGTCGTCTTCGGGTAGTTGTAGCAGACTCGACTTACAGTATTTATGCATCCAATGCACCATGTTTCAACGAAGACAAGATAACGCACAAGACCATCACCATCTGGGAATCAAGTTAGACAGCGGGAAAACGCACATCTGAAGACTGAACGAGACAATCTAGATACAATTTTTATTGTCTTCTTAAAATTTGCCTTATCATAATTACAGTACTAAAGAAAACAGTGTTCGCTTTGAAGGCAAACTTTCAACAGTGTATGTCCCTACTGGGCAGTCATCTGGCACTTGAGGTTTAAGTGCTTAAAAATGTGGAAATGTATTTCTATTTATCATGCACATAAAACAATCATATATATCGAAATGTTACATGCCACTACTTGCCACTTTCTACCTCCATGCAAGAAACTATGAACACAGGCCGCCTTTTTATCAGAAAAAAATAGGAAAAGAAGCGAAGTAGAATTTCATGAACCTCCAAAACAGAGCAAGCTCCATGTTATCTTTGCTACATTCAAGTGGAGTGGGGAAAGTAGGGAGATTGCAATATTCAGCGGGGCTATTTAAACTCTTTCGCTACACTTTTACTTGGGGCTGGGGAACTGATTGGTTTTGCATCAATGGGACCAGCGATTTCAAACGTAAATAATATTGATATACAGTCATGTTCAAAATGAATTGTGTATTCAGTTTCAGATGTTGGACAGTCGCGAGATCCATTAAAATTGTGATTTTGAAGTGAGAGAAATAATGTTTGACCACATTGAAAATACTAATACCAAGAGCTGCCACAAAGCTTTTATATGTCAATAGACTCAGTAAAAATTAAAATGCCACCAGAATGTGATATCATGTGTGAAAAACACACCACCAGTGACCACGAAGATGTAAAGACAGCTGCCTGTGTCTGGCAACAGGATGGTCTCTTTAAGCAGGCTGTATGTCGGTACATATATAGTGATAGGCCGACGTGAGCCGTGGTGAATACACATGAATGTTAACTGTGTTAAAGGTCTAGATCCATATTACTCGGATTGCAAATACAAACGAACAGCATCCAGTTGACTGAGTTGTAGTCACTGACATTGTACAATTTTAACTTTGACAAATAACCAGAAAGACATACTCCTCACATTCTTTCGTAGCTGGAAAAGTGACTTTTTTAATCCCTTTCCACGATACTTCATCATTCTCAACCTCAAGAAGAAAAGATAGGTACAACAAAGTTTTGTTTATCCTCGTCAGAAACGTTCACAGACGTGGATCCCTAGTACCTATAGTGTTAATGCTTCCGCGGTCCAAAAGAACAGTTAAACCTGCACACATCCCCGACAGACACCAAACCTACCAGGAGCCGAGGTGCGGGTGCCTGCCCCAGGTTGAAGCACATCTTTGGTTGATGCAAGGTTGCGCAACCTGTTGGTGACAGCTTGTTCTTTGGCAAGTTATAGTAGCACCAAGCATATGGCTATATCGGACATGCGGTGGGAAACTATAATACCGAGACATGAAAGATCTATGGCTATGGTGTACATGAACATCATCAGACAACGTATCCAGCAGGTTGTATGTTTACAGTGTGTGTGCGTGTGAGTTAGGTAATTGTATGTTTATATGGCAGGCTCATTATACTTACATCAGAACTTTTCAGTATGCTGTAGACCTCGAGAGTATCAAGCCGCACCGACCCCCGGTCAGGATGGAAGGTTGTCCCGGGATGAAGAGTTCTGTTGGCCCATACTCGAACACACATTTCCATCACATTGGGTGCATCTGAGTGTGGCTGTAAGACCAAACTCAAGTCCGCAGGGATGAGTACACATGTTTCCATTCTTCCTCGCCTAAGTCATAAATATGCAACCGGCAGATACGATGTCTAAATGTCTCTGATGTTTGTAGGTTAAGCTTTTGGTTAAAGTCCTTCACTTTCACCGTAGCAAGTTGCAAATGACAGTCTCTGCTCACTCTCTGCCCCCCACCGTTTACCGTTCATCCCAGACCCCGTGACACTATCATGAATGGATGACTCAATGAATGAGTGATTGGGCCAATCACAAACGCCGACTCATCCTTTCCGGATGAAACTTAGCAATTACAACGCATGAGTGCCTATCAGTGATTCGCTAGTTTGCATGTCACTGGTGGCCGGCGCCGCCAGAAAAACGCAGCATCTTTGGGTGTGTATACAACAGCTGGGAGATACCAGATTATGTGGAACTGACCAAAAAGTTGTTACAGCAGTCCAGATCTAATACGATGCGTTTCCTCTGGCTCAGGAAGTGCGGACAGCGACAAGCGGTCAGTTAATGTTTTCCACAAACAAAACACGTTTTGCTGCTCAGGTTCCCTTACCACCCAACTACCAACACCACCCAAACTGCCCAACAATAAGCCTGGCGTTGACACCTCATTGCGCTTGATTGGATTGCTTTGTCCTGAGTACTTGCCAGATCCGGTCGTCTTTAGACCCATAGAGCTCCCTGAGTATGAAAAGCAATAGCTCCCATAAGATAAGGAAAGCTGGAGCAGGGAGTTTGTAGACTGCTCGCGATGCTTGCCTGTATGACGAAGCTGTTGCGCTCAAACTTGTAGTCAAAGCGTAAAAGTAAGCGAATCAAC
Organism: Hermodice carunculata; assembly: GCA_964020975.1. Lineage (NCBI taxonomy): Eukaryota > Metazoa > Annelida > Polychaeta > Eunicida > Amphinomidae > Hermodice > Hermodice carunculata. The sequence continues at coordinate 81,119,775 of OZ026614.1, read as the reverse complement.
ACTAGATAGTTTGATGAGCTGCAGCTCTAAAGACAAGAATAGGAAAATTATACCATTTCTCTCACCACTTCCCTCCCCTACAGTCTCTTCATATGAAGGTGTCACCCCCTGAGCTATCGATGGAACCATTCTTGCCTCTGGTGGTGTCATTCTTGCAGCCATTTGGGGAAAGATACCACATCTTTGGCTTAATGCACTCAGTACCGTAAACTGGTTAATTTTCACGTGTATAAATTTTCACGGTTATTGAAAGGTTAACAGACTCGCGACCCCCCGGCCCCGAAAAAAGTTCTCAAATAAATGTTCAATGAGACATATCCTTCCGTGTTGTGAAGAACATGCGCGTTTATACAAGTCACTTGCAATGAGAGAGAAATATCAATGAAATTTATATAGTGCGAAACTATCCCACGAGTATTTTCAAATCCGCCGATTTAATTTAAACACCAAAAGATCATATTCGAAAAGCATAAAGTAATTTACAGTACTATGGTGCCAGGGTCGTATGCTACCCTCCTTTCCACCATGCATGCCGTCCATTTCATGTTTGTGGCATACGATGAAGCTCTGGACTGTAGGTGCATGGTCTGCGCTGGTGATCGTTTTCTAATAGGTATAGGCCTACTGCATAAAACCATAGAGAACTTGCAAGTTAGTCCGTCTGGTACGCCATATACATAATACACGTATAACACCATTGTCCGCACCATCACATTTGCCTGGCAATTTATTCATTCTTTACTTCCTTCATTCCTTCCTTCCTTCATTCATTCATTAATTTTTTTTGTATGAGAATATGCAAGTCCTCATAACACCAAGAGGGGATTTCCTCAACACAAAAGGAATCACCATGAAAAAATGGTTCGAAATTACATGTCTGACGAAGATGAACCTATACGGTCTCCGTAAATCAGTAATATAGACCTAAGAACAAACAAACTTTAGTAAACATACTGTAATTTACTATAAGCGAATCTGTTTTGTGAGCAAAATTAGGTTTTTGTAACCGGCTGATAGTACAGTTTTGTTAGATTAATGTAAGTGACTGGAAAATAATAAAAATTTTAAAATGTGGCCTTTTTTAAATAGAATTTCGTTGACTCATTGTGTGCATAAACCGACAATATGATTTTTGTTTACTTATCTGCGAAAAGTTAATGGTGAATTTACAATATGTATTGTAGGTTAATCCAGAAAAAAATAAATAGATAAACTAAACAATATATATTGGACTTTGGAGCTAATTCATGCGCTGTAGAGTTAAGATCATCCATCGCTTGGGCTCACGCCGGCTGTCGGGCGGCTTAAGGTAAATGAAAGCCGTTAAAAATTTCACAATTGGAGTAATACCAAGAAGAGGATAAGGTGACAGTTTTAAACTTGGATTGGTATCTAAGATAACAATGAATCATTAATATACCGGATATTTGTAGTTTGACAGTTACACTCGCGGAATGATTAATCACATGATCATAAGCAAAGTACAAAAAAAGCAAAGAAAAAGTTTATTTGGGGGCCTGGGTTGGCGATGCGCAAATCTGATCTCTTTGCGTTTTGCTGTCAGAGACAAAGGAATCAGTTTCATGAGTTCCATTATCGGATAAAGCTCAGAGAATTAACGCCGGTTAGTTCTGTGAATATTGTATCGCACAGGAAATACTAGGAATGACGAGTCCAATGAGTTACAAGTGACAGACTGAGTGAGTCTCGAGATATTAATGCACATGCGGAGTCTTAAAAAATCCAGCAGCAACAACAACAGTAAAACGACAACTACGATAACTGAAGACTTGTTATACCACAAACTCTCTTGTCTGAGCACACCGAAACGATACGAATGAAATTCGTTATTTTCAGGACTCTGGTCGAAATAGAACAAACCTAATTTACGTGCCATAACAAACAGTATGTGAAATAACCTGACTTGTTCCTGACATCTTCTCATTGTGAGGAAAGAGGAAAGAGAAACAAGGGAATAAAGAAAGAAAGACAGAAAAAGGAAGAAAGAGAAGTAATAAGAGAGAAAAAAGGAGGAAGCGAGGAGGACAGGAGAAATAAAAAGGAAATAAGGAAAGAAAGAGAGAGAGAAATAAAGAAGAAAGACAGATTGAAAGAAAGAAAGCTTATAGTTTAGTTCAAACGTACACATTTATACTGTATCAACAAATAGTACAAGGCTCTGAAGGACTAGCTCCCCAGACGTACAAAACACACACGACTATACATTGCAGAGGACGATTTAATTCTACAAAGTGATGTAACACGATGACAACAATCAACAATTTGGGTTAGAAATTAACTCATTCCACCCTGATGACGCTTTTTCCCGCTAATATCTAAATGTCGTCTGCTAATTGTATTTTACTAATTTAGGGATTATTTTTCAATATTTTGGATGAAACTTGCATGGAAGATCATTCCAAATTATATGCCCATGGTCAACAGCTTTCCTTGGCGCGCTCTGGGCGCAATGCGCCCAGAGCGCGCCAAGGAAAGCTGTTGACTCAGTCTTCTATCAGGGTGGAATGAGTTAAATGAATCTACATATTCTGTCCAAATAACGATAGAAAAGTATCTACTTAGAATAAAAATGGTCTGGAATCAATAATGAAATCTTGAACAGCAATAAACATATCTGAAATTGGTTTCAACATATTTTATTGAAAAAAAAAACGATTAAGAAACAGACAGATCGAGCATGCATAACTCCTTCTTGCGTGATAAAATGTAGAAACTGGAGATATTGAGCATTACAATATGGGGGTTTGAATCATACCAACACGACACAATACAATATACAATACTCAAATATTAAAAGGGGGGAAAATACACAACACAGGACAATTCATGAACGAAGACAATGACACGTAGGTGATGAGACATATAGCACATTTACGGGACAGACAGAGTAATACTAAAGGTCGAGAGAAAAAAAGGGAAGAAGAGGAATTCAAAGTCAAAACTATTTCCATTTGTAGGTATACTTGAGCTGAAAGAATCCTTGCGGTTCAATAGACTGATTGCATATGATTAATTGATTCCCGTTTTCAACCTTTAAACTAAATTTAGAATATCTGAAATTTTGACATGTAAAATTACCACTACCCATGTGTCGATTAATGAGCAATATGTCACCTGCTGTTTTCAGAGATAAGCTGGGATTAACTTCTGGTGCCATTATATTGCAAACCGTTTTCAACAGAAATTTTCTATGGTAAGAATAGAGAGGACATTTAGACAGAAAGAAGGAGAGAAAGAAAGATGACATAAAGAAGGAAAGAAAGAAAGAAAGAAAGAAAGAAAGAAAGAAAGAAAGAAAGAAAGAAAGAAAGAAAGAAAGAAAGAAAGAAAGAAAGAAAGAAAGTCGTTTAACGACTACCTAAGTAACCGTCTTCAAAGAGTGGTTATCCAGGGTGGCACTTTTTATTGAGGCCGAGTCGAAGCAGGTGTCCCCCGGGGCTCTGTTTTGGGTCCTTTATTGTTCTTGAATGTCATAAATGAAATACTAAGTGTAGTACGATCACCCATAAGATTATTTGCAGACGATACCACCTTATTCATACCTGTAAAAGAGACTGCTGCAGCAGCGGCTTCTCTTCTGATCTACAGGAAATCGAGACTTGAGCTCAAGATTGGTTAAACCATATTTTATTAAAAAAATAATCGGCCGACAGGCTCACCAGCCTATATTAGGGCCTCTTGTTCATATAACACAGCACAACGTTGATGTTTCAAAATACTAATACACACATAGGCGACATACGGGACCACAATTTCAGAATAGGTGGGGAGGGGGCATGTGTGATGTGTAGTAAAATTACAATTACTTCATCAGCCGAAAAATACTTTTTTTAAATTCATATCTTAAACCTGCCTGAGTTCTTAATATAATGGTATACTGCTTCAAAATTTGCCTCATTTATATTTTTTCCCCTTAATTTCAAAGCGTAACGTGTGGGCGTTAAAACTTGCTTACGGTATTATTTTGGTCTGTAATTCATTTTTTCAGTACTGTAGACGTATATCTACTACATTCGAAGAAAAAATGATGCATGTTCTCTACTTCTGCTCCACATGAGCATGATGGTGATTCCAAAAAGATTATCATTAAGCTGGATGCAGCAGATTCTCATCCTGGCATGGATAAAAGCAATTTTCCTATCGCCGGAACATTTACAAATGCGTCTCAGTAGAAAATCCCTAGAGATCTTGTATCTTTCTTTTATTCGCCCTATTCTTGAATATGGATCTGCTGTCTGGGATGGATGTACATCATCGGAATCTGAACGATAAGAGAGTGTGCAGCTAGCGGCAGCACGAGTGATCACAGGTGCAACTAGAGGTACCAAGCACCAACTGCATGAGAAATATACTCCCAAGCTATGTTCATGATAGAAATTGTTATGAAGCACGATCAAATCGAAATCTTTCTTTGGTACGCACTCGAACCTTCCTAAGTCTTGTCAATCGTCTTCTCTAATTTCTCTCTTATGTTTGCAAGAGAAGGATTAATATATATGTAGGGTACTGCCCTGTTTCCTAATTGCGTCAATAAAATATGTTTAAACCAAAGAAAGAAAGAGTTCGCGATAGTCCCCTCTTCAGTGTTCTACTTTGTGTAAATATTGACACTGGATGCTTCACAGAATTTAGAATCTGTAAGTTTCGCGTTTAGGGAAAGACTGTCAGATGAATGAAACAAGACGACAGAGAGACAGGCACATGTATAAAGTACCCGGGATAATGTACCCTGTCAGGAGCATATTTGTTATAGTTAGTTTCGTCCGATTGAAACACAAAGTCCATAATGCAGCAGGTGGAACTCACGGTAGAGCATAATACACCATAATAACCTCCTTTAAGGAAATCAGAAAGGAGCTTTATCGGGTTGAAACTGGTGACGCGCCCACAGTTTTCACATCTGGAATACAAATGAGGAAATCTGATAAAGGGCATTCCGCAGTGCCATGTTTGCTGATCCTAATATCGCATGTGGACTAATAGTGACACCGAACTCAATACACTCCTGCCAGGACAGAAAACAACGCCCCCCCCAAAAAAAAATAAATAAAAAAACAAACAAACAAATAAAAACAAACAAACAAACAAACAAAAACACCTAAAACAATAAAAACAAAAAGGAAACAGGGCATATTTTGGACAGAAAAAGAAAAGCGGACAAGCAAAAAAAAAAAAAGAAAGAAAAAAGAAAGAAAAAAAAACTGCCCCCAAAGAAAACCAAAGAGCACACACCACTATTTTATGCAGGTGTAAATTACATAATATCTGAGGAAGACTGTTTATCTGTTTCTGAACATCAAACAGAGAACATATCACAAATCAATGGACCAAGCATACATTTCAGCTGCGAGGCTGAGTCTGGGCATGTGAAAGTGATAAGTCCCTATACTTAATAAAGCTGCACCCGCTACAGTAAAAAAAACTGCATGTGGCCTATGTTTCCATGTGGTATGTGATATCACAACTATTACAATTAGAGTTTATTGGAATATCGCAAACTACGCTTCTAATGAGGGTATTTGCACGAACGTTTTGTTTTGAAGTGGTCCTTGGGGAGAGATTATGAAATCTGCAAGCACACATGCAGTGATCATATATATCTGAGAATCAGAATTTTAAATATGAACGGAAAGAACTTACAGGGCCACATTGACACAACACTTCACTTTATAAATGGCAAAAGTTCGTTCAACCAGAGGCGTGTTAGAGAGGAAGTCCTTTGTCCAACTCCTACTGCAAGAGCGTGTTTGCACAGTTCTCATCCTGGCAGCCATCACTTGTATTATTATTATTATTATTATTATTATTATTATTATTATTATTATTATTATTATTATTATTATTATTATTATTATTATTTAACGAGGGTGTAGCTTGGTCAGGGAAAAATTAGTGTATGTCCCTAATATTCTTGCCTGCTAAACAGACGTTCTTGGCCGGCGTTCAACTGACTGCATGTGCCCGGTTCCGATGGGGCTGGTCAAAGCCTTGCGCCCCAGGAAAGTCTGCTATGGAGGCAACTAATCTTCCCCAAGAGCCTCAAAGATTGAAGGTTTATATATACGATGACAACATTAAAACATGCATTCATGTAGCACAGTTAGCAATATGCAAAAATACAAGTGTGGTGGTATTGTACGTAATATGCATTGAGAGTTTGTTACATACATGTTTGCCTCATCATTTGTTTTCAACCTGCTCTTCCTTTCATTAGGTGATCAACACATTTTGCTTTGAAAGTTTTGACAGATGCTGATTTCCTCATACAGTTAGGGAGGGAATACCAAAACATGGCTCCACAACAAGCAAAAGAGGACTTTACATAATTTGTCTTAGGCTTTGGTAGATACAATTTATCATCTTCTGAAGACCTAGTTTTTCTCTGACATATATCTTTTACATAGAAAAAATATCTGTAAAATAGGTTGGCGCCATATTATTTGATATCTTATATATTTCTGCTGCTCTTTTAAAATATATTCTTTTATCGATGGTCAACCAGTTAAGTTTTGTAATTCAGGTCTTCACATTCTTCAGGAAGTCAAAATTTACATCTGCTAAGATAAAGAAATCCAAATTTAAAGAATAAACATGCTCCAGTTGTTTTTCAAAACAGTATATCCATTCGATCTTTGCGCGCGGAGGCCTGTAAACGCAGCATAGTAATATAGGTTTACTCATTGTTGAATTGATCTCCAACCATACACTTTCAATATTATACCCTTCCAGGTTTGTTCTATGTACAAAAGGAAAGCCATTTGAGATATAAGGTGAAATAAAACTATCACCCTTGCCACTCTTCCTGTACTAAAGCACTACCGAGAAACCCTCAATATTTTTCTCTGCTTCAGACATTTTGCTGTCCAGAAAAGTTTCGGTCAAACCCATGCTATTCACTTGATCACTTTTGCATGTATTTTTCAAGTGTCGTTCTCACACACACACACACACACACACACACACACACACACACACACACACACACACACACACACACACACATGTATATATGTATGCATGTATGTATGAATGTATGTATGAATGTATGTATGTATGTATGTATGTATGTATGTATGTATGTATGTAATGTCATCTAAGCGAGAGAGACTAGAGTGGGCATAGTCGGCGATTACACCATCATATACTCAATCTTTTTAGCCTAAAATATCTTACAGGCTGCCAGCGATTCAGTGGTGGTCGGACTTAGCTCAGTCATTGCGCCATCAAACGGATTTTGCATTCAGCGTAGGCCCATTCAATACAACCACATAAAATAGCCAATAGGCTAATATTATTTTTCCTCTCGTGCGAATAAAATGCAGACAGCAGCTTTCAACAATAATATTATAACATCAAGACCACACATGTCACACAATGGGTCTTCATGAATTTGCACAAAATTTGTGACAGATCATACAGCTCAATATACAACAACATGGACTACAAGACGCTTGTGGTATAACTAGGGAAAGCTTATCTCAGACTTCAAGCGGAGCAGACAAGCTTTATCCTTTGATGTCTTATCTTCTCATACGTGTGTCCTTGTCCATGTTACGTCACTGTGGTGTCCTGTGGCCCCTCTTTACCTTTTGCACAGTATTTGTGTTGTTCCTTGATTTTCTTTTGCGAGAGGGATTTCTATAGCCAAGGCTGCTACCCATTTTCAAACCAAAATATGTTTCAGGCGCAGTTTATTCTGTGTATATGTTGTGATAAGGCTTGTAACAGGTGCGTATTTCATATTTTGTCAGTAGAGGGCACCACGAACATCACCAGATGTCGTGACAAACCCCACTTTTAATACCAGCTCAACGTGCCCTTCATGTCTTCACAACGCAAGCGGAATGAATGTCATAAGCAACCTGGGCTTGTCTCTTAAGATTAGCAACTTTCTTGTCTACTGACCAACCTCCGCGGTTTATCCACTCCGCCAACTGACGAACTGTAGCAAAGATTTGAGCTTAGTCTGCTTTGGGGACAAGCAACCAGATGGCAGCGGAACTTTCTGTTTAATTGTTTCTATCTAACTACACAGTCTGATGGTCCTTTTTGTCTGCTGTGGCACTTCAGCGTCGCCATTTATCGATTGTGAAAAGAGCACCCGTAAAATCAGTCCTTGGCGCAGGAATGTCTACGTGATCGGACATAGGCCTTTATGGAAATATTTTCTAATCATGTTTGTGACAGATCTCTGCGCACCTCGATGGCTTCGTAGTAAAAATGACGTAATAACAGACTGCGACGTTTCCCAATCAACTATCTTATTTTCGATGATGTCCTTTGGGGTGCCCGCGTTAAATTATCGCACCAGGACGCCCAACTTTCCATATAATTCCACTAATTTTAATGAATTAGATTCACCTGTGATGGCAAATGTTAAGTGGACGCATCCTGGTGTACAATGAGTTACTATAGCCCCTGATCTTATCAACAAGATATATTACTCCTTTTATCAGCGTTTACGTCACTTTTACCCCGAATGTGCCAATTACCGCCTGTAAGAAACCATATTGACATACTCGTGTTAATTATGAACAACTCCGTACAAATTGAATACACCGCCAGTGGTGATGTCTTGATTTTAAATCCATTCAGCCCATACTACACGCACACACACATATTATGTATATATATATATATATATATATATATATATATATATATATATATATATATATATATATATATATATATATATATATATATATATATATATATGTAATTATTTTCATTTATCCACGTTTTTGCAATGGAGCATCGCAGAGAGTACATGACCGGCAGTGTTTATGAACGTATTATGTGAGTAATGAAACTGTAGTGAACATGTGAGGTTATTGTACGCTTGTATAGTCTACAACCTTGTGTGATTGTATGAATGATATTTATTGGCTACATCGTTAACAGTACATGAAAATGTGCCATCAATGTATGATCACATTAATTTATGCCACGTAGACATTTGATAAAAATAAGAAGCACTGTACATGTACTTAGTTTCACCAGTATCAAGTTCCTTTTGTGTGTGTGTGTTTTTTTTGTGTTTTTTTGTTTTGTTTTTGTTTTTTGTTTTTTTGTTTTTTGTTTTGTTTTTTAATGCATTTCAAACATTTGGCTGAAGTTTTTAATTTCACCATTTTGGACATAGCCCCTATAAAACCTCTGTTAAAAATGCTATTTCATCGTATTTTTATATTTACGGTTTTATGCCACCAGCACATTAAATAAGCGAAAATATAAATACAAAGACATTAACTGAATTTGCAGTATGTAGACTATATACATATTACACTTACAGAATGTATATGCATATATTCTGTAATTACTATTCTATTGATTGATCTACCTCGTCACAGTAATGCATAACAATGCATTATGTGAGTAAAATAGAAGGATATCCTGAATATATGAGGTCATTGTACACTTGTATAGTTAGCCATAGGTAGCCTGGAAATACTGGTTACTCCATGTTTCCAGAGCGGTAAAAGAAAACTTATTTCTCGAGTGATAACCAGGTTAAAAAGGTATTTTACTGCTCGCGAAACCATGGAATAACTAATGTATTCCATGTTGCATACCCCACACTGTCTGCGTCTTTAGTTTTTGTCTGTTGGAAATGTGGCTGTCACAGGAACATGGGATATCTATGTATATAACGTGTATATGGACCATCACGCTAACTTGAGTCATGCAGGCATTTGATGCAAATTAGGAAAAGCGTATCCATTTGATGACGTATCGTGAAACGCGTGAATACATTTGGATTGATGTCATGTTTTAAATAGTTTTTTTGCCTACGTTTTAATGAAAATAAACTTTGCATTGTCGAAATATTTCAGGAACGTACGTTTTCATTGCCAAGGTGGTACATTGGCGGTTACATATGAATATATTTGAAATTTGAGGTTATCTTTCGACCACCAGCAGCGGCTACCCGATATCCTATGCGGGGTGCACCTCGGCCGAATGATCAGGATACTCCGGGATGATGAAAGCTAAGCTCGACCAGACTGGTCAACAATCCTATAAAACATATAGTGCCTTATTGTAACGAACACGGATTTCTTCCTGTAAACTTTCCTATCCGTATGGCAAAACAAAACAAAAACAAAACAAAACAAAAACAAAAACAAAAACAAAACAAAAAACAAAAAAGACAACCAAAACAAAAACAAAAACAAAAATAAAAACAAAAACAAAACAAAAAAACAAAAAAAACAAAAAAAAAAACAAAAAAAAAACACACACAAAAAAAACAGAAAAAAAAACAAAAAAATAAAACAAAAAAACAAAAAACAAAAAAAAAAAAAAAAAAACAAAAGAAAAGAAAAGAAAACACAAACCCCCTATCTTTCCCTTTCGTTTGAAGTCCATCTTCACATGTTTGCTTTGTTGTATTATGATTTGCGAAACGCTCTTTTTAATGACTTGTTGTTGGTTAAAACTTATTTTATTCCTCGAAAGAAAAAAAATTGGGCAGCAGGCAATGCCCATATGAACCCCTCTGGTGAAAAACAATGAAAAATGTAAACATGCTGGACGCGTTACAGGACAATACATGAACAAAAAACAGACATCTGAAAGATTCATATCACATTTTGCAAGACAGATAGTAAAGTCACATTAGGGTTTCCTGGTTCCCTACCGTGGAAAAATAAATATACCACTAGCTATGGAAATCGTGTTGTTCCTTGTGTATACCTAATAACAGCATGGTAATATCGAGTTTAGCAGACATGTTGCAGTTTTCTGGTCCGTGTAACAACGTTTTAACTGTGAAACAGGCATGAAGTATGACTGTGTTATGTAAAGACTTTTGTGGTACAGTATATTGTGCACACTCCAAAAAATAATGAAAAATATCTTCATTTCCTTTGCCACAGCAACATTGTGGTGTCAAAACTACAGCTATTTTAAGCAAATCAGCATTGAGGGAACTAAATCCCATGCGTAACTGCGCAAGCACCACATTTTGTCTCCTTTTTCCAATATAATATAAATCATTGCCTTTTGGTCTGTCCTTAATCAGTTTAAATTTAAATTCTTCTACAGACTCACTTCGTTTGGGTTCAATCTGTAAATTGTTCCACAGCTTTATGGTTCACGGAAAAAAAGAGTTGCTAACCAGATCTGTACGGATTCAAAATGGGGAATTTAGAATGCGTGCGGACGTTGTATCTTGTTCTACTCTGTACTGTACCCCGGAGGCAACTTATACAGCTACATTGGAGTACTCTTATTGATAATCTTGTACATTAATACTAATTTCAGTTTGTTCTTTCGAACAGCCAGTGTTTGTCATCCTGTCTCTTTACAAATTTGACTATGACTAGCAAAAGTTATTGTTATCATCATCATTATAATATTGTGGTGATCGTTTTTCAAACTTTATTAAGGCTCAGTTGTGCTTGGATATTTCAAAGGTGAATATCCATTGACTTTATATTAATATTCGCCCTGTGCACCTTGCTTGTGTAACTGCAAAGTAAGATGGAGTCATTTCCTTTTGAATTCATTAGTAAAGTTTGCCACAGCAGGGCAAAAACTTTCAAGGTGACATCAGAAATAATATTTTCAGTTCCTATGTCCACCATTTAAACTTCATCAAATTTAACTTTTTGGTGTATCAACATACGTATTTTACACCCGAAAACAAATGGACGGTATCATCTTTAATCTTTGCGATCAGACAACTATTATTTATTATATCAAGCCTACGCACCAATCTGAACCAGAAGCACTAGACAGCAGACTGCAGTTATAACTCCTTCTGTTTTACATATTAGCATTTTTTAATTTAAAATATCAGCAAATTCATATGTTAAAATTATTTTAACAGCATTTAACGCACACAAATGTCACAAAAATACCCGTGAATTTATTCTATACAAATCCCAGTTCAGCCTTTTTTTAAGATTTGAAAGGTACAAAACAACACCTGGATGCTAGCTTTATGTAGATGTGTGTATTGTGCTATAGACATGGCCTTGTGCTTCCTCAGCATATAGTTCCCACCTGTCCTATCAAACAGTGCATCTAGATGGCCACTTATGCAGTGACTGCGTGCTGCACGAAACCTGACTCAGCTAACGTAATTCAGAAAGAAGCCACATCATCCTGAACATCCAGTATTTTCATATATTACGCCAATTTGCACCAGCATGAGCGATATTGTAGAACCGCCGGTGAACAACATCGTAAAAATTCACGATTAGTTTTCTTCTGATCTTTTACCTTGAATTAATAAATCAGTTTCTTGTTGTCAGATTATTTGTACCCGTACCTTGTATTACTTTTACGGAAGCAGGATATTGGTCTGGGACCTTAGACAAGTTATATTTTTTTTGTTATTGGCATGAAATTTGACCACAAAATGTTTCCACTTGACATTTTTATTCTTCTATTTTGTTCCATCCAGTACCTTATTCTAAAATTAAGATGAAAAGTTTTTTTTAACACAGTCACCAATTTATGTAAAATATTCACTGCTGACCTAAACCACGTCTGAGGCCGTCCATTCTCACAGAAGCGGAATCCGTCAACTTTCTGTGTGCGCATCGTTGACATAAAGATAGACAGACAGACAGACAGACAGACAGACAGACAGACAGACAGACAGACAGACAGACAGACAGACAGACAGATAGATAGATAGATAGATAGATAGATAGATAGATAGATAGATAGATAGATAGATAGATAGATAGATAGATAGACAGATAGATAGATATGAAATGAACATTTTAAAATGCAAACCGACACCAACAAAAGGCAACAAGCAAGCGAGAAAAAAATTATTTGCTTGTAATCAAATCAGTTATTGTGCCTGGAAAACTTTTAAAGATTATCTGTTCAATTCAATGTATTCATTTAACTCCAGCAACAATGATTTTTTTCACTCCATTTAGAATAAGCGACCATAATTTAAAGATTGAAACTGGCAGGCATAAAAGACCCCACAGGATCCCGTTAGAAGAAAGACTGTGCGAAAATTGCAATGAAATAGAAGATGAGATACACTTAATAACTACATGCAAAAATTACAATCCTGAACGTCAAAATTTATATAGCACCTTAGATGACATTTTCCCTTCCTTCTCTGATTTAGTTGACACAGATAAATTTGAATTTATAATGAATTTAGATGATAGCGATAAAAGTGTTTCTGTGATAACTTTTTTCTCGGCCGTTGTTGACAAAAGGGGAGCATTTTAGTTGGTTTTTTTTTAACTGGTAATTCTTTACGCCTTATGTTACTTGTCAAGATGCAAGTTTTGACTGTGGTATTGAGTATTTGTGTTTGATGTTTTGTTTATTTGTGCTTATATTGTGTCTCTGTATGTATAGCAAAATATTGCAAATGTATTTTGTGATGCAGCTAATAAAGTTCATTTCATGAACCAAATTAGATAAAAAATGGACAAAGTTATGGCAAGATGAAACTTTCAAAGGGCCTAATGACCTTGACTTTTGCCCTTTAGAGGTTACATGTTCTTGCAAAAATGTCCAGTGTTGCAATACCTACAATTTGAGTCCAACATGATTAGAATAAGATGGAAATTGGCCTACGTTACGGCGGGATGGAACTTTCAAAGGTTCATATGACGTTGATCTTTGACCTTTAGAGGTCACATGGAAATTTCAGAAATGTGTAGTGTTACAATAGCTACAATTTGAGCCCAACATGATCAAAATTGGATAACAATTAACCAAGTTATTGCTAGAAGAAAGCCACCATCGAAAGTGGTCTTTGACTTTGAAATGACATTTGACCTTGAGATGACCTCTCCCTGTAACGAACTTTGACCTTTAAAATGACTTTTGACCTAAATTTACCTCTGACCTTGACATTTGAGATGACCTTTGCCTTGCTATGATCGAACTCCTTTACACTCAGAACCACATCCACTATCTAATAGTATATAAGATATTGAAGATTTAAAACTTTGATTAGCCCTCAACTGCAAAATTTTGAAAAGCATGACCTCTTATTATAAAAAGGCAAGACTTCTTCTTTTGAAGTATAATTGTGCCAAGTTTGGAGTTTGTACGTATAGTACTTTTCAAATGAAATGTCGGACAAATTTGCCTGTAAAGAAAGAGAGAAGAAAGAAAGAATTCCTAGAAACACAATATGTCTGTGTTGGCATACGGACATAATTGTGTGTATTTGGCTAATTTGCATAACTCAAATTACTACAACTTTGATTCATGGTTCATTGGACGAAGCTATCCCACAAATATATCAATTGAAGTTTGAATGACACCTCAGTCTATAATAGTTTTGAAGTTATTCAAGATTTAAATCTTGTGTATTCACCTAATTTGTATAAATCAAAATGGTATAACTTTAGTTCATGTTTCTTTGGATGGGGCTATGTCACAAACCTATCAATTGAAGGTGGAATGGCACTTCTACCTGTAATAGCTTTGAAGTTATTCCAGATATATTTTTTCACCTAATTTGCATAAATTATAATTCTACAACTTTGGTTCGTGTTTCATTGGGTGCGGCTATTTCAATTTGATTTGAAAGGTGCACGGTTGGCGGAGCAACAACACGCTTGCCTTTCACGTCTGCGCCCTGAGTTCGATTCATGCCCGGGGAATTAAGCGGAAAGAGACTGCACGGTGGTTTTCTCCGAGTCCTTCGGTTTCCTCCACCAAGCAAGTAGGTAGGAAAGTATACGTTACCATCTGTGCCATGAAAATTTCTTCAATTTTGAATTAAAATCTTCAGTGTGTGAGCTGAATTCAAAGAAAATATATCAAAAACAGTATTTTCACCATAATTTAAAAACACTTTTCAATTTTCTTTAGCTTTGCATGTAACGTATACGCCATTTTATCTAGAACCTTACTTTTGAGGTGCCCTTGTGGTCCCTACCTACGTTGACAAGTTGCCCTTTTTAGATCAAACTGCCCTGTCCTTGTGAAAACCTGCAGAGACCGCTACTGTTCCGTGAATTATGTGCACAAATATGTGGAATTTCACACGGTTGTTTACATATTTTAGCTGCTAAGGTGGTCATTCGGTGGAAACCGTAAAGACAACATACAGAGACGACTAAAACCCCATGCCTATGACAGGTACAAGAACTGCGTATAGAATGTTTCGTGTCAGAGAGCTTATGTGTAAATAATTTGTTAATTATTCGCTTCAGTTTTATGTTTTAAGTTTGCAGTTTTATGTTTTTAACAATGTTTAAAAGAACTTTTTTTCCTGATCCATTAGGAGCTCTCACCTGAACCATGGCCATGTTCAGAAAGATAGATCCATACAAGCACAGTTTGTCTCGGAAAAAAAAAGATCTAATCTTGATATCACGAATAACATAGCCGTTTGAAAACAAATACGAAACAAAAAAAAATAATAAAAATAAAATAAAACAACAAAAACAAAAGAAAAAACAATAAAAAAAACCCCAAACACACACAGAAACAAAACAAAACAAAAAACAAAAAAAGACTGAAATACTGTATGTATGTATTGTAGTGAATATGTAGCTAGACCTGACTGTACCAGTCAGCATTGTATAGAGGTTTGGAGCGTGGGCGTTACACTTGCAGCGTTTTCAAATCATTGCTAAATTTGCGATAATAATTTTCTTTGTTGTGTACATGTTCATTTTCTCTTCACCATTTGTCTGCATCAGATACAAGAGGAAAAATATTATATCAAGTCAGGGTCAAATCATAACAGTGTTTAATTTGGCTTCGAAGCGCAACATTCGGAAAATTTACAGGACAAGATTGGCAGGCTCCGACTGTTTGATGCGTTTGGCTTAAGACTTTCAGATTTTGCAAAGAAATAAGTCATATTAATACTTCTTTTACCCATGTGCAATACATTTGTGTACCACATGGAATTAAAAAAATAAGCTGCTAACGCGTGCATTATGTTACGTTTTGGTTCATGTGATACTATTGTCGAAGTCAACTGCGAGATAATGACATTCAATAGGCTTAATAGCAAACATGTAGGCTAATGTTACACATTAAACACCATAAGATAAAAAGTGCGCAGACGAATATGTCGGTGGGTCAGGTAGTTGCAAGGTTAAGTAGTATATAGATACATGTACATTGGCAGGTAGGAAGGTATAAACAGATTTTTCCATGGTACAAAAATAGCAAAAGGAAGGACAAAAAAAAAAAAAAAAACCGCAACACGAACAGACAAAGCAGACAACATTTAAACTTCTTGTCGCTGAGGACTGGTTTGTGCGAGAGAGTGTCACATATTTTGTTTGCGTCTCTGACGGTCCAGAACTCTATCATCTATTCCTTAAACTACGCAGAATGAATAGGCCTGCAGCTGTTTAGTCTGGGCAAGGAGCCTATGGCTCCTTGGTCTGTGCTCTGCACGCAGTGTGTTGGCCTGAGGTAAAGTGTACAAACATCAAAATTGATTTTGAAAAATGTTATTAATTTGAATGTCGTCATGGATCTGTCCGCATTGTTTGCGACATATCACAGTCCTCACTTGAATCTGTGGCAAGGTTGAAGAAGTGTGAACTATTTCCCTACCTCCCTCCTCATATATATATATATATATATATATATATATATATATATATATATATATATATATATATATATATATATATATATATATATATATATATATATATATGTATATATATATATATATATACAGTAAAACCTCCATTAGCGGCACCTCTCTGCAGTGGGCACCTCCCTGCTATGGGCAGCGGGCACCTGAAATGCCACAAAATCTGCTACAATGGGCACCTAAAAAACAAACAAACAAACAAACCACCACCACCACCAACCACAAGAACAACAACAACAACAACAACAACAACAACAAAAAACCAAGTTTTATTTCTAAAAAAAATGGTCGGATGGGTCAAGCAAAGGGTATTGCTAGTACAGTTTGGTTTCATAATAGCGCAAAAACGCGACTGGACACCAGAACAATTGAACCACTAAATAAACAAATTAGTAAAGATAGATTTGCAAGCAAATATCTCTGAGTGCAACGAAAATATTTTGTTAAGTAAATGTCATTTTGGCAATTGTTGGGATATGCTGGCATGTATTGTGTTCAATGGGGATTTGCCAAATTTGCTCAAATGAAAATGCTACAACATTGGTTCATGGTTCATTGGATGCAGCTATATCATAAACCCATAAATTGAAGTTGGGATGGCATCTCTATCAATAATACTTTTTAAAATGTTCGAAATTTAAATTTTGTGTATTTACTTAGTTTGCATAAATTAGAATGCTGCAAGTTTAGTTCTTTGTTCATTGGATGCGGCTATGTCATAAACCCATGGAATTGGAATGACATCTCTGTCTATAGTCTTTTTTAAGACCCTTTCTTAGTTAATTCGTTATAAAACAAAATTGCTAATGAATATTATAAAAATAAATGACGGGGCGGTCATAGCGTCGATCGAGCCAGAACAAGCCAGGACGCGAAGCGGTCCTGAGGAGGAGTGAAGAAAGGGTCTTTTAATTTTCGCAGAGTTCCGGCCGCGTCCGTTCGGCGGCGCTGCGGTGCCTGTCGAAAAACACACCGGGCGGGCAACAGCCACCCAAAACACGCAGGTACACTTTGATGACACGTGTTGCAGCAGGTCTACGGTGGGGAAACAGTGTTGGAGGATCATGAACTGCGCTGGCATCTGTGGTACAGTAGTCTGGGCGACATCCAACAGAGGAACAAAGTCGAAATTCATGTTGCATTGTACATTTTATGAACTCAGTCCGGCCACAGGCGATCAGGGGACGGGTACTCTTTGATGACACAGGTTGCAGCATGATACGGCAAGGCGAAGCAAGGTATCCCTACTATGAGAACGGTTCTGTAAACAGTAACACAGAAGCTTTGGCAATATGCACCCGAGCAACGAGTTTAAGTTGCCCAGTAGGCCCATTATAAGAAGCTTGTCCATTGGCATTGGAACTTGAATAGCTTCTGCTAAGTAGATCATAGAAGATGCAACTGAACTTTATGTTTCAGAGTATATAAACAGTAAATATGAAAGGAACATAATTATATATTTTACACTATTGTATTGTACATGCAGGGTGATGCAATGAATCTGTTCTGTGGTCCCAGCGGATAAGCTTGCAAATTCACTGTCCTTGCTAACATAAAATGTACAATGCAGCACGAATTTCGACTTTGTTCCTCTGTTGGATGTCGCCCAGACTACTGTACCACAGATGCTAGCGCAGTTCATGGTCCTCCGACACTGATGCCCGACCGTAGACCTGCTGCAACAAGTGTCATTAAAGTGTACCTGCGTGTTTTGGGTGCCTGTTGCCTGGCTGGTGTGTTTTTCGACCGGCACCGCAGCGCCGCCGAACGGATGCGACCGGAACTCTGCGAAAATTGAAAGACCCTTTCTTCACTCCTCTCCAGGACCGCTTCGCGTCCTGGCTTGTTCTGGCTCGATCGACGCTATGACCGACCACTTATTTAATTTTATACCATTCATTAGCAATTTTGTTTTATGACGAATTAACTATGAAGAAAGACTACACTATCTATAAGATATTCAAAATCAAAATGTTGTATATTTGAAAAATTACTAATATTTAATGCTTTTATTCTGGCAAACTTTAATTATTGCCCTCTCGCATACACTGCCAAAATGGAAAAAATGCAGGCAAGGGCACTTCGCTTTGTTTACAATGATGCCACATCATCCTACGCTGGCTTATTACAACGTTCTAAAAAGCCATCTTTATATTTGGGGAGGCTACGTAAATTGTCTATTGAGGTATAGAAAGTTGTGTCAAAAGAATGTCCAGAATTTCTAAATGATATGTTTGTAGAAAAGGAAAGTAAATATAGCTTAAGAGATGATCATAAAGTGAATCTACTTCCTTTTAACACCATGAAGTATGGATACAACTCTTTAAAGTACCAAGGGGCTAAGCTGTGGAATCTCTTACCGACTGATCTGAAACGTGTCACTGATTTCACGAAATTCAAAGGTTTAATGAAGACATGGCTTGGCCCGTCCTGCTTCTGCTCTATGTGCAATATGTGCAAATACAGAACTCCGGCGGCTTAATCACAACCCATGTATAATCACTGACAGGATATATACTGATTTCATTCTACATCATTGTATATTTTTTCATTTCCATTATTTCATGTACCAATGTCGGTTGACAAATAGTGCTTCGGTGCTAATGTTCTTAATTTTGTACTCACTCGACTTGAAATAAAGTTTATCACTATTACTTTGCCTAATTTGCATAAATTTGAAATGCTGTAACTCTGATTTATGGTTCATTGGATGCAGCTATATTATTAGCCATTAGATTGAAATTGGAATAGCATCTCGATGCATAATGTTTTTTAAGATATTCAAAAAATGTACAACTTTTGTTTACTGTCTATACCTATAAAATATAGTTGATTATATTGACAGGTATCACAAACCCACATATATGTAAGTTAGTATTCTGTGTCTCCCTGCTTTAGTTTGGAATTTACGGAACTTTAAAAAATTTGATTGCCACTAGTTAGCTTGAATTTGAACCTTTGTTTCTTCAAGCTTCGGGGCACAAATTCATCACTGATCTATTATTTCCACATTATTTTGCAGATGTCGTTCTTTTAATTTAGTGTGGTATCCCAATCCATGATAGTTTGGAAGGTATGAATCTTTTAAAATTTTAATTGCCCCCAAGTTGCATGATTATCAACATGACAATTCAATATCCAGGTGCGCAACTTCACTGGTAGATGTATCTATCTGCCAAATATAGTGATTGCAGGTGCAGCAGTTTCTCTGCGTTAAAAAATTTGGGGGCCACGGAAAGAAAGAAAAAAAATTTTAGGAAAAACAAAATAAGTCTGGCAGACAGAAAGAAATAGAACAAGAAGGAAGAATGGCAGAAAGGAAAGAAAGAACTCCAGGGAAAACAGCATGTCTGGGTTCGCACCCAGACATAATTAACGAGAAAAAAATAGACGAATACACTAGAAAAAAAGATTTGCTTCATAGCAAATTTGAGTGCCTTCCAATGATAACAGTTTGAATTGCTACACTTTGTGTTGGTTCAATATAACGTAAATTTTGTGTATTAGCCTAATTTGCAAAAATGAAAAACCTGCAACTTTGGCGCTTGGTTCATAGGATGTTGCCATGTCACAAACGTATAAACTGGAGTTTGAATGACACCACTGTCTATAGTAGTTTTGAAGCTGTTCAAAGATTTCAATTTCCCGTATTTGCCTAATTTACACAAAATGAAAGCCTACAACTTTGGTTCATTGTTCATTGGATGCGGTTATGTCACAAACCTAAAATTGAAGTTGGAATGGCACCTCTATGTATAATAGTTTTGAAGTCGTTAATGATTCAGATTTTGTGTATTTGCCTTATTTCTATAAATTAAAATTCTACAACTTTCGTTCATGGTTCACTGGATGCACCTTTGTCACCAACCTATAAAGTAGAGTTCAAATGACACCCCTAACTATAATAGTTTTAAAGTTATTCAAGATTTATATTTTGTGTATTCACCCAATTTGCAAAACTTATAATTCAATAACTTTGGTTCATGGTTCATTAAATGCGGTTCTGCCACACACCTTCAAATTGAAGTTGGAATGACACTTTTCTGTATAAACGTTCTGAAGTTTTTCAAGATATAGATTTTGTGTATTCACATAATTTGCATACATTCAAATTTTACAATTTTTGTTCATTAGATGCGGGTTTGTAAAAAACCTAGAAATTGAAGTTGTAATCTCACCTCTATCTCTAATAGGTTTAGAGCTATTCAAGATTTAGAATATTCACTTAATTTGCATCAGTTGAAAATTTGCAACTTTGGATCATGGTGTATTGGATACGGTTTGCTATTACCCATTATTTGAAGTTGGAATGGCAACTCTATCTATAAAAACTTTGAAACTAGTCAAGATTTAAATTTTGCATTTTCACCTAATTTATAAATTAAAATCCAATAACTTCATGGTTCATTGGGTGAGGCTTTCTCACAAACCAATAAATTGATGTTGGAATGGCATCTCTGTCTATAATAGTTTTGGGGATATTCAACTTTTAAATTTTTCAATGCCCGCCATCAGCTTAATCTAAAATTCTACAACTTTCATTCCCTGCCCATTAAATTGGCAGGTGTCACAAACATGTACATGCAAATGGAAATTTTATCTTCACTAGTGTGGAAAATATAGAGCTTTTTAAATTTTTATTCGCAAAATTTTAAACGTCATAACTATTCCAAGCGATATGCACAATTTCACTGGTAGGGCAGTTACAATGGCAAGTTTGGTGGTTTTCGGAATAGAAGTGTCCAAGAAAAATTTCGGACAAATCTGGTCGTAAAGTCGAAAGCAAGAAAGAGTGAAAGAAAGAGTGAAAGAAAGAGTGAAAGAAAGAAAAAAGAATTCTTGAAACAACGAAATGTCTGGTTTTACACCCAGACATGCTCAAAATTATTGGAAAATCATACTTCGTCCTCCTTCTAATCTAGTACAAATCAACATAGCACCATCCATTTTGAGAGATAACATTGCAAAGAGAGATTACATAAGCTAAGATGATTTACAGATATGACGTTTGTTTCAGTTTATGCAGATGTGCCATAGTGCTGGGGGGGGGGGCGAAAGTGTTAAATCATGGCAATGGTTTAACTAAGTATATGGAAACAGGGCCTTTTCAATTCCTTTTTGGGAAACAATCAGAGCCATTTTGGATTGGAAATTACTGGAATAAGTTGATCAGTTTGGGAATTATGCTTGCAAGAAATTGTGTGATACCTTTTTATAGGATGAACTGGTAGCAATGCAGTGATAGACTGTTGAAAAGTGTTCATAGACACTATTGATTGGAATGTACTTTCGTTTCTTTGCTGTTCCAGCCATCATCGGAAGGTGATCACAGTTGACACAAGTAAAATTTGATACGAAGAGCAGGGGACCTTTTATCTCTCGAGCACACACAACAAGAGTGTCAAAATGGGCATTTATGGCATGAAAGACGAGCCTTTTGTCTGCGTTCTCATGATTATCCCAAAGCAGAGTTACATCAGTGGCTTGATGAGATGATCTTGCATTTTGTTCATCTGGGAACCCACTTTCAAGGACAATGTCTTTGTCAGGAGGTACTTTTGCCAGTAATTCTGCAGACAGAAAGGGTGCAAAATCTGCTCTGTGGTTGGTTAAGGCAATAAAGTTTTGCCAGAAAGTTTGAGGTAGTACATGTCTTCCTTCAATCATTCATCTGATTTTGGTCGACCTTTTGTTATTTGCCTGGAACGTGTCTCTGTTTTTGTGGAATCTACATGATATTTGTCAAATACAATGTCAATGAGTCCACAGAATGCTGCAGAACCCATGACAGAACTTGTAAATATATCAGCTGAATCTGCGAAGGTCTTTGCACCAGCTGGTTTTCCAATTTCAAGAACTCGGGCTTGCCTATCAATCACAAGACATGCAGACTTTTCATGAAGATCAAGAGCAGAAGGGCACTCAATGTCAGAGGTCACAAGGTCAGCCAATATTGCCTTATTGCCTGTTCTCAAAGTACCATTCATCTCTGCCAGAGAAATTGGAGCAGGCTACAGTTCATGCTGCAGAGTGTTTTGAAGGTCAACATGACGCCCAGCTGCATATGATGTAATAAGTCGTTGAAGCACTGTCCTGTCAGCTTTCAGAACTTTGTTTTGTCCACTCTTTTCATTGCCCACTTCATGCAATGTCTCAAAGGTTGGTACCTGGTTCTGCCTTAAAGGGTCATATATGGAACATCTTGAAAATCCAGTTTCAGGTTGTTCAATGAGCCTGTCTCTGACACACTCATATAGTTGATGCTGGCCTAGATCTCTTGCCCTTAAAAGTGATTCAGTAATTCCATCATTGGCAAGATCTTTGGTGGCATTTTCTTGCAAAACAGTATGATGAATGTCATAGGCAAATACTTCGAAGTGCTGGAAAACAGCCACCAATAACACCTCATCTGCATTGTCCCGCTGCTGTCTGGCTGGATTTGATTCATTATGACTTATTGTATTATTTGAAAAGACTGGTACATTAGGTGTGTATCAGCAGCAATATAAGATCTGAGATTGTATGTGAAGCCTAGGGACTTAAGGCAAATTATGTCCTTGTGATGCTCACTATTCTGCCTCCTCTCTTGCCTGTGCCATCGCGCCATTCCTGGGATTTATCTTGGTCAACCTGGTTAAATTTGTGGCAGATCTTTTGACCACAAAGTCCCCATTTTGAAATTCTCTCGATATTTTTTCAGGTAGCAGCCTTCAATTTACACTTCTATCAAGTGACGACAATGTTTCAAATAATATAAACTCTGAACTTGACAAAATATATGGATGACTCAAAGCAAAAAAATATCTCTTAATGAATCAAAAACGAAATAAAAGCTATTCTCATTTCATGAACATCAGTTGCATCTTAATATCAATCTTAGAATACATATTTGGAAAGAACAAATAAGTTTGACCTCTTATGATAAATGATCAATGAAAAATTAAGCTGGAATGCATATCTAAACAAAATTGCAAACAAAATTGCTCATACCAATGGCATAATAAAAAAAACACAATTTCCTCCCCCCCAAATAGCCTATTAGAAATCTATAATTGTCTGTTCCTACAGCACATCAATTACTCAATAGTCACTTGGGGATTTTCATGTGATCGTATCTTTAAACTACAATAATCAGCCATTCGTTCTATGTTCTGCACGTTACTATGCGCATGTGTCTCTTGTTGAATGTGTCATATTTTCAAAGAAGACATCAGGTGCATGTCCTTGTTGCCATGCTGCTAGTTGGGTGGCATGAAATGTCTGCTTGTCTTATCCAATATGTCTATATTGTCTACTGTGTAATGAAACAAACTTATCTGGCACAAGGTTAAATGGTATTACAGAGCCTGTGCACAAGTCCATGGTTTGTAGTGTGCTCTCAGCTAATGTGGTGTCCAGCTGCATTACCTGATGATATGAAAGTATATGGCCAGCTTTGTGGAACAGTTGTACAAGGTCCTTGGACCTTGTTACTTGATGCACTGTGCTTGCCAAGCCAATATGTTTTGGGGTTCATTTCTGTGCTTGCTAAGCCAACATATTTTGGGGTTCATTTCTGGCGGCCGCTTACGCCATAAATAATGTCCTGAGGAGTACTCAGCACTCTTTGCTTTATGACCTCTTCTTCCAATTGTCCATATCCTTTCAGTTCACAGGTACCACCATAGAGGAGTCGCAAGAACATATAGAGGCTGTCTGCTATACACTGTATTTCCTGTATGACCAGGCTGTGCTATCAAATCACCACGTAATTTCAACGCTACATGGACCGATGACAGAAATATATCTGGTTCATATTTTGGTATTGCTAGCACTTCATCAGAGTCTTCTGCAGTTGACACCAATCTAGATATAGCAAAGTTAGCATACTTTGATGGAATAAGCAGAGTGCCATACTCTGCTGACGTTGGACTGGCCTGTGGTACAATTAAGAACTCCGCAACAAGAGACTGTACATTTATTTTTCTAAATGTTGTCCTGCAGCTAAGGAAAGACTTGGGAATCACAGTTTTAGAATCCTCAGTCAACTGTACAAAGGGATCCCATGCACCATTTAGCTGTAGCACACGTCCCTTGTCTGCTGCATATTTTAGCTCAAAACATAGCCATAACATTGCCAAATCTGAATGTTCACAATCCTGCCTGGCCTTTGGTATTAATCTCTTGAACGAACTGTGACATGACAAATGATACTTGGCCTCAGCTCTAATAAAATCATTTACATCAGCCAGGCGCAGACATAATTTGTGATCCAGCCTTGAAGCCTGTAAGCTATCATTGCTGTTATAGAATGTCATGACTGAGGATAACCGTTCTTTTGGATGAATAGCCTGACAGAAAATACAAAGATACCTGATTACTGCTTGAGCTTTGCTTCGACAATAGGTGCCTACCGTTTGTGGTTGTGCCTTGCTGCCTGATTCAAGGGCATTTTGACAGTGTTTGTAGATTGGGACACCTGTAAGTGTTCATTTTAATTTTTGTCTGTAAACTGAGTATAACAATTTCTATGCCAGACCAAGGATATGCTTTCTATTGAACCAAGACGGTCAATGACTTCCTGATTTTTGACATCTTTTAATGTTTTCACTTGTTATATTATTTTTTTCGTAGTCTCTATCCTCCTATTGGATCCTGTCTGCAGAACAGCGCCACCTTTTCGGCAAAACACATTCTTGGTGAAGTCTGTTGATGAGGGTCTCTTTAAACCAGCTATGGGCTCCATTATTGTCTTTAACTGTGAGTTCTATACAGTTTGCTATATCTCTATCCATGCTATATGTATATCCATGGGTATCTGCAAGTATGGCGTCTATGGTTGTCTATAATTATGGGCTCCAAGGTTGTCTATATCCATGATCACTACAGTTGTCTGTAATTATGGGTTCCATTGTTGTTTGGAACTATGAGTTCTGTGTTTGTCTCTAACCATGGGCTCCACCGTTGTCTATAACTATGGGTTTTGTGGATGTCTACAACTATGCGCTCCACCATTGTCTGCAACTGTGTGTTCTGTGGTTGTCTGCAAATATGGGCTCCATGATCATCTATATTGATGGGGAATGTGGTTGTCTTTTATCTATCCAAGAATGCTCTGAGGTTGCTGACCTACATATGAAAGGCAAAACAGTTAAAACACAAAGCTTACACTTTTCAAATATTTAAATTTTGACACAAGACATGCACTTGCTACTGTGCTTTTGCTGTTCCGCTATGGGTATATCAGGTTTTCCTGTTAGAAATCCCTAATGTTAGGACACTAAACTACAACATAAGTTGTAGTCATGTGTTGATGCATGGAAGGCAAGTTCCTTGATTTGGGGATAAAATTTTGAAGAAACAACATGAGTATTTTACGGAAATTGTGCGGTCCTATATGCGCATGTTAAAGCCAATTTACAGAAAATATCCTATAACTTTCAACAAAACTTTGCCTTTGGTTGGAATTGACTTGGATTTAATTCATTAGGACTACGGTTTGGATATGGTAATGACACTGTTTGATTTGAACGACACATAAAGCAAGCATTTAACACAATAACTGCAATTATATTTCTCAAAGAGGTCCATGTTTGTTTAGCATCATATTATTTAATTTAAATCAAGAAATCCTAACCCTTTCTAGAAATATTTGTGAACACATCTCTTGTACATTACAGTGAAATACAATTTTACCAATTTAAAGCATGTACCGTGACACGGCCATTTTGTTGTTTAATTTTGAAGGTGAAGGACTAAATATTGAGCTTGGTAATACTTTTCTGACTTAACATTGATTCCCTTGACACCTTTGTGGTTCTGCCTTGCAGCGTAGTGAACAAATTTGTTTGACCCTTTCACGAAGAACATATCCACAAATTTTCAGCTTAATCTGAGAGACAATTCTGAGGAAGTCAATATTAGCAAAAACACTCTGACATTAAGAATTAAAAATAAAAACTAGAAAAGAAGATTTGCTTCAAAGCAAATCTGTCTGGTGCCGTCAAAAGTTGTTAATATTAAATGCTACAACTTTTGTCCTTTGGTACTTCACATTACATTTAATTTATGGCTGGATGAAAATTTCCAAAGTCCAAATAACCTAGACCTTTGACCGTCAGAGGTCACACGTAAATTACCAAAAAATACAGTTTTACAATACATACAGTTTAAGCCCAACATGAGCCAAATCAGATAGAAATTGACCAAGTTATGGCCAGATGTAACTTTCAAAGGGCTGAATGACCTTGACGTTTGACTTCTAGAGGTAAAATGTTAATTACAAAAATGTGCAGTGTTGCAATGCCTACGATTTGAGTCCGACATGATTAAAATTGGATGGAAATTGGGTCCAAATGACATGGCCCTTTGATATTGAAAGGTCACATGTAAATTGCAAAAATGTAAAATGTTACAATAGATACAATTTGAGCCAAGCATGATCAAAATTGAATTAAAATGATCAATTGCTGGCAAAATGAAAATGTCAAAGGTCCAAATGACCTTGACCCTGACCTTTCGAGGTTACATGTTAATTTTGAAAAATGTGCAGTGCTTCAATAGCTATAATTTGAGTCCAACATGATCAAATTTCGATAACAGTTGCCAATTTCTGGTTAGATGAAAATTTCAAAGGTCCAATAAACAATGACCTTTGACCTTTAGAGGTCACATGTAAATTACAAAAACGCGTAGGGTTACAATTGCTACAATTTGAGCCAACATGAACCAAAACACACGAAAATTGACAAAGTTATGGCTAAGTGAAACTTTCAAAGGGCTTAGTGACCTTAACTTTGACCTCTAGAGGTAATATATTAATTACAAAAATATGCAGTGTTGCAGTACCTACCATTTGAGTCCAACATACAAAAATTGGATGGCCATGGGGTCCAAATGACATTGACCTCTGACATTTAGAGGTCACATGTGAATTTCAAAAAAATGTGTAATGTTACAATAGCTACTATTTGAGCCCGACATGATAAAAATTGGATAAAAATTGACCAATTTCTGGCTACATGAAAATTTCAAACGTCCTAAAGACCTTGCCCTTTTACCTGTAGAGGTCACATGTAAAATAGAAAATGTGCAGTTTTACAATAGCTACAATATGAGTCCAACATGATCAAATTTCGATATCAGTTGCCAATTTCTGGCCAGATGAAAATTTCAAAGGTCCAATTGACAATGACCTTTGACCATCAGAGTTCACATGTAAATTACAAAAAAAATGTAGTGTTACAATTGCTACAATTTGATCACAACATAATCAGAATTGGATAAAAATAGCTAGATGAAAATTTCAAACGTCCAAACGATCTGATCTTTGAATTTAAGAGGTTACATATTAATTACAAAAATGTACAAAGATATTAATTGAAGTTGGATTGGTAACCTGTCCCTATCATAGTTTTGAAGATATTCAAGATATAAATTGTCAAATGGCCCTGATTTCCATTATTTTCAAAACCGTTGGACCTCTCTACAAAAACTCAAGACTTCATGTATGGAAGTATAATCATGCCAAGTTTGAGTTTCTGCATATAATACTTTTCAAGTAAAATGTCGGACAAATATGCCTGAAGAAGAAAGAAAGAGAGAGAGAGAGAGAGAGAGAGAGAGAGAGAGAGAGAGAGAGAGAGAGAGAGAGAGAGAGAGAGAGAGTAAAAAAAAAAATTTCAAAGGTCCAATAAACAATGACCTTTGACCTTTAGAGGTCACATGTAAATTACAAAAACGCGTAGGGTTACAATTGCTACTATTTGAGCCAACATGAACCAAAACACATGAAAATTGGCAAAGTTATGGCTAAGTGAAACTTTCAAAGTGAGAGAGAGAGAGAGAGAAAGAAAGAAAGAGAGAAAGAAAGAAAAATAAAAACTTCTTAGCAAAACAGTATGTCTGTGTTGGCACACTGACGTAAAAATTGGAGCCACATGCTGAATAAATTAGAAACTTGGAATGTGCCTGTGTGATGTAAAAGTAATTAAGTGAACAATTTCGGGCTACAAGGTTTTTAAAGATTCCCCCAATATAAGAACAACAACAAAAAGTTGTAACAAATCAAAGAAAATATCATTAGAGCGTGACCATTTGAACAAACGTAGTAAAGACCTACTCAAGGTATATTGCCATCAAGTTTGAAGTGAATCTGGTTGACACTTTCAGAGAAGAAGTAAAAAATGTGAATTAGCATGAGAATACCCATTGACTTATATAGTAATCAAAAGAAAGAGTGCATTTACCGATAAGCGCCCAAATTGAAAAAAAAAAAAAAATCGGTAAAAACCAGGAATCTAGAGAAGTGCTACGTAGCGAACATTTTGTTTTACCCTTTCACAAGGAACATATCCACAAAGTTTCAGCTTATTCTGAGCGACGGTTCTGGAGAAATCAAAAATAGCAAAAACACAAAAAATCATAAAAAAATAGAAACAAAATGCAGCGCTACCTGGTAAACAAATTTAAAACTAGGAGTCGTTAGAAGTGTTTCTGTTTGACAGCAAAGCAATTGCGTGAGCGGTTTTGGAGAACAAGAGTTTTCAAGATTTGCCCGCCAAAACCCAACAAATTCATAAAAAAAAATCCAAAAAAAAATACTGGAGCGTGACCATTTAAACAACCCACCCAAGGAACATCGCCACCAAGTTGGAAATGAATCTGATTGACGGTTTTGAAGAAGTCGGAAAGGGATGGTATAATTGGCGAGCGGCCAACTCCCAAAAAGAGACATATTTTAGGAGTTTAATTACCCCACCGTACAGAAATGTACAACATATCCTAAATTTATCTTTAGCTTCTGGAGATAATATTTCGGCATGTTGTCCTTACTTCTGGTTGTTTTAAGGGGAAGAAAACAAAGCATACATACAAGTATATTTACTCTCACGATTTCACATTTTCTGTATATTGTACTGTATTGAAGCCACGAAACCCAATTTTAGAGCTTTATTGATGATAATAATATGGTAATTTTATAATACAGTCACCACTATTGTAGGATTCCCTGCAATCCCTAGTGTAACAATGGTAATATGTTCACACACCCCTTCCACTTTTTTTTCTAATTTCCATAATTTGTTGAAAATCATTAAACTAACAAGAGCATCATATAGTGACCAAATTTGGTTGATATTAAGAACGGGTACATCCGTACTGAGTTTTCAGAGAATCTAACATATGTTTGACAAGCAAGAAATCGAAAAACGAAAACGCACACAACTACAAAACAAGAGGACCGTGACAGTCCTGTGCTTAGCTGACTCTTCATGAACAAACAGGAGTGATCAATGCCACTTAGTAAACAGCTTTCTTTGACCCTTCCAGAAGAATATTTTCACCAAGTTTCAGTATGATCTGAATGACGGTTAGGAGAAGATGTCGGAAATGGCAAAAACACACAAAAATTCATAAAAAAAAGAGAAAAACTAGAGCACCACCTCCTGAACAAATTAAGTTCTAGGGTTACCCGGAGTGTCCCTATGCAATTTCGAAGCAATTGGCCAAGTGATTTTGAATATTTTTTGAGATTTAGCTTTAAAAAATCAGGTGGTACTGAGCAAAATAAGAACTAGGAGTCTCTAGGAGTGACCCCGTGTGATATTGAAACAATCGGGCGAGCGGTTTTGGAGAAGATTTTCCCAGATTTGCAGCTTAATCTGAGTGGCGGTTTTGATAGTCCTGTTCTCAGCTGACCATTCATAAACAAACTGTTGTGCTCAATGCCACCTAGTGTACAGGTTTCTTTGACCCTACCACACGGAACATTTCCGCCAAGTTTCAGCATGATCTGAATGACGGTTTGGAGCAAATGTCGAAAATAGCAAAAACACACATAAATCATTTAAAAAAGTTGTTGTTGTTGTTGTTGTTGTTGTTGTTGTTGTTGTTGTTGTTTTTAAATCAGAGCTCCACCTCCTAAACAAATTAGGATCTAAGGGTACCCAGAAGAGTTCAATTCTAAGCAATTGGCCAAATGGTTTCAGAGAAGATTTTTTTTACGATGTTTCCAAATATCAGGTGGTACTGAACAAATTTAGAAGTATGCGTCTATAGGAGTGTCCCTGTGTGAAATCAAAGCAATCGGGATAGCAGTTTTAGAGAAGAAGATTTTTTTACGATTTGCAGCTGAATCTGAGTAATGGTTCTGGAGAAGAAATAAAAAATAGCGAAAACACAGACAAAAATATCATGAAAAATAGAAAATAATTGCAGCGCCACCCGATGAAAAATTAAGGACTAGGAGTCTCTAGGAGTGTCCCTGTGGGATATCAAAGCAATTGGGTAAGCGGTGTTGGATAAGATTTTATAAGATCCCCCCCCCCAAAAAAAGACAAATTTATAAAAAAAAAAAAAAAAAAAAATCACAGGAGCACAACCATTTGAACAAACCTGGTAGAGACCCACCCAATGTACATTGCCATCAAATTTGAGGTCATCCTGGATAAAGGTTTCGGAGGAGAGGTCGATATAATGAATTAGCATTAGAATGCCCATTGACTTACATAAGAAAGGTGCATTTATTGATAAGTACCCGAATTAAAAAAAAAAAAATCGTTTAAAATCAGGAATCCACAGCAGTGCCATACAGTGAACAACTTTGTATGACCCTTCCACAAAGAACATATGCACAAAGAAGTACGTAGTAATCAAAAGGAAAGCTGTATTTACCGATAAGTATCCGAAATGAAAAAAAAATCGTTAAAATCCACAGCAGTGCCGCCTTCTGAACACCCATTTTTGACCCTTTTACAAGGAACTTATCCTCGAAGCTTTACCTTTATCCGAGTGACAGGTCTGGAGAAGAAGTCAAAAATAGCACAAACACGCCAAAAATCATTAAAAAATAGGAAAAAATCACAGCGCCACCCGGGGAACAAATTACGAACTAGGAGTCCCTACAAGTGTTCCTGTGTGATATGAAAGCAATTAGGAGACCGGTTTGAGAGTAGCAGATTTTAAAAGATTTGCCCCCCCCCCCCCAAAAAAAGAACGAAGATATTTATCATAAAAATATAAAAAATCACTGGAGCGTAAAACATGGTAAAAACCCACCCAAGGCACATCCCTACTAAGTTTGAAGTGGATCTGGCTGACGTTTTATTTTAGAAGAAGTCGAAAAAGGAAATTTTGACGGACGTCGCATGGACAACGGACGGAAAACCATAAGCTCAGCTGACTGACAAGTCAGCTGAATTCAAAATAATAATAAAAAGAAGTAGACGGAGCAGTATCGTAGCATCACCTGGTGAGTAAATAAATGTGTAGGGATCATCGGAAGTGTCCCTATGCAACTTCGAAGCATGCAAGCAATTGGTAACGCGGTTTCTGTGAAAAAAAAATGCAAAAAGGAGCAAAAATGTAAACAGGATAAAAATCCCGGGAGAGTAATCATCAAACATGGAAGAAACCTCGCACGGTTTATAAGCACCAGGTTTTAAGCAAATATAGCAGAAGGTGTTGGAGAAGCCAAAAATATGAATTCCTTTTGTAATTCCCATTGACAAACATAATAGTCAAAAGGAATGTATGAATAAACTGACAAGTTTCGATATTAAAAAAAGTTCAAAATCAGGAATAAAGAACATGACCACCTAGTGGACAACTGTGTTTGACCCTTCCACAAGGTATATATCCCGTAAACTTAAGAACAATTTAAGTGACTACTTTGAAGAAGTCGGAAATAGTAAAACCACACAAAAATCCGTTAAAAAAGTATAAAAACGCAGTGCCAGTAGTTCAACTAATTAAAAGGGTCCTCAGAAGTGTGCCGATCCAATTTCGAAGCAATTGGCAAGGCAGTTTCAGAGAAGACGATTTTTAAAACAATTTTTCAAAACATAAACCCCCCCAAAATCCCTTTAAAAATCTAAATATCACTGGAGCATGACCCTTTAAACAAATGTGGTTGAAACCTATCAAAAGTTCATCCTCACCACGTTGGAAGGTCACGATTTTTGACAAGTCGAAAATGTGAATTGAGGACGGACGGATGACGGACCATCCTATAAACTCAGCTGATTGATAAGTCAGCGGAGCTTAAAAGAAAAGTGATGAGCCTGTTCTCGGCTGACCTTCAACTAATAGAAAGTCCTACCCTGGTCTAGGGTATTCAGAAGTGTTTCAACGCCATTTTTAGGCAACTAGCAATGCGGTTTGAAGAGAAAAAAATATTTTATGATTTTGCCATTAGAAAGGGGAAAAATATTATGAAAATCTAAAAGCTAGTGATGTTTTTGAAGAAGTCGACAATGTAAACAACCATTGTAATTCCCACTGACTTAGACTGTAACCAACAGTAATCCATGCATTAACTGATAAAAACTCAAATTGAAAATTTTGTCAAGGGTCAATAGCATCACCACCTAGTGAACAATTTTACTTCTCCCTTCAAGAAGGCAGAATTCAACCAAGTTTTAGAACAATTTTTTGGCACTTCTGGAGAGGTAGAAAATAGCAGAAAAACACACAATATTGCAAAAAAGGAAACACAAAAACAAAAACAAAAAAAAACAAAAAAAAACCAAAAAAAAAAAAAAAAAAAAAAAAAAAAAGAAAAAAGAAAGAAAGAAAGAAAGCAGTACCACCCGCCGAACAAATTCAGATTTACGAATCCCCAGAGTGGTAACCCCTCGCAATTTTAAAGCAAGCGGCTAAGCGATTTTAGAGAAAATGATATTTCAAGATTTTGCCCCCCCCCCCCCCCAACAAGCAACAGCAGATGGCACTAAAATGAACCATTTTGCCGAAAAAAGGTGATGTTTCAAGATGCCGTTTCCATGGCAACCAAACACAGATAACTGAGGAGAAACAGGGCAAAATAATTTTAGGGAACCCTAAAGATAAATAAAAATCATGTTGTAGCTTTCTGTACGGTGGGATAATTAAATTCTCCAAAATGGGTCTCTGGCCGCTCGCCTATAAGCTGTGCTGATTGACATGCCAGCTGAGCTAAAAAGCAACATGTAAAAACAACAAATAACAAAGGAGCCAAAACACAGCTTATACATTTATGAGCAATAACATTCATACCCCATATGTTTATCCCATTATACCCATACAATTATGATGTTTGTTTTTAGCCAGGATGTTGCACTGAACATTGAGGATCTAAATTACCTTCTGCATGACATACCAATGTTCTGGCGGAGTCACAGGCACATCACAAAAGAATATGATTTCTTATTTTTGATTATTAGTTTTTCCTTTTTGTTTAAGTTTTATTATTATGTGTTGTAAACCTGTGTGCTTCTGGTCTCATTATACGAGAAACTGAGTAATGCACTTGTGTTCTGGCAATCCTGCACATACAACACTAAAAGATACACGTATTTTTTTTGCAGATGAATGATTTCAGATGGTTCATTCTATATGTTTTCCGCAGTAATTTTGGGACCTCATCTTTCACTATCTGATCTTTTCTGTTAGCATTAATTTTGCGCACTGTATTTAAGTTCAAATGTCAGTGACGCTTCACATGTCCTTAGTCGAAATCCCCAATATTGGTTTCTTCTCAAATTCGTGGAATTAGAGATGATTCTGTTTATATTTTTCATATTTTTGTGATTTCTGTTAACATAAATTGCTACAGTTTGCAGAATTCGTGAACTTTTTATACATTCAAATTTTAGAACGCTTCAGATGAACTTTCAACCAAAAATTAAATTTTATATGTGTGTATATATATGTATGTGTATATATATATGTATATATATATATATATATATATATATATATATATATATATATATATATATATATATATATATATATATATATATATATATATATATATATATATATATATATATATATATAAAATTAATTAATAAAATTTTTGGTTTGCCAAAATTAGGATTTTTTCTAATGTTTTTTTCATGTTTCTTTTGATATTTTTGTGCATATTTTCTGGGCCCGACTTTCTGGTTTCCCATTTTTAATCCTCCCTGTTAATAGAGAAAAAGTTTTATTGTGTTGATTTACCGGCAAAAGCAATACACAAATCATCATATGTTTATCACCTTTTTCATTTCCTTATCTGCTCCTGACTTAAGCCTTCACATTGCCTATATTGATGTTTTATCACTGTCCAGACAATACAATGCCAGTCGCTTAACATGCCAAACACTTTCACTGTAGCATATTTACTTTTATGCAGACCTAAATATGAAGAGGAAATTAACTATCAGTACCATAGAAAACAACGATCACCTGAGCATGATTTTTTAAACACACTTTTGAAAGAGCCACTCAGTTACTGAGTAAAAGTTCCCGTATAAGTAGCGATCACAGGAGGTCAACTCAAAGTAGATATCCATATCATGACAAGAAGTCATTCTGAAAATATATCTACTACTTCAATATAGTGCTCAATGAAATGCATGTACCATAATATCTTACAGATTTTGCAATATAATTTTCTCCATCCCTAGCACATACTATATTTATATAAGTACTTTTGTTATGGTAATTGCATGTGAAACTCACAACTATTTTCATGGGACATTAGGTTCACATTTAAATAAAAAAAAGTCAAAACAAAATAAAAAAATCGAACAAGAAAAAAGAAAATAAGTACCAAATAAATAAACTCCAATTAAAATAGACTAATATCAGGATGCACACAAATGAAATAAATGAATAATACCAGATAAAATGTCGAAAATTTAAAAAGGACTGATGAAATACAGCCATCCTGTGCACCTCTTTACCATACAAGTGCTAACTATGTCTGTCTAATATACTTCCTCCCAGTGTACAGTCTCATGATACTAATGTCACTCTATCACTTGGGGGCACCAATCATGATTATCATCATTTTAAGTACCATAGACACCAAAATAAAAGCACGGTATAAGAAGATGATACAACCGCTGACTCCAAATCAGACATTACAAGGATGGATGACTATCTAGCCAAAGTTCATTACAGTCCAAACAGACTAATTCTTCACCCTCCAAAAGCTCTATGATGTTGTGAAAGCCGTTTGATACCCCATCACCTTAAAGTGCATTGAAATTGGTTGAAAACTCAAGACAACTATACTAACGAAAGAAGTTCAGAGGATCCTGAGCCTCAAAGTCGAGGAGTGGTGGAACTAATATATTCACAATGGGACTGTGACCTGGGTGACATGCACAGTTTGGCCAAATTCAATGCAGGTATCAAATTCAACTTGTTGCCAAATGACATATTTCATTGCAATGAGTGACCCTTAATGAACTAGATGTGACAAGAAGTGGCTAAAGCCATTACAAAGATCTTCCAAGAGGGTAGACAACCTAAACATATCTTGCTAGTGGACAGAGGGGCTGATTTCTCCAACCAGCAGCTGAGACCTGTACTCAACCTCTGCATGAAAGTAGATGAATCACAGTAGTTGTAAAAGAACACCAGGAATTGCTCTCCAACCCTACTCATTTCATAGTAGTGACAGGGAAATAAAAGTTGAAAATGTCACCATGTTTTACTTGTGTGTGTGTGTTTCTGTGTGATAACAAATCAACAAGAACTCTCTTATTTTTTTCTCGGGCTGGATACAATGCATCACTGTTTTCACAAATACCATTGATTTACCACGAAACAAATAAAATCACATCTTCTGCCACTTCATTCAAGGTTTCATCTTTATCAGACGTTACCCTATCCCGGGGGATGTCTTAGCTTGTAATTCAATATTCCCATGATGTCCAAAGAATCCTTTGGATATATTCATATCTTTCAAGATCAGTAAAACAGGTCAGGACCTACTGGACACGGCTTAAAACAATCATTGGTATTTTTCCTGGGTAATGAGACACTCTTTTTGGCTTGATTGATTTTAACACAGCATGTTGGACAGAAACCACACCTTGCAATAGCACCAATACCGTTTGAGGTGTGCAGTATCTGCTTTCTCTTCTTCAGACAATCTTGTAATGATTCTGATTGCAGCTCTGTGTCTTTCCAGTTTCCTCTCATAACTTGGAGTGAAAGGATGATTGCCTTGTAGTGGGTTGGTGGCTATGGTACCGAAGACTAAGCATTGATCTGGAGTCACAGTTTCCAATAAGGCAGCTTGCTGTACTGTTGATGGTGTACATCGCACCAGTCTCAAAATGTCTGCATTTTTCCTAATGACTACACTCATCTTGACTGTTGTGTCAGGGAATTCATTTCACTTATACCTTTGAACTTATTCATGTGGCACATCCACCACATGATCTTCATTGGAAAATGTCTGGGATCTCATTCTGTATTTATCTTGTGTGCATGGACACGTCCAATATCCATAATCTTGCTTGATAAAGGAAGAAGGCTTCCACTTACATGTTGCCTTTGCCTGAAAACACTTGTTTTCCCAAAGTAGATATATGAGAGGCATCTCACATGTTTCATATCACCATATACAACTATGTGTTGAAAGCAATGATGTGACTACTTTTCTCTGGTTAAAACAAGATTTGTGTGACCATTACTGTGAGACGGCAATGGTGACATCCTTGGGTAAACCACAATTCCACCACTCGTTTTTGAACGATTTGCTGCATCAAATCATCCAAGATAGTCATGTTATGTTTTTTCTCTTCTGTCAAGGTATTCAAGTCTTCTTGACTTGGCAAACCTTAATTCATGGTCAGATGAGGTGTGGTATTTTTTATATCTTGTCAAACAAGGGTTGCCAAATCCCATAACAATACAGTATACTGTGAGGTGGGTCTGGATCGAACATGCTTTACAAGTTTTGTAACAGTCTTTATATCCACTGAGTGTTGCCACTTCCTGTAAAACTTGACATGAAGATGCTTCTACAAAATTGAAACAGGAGACTCTGTGTTTCACACCATGGTTGGTCTGTTAGTTCCATGTCTGAGAGTCTCCAAGTTACTGTACCTTGGGGTCCTATATTTTTGGTGCTTTGACTCTCAGATAAACAGGCTTTTCTATGGACTGGGTCCAACTTGTGCACTTGCACATGGTGCTTTGGCAGATGTTTGATTTTCAGCTCCACACCGAGGGATAGGGCACATTTGTTGGTTAACCTATCCTAAATAATGTCCTTCTTATGGATTCAACTTGTGTACTTTGATCAAATGTTGCGAAGTCTTATCAACCAACCATTGGTTCGACAGAATGGACAATCTCCAGTGTTGCATGCTTTGGTTCTGGTCTGATATTGCTGGAGGACCTCTACCTATCCATTCGCCTTTTGGCCTCCAGTGATGTTTCAATGACCTCCAACAATGTCCAATGACCTCCAAATATTTCTGATGGCATGGAATGAGTGGCCCAATGGCCTCCAATGAGTTATATTTAGTTGTATTATGGATCATAGAGTAGCCCTAGAGGGAGTGTTATGTTATAAAAAGAGAAATCCTAGTTAGTGCAGGAATCTGAGCTCCCAGAACAGATGAGTGTGTATTATTGGTGCATGAGGCACCATGATGTAGGCTGGGTGGTGTCCACACATCAAAGAAAACACATTTGTTCTTTGGACTCACATACCCAGATGAGCTATAGGTTGTATGTTTGTCATGTTTTACAGTGAAATAAATACACAATAAAGGATTTAAAAGTGGTGCTTATTCATGTTGACAAAAAACCTGCCCAGCAATACGTTGTAGGAAAAGTACTAATAGGGCAACATGGGTGCATCATTATGTCCCACAACAGGACATGTTGCTTGAAATATATGGGTAATTTGCATATGGGTGATGTGATCTATTAAAAAAAATCAGAAAAGCAGATCATGTAGGCGTTTGTAGGGTCTGAAGGTACAAAGAGGCGATAAATGTGGTGTCTACAATGTGGACAGCCAGTTGTCATAGACCGTACAGAATTGTATTACAGAGTCTTGGTCTTCTCTACATTCATGTAAATTAAACAATACATCCAAATAAAATTGGTATCAGACATATGCTCATCCTACGTGGTAGTTGTTATCAGCAAACATCTCTTGTAACACAACCTTCCATTCATTCACACAATGTACTTCCACCACTATCATATAAGGGTTGATCAACAAAGACTTGGGCACACATATATGGGTATTAACTCCCAAAAGGAACAGTTTTGCAGTCATTTAAAATTCTATGTTTATGAACACCATTTGGTAAGATTTTCTTCTCTATTATATAACTTTAATTTTCTTTTATCTCAACAAATTTTGCTGGGATTTACAACTGCAACTCTGACTTTGTTGGTATTACCAATTTTTCTATGGCATCAAACTGAACCCGTTGACTCTTGGTTTAATTCACAATAAAGTCTCGGAGCTGGCATACTTCTTTTCTTTTGGTAGTTCTATAGGCATAATTTTTAGGCCCTACTGATAAACATTCTACAATATAATCTCAGTCTGAATCATCAATAAAATGCCCCAAGTAATCACTGAGTGGAGGATCATGTCTCTCTGACCTGCTGACATGGATCACTGAAGCTGTGTCATAATACAAAACTCTGTCCCCAAATTTGTCAAGTGTTGCAAATGGCTTGAGGTGTGCTGGCCAAAGGTACATCGGTCTGTTAATCTTCAGGAATCCGGGCATATTGATGAGCGTACTCTGGCTTAATGAGGCTTTCATTGATTTCTTATAGATTTTAATATAATTTCATGTCAGATTTGGACTGACAACACTCTGGCCATTCACTGGGCTCTCTGAGCTTCACAAAATTATTTACATAATCTGTAAAAAAATCATCCTTTCTGAGTGTTAGGAGTTTTCTCCCAAAAGTACACTTTGAGAAGAGTAAAAAATTTGTACCCGATTGTTGATCAAAGTTACACAGTAAGTGGCTTCTAAAAATTTTGTCTCAGAGGCAGCCATACACACAAATGCAATAGTGGTCCAAAAGATTCACTTCACCTCTCCAATCACCCTCCCAGTTTTTCCTTTACAAACAGGAGTTCTCTCAGGAATTTAGTACTGGTATAGGGGGCAGCACTGTATAGGTATACCAGCAGTCCCAGCCTTCAGATGCTGGGAATGTAACCGTATATCACCCTTTGCCTCCTCTAAAAAGAACTAAATTATTTATGTAGACATATAATAATATATCACACTTTGCCCCTCTTGAAAGAACTAAATTATTTGTGTAGACATATGCCTCAAGGGGCTAGTACACTTTACAATGATAAGATTTTAAAAAATGCCATTTTTGTTGAACATAATACTATGTATTGTACACCTTTTCATTTGAATCTATATAAACTACATTTTTCATGAAAGAGGATATCTTGATAAATGGAAAAGTAACAATAGATCCTTTATAACTGTTCAGTCTCTAAACTTCTAAAAGTTTTTAAATTACAGTCAAACTTTTCACATTTTGAATATAAACAAAAAATAGCTCAAACATTTCCAGATAAAAATTTGGTTCTGATCAAAATAGAAAGAGCATAGTTTTGGCTACAAAATGGTATCTCAAATTTTTCATAAAGGGCTTAGTTCAAATTTCAAAGCTGTTTAAAATTGGTCATTTTTTTAACAATTTCAATAAAATTTCAATGATCTATAAAAAATTACCTAATCCCTTTCTAAAAAAATCTAACATACAGTACTTTAGACATAGGTGCTAGCTTTAATTTGATATTACAAGCTAACTTGTATATTAATTTTGAACATGCTATTTTATATTTTATATAAATTTTGCATTTTCAATTAGAATTAAATTAAAATAATTCAAATGGTTAAATATAAAATTCAATAGCTAATTTAAATTGAGACAAATGTTTTCATTCAGTAAGTATATGCTTTTGATAGTCTTGCATTAAAAATGGAATGAAAAA
This sequence comes from Hermodice carunculata, assembly GCA_964020975.1. Lineage (NCBI taxonomy): Eukaryota > Metazoa > Annelida > Polychaeta > Eunicida > Amphinomidae > Hermodice > Hermodice carunculata. Next base: position 81,079,432 of record OZ026614.1, on the reverse strand, counting down.
ATTACATGTTTCTACATGAAACTCGCAAAGTGTACAAGCCCCCATATATGCTTTTAATAGTCTTGCACGAAAACTGAATGAAATAATAAATATTTCTACATAAAAGTCACACAATGGACTAGCCCCTTAATGCCTTATTAAGAATAAATATCCAGTTAAAGCAGAAAGTGTTCAGAATGCCAAATGAAAAAAAAAAAAACAAACAAACAAACAAAGTTATGTATTGTACACCTAAAAGTTAAAATTATAGCAAAGTTAACATCTGGCATTTATGGACTAAGTAGTTAAAACTAATAAAATGGCAACTGCATTTGAATTTCAAAGTTTCAGAACGTAATTCTGTCTTGCAGGTCCACATAGCGCACTTGACGGGGGTCAAGTGCGCTATGTGGCCATGTGCCTGACTTATCCTACAAATGCGGCTGTGCCAACGTCGGCAACATCAGCAGAACCTGAACCTACATGCATTGGGAAAGGACAACCCTAAAATTCTGTAGCCTATAAAGGACACATTACAACATCATGTGTCACTCAAGCTGGTCTCCATGCACTTTAGGTGCTTTGCCAGAGCTCCCATAAAAATCCCATGGGTCCAGTGCTGATCCATGCTGCTGCACTCACTGATGTCGAGGCCCTGTGGCATGGAACAGCACTCCTGGAGGCAGTAATGCATCCTAGCGAGCATGCGTTAGTCAGTGCTACCAAATGACGACCACGTTCCTGTTTCATCAAGGAGGACTGGTAGACTGGCACAAACCCCTGTAGTCAGTCGCTGTCTCATGTACGAGCAACAAAACTGCTTGCTGTATACACCCAGCACACCTTTGTCAGTGATTGAAGTGTCACAGAGCAAAAAAAAAAAAAAAAAAAAAAAAATTATAATGCTGGAATGATTTCAAATTCAACATTCTACAACTGCACGTTTAACATCATATTCATCCCTCGTTGAACGATTAGCCCCTTTATTGATCGCGTTAGCTGTCGATACATCAGCGGTAACTGCAGTAGTATTGATATGGATTTATTGTGTTCTTCTGGATATTTTATGCAAAAAAATAACTTGTTTGTACTTTTTTCCCCTGGCATAGATATATTTGTACTTAAAGCTGCGTCTGTACAAGTAAATGAACATTTGCAAAGGTACTTTCTTTGTTTAGTGTTTGTTCCAATTCTGTGTTTGACTAGTTACCAGGTAATCGGATGGGGGCGTGGTTAGCGCTAATCTTTCTATTGGACACACCGCCCTGAAACCCTTGCAATTTATGTGGTAGAAAAGACGTTTTTAGATAACTAGGCCTATGTAGCACTTGTAATTGTTAATAAGAATGAAACATCATTTCGTTAATTTTATACAGGCCTATTTGGAAAAAACGTAAGTACAGGATCTAATTTTAAAAAAAACCTCGTTGGGATTGTTTTCATGAGCGTGTGAGGGGAACTTGTTGACAGGCACTTTTTTTATGAAACAGTAACTGGCACTTTTTGCAGCGCTTTTACGCGCGTCATCAACAAGTTCCCCGCACACGCTCATGAAAACAATCCTGATGAAGTTTATCAATAATTGTAGCCTAAACACAAGCCCACTGAAAAAAAAAGTTAAGCCTATTTCACGTAACCTGTTTCCAGGCATAAGCCTATGTCTTGACGTTCTTTTCACGCGACCAACGTTGCTTTGGCGACGTGACTTATGGCGTTAGCAGCTGCAGTTTACAGCCCCAATTGAACGCACTCCGTTGAGCCTGCCTGAACTCAGACATTTAGGACTAGGAGATGGGATTAGTTGATAGTCGATGAATTGTAGGACTTTAAACATCGACTTCACTTGAAATTTTATTATGGCCACCAAGTTAAGCCTGATATCTTTGAAGAGGACCTTGATACAAAGCGATATCCATCGTTACATGGGGCTGGACGGCAAAGATGGTTCGACGGATGACTCGACGAGGTGCAAAACGAACAGGCTGATATTAGATGGCGCCCGCATCATAGAGTGCTCACAAAACGTCACAGAGCTACGAAGACTGCTTCAAAAATGGGAAGTCATTGAGAAAGTCAAAAAGAAAACCATTCGTAAAATTGAAGGTGAACAACAGCAGCTGAGGGTGAAATATTCAGATTTACTTGCCATAAATTCTAACACCGACCCATGTTCGGAGGACGACTTTACTAGTCATCAGCCGGGATTCCGTTATAAGGCTAACGGAGACATCAGGCAACCCGGGTCAGGAAACAATAAGACGAAACTTTGTCGTAAATGTCAACTGGGTAGATCAGATGTGTTACAATTATCTAACCATCACAACGTAAGCGATAGCACTTGGACAGCTACGACGGGCAAGGGAGCGAAAAACAAAGAGATTGTCAATCCGATCGGTGGCTCAGCAGGGAAAGTTAACCACTCAAACCCTGGAAGTGACGGGAGTCCCAAACACTGTCTCGAAGCAAATCCAGTCGTTGAAAGGAAACAAAGTCAAACCGTGGAAGGGCAAGGAGTAGGCCTAGGTCTAGATGTAAGCAAAGAGATAAAAGAGATCGAGCGTGACTTAGAAGGGATAAAAAATAACGCGGAAATACGAGAAATCCAAGAAAGGTTAAGTAAGGTCAAGAAAACAATGGTCTTCCTGCGGGCACATTCACGTAATCCTACTGGTGCAAGCCCGACCGAAAGTTATTTCACTGGCCCCCCATCCGCTGCAACCCAAAGGAGCCGTCGGGATAGAGCTGTTGTGAACGTCCGTTCATTAGTGAAACGATTGCACAAAGCTTGCATTAAAGCTAGTTGTATCGCTTGTGAATTTAAACTGAAGCAGTCTGAACATGATAAAATTAGCAAAGGCACAAACAGACCCATTCAGCGCTGGAAGGCGGCGCCACGTGGCGTGTACGCGGAAAAACCCCTCGTTGGACTTAGGCCTAGATCTACCCCTGCACGTCAAAGACCGTCTGATCAAGTTCATAACTATGCTTCAGATAAACAGTTCAAAGAAATTGAGGACAAACTTGGTTATACCCATTCAGCTGATTTTGATTCAAAATTAAACAAAGAGTTCCATTTCCATGAAGTGAGGTCAACTGTGTCTCTTATGGAGCGAAATATGTCCCGGTACCCAGATCGACAGAATCAACCAGAAGCAGCACCCCCTTGCAATAGACCCACAAAGAGCGACGATTTTCTGGATGTCTGTGGCAGTAAAAAGTCCGATCAAAACAAGAATGTGTGGCACGACACATTAAAACAGAAGTCTGATCCCAGGATAGCATGCCCGAATCAAAGAAAAGAAGACATTAAAGCAGGCGGGGACAAGAGAAACGCACTTTTCGATACATCCACTGAAAACAAATTGCGAGAAAGTAATTCTCAAGTGCTGTTTACGGATAGTTATGGGTATCTAGCACGCATGACTGAGGATAACTACAGGCTTATCATGGCGGACAGCTCTATCAGCAGTAAACGTGTCGGTCATACTTTGAAAGGGAACGTGGAACCTGACCTGAGCAAATTATCACAAAATATCGTTGGCGGCGTTTATTCCAAACCCCCACCACAAGCTGCGTCTTCAAAAATCAAATCAATAGCGTCTCTGAAGTCACGACTGGTAAGATCTTGTGTGTGTAGATAACCACGTATGAGATATGCATATTACTAGTTTCCCGCCACAAAGCAAGGGGCTCACTGTAGTCAATCACGGAGGACACACGGGCATATCACTGTCATATATAGACAGGGCTAGATACCCCTTTCTCATAAAATTAACGTCTTTTAGAGAAACTTAAATGTACATATATGAAGGTCACATTCATCAAGCGCTCCCTAAATTGGCTACAAACACAAATTTTCATGTGCCTGTACTAAGTGGTCTTTATTTACAAAATATTAGTAATATCCTGCTTCCCGCACATGTAGCGACCCGTATCTCGCCAGGCGAGACTAAGGTTACCAAGATAACCAGGTATGCAGTTGTGGCGGTAAATTAATATGCCTATCTCGCATTATGACATGCGTTCGGGTCAAGTGATGCCCGATTTTAAGCGTCTCGAGGGCATTATAATTTATAGCCTACAAATGGTACCCTTGGCTGCTGGTGACAGGAAGAATTGTGAACCTGAGGGATGTACGGTCCATCCATGAAGGTTCACAACTTTTCTTGTCTCCCAAAGCCAAGGACACCGTTTGTTTTATTATACCAAAGAATAAATAAAAAAATCAACAAAGACTCCAAGACCAGGTCAGACCTGCAACGCTGTCTAGTGTCTGGGCCCGGATTTCATAAGCAGTCGCAAATCTGGAATGTAAAGGAAATTTATTTGTTCATCTAATACGAAGTATGACAGTATGCTCCACGCGACTGGTTTTACGTTTATCCAGTAACTGGTTCCCTGTCCCTGTCTGCCCATGCATATGATATGGGCACAGGAAACTGGTTTTTCTGATCGGTGAACTGTGATATGGATTGACCGTTTGAACTGCATGTGGTGATATGGAAAGGGTTATCCTCCAGTCTGTATCGGTCCGTTTTTCTGGACAATACAGATACAGAACCTGGATAAACTGTGTATATATCAACTTTGCTCATTCCGTTTCAGATGATTATTAAATGATTGCATTCCTACCAAAAATGGATCTGTGCATCATACTAAATCTGTGACAGTGTGACTTCTTAGAACTTTTTCCATGTCGTAACGTCGAAAGCAAAATGCACTCCAGTGATATGATGATAACCGTTTAAAAACACAATTACTGAGCAGTGGATCGAAATGTCGGAATATTGAAGCACACATATATATACTTTTAGTAGCTAACAAGTCTGTTCTTGTCAACAAAATTAAAGATTAAAAAAAAAATATAGCATGTCGAAACAAAGAATAAAGGCATGACATTATGTGACTGTTGCCGAAGTAAACCAGTGGCCTCAATATTTAAGCTTTCTTCTCAGAGTGGCTTCATTTTCTTATATCCCGACATTTGATCTGGTTTGATTTGAATGTCGCCATCATGTGTTTGCCCTAAAATAAAGTTCTATGGCCTTGAAACGCAAGGGTTAAAGTTTCAGAAAATTCAAATAGCAGCAAATTTGTTATGTAATTGACCGGTGGTTTTTTTTTTTTTTTTTTTTTTGCTTTTCTTTCTTTTCTTTTTTTTTTAATTATTATTACTAGAACAATGTGTATACTTTTGGTCTTTACCTTCCATGCACCGGTACGGACCTTGGATATATATATGTACAGCGCATCGCATCGCATCGCATAGCTTTGCATTTAATTCACATTAAATAAATTACGTCACATCATATCACAATACATTACACCATTTTACACTACTCAACATCATATTAAATTTCGTTTAATCACAAAATTACAGTACACATATGAGATTTAAATCAGCAGTACTACATATTTACATTTGGTCTTGCCAATGTGTCTCAAGGTTAATGCCTGTCGCAACTCCGCGTGCCGTAAACACAAACAACCACCATTTCTTAAAGATAACGTCAAATTACAATGCAAACTTCATTTTATAGATATTTTGTTCATTAATCATGCTCCTAATGTATTGTCTAATATGTTTCACCCATTGCAAGCAGACGTCATTCGCCCTGTCTTGTTATTCGTTGTCGCTGTCTGGGAAATGTATCTTGTGCAAAGTTATAATAAGGATGTTTCTTCGTGAGAACATATCTTAAGATATTTTCATATAGACTAATGGCTCGGATACACAAGGCGACGCGATAGGGGCAACGAGCTGTACGTGTTAGCAGCTGCAGGCGACGAGGTGGTTACATGAGGCAACAGGGGCGACGCGACTCGTCGCCCCCGTTGCGTCGCCCAGTGTATCGTGGCCATTAGCCTACAGTCTTACAAATGTTAGAATTACAAAGAGAAAATAATGTATCAATGTACCCCTCTGGGTATTGTTTTGTTTCCTCTTGTTTCAGAAACTAGAAGCAAAAGCAAGTGAAACAAAAGTAAACGACTTTTTGGCTCGCTTAGTCGAAAGTCCCGCCTATCAGCAAAAGAAAAAGTGGTATCCTAAGCACATTAGTAAATCCCAAGACATCGTTGTCTGGAAACAAACAGACCCGGTTGTCAAGCAGAGGCCATCGACCACGAACGGCGACATGGCGTCGTCTTGCAACAGTGGCGCCATCTGTATGGAGCGACCGCACACCACTGTGCCGGTTCTGACCCAAGAAGGGGACGGCGGAGGGGTTCAGATACATGCTTCCATGGACGACCTTGTTAAATGTCGGTACTTGAGACTTCCGCCAAGTATGCTACAACAACACGAGTTATATGGTTATCGCACGGGCTAAATTATAGTAAGAGTTGGACAGAAAGTCACAAAACAGCATTTTTTCTCGGATACTCATACAAATGTGGAACACCAACTCTGAGATGCAAGAAATCGAATCATCGCAGCAGACAAAAATCATCACTGAGAATTCTGGATAAAATGTGAAACCTCCTGCCACCGCTAAGGGCTGTGCGGGCATCGACATAAGGTGTGCGGGTGGTTTCAAGAAAGGAAAATGTGACCTATTTCATTCGCATTAATGGAACTTTGAAGTAGTCTTACTGCCTTAACACACCAACTTTCTGGTGTCAATCATTTGACCCAAACTTTCTCAGCTTGTCATTTTTGCAAAGTATGGTATACAAGATTAAATTTGTAGTACCAGAAGCGGGGGTTACATCCATCAATACTTATAATGATGATAAAAATAATCCTTGTAGTGCATCTATCTGAAGTGCCAAAACATTTTTTTTTTCATTGGTTGCTAATAATATTTCAATTCTGATTTTAGGAAAATCGGGACTTCCATCAGGATGGTTGATAGCGTGCCGTGGTAAATAACCTGCTTCGATCTTTGTGACGTTAAGTTCAGGAGCTTGTGCACAACGAAAAAGTCGATCATGTTGGTAAAATTGTTTAGATTCTTATGAAAAGCTTGCATTGACCTCGCGAAATAGCGTTTACAATCAATTGCGTGTTTTTCATATAATATGTTGTCAATAATATCGAATAGAAATAGTCCAAGAACATTCATACCAGGATTGCATATTAAACAGCATATATGTGGTGCCAATTTCATTGATATTTCAGTGTAGATTTCGCCAAATTCTCTATCGACCGGGTATGTCGGGAATGGTTAAAAGGTTTTAAAATGGTCTATATTCCACATATTTATTTAATGTACTTTTTTTATTAATTAAATCCAGATGTTTTTTAACAAAAAGAGTCAGTTTGTACTTAAAAAATTTGTCTATCGTCACTTTTGCAATGAAAAAGTCATTTTCAAATATGCTTGACCAGTTGCGAAAATTGTTGCAAAAAATGTACATCAATGAATGCAACTTCAGGAGTAGATACAGTGAAAACTCGTTATAATGACACCATCTGTTCCCTTAGAAATGTGTCAGATAACTGAATATGTCAGATAAATGAATCAAGGAACAAAGAAAATGAACTTTTGCCATTCAAAACTTGTGTCATTATAATGAATATGTCGGATATCTGAGTGTCGTTATAATGAGGTTTCACTGTACTTCTATAAAAGTTCCATCTGAAATGTAGGAATTGTTTAAAAAATTGGGTTGATAAAAAAAGAGCTACGTTTTGAATTATACTTCAGTCAAGATCCTTTCAAGCCCATTCAGCATTTAACAGAAACATGCAATTTCCATCCATCCCAACACACTATAATCCTGCAAAGTTTAATTTCATTCAACAAAATGCTGCGAAGCCAGTGGAACTGGCATGATGTCTCCCTAGATTTTCATCGGATCCAGTGTGATAAATCGTGCACACCAGGCATTGACCCGTCTGTTCATCGGCTCGCGGTGTTGTGTCTTGGACTTGCAATCGTATATCTGTGGTGTTAAGATCGCTCGTGATAATTGTTTTTATTTAGTGTTGACTACAGAATCTGATTCACAAAATACAAAGGTACTTATTACCGTGAGAGTCATGTCACTTGTATACTTCTGTTCCAGATTCATAAATATCACAAAAACGATGTAGGCCTACTTTCTTCTTTTGCTGTAAACTCAGCTGACTGACAAGTCAGGAGAACTAAAGAGTGATAGGCCTACCAGGTCTCTTTCTATCTTCGACAAAAGTAATAAAACTTTGGGTATTGAGTGGTTAGGCTTATACATTTTGTCAACACTATAGTCTGTAGTTAATGAAGAATATTTCAAAGGTTGAGAGGACCAGTTTAAAACCACCAGTTGCTTTTTATGGGTGACTGCCTGTCTCAAGTTAGGAGTGAAATTTGTTTCTGCACATCGGTATTGGAAGATGAATGTTGATGCTTTGGTAACTCTAGATCTGGAATCGCTTTGCTGTCATTGTTGGGTTTGGGATATATAAATATGGGTCATGTTTTTCTCTACTATTTAGTAAAAGTCACGATCTTCTTATCTGAAACGTCAGAATGCGTAGATTGGGCATGCCATATCTTCATCTTAACTTCATATATGGTGTGACAACAGAATGTAGTACAAGTCCACAAACATATGTCTTTCTTTGTTTCGTTCGTTCTTTCCTTCTTCTCCCTCCCTGTTTTCTTTCTTTCTTTTTTCTTTCTTTCTTTCTTAATTTCTTTCTTTCTTTCTTTCTTTATTTATTTATCTTTCTGCCTTATGTTGTTTGTCTTTTTTCTTTTGTTTCGTTCAAAACTCCACTAACACGACCAGCACATTGCTTTTGGCCAGAAAGCTAAACATAGAAATTTATTTCATGGATATACCGATGGTAGTACCTCTTCCCCCCCCCCCCCCCCCCCCCGCCATAAACGGAAAATACAATACATATAAAAGTTGGGCGTAAAAAATCAATCACTACATTGGCATTTGATATTGACAGAATGACGACCAACACCTACTTTTGGATGGAAAGCTAAATTCAGAATTTTGTATAATGAGTACACTGATGGCATTACATCTTTTTCCACCACTCCATAAAAGGAAAACACAATTTACATCGTAAATGTTGGGTTCTATAATTGAATTGCTGCCTTGGCATTTGATATTTACGGTATGAGGTGTGCCACGGGCATCCGAATAAGACAGAGATCCACGCCAGGAGCAGGCCGAATGGGGCGCCAACAAATCCGCAGCTTACTCCATTATCTGTATCTGACAGGAGGGAGGTCGTTTTCGAACCATGCAGACAAAACGACGAGGACGGATTATAAACTAGGTATCTCCGTTACGAAAGCGATCTGTGAGAAGAACCCTCCAGCGCGGAAACCCACTTTCTTGCCACCACCTTTTTGCAACGTTGACCCTTAACCTTTTGAGGCGAAATTTAAACAAATTATGACTAGATTAAAACTGTCAGATGGCCAAATGACCTTGCCAGACCTGTGCATTGTTACAATACATTCATTTTGAGCCTTTTGAAAAATCTTTATATGCCGAATTGACTTTGACCTTTAGAGGTCCAAAGTAATGTACTAAAAGTGTGCATCACTACAATTCCTACATTTTGAGCACAACATGACAAAAGTTGGTTGAAAATTGAGTTTCAACTGAATCAAAATGTTCGGATGGCCAAATCGCCTTCACGTTTCACCCAAGGTCTTATGTAAACGTGCATATTTTGGCCTAAATCATCCATATCCATAGGTTACTTTTATAGTTACAGACCAAAACGTGATCGTAAGCAGTTCAGGATACCCCAAAACTTAGACCAAGGTCATAAATTAAATATATGGGATGAAAGTATGTTAAATTGGATACAAAGATTGTCCAAAAATCTTTCGATTATCAAAGGGAAGTGACAGTTTTGACCTTCCAAATATTGACAAAACATAGTAAAAAGATTCATGACATTGAAATCGTAGGTCAAGGTGGCAAATGAAATACAAAGGAATATCAAATTAAGGCCACCTCTCTAGAGAGACCATTTCTATATGGGGTCACCAGTTTACCTTATCAAATTATATCCTCCTTCAATACCACTCCCCTATTAAGACCACATTTTCAGTCCCTTTGGCAGTTATGAGGTCATGGGGGCAGTTATAAACTCCTGTCAAAGCCGGCAACAGCCCGGAAGCAGGGATAAACTGCCAAATACTGTCTGGGATTAGGTCTACTAGGCACGAAGCCCTACAAGGCCCACAAGAAGTGCGCCGACTTATATGCCTACATCTGGTTGACCACAAGAGTGCCATAAACTGGAACATGGTGGCAGCTCTGATAGGATCTGGAAAGGCCTAATGGAGCAATATTGGAACCTGTGCAAAGGAGCCAGTTACACTGGCAAAGGCGTACATACCCCCCTCAAGCACTATCATGTCACGCAAGTAGTGCTCGGGGAAAGTCTTAGACGATCGCCATCGGCAGGCCCGCAGAATGTTGACAATGGCAATGTTCCACAGGGCATGCCAGGAGGCATTGAAGGCTCTAACTTTGTCAGCTCTGGCAGAGACAAGCTGTAAGGTCTCCGGCCTAACCAGCGAAGTTTCATAGGCCTTGAGGATCCTTTGCTTAATCCCCAATGAAATCGTATTTCTGCAAACTTGCTCCTTACGTGAGTTACTCAGTGGTAGAAGGAGGGTAGACCTCCATCCTCTTAGCCCGTCTGTGTAGGAAAGTTACCAGCGAAGGGCTCCCACTGGGCACAAGACTCTCTCCTCGAGAGGAGAGCAGCATCCATCTCATGTAGGGTAAAACCCTTAAAGGCCTTGGCTGGATCTTGAGCCACTTGGTTCTTTGCAAGGAAGCGTAAGTGAGGCCTCAGAGTCACCTGGGAGTGGTCAGGTGACCATTGGAGAAGGTCATAAGCTAGAGCATGGATCTCCCTACTCCTAGCCCCCTGAAATGAGTGTTAATATAAAACAAGTTTTCCACGTCCAGTATTTGAGGAAAACCCACTCGGGGTCCTCAAGAAACTCAAGGGGCCACTTCTTTAACATGACTAAAACCAGTGGTAGATCCCACAGTGTTGCTGGCCTGTAGGTGTAGAAGAACGCGATGAGTGCCAACAGATAAGGATCGCTACCAATGCACACGTCCGAGATGTTGGCAAGGGTTGAAGAGATAGCTGATCGAAACCCCTCCCACTGGTACAACAGGAAGTCGGCAATGTTCGCAACATGCGGGGCACAAGGGTGAATTTGCCCAACTGGCGCACCAGTTGGTAAACACCTTCCATCAAGCTGAGTTAACAGTTAGAGAAGAAGATCAAAGCTCTCCTCTGGCAATTTTATCTGAGACCGACTCCAAGAAGCTTCTGTCATAGATGTGCTGTGAGATACCTGCCAAGCATGGAGATTGAGCACATGAGGGTGCCAATGGAACATGCTCGTCCATGGTTGTACGAGAAGCTTCCGCCATGCCACTAAGTAGCAGAGGTTCTGTGCTCAATTCCAACAGGTCAACTGAACAATTGCTCCAGGGCCGCCAGGTGCAACCAGGATCAGATTGCAATCGTGGGACCAAACCTTGTGCAATACCCTTGGAAGGATCTGTCAAGGCAGAAAGGCATATGCACAAACGTTGCTCCAGTCCATGGCTAGAGCATCCACCACTAGGGTTTTGTAGGTCTGGGACAGGCGAGACATACACTGGTAGTTTTGAGTTCTCGCGAGTCGCAAACAGATCTACGTCTGGAGTCCCCCAATGTGCCCACATGGCCTACATGACCCTGGGGTGGAGCGACCACTCCTTCCCTACCAGATGACCTCTCCTCGAGAGATGATTGGCCAGGACATTTGTGTGCCCTGGGACGTGCCTCGCATGAGTGCAGACGTCGTGGTCATAACACCATTTGATGATGCCTCCAGCCAACTCCATCAGCTTCTTGGACCGCTTCCCACCCTGCCTATTGAGTTAGGCTATCGCGGTCCTGTTGTTGCACATTATGAGGGCATGTTTGTGTTGCACCAGGTCCTGGAAGTAGAGGAGGGCTAAGTTTGTTGCCTGCAGTTCCAACCAATTGATGTGGTGAGCTGCAAAGGACCTCAGCCAAGGGCCTGACACCACCTGTGTCTCCATGTGGGCTCCCCACGTGGACCGAGATGAGTCCATGTAAACAGTGAGCTGGGCCTGTAAATGCTCCAGCACCTGTCCTCTCATGAGGTTTTCCCTGACAGTCCACCACTGAAGATGCAGCAGGTCCTTGCTGAGTCCAATAGGGTGGGCCCCTGCTGCACCGAGCAGACCTTGCCAGTCAGAAAAGGCCTGAGCAGAGACTGCAGTCTGTCCCATCTGTCCTCCGAAGGACAACAGATGTAGGCTATCAGATCAAATTGGATGCTGAGGAAGACAAAGATATGCTCTGGCTGCAGACTGGACTTGGGTAGGTTTACTATCAGGCACAAGCATTGGCAGAGTTCCAGAACAGTCCATGTATGGTGCTGCGAATCTAGATAAGCCAATTGTCCATATACATGTGAATACAAATGGCTGAGCGTTGAAGGTAAGCAGCAACTGTCTGCACGAACCTGGTGAACACCAGCGGTGCCGTGAAGAGACCAAACAGAAGCAAGCTGAACTGGTATATTTGGCCCGCAAAATGCAAATTGTAGGAACTTGTGTGAGGACACTGCAATTGGCACATAAAAGAAGGCGTCCTTGAGATCCAGGGATGCCATCCACTCCATGGGCCACAAGGCTGCTGCCATAGACTGAGGTGTCTCCATCCAAAAGGATTGGACTTCCAGATAGGTATTTGGTGTCGACAGGTCTATGACTGGGCACCATCCTCCATCCCCCATGGGGACCATAAAGAGTAGGTTGTAGAAGCCAGGAGAACCTTGGTCCTCTACCTGCTCTATGGCGCACTTACTCCGAGGTGTCCGAACTGCCTCCAGGAACTCAGATGCCTTGGGTTCCAAGGTAGGTGGGGCAAAGCACTGTGGTTCTCTGCTTAACAGAGGGCCGTCTTTGCCGAAAAGCAGCATAAAGTCGTGGCTTGGGATATTTTGGATGAATTTATCATCTGTGATAGTTTCCCATTGCGCACGATGTGCCGTGAGGCAGCCACCCACTGGGCACTGCTCGGAGTCCAAAGATGTGGCAGTTGGCAATCCTGAGATGTCTACTGGGACCTGAAAGTCAGGAATGCCAAGGCTTTCCAGACTTCTTCCCTCTACCAGAAGACTTGCCCTTCCAAGATCGCTGTCCGCCCTTCCTAGGTCATCAAGCTGTGAAGGAAAGCGAGACAAGGGCGGGTAGATGCGATCTGGGAAGTGCCATGCTTCGGGGCTGAGGCGGCCAAGGATGACAAAAACTCAAGAGTCAGTCAGCGCCTTGGAGCATGCCCTATCTGCTAAGCAGGCCCAAAGGTCCTGCACCCAGCAAACCACTTCTGCCACCTCTCCTCTGAACCAGGTTCCTGAGAAGAGCGGCCCTGTGCAGGCTCTCCGAAATATTGGGTCAGGCAGTTTTTGACCCTGGAGTAGGCTTCCCTCCACAAAAAATGAAGGTTCTCCTCCAGGGTGCAAGCAGTCTGCACCTGGTGATCTACTGCCCCCGACAACAAAGTCGCAAGGAGAGTCACCTGGTCTAACCAGTTTCACTTGGCCTCTGTGATGTGAACAGAGCCCTTGCGGTCCTCCAGGAGAGACCCCAAAGTGGCCAACCACACATCCGAGTAGGACGCCACAAAGACGGAGTCTCAGGTATCTTCCTCCAAACATTTACAGGCCTCTGCGGATGCTGTTATGGTCCCAGCATCAAACTCTTGCCAGTCTAGTTCCACCGGCAGCGAACCCAACGGGAAGATCTGCTCTGGCACGGAGTACCTTTTCCCCTGGGCTCCAGCTTTAGTAGGAGATACCCCTGCCCAAATAGCCAGACGCTGACTGCTCAATGAGAACCCATGTGCTGTGAATTTTAGGTGTGAGCTGGTCATAAAACTCAGCTACAAAGGGTGAAAAAGTTGAATCCGTTGATGTGAGTCCTCTGGAGGCAAGTCCCGGCACCACAGCACTACAGTGCTGACCTCGCCTCCTCTGGTGGGACCACAGCTTGGTCACCAACCAAGCTCTGAATAAAAGCTTTGACAAGCCCTTTGCAGGTGCAGGTGCCATGTCCATGGAGGTAGAGGCCGAAGCCCCTGCCACACCCATAGTCACCTGCTCTCTGCCCCTGTCAGAGAGTGAGGGGCATGAGCAATTAACCCCAGGCCTGGGCTGATACCAGGTGTCAGAGGAGTCCTGCATCAGTAGGTCATAATCCACCTCGGTGTCCAGGCCCGAAGACTCTGGACTCACGAGGGGAGCACAGACACCCAAAGCCTCATCGAACAACGTATTGTCCTAGGGCGATGGAAATGTGGCCTGTGAGGGCAGTGGACCTGTAACCATGCCAGGCGAAGGGGTAGTGGGAACCTCTGGAGAAGTGACCACTGCCATTGACACCGCCTCCACTTGCTCTGCCCACGTGGGGAGAGAAAGTTAGTGCTAAGGAGACTCATACGCCGAGATCTCTGAGGCCACAGGCCAGAGTGATCTGGCTGAGGCTCCTCCAGGCCCCTATCCAGGATCTCAATTGCCGCTGACTGAGTAATCTGCTGGCAGGGGAGTTCAAAACGGAGTTCAAAGAACTCATGGGCCTGAGGTCCAAGGGAGAGCTGACTCAAGGCGGAAGCAGTGAGCTGCTCTGCCAACTGAGTCTACTCATACTTGGCGACAGTAGCTGTGGCCAATGCTGATGAGGCCTGGGCCTCTTCACACAACCGCTTATTCTCACGAAGCTCAAGGTCTGCCTGTCGCTCGAAAGAGTGAGGCAGGGTGCCTGGCTCAAATGTGGGAACCAGTGGAATTGCCAACTGCTCACTCTGGGGCAAAGCCACCGGAGGTGCATATGGGACTGCCGGTGCCACTGTCGGGGGAACAGGAGGTTCCACCTGGGCCGGAGGGGCTGACATAACACGGGGCCAAAGGCCCAGTGGCATTAGAAGGCTTAGGGGTCTTCCTCGTAGGTCCCCTATGCCAACATTTTCTTCCTGAGGTCTGGGATCTGGGATCTGGGATCTCGGGAAGGCAACGAAGGCATTGGTGCAACAGCAGGTACTCCAGGCTTACCATCCGCGCACTTGGACTGGCCAGGGTTCTTGCTGACCATACTGCCCTGACTTTTAATCCGAGGAATCTGACCTGAGTGCCCAAACTGGTCGGAGTTCCGGGATACCGGGGTGCCCCCCACACCCCCACAGGCTTCCACTCTGGTTGCACCAGTTTGCGAGGTTGCTTGCCGTTCAAGTGTGGATGATCATCCCAGGCTGCCATATAGTAGTTCTTAGAATCCAACTTTTGTTCGCGATCCAGTGAGGACAAGGATGCAGAGGTAGTGGTATCTGGCCCAACACCAATGAACTGCCTCCGAAAGGAAGCAATAGACTGATGCGCACTGCTTTCCCTCTCTCTGCGTTCTGTTTGCCGTGGCGCCATCTTGGAAATCTAGGTACAAGTCAAACAACCAACTTTGCACTTACGATTTCAGATGTATCCGATCACAGAAATCAGGTATCTAGGTATCCATAGATGCCCGGACTGCTGAGAAAAAGTTTTTCCAGAAAAGAGAGTGTGAGAGCACAAAAAACAGTGAGTGTGAACGATCGTTCACAGAGCTTCACGTGCAGGTCCAGCAGGCTGTAGATGAAGATTACTGCCATCTAGCAGTTGGACTCTTCATGTCGGCCATGCCTGACCACGCGGCCAGAGAATCGCCATCCGCATCGAGTGGGCCTATATAGTATATGAGGGCCTCACCATGGATTGTCCTGGTGTCGAGTTCGTGTATCTGCCTCCTAATACTGTTACCAGTGTCGAGATTCATTGATTGGTAGATGTCGAATCCCAATTCATTGATTATGGAGATAATAATAATGTGATCCCTTCCCGTAAAATGTACAATTTCGCCCACTTCATACTGCAGGACCCAAGAGAAACCTTTTCGAAGCCATGTTGACAAAGACTGCCATAGACCCCCATATGCACAACACTTTCCAAAAATTATAAATTATTGCTTATTTTATATAACTTTTACATGAATAAAGCTCAATTTAAAAATTAAAGCTGTCATTACTCTCTATATGAACAAATTGTCTGGGAGGTCGTTGTACTGGTACTACGACCTGGAAAAACTGTATTCCGATTGGATGGTCCTTGGTTACAGGGTAACATCATGATAGAATTAATACCAATAACTTTCAAATGCACATGATTTTTTTAATTTTATACACACTCATCTATCCACTTGAAAGGGCTAATTCCATTCGTTGAATTGTGTTGTTTCACGATTTGCACTTGCCAAGAAAACACCCACACTAAATAAGAGGTGACAATAAGGTGAGAAAGAAGGCACCAGGTTATGTTTAAAACGTGACTACTTGTAGCTGATCGGTCACAGCCGGAAAAGAGAATTATACTAAGCCTATGCTATAAATGCATACAGTATTTCCACGGAAAATAACCACATGTGAAACACTGGCGTTTTAAATTTAAAAAATGTTTGTCTTTTTCTTTTTTAGTAATTCCTGAACCATGTATTGTGCCTTGTGTGTGTGTGTGTGTGTGTGTGTGTGTGTGTGTGTGTGGACATAAAGTATTTTTCCGTGATAATATGTTTAAAACAAGAAGGCAGTGTGAAAATCATGTTTTCAGCTGACAATGATATTCCGATACCAAAATAAGTCCCACCATGTTCTCATGGGTACCCAAAGGAGTTTGTGTGCAATTCCATACCCGTTGGCCCAGTGGCATTGGAGTAATAATTAGGGTTTTCCAAAAAAGGTGGGAGAAAATTCATTACGAATTCAAAAATCACGGAAGCCTGCAACTGGAAAATGATTAACAGAGACTCGCCCAAGGTATGTCTCTACCAAGTTTGAAATTGATCCAGTTCGCAGTTTTGGAGAAAAGTTCATGCATGTACTTGCTGATCATTACATAATCTCAAAATCTTAAAAAAAATAGAAAATGATAGCACTTCCACATAGTGAACAAACTTTAAGGAAATTCATATATGATTTGTTTCTACCAAGTTTGAAGAGAATTCTACTTCTGGTTCAGAAGTCGGAGAGTGCAAAAACACACAAAAACTAGGAAAGATGATTTGCTGCATAGCAAATCAGTGCGTGTGTGTGTGTCTTAAAAGCATATTGGTATGGCAATGTACAACTATTCCATAACACAGGAGTAGAAGTTGGAATAGCATCTCTATCTATTATAGCTTTGAAGGTATTTTTTCAAGATTTAAAATTTCTAAAGGTGCGCAATGGTCAACAACCCCCTAGTAGAAGTGGGAATGACGTCTCTATCTATTAAAGTGTTGAAGATATTCCAGGTTGAAAATTTCAAATACTGCTAATTAGCATAATCTAAACTGCTACAATCTTTGTTTTAGATTCATTACATGTGCAATTGTCAACAACCCCTCAAGTAGAAGTTAAAATGACATCCCTGTCTCTAATAGTTTTGAAGATATTCAAGTTTTAAAATTTCGAATGCTGCTAATTAGCATAATTTAAATGGCTACAACTTTTGCTTTAGATTCATTACATGCGCAATGGTCAATAACCCCCTAGTAGAAGTTGGAATGGCATCTCTATCTATTGTACTTCTGAAGATATTCAAGATTTAAAATTTCAAATGCCCCTAATTTGCATTCTTTTAAACATCATCATTCTTCTCTATAAAACGGTCAAAGTTCTTGTATGGAGGTACAATCATGTCAAGTTTGGAGTTTCTATGTATAATAGTGTCAGATAAAAGTTTCGGACAAATTTGCTGAGAGAGAGAGAGAGAGAGAGAGAGAGAGAGAGAGAGAGAGAGAGAGAGAGAGAAGTGTGTGTTGACACACACACTTTAATTAATGAAAACATGGGCAAACTACAATGCCATATGTTGAAAAAATTATGATGTAGGGGCTCCAGAAGTATGCCTATGCAATTTAAAGTAATTGGGTAAGTGGTTTTGGGGATGTAATAATTTTCAGATTCCACCATAAAAAGTAAACAAAAAATAATTAAAAGTATAACATTCACCAGGGCATGACTTTTTAAAAAGTCAGTACAGATCCACCCAAGGTATATCCCCCACCGAGTTTGAAGGTAATCTGGGAGACCGGTTCAGAGAAGTCGAAAAATTTAAATACCATTGCAATCCCCATTGACTTGCATAGTAATTAATAGGAATGTATTCATTAAGCAATAGGTATCCAAACTGAAACAAATCATGAAAAAATTTAAAAAATAAAAATAATAAGGGATCCAGGGCATCACTTCCTACTGACCAATTTTGTTTGCCCATTCACCAAAGTGCATTTCCGACAATTTCAGAACAATATGGGAAACGCTTTTGGAGAAGAAAGTCGAAAATAGCTTTAAGGCAGAGATAATCATGAAAAAATATCTTTAAAAGTTGCAGCGCCACCAATGGAACAAATGATGATTTAACGGTCCCTAGAAGTGTACCTGTGCTATTACAAAGCTTTCAGAGGATTTTTTTTAAAGATTTGGCCAAAAAAAATGAACCAAACCTCATAGAAAATGTGAATATTACTGAAGTGTGACCAATTGAATAATCCTGGTAAAGACTTCACCAAGGCAGATCGCGTTAAATCAGGAGAACCCACCAATGGTTTTGAAGAAATGTATAGTGTGGACAGACGCACTGCGGAGTTTGAGCAATCCTAAAATCTGAGCTGAGTGACAAGTCAGCTGAAATAAGAACATTTTTGAAACATGCTTTCCTATAGTGGTTGAAGAATGATATTTATGAAAATTCCCAATTAGATTCCACCTGTGCATTCGAAGCCAAGGGCGCCGATTACCATGACCGTGTAGGAATTGAAACAAGCAGTGTTGGGGCATACGTAATCCCACGCGACTTGAAAATCAATATCTGGCGGGATGATTTGTATATGGGTGGGTGGGTGTGCGTGTTGTGTTTGTTTCGTTTCAGCAAATTTTGTCAGTAAAAAAAAAAACCCCGAGCTTATACGATCTGTCGGCATCCATATATCGACGTTGCATCGTCCAGTTAATCACAAAATCCAGGATTTCATTATAAAACCTGGGTTTCATGATACAAAACCTAGAGTTTTGTTATAAACTCTGGGTTTTGTACAGGAGACCCTGGATTTCGTGATGAAACCCTACGTTTCGTGCACAAAACTTGGGGTTTGTCACAAAACTTGGGGTTTTATACAAAACGCAACTCGCTGAACAAATCACACATCTTCAAACTTGTTCCCAAACCCTGGGTTTTGTGAATCAAAGTATTACATCCATCAACCCGGCAAATTTCAGGGTTTAAAAACGAAACCTGGTTTTGTGAATTTTGATATATAAGAGCCAAACCCTGGGTTTTGAAATCTTACAAAATCCTGAGTATTTTGATGTCACAAAACTTGGGATTCCTAAGGTGCCATTTGAGAAACAAAGCCCTCGGTTTTGTTATAAATTCCCGAGTTCTGTTAGAAAACCCAGGGGTTTGCAATGAAAGTCTTTGGTTTGTTCACAAAACCCTGGTTTTCTTTTGGCTACAAAACTGTGGATTTTGTCATTCAAAACCCATGGTTTTGTGCGTAAAACAACTTCAATTTAGTGGCCTTGATTTGCATAGGGAATGACATGGTATCTCTAGTTGAGTTTTCTACACATATTTACAGCATCAAGAGATGTGACGTGAAATTTTCGAAATCCAGGATTCTGTCACGTGCAATACCCAGGACTTGTGAATCATTGGACACTGCAAGCACAAAACCGCGTGTTTTCTTAATGACTGAAATAACAGAAGCACAATGAAATTCTTGACTAAATGATTGACAAAACCTTTGGTTTGCAAGCTCAAAAAACCAACAGTTTTTATTACAAATCCATGGGTTTTGTACCTGGGTTTACTATAGAACTGAGCAAAACCCTGGGTTTTGTAATAGAAAACAAGTCTAGTTTTCCCACAAAACTCTGGGGTTTGTAGATAAAACATAGGTTTTTTTTTATCAAGAAACCCAGGGTTTTGTTATATGAAGCCCTGGGTTCTGTCAATTATTGGACAATGCAACGTCCATATCTGTAGTTGCATCCAGCCTAACAATCACCTTTGTGTACTAAGGAAGTGTCCAATTTGTAGTCCTGACCTCCATATTTATTATATATTATCAAAAATTGGTTTTGCTTCAATGACAACATAGGGCCTCACTGCGCAGCCGAAACAGTCCACAATGTACATTTTGAACTTCTCCACAACCATCAGCCTGATCCTCTGTGAACATGGTGGTGATATACCTTGGATGTATTTCCAAGTTTTAGTAAATCATGAAAAGAATCTGCAGATATTTGGGGTTCTATCATTTTCGAGGATTCATTTTTTAGCAAAATCTTAAAAGCTTTCTATTCCAAATCGCTTGGCCAATTCCTTCAAAATAGTAAAGGGTCACTTCTGGGGACAGCAAGAACTTAATTTGTTCACCAGGTGGGGCTGCATTTTTTTTTTAATATTTGGGTATTAACCCTGTTTTTGACTTGTTCAAAACCGTAACTCCTATTGTTATGAAACTTTGTGCAAATCTACCTCCTGGAAAACAAAGTTGTACACTAGGTGTTGATGCTGCTGTTTCCTGACTTTAAACTTTTTTTTCAATTCGGATACTAATTGGTTATGTATATATATTCCTACTGATAACAATGTTGATCAATGGAAATTGCCATGATTATTCACATTTTCTACTTCTTCAAAAGCGTCAGTCAGATTCACTTCACCCGTCGGTAGGATGTACTCTGTTGAGTTAATTCAAATGATTACGCTCTAATGTACACACACACACACACACACACACACACACACACACACACACACACACACACATATATATATATATATTCTGCATTAGTTTATTAGTAGCCAATCAGCTGTCTCTGTTTGCACCACATGCCTGTCCTGTAAATGTTATATTGGATCGTTGTATTGGACAGCTCGAGGGAATCCCCGTGCGCGCGTGACGTCATAACGCAAATGACGTTCACTAGGGCTTTTCCCTAGCTTCAGGCAAAATGTGTAGAATTTCAATGGGAAATAAATTTTGTGATTTAACTATAGAGTCTTTCAGACTTCAATATTTATACAAGGAAAATCATACAATTTGCAGAATATAATAGATGTTAGATGGCAGGTCGTCCAATGTGAAGTTTACGGGACTCTGAACCATTATATTGGGTTCGGCTTCGCCTCACCCAATATAACGTTTCATCGTCCCGTAAACTTCATATTGGACTCCGTGCCATCCAATATCTGTATAATACACACACACACACACACACACACACACACACACACACACACACACACACACATACATATATATATATATATATATATATATATATATATATATATATATATATATATATATATATATATATATATGTGGGGGGGGTGTGGGTGGGTGGATGGGTGTGTGTGGGTGTGTGTGCATGGTCTTATGAATATACTTTGGCTACTTTGCTTACTCGTGCTTTCTAATTTTTATTCGCTTTCTGACAGGCGATCTCGGCAGCGTGGGGTGAATATAGAGGTGGAGGTTTTGTACTTCTTATGCTTTTTTATTTATTTTTTTGTTTTTGTTTTTTTTTTTGTGTGTTTTTTGTTTTTTTTTTTGTTTGTTTGTTTTTTTTTTTTTTGTTTGTATGTTTTTTTTTTTTTGAGTTGCAGACTGGCCTCTTGAGTGTGTGTAATCAATGTCTCTCCTTGGTTTTGTTGATTTGTATTATACGGTTCATTTCTGTGATTTTGTATATATTTGATATTAATTGTAGTTTCCCCGAGTCCTGAGGGTTTTATTAAAAATATTATTATTATTATTATTATTATTATTATTATATAGTAGCATTGTCACAATAGGGATATCAGCAAATCTGACATATTGGCTTATATCTCGATAATGGTGAATTCTAGCCCCATGGTTACTATTAAACACCAATAGAAAAGTACGTACAGGGGGCATTTTGATACCTTAATTTTGACAGTGAGTGTCCTTGAAAGGTCAAATTGACATGTTGGCTTATATCTCGATTATAATGGATCATATGCCCATGATTACTGTCAAAGACTAACAGGAAAGTCCGGATGGGATTTCTTTTGGTGTTGTTATTTTGACCTCGGCTGATCTTAAAAGGTCAAATTGATACATTGGGCTATACCTTGGTAATAGTGGATCCTGTCACGTTTGATTTAAACACGACTGCTGAACTCTATGAGTGAGGACTGATATTGCAATCACTAGTAAATTTTTTTGGCGGAGTATGCTGCATTTCGGCGGCAGACAGCGGTACACAGCGGCAGAGAGCGGTGGCCAGCGGCAGACAGCGTTAGCCAGCGGCAGAGAGCGGCGGTCGGCGGTCGGCGGTAGGCCCGCCGAACGCCGCTGTCTGCCGCTGAAACCCAATTGAGACTTCTGGGGCTCGGCGGCAGACAGCGGCACATGGCGTTGGCCAGCGGCAGAGAGCCTTTCGCCGCTTAACACCGCTGTATGACACCAACCACCGCTATCTGCCGCTGGCTACCGCTCTGTCCTCACAACTGCATTATATTAAGTGTAAAATATGAATCCAAGTGAATAGGAAGGAAAGGAAACCATGTGTACCCATTCATTTATGGCTCATAACAGTTCAGTTGCTTCATTCAGTCATATTAATCGGTTCATTCACCTATATGCATGTACACATCAATAAATTTTATTTTCATTTGCTCATGCCTGACAGTTAACTTGCATTCACATGAATATTGCATTTACATGTAGACATAAGAGGCAAACAATTTTGTTTTCACATATCATGTATTTATTGAGTATAAAGTGTATATACATCATGTGCAGGGAAAGATATATACATAGGTATTCAGAGGTACATTTGTGAAGGACCAGAGCTCAGATCCTGAAAGGTGAGTTACTAAGAAAAGGATAAAATATAAACAGTTATGAGTCTGTATATTCAGCTTATTACACAACCTCAGGTCCTTTTTATGGCTACAACTGTCTATATTCCCAATTCTGCAAGTTAGTGAACAGGGGTGGGTAAACTTTTATAAATTTGACAAAAAAAAAAAAAAAAGACACAAATGCCAAACTTGTGAGTTGTAGAACATTTTGGGACAAAGTTGCCATTTGGGAAAAAGTTACTGCCGTCAGTATTTTTTTTTTTTTTTTTTTTTTTTTTGATATAACAGTACAGTAGTCCCAAAAGTATATAGTATAAACACAAATTTGATTTGTCTTAATACATGTCAAACCCCAAATATTTACTAGCTGTCATGTTCACATGCAGGCAGGCACTTAATCATACAGTAGATGGGTGACCCAATTACTGCCCACAGTTTGGGTGCTGTACGGTTCTGTCCCAACTATGCAGTAGCCAGAAATGGTGTGAACTCAGAAGTTTAAACAATACATGTATACTCAGGACTTGCTTCAGTTCATTCAGTTGTAACAACAGCCTGTTCTACCTGGTAGAAAATCCTCCCTGTACAAGGGCCTTTAAACTTGAAATCTTGCACACAATGTTAGGTGCATGAGATTAAATACAAAACCCTGAGATACACTACAAAACCCAGGGTTTTGTAACAACACCACGGATTCTGTTGATAAATGAAATAACAGAAGCATGGTGAAATCCTTGATGCAATTATTGACCGAACCCTAGCTTACAAATCCCTGGATTTTGTAAAAATACTAAATGACAGAGCAAAAGCCAGCTTTTCTGCACAAAACTCGGGGTTTTGTAACGAAACCCAGAGTTTCATGTACAAAACCTAGAGTTCATAACAAAACCCTGGGTTTTGTGTCACGGTACCCAGAGTTTCGCATACGAAACACAGAGTTTTGTGAATTATTGAACAAACTCCCATATACGTCATGAAGTCAGAGATTGGCACGAAAACGCAAGCCACGTGCCACGCTGTACTTGGCAGGCTATGATGTCAATTTTGCTTGACAAAATCACAAGTTTCCCATTTTTTTCCAATTGAATTTTGTGGGCAAGAATGGAAAGCGTTTTACGATCTCATGGACAAAACTGATGACAATATGTGACGAATTTCTTATTATTTGCAATTTTGTTTGCAAAATTGATTACGTCCCAACATTTTGTGCAAAGAGTAGGTACATTGTGACAGGTTCGTGCTCATTATTCAATAATCTTCAAGATTTTTTTGTGCTTGAGCACCTCCTCCTCTGAAAAGTAGTGAGCACCGTTACTGTGTACGCTTGTTTGTCATATACAAAGAAATTTTTTTTGGTAAATCAGCCGGGGATCAAAAACTGCAAGTTCCAGATACTTTTTCGAATACCAGAAAATCACAAAACACCATTTCTCCCATACTTACCCATGTGAAAACACAGTCGTTTCCAACATATTTCTGGAACGATTTTACAACCGAAATGAAATGAAAGAGAGAATCATGTTGGCTGCTGTTCTATTTATAAACCAATCAGATTACGTAAGATAGGGAAGACAAACTGAAACTCCTCAAGTCTTGAGTGACGTACCTTAGCAACGCAATGTTGAAAGTGAAAAAAAAGGAGTCGAAACGACTGCGGCAAGCACGCTAAACCTAGTACGTTTTTGACAAAAACGTAGGATTTAACGCCCTATGGGAGAAAAAAAATCCACGTCCGTGTCATGCGGAATGTATTTAGATGGCACATGTTTCAAACCGTCCACTGCTCGCCAATGACTCCCAGTGAAAGGCATGTATGAATCCATTCCATATGACACGGACGTGTGGTATTCTAGACTATATGTCTATATTTTGGCCAGTGACAATCATTACGCAGCATGTGAAAAGGTATCGAGCTAATGATGGTCTATGCCGTAGAGAAAGAGGCGGCAAGAGAAATTAATGCACCACGCCAAGCCAAACCTCGGGGCAGGAAAGAAACACCAATACAAGAATCGTATAAACATCATATAAAAGAAAGCATGGTCGTCAGCTTTGAAGTTTAAACTACCCTCGTGATAATATGTTGTCGTTGTCAATGTAGCATGCACAACTTCATCAAGTATTTCCACGTCATCCTTGTGGTTCATAAGGTGTACCAAGAGTACTCGTACATATATAGATGTATAGTCTAATGCAAATAACTGTCAGAAATTGGAGGCCTACTGGGTTGTATATGGTGATCCCACAAGCAGACATGGGCGGGGCTTAATCTTCCCCTAGCGGCAAGAGATGAAATAAACAAACAAAATAATTCTCAACTAGTCGCACAGTTTTATCAGTTACATATACATTTTTAGTACAAATTTATATGTGATCTTCCTTTTCAAAATTTAATGAAGTAAAATTTGTTCAATTAAAGCGATGCTGGTGCTAATCAAGATTAAAATCTGACAATTTCGCGCGTATGGGTTGTCACTAGCGCGGATGCAGCTATATACGTCACAAGACTGCGATGCGACTTTTCCTAGCGTGGGCAGGCTGAACAGCCAACAGGAAAGAGTCAAGGGGAATGTACAGTTGGTAAATGTGGAATGAGCAATCATGCCTACATATTGACTGGAGTTAGTGACAGACATATCAAGGAAATTAGTTAAGTACTAGGACTGATTGCTGGGGTTGTTACTACTGTTTGTGTACATGAAGGTGGTTCCGAAGCAACATAAGTGGCATCCGTCGCGGGAACGTCGCTGCCAACGATGGCGTTTTTGCCAGAGCTGGTTGATTTCACATATGCAGACAGATCAACCTATGTTGCTATAAAATATAATGACATTGGCACTATAACACATTTCAATGTCAAACTCTAGACTGAATGTATATATATATATATATATATATATATATATATATATATATATATATATATATATATATATATATATATATATATATATATATATATATATATATATGTGTGTGTGTGTATATATATATATAGATATATATATATATAACGCAAGGGACAAAACAAACCATGTTATTAAATGTCGCTCTAGACGAGAAGGTCTACAGGACAGTTCTTTCGACGATAACTATGAGCAATCCAATCGCCCAGCTGATTCAAAGCTACTCAGTTAACGACTGGTAGACTTTGACAAAGAAAAAAATGGAAATAGAGGTGACAAATGGCCACCATGTGTACCAGGAGCCTGTATTGCACTGATAATTACAATAAAATTTGGGTATGCTGTTGTACATTACGTCAAAAGGGAAGAAAAGGAGAGAGAGAGAGAGAGAGAGAGAGAGAGAGAGAGAGAGAGAGAGAGAGAGAGAGAGAGAGAGAGAGAGAGAGAGAGAGAGAGAGAGAGAGAGAGAGAGAGTGGAAAATTAGAATATAATTCTGGACAGCTAGAAAAATTAGTGTATTGGAAGCGATTGAAAGCTCCTCACTACCAAAGCGAAAATATGAACAAATGTATCGGTTGCAACATAGATAAAGAGGTCAGGCTTTAATCTAAGAGATAGTAGAGATAAAATCGAATACTTATTCTCATTGATAGTGGTCAGTTAGGCATGAACAAAAGGCAAAAATTTATAGCCGTCTTTCAAAGTCAACCTCATAAATGTTTGGTACCTTAAACTGCCCTACATCAAATATAAAAGATTCAACAGCACCGCTGGAACAGATAGAAAAAGTCCATGGAGTTCTTTAAATGGAGCTCAGTTATATTTTTTACCTTGTGATATATACGTGACCACAACAGTTATTTACCATGATTTTTTTAACACATGTCAGTTTCAATTTCTTTTCATTTTCAGTTTGTTACACAAATTTTTCTTGCTGCAACCGATATAAACAGCCATTTTGTGGAGAAATTGGTCAAGATTGGCATGTGATGCCCACTCTACCTTCATAAAAAATAATACTTGTGTGTACCAAGTAACTGTTTGTTTACTTTAGGAAATAAAACTACCTTGTAACACTAAACTGGTTATTCTTGCCTCCTTTTTTATATGCTCTTTGGGCCATTAAATGCATGCGAACATTATTTCAATAACGTAGATATCAATGTTCTATAAGTGATAAGCACATCCAAAATATATCAGTGGTAGTATTTTTTTAAATGAACAATTTGGGATAAAGTTTTACATTATAACCAAGAATATGTTTGCATTTGAAATAATAGTGCAAAATGTGTGAAAACACTCTCTGGCTAAGTTTTTTTTTTTATCATGGATGGTAACGTATGTATCGGTGTTTTTTGTATAATGATTGATTTGTTTTTGCAAACTTTACCAAACAGTTCTGAATTTTAACACTCACCTGAAATGAAAATATAAAAAAGCTTCCTAGCCTATACCCATGATTAGCCAGAAAATCAAGCGGCATATTTGCAGAAACGCAATTATCAGTTAGGGATGGTTCAACATTATCATCATTTTTGAGTTAGTACTAAGGGCACCAAATTTCATGGCCTCCTCCCTCCCCCCTCCCAATAGTACTTAATAACTGATGATCCCCCCCCCCCAAAAAAAAAATCATAGCAAATTTGCACAAAACAGGCCAAAAATTGACCATTATTGTCCATATTCTGTGAAAGTATACAGACCCATTTATCCACCAACCCCCCTCTTGCATACTGTTGGTATTAATTCAAAAATGATGAAAATGTTGAACCATCCTTTAGGTAACGAATGTATCGAACTTCAGTTCTTGCAACAACCCACATGCACTGCATCAAAAAGGTAGCTATTAAGGCGATAGTCGAGCTTATATGCCCATACATATATTGAAAAACGGTAAAATTATACAATGACCATTACGTCAAGGTTGTTTCATTTGTACACTGATCAAATGCACTGCTTCAAAAACATTCTGCTGATTGGTAACGTATATTTATATGAAAGGTACAATAGAAAAATTACCTCACAGTGTCTACATAAATAGCATCACAAAGGCACAATTCTTTATAGCTAGAACAATGAAAACGCTGAGACACCACATTACGCATTCTCTGGAAAGCTGCAACGAAACAGCTATATGCATAATTGTGGAGTAACGCAAGTATCACTTTCACTTGTTTTACAATGAACATGTTAAAATACGTCATGAGGGTACCCATATAGAGTCCCGAAACTTTAAAAAATGCTTGCAAAACTTTATGTCTGATGCAACATCTTCATTTGCTAATTGCATACTTAATATTAAACAGATATATATTGTTCTATTTTTTGTTTATTTATCGGCGTCAGACAATTTGAAAATGCGTCGAGACATTCCAGAAGGTCCTGGAGGAGAAATTTTGCATATTACATTAATAGTCGTAACTCATAGATGGTCGGGGCGTGCTGGTCATCTGTACATATTTGTTACATTTTCCATCAAATTGATTTCACATTTGCTGCAGCAGCATCCAGGTCTTCAACTCTTCCAGTGCACCAGGATGCATCATGACGAGCTGCCACCAAGTCACCTTCATAGGGAAATGTCTGCTTTTTGAGCATTCCTGTCGTTGCTTGCTGCTGACGAAGAAATATCCTAATATATTTGAATTGCCGCTGCCGGCTCCGGAGTTTGTGAGGCAGCTCTACCAACAGACCCTTGCTCCTCCTTGTTCTTCACACTATATGCCAGTGGTTCTTCTTTGCTGCAAGAGGCACGTTTTTCGGTCATTTGCGCTTGCTAATGCGGCGGGTGATATGGGACTTCTCTGAGATTGGCCTGCTCCCAGGAATCACAGAAGTCTCCGCTGATAGACAAACATTGCAGTAGCGACTCGTATGTCTGACTTGCAAGGAACGTGCGCTGCTGTGACCTGCTACAGCATCATGGTATTTTCACTGGCTGTACTTTCACACCTTCATCTATGTTTCGACGTTTCTTGCTGCATTCAAATTTGGAAACAAAAATTTCACCTCTTTTATGGTTGATTTTTCTGCCCATCAGTAGAAATCTATCGCATTTTGGATAACTGTTCGCCCCTCTCGTTTGGCTTCGTCTGCCATTCTCTTTGTTGTGCCCCCAAGGCCTTCACATGGGCCTTTCCCATGCCCGGCCTCGGAATGATTCCATCGTCTGACAATACTATATTCGTGGCTTGCGATTGTGTGATATATTTAGCGATTTCGATATTGACAAGAAGGCGAATCTGTCCAGTAACGCACCATCTTCAAGTCTTTGTCAATGTCTTAATAATGGTGTAAGTTGATCAACGAATGTGCATACAACACTTGCTGAATGTGACACCTCATCGGACACAATTACGTAGCTTTTGTGTTAAAGCTCGTTATCCTCGTTGTAATATACAACACAGGGATGTAGAGTCACAGAGGTTTCATTCCAATAGGCCGTCTGCTCCTCGTCAGGAGACCTACAAGGAACGTTCTCTGCAAAGTCCATTTGAATAATCATTGCATGCATGGGGCGATTTTACTTTAGCGTTCGCAGTTGTTGATACTGCTGGCCCAATCTTCTTACACGCTGGGAAAAATCTGCAAGTTGCTTCTTCGACTCCAACTTAAAATCCTCTGCAGTCGAATTCCTTATCAACTAATCTCATTTTAAAAATGCCGTTTTCGTCAGCTTTTCTTTCCATTTTTTTTTTTTTTTTTTTGTAGCGGACATGACTGGTCATATCACGAAGAAGGTCGTCTATGTCATTATTATGCAGAAGAAAATTGTCTGGGTTTTCGCTGATTTTAACCCCTACTTTCCTCAGTGCTTGCACTCTGTGAGCCATATTCTGGTGGTGAATACACTGGCACACGTTCCCTGAAATGTAAGAAGCCAAAATGATATTTCCAGGTCGCAAAAACAGAAGGTGGAGAGTGATATTGCTATCTGAAGATTTTCAACTGTAAATTTGCAGTGGAGATTTTACATGTAATCTGTGAGGACCTTTGTCTGGGTTTTTTTTTTTTTTTTTTTTTTTTTTTTTTTTGATTTTTTTTTTCTTTTGTTTTTGTTTTTTATTTTTTTCTTTTAAATTTTTGTTTTTGTTTTTTTTTTTTGTTGTTTTTTTTTTGTTTTTTTGTTTTTCTTGTCACCTAATTCATTTTTCTTGGCATCAGCTTTCCCTGGCTGGGTTCTATTCTTGTCTTCCCTATCAAGGAAAGCTAGAACCGAGTTCTCAACTTCTCTTGACAGACACTGTCTGCGTTCTCGTGATAGCACATAATTCTTTGGTTTTGTCTTCAGGAGAGAATTCTGCTCGGGCCCATTTCTCAACTTAATGCACTCACACATCTGTATTTCTTGGTAATGTTTCCTGACACTATTCTGTGCAAAGTCGACCGCTTCCTCAAAGATGACGTCTTTTGCGTTGACCGTGCGTCATTCAGAACAACAATCTCGATCAACAGCTTTCGTTTTGGCGCCAAGCCAAGTTTTTGTATGTGCCTGTCACGCCTTATGCTTGGCGTTAGATTTTTCTCCTGTAAAGGTTTCAGTTTTGTTTTGTTTTGTTTTGTTTTGTTTTGTATTGTTGAGAGAGAGAGAGAGAGAGAGAGAGAGAGAGAGAGAGAGAGAGAGAGAGAGAGAGAGAGAGAGAGAGAGAGAGAGAGAGAGAGATGTTCGATCTTTTTGTTCTTGTTTTTCATTCTGTTCCTTTGAATTCCTACAGCACTTTGAAGTGGTTTTAATTTCCTGTTTGCTCGGGCTTGAGCACGACATTTTACCTTTCTGATCCCACTAGATTTATATTTAGAACTTAGTTTCTTTTGGATAACTGGTGACCGCACTAGGACTAGGAGCCTTCCGTGTGGTAACCCTGAAGAACTGTCTTTCCTGTGCGACGGACCTACCACTGGAGATTCAGACGTAGACATAGGCCTATCTTCACCGTCCCTCTTGTCATCTGTAGCAACAAAAGCACAGCCACTTGTTTCTTGGTCGGTTGTTTGATCAACTTGTTGCATCCATTTTCGGAATCGCGAAAGTTTGTTGCGGAACTTTGCCTTCTTGTTACGATCATCTCGTTGTCGGTCATTTAGCTCGGCAGCAGGAACCCAGTACTGCTTGACCCGCACTCTCTCCCTGCCCCAAAACTCAGGAGCTTTGGCTTTTTGCCTTTCACTCTAGGTTCGCTGAGTCTCGGTACGTGCCTTTCCCATTCTTAATAAACAAACACAAAACTATTCAGTCATTATAATTTGCACAGTGGGGGGGGGATGTTACAACTTCTCGCACGGTGTGTAACTTTTGAAAAAAAAAATAGGGGCAAAATGATGCATTTTTCCTGTAGTCTAAGTAACTACTCACCTTTTGGGGAGGCATTTTTTGTAAAGTAGAGGCTTACGCAGATTTACGTAGGCCTAGGGATGTTTAAAAGTAACGAAAAATGGACTTTTTTATTTTTGTTTACGTAGTATATAGATGGGATCAAAAATACGCAGATTTCCTACTGAAGTAGCAAACTTGGCAACACTTAATTTACTTGAAGTGCGGAAGTTACCAATAACGTATGTATCAAACCCACTGATACATACGTTACCAAATGTTTTATGCATGGCACTTAATTGTAGACCACTACACCTGCATTGAGCCATATATTATTCAAATTGTTGTAAAAGTAATACGAGAATAATGCAAGGCTCTTCTACCAACCACCAAAAACACTAGCCTGTGAATTGTCAGTTTGCAGCTACATAAATTTCTAACACTACTCATCGTCCACCCAGATAAGCTTGTGATTAAATATATTTTCTACTCATATATTTTATTGTTCCTTGTTCTTCAGCTTCTATTATGGCAATGTTCACAGAGGCGAACCACTGCAAGACCGCATTTTTCCTAAGAAGGTCAAAGAATGGAATGTTAAAAATCGTTACATTCGTTAACCCTTAAAGGGTCAAGCTTATTTTTTGTACCAGTGAAAATAAAAGTAACAATTTTCATTGAACACAGTGCAGTGGGAACAGCTTTCTTTGAAGCATACCAAAAGTATATATCATTGTGATATCTGGAATGCCAAGTTTCATTATGTGCAATAACTTGCTTAGAGTCACGTGACTGGTTGCCATGGCAACCACTTTAATCACTCATAAATGGCAAAAATTAATTAAAAATCTGCTGAATTTAGCGAACAAAGTATCTCTTCATTTCATGTAAAGCACCCTTCTCTCCAAATATGCATGGTATTTGGATAACTGGAGATAAGAACTTTCAGTAAACTTTGAAAATAAAATATAGATCACATGACCTGTTTACATAGCAACGGCTTAAATATTGCTTGTGCTTGGCTAAAAATTGGAAAAAGTGCAATTTAACATAGATCTGCAAAACCAGTAAGAGGCAGCCAAGTCACCATAAGTATTCATGGATTGTCTTTCAGGTTGAATATTCTGCAAGCAATGATAGAAATAAAACAACACTGCTATATCTTTCTGAAAAATTTGTGTTTTCCCCCATTTGAATATGTTGCCATGGAAACAAAGGGTAATTGGATTCACAATTATATATACGATGCCTTATACTGATATGTAGTTTGCAAATGTGGATGACATGCATGCACACAGTGTACATGCAACTATAGAGTTATTTATTTCAATGCAAAAGACAAAGTAGTATCAGTCTGCAACCATGCTCCTTTCCTGCTTTTTCCTACTCCCCCCCCCCCTCCTCCGTGTAAATTGAGCGCAGAAAACGGTTTATGTTTGAATGCATGGTTGCGTTACTGGGCCAAAGCAAAAGGTCATTTTCATAAAGTTTATTGATCAACACAGGTTTGACAGGGAAACAGACTTGGGGATACTTGGGAAGTGCAGGCCTTGACTCAATGATTGAGAATTTGAGTGACTGATCGGCTGAATATCAAACTATGGGACCTACAGTGGAACCACATGGAGCACGCATGGTCCACTGATACACTTGATTTCTGCGGGCTCCAGCCTCATTATAAACAAAATACTTACATCCTCGCGCCCAAAATAGACTTCACTGTCCCTTTCCTCTACATAATCTCACCCTGCCCACTCCTGAATAAGATTAATAGCCTGGGCACTTCTATATATTTGACGGACACCTGCAGCTGATCTGCTGCTGGATGCTGTCCTCTTTGTGACGTCATGCACTTCAAGGGAATCACCGGGGAATCCCCTGAATGACAAGCAGAGACGCTAGAGGGGGCAGTATACAAGAATAGATCGATTTGTTTTTTGGGGGAAACACAACAGCTGTCTATGTCAAGTTTGGTGATGGTTTATGAGTTGTTTACACAAGTAAGGCTAAGCTAGTGTGAGCACAGCATTAAATCACGTGATTACCGGTCGTTAACGACCGGTCTGACCGTTTAAGGGTTAACAAACCTAACGTATGTGTTTGCAAGATTGAATTGAAAAGTGACCTTTTAAAATTTTGATTTGTGCATATTTTTATTATGAAGACAACGTTTTTGCACCTCTATGTGTAGTTGTATGTGGTCACAACTTCATCATACAAAGACTTACCTCAGAGCGAAACAATACCAGCACCCGAATCTCAGTCAGTAACACGATTTCACAGCTGATGGTAATATATGATTCTAAAATGATTGAGGATGCATAACAGCGAGTGACCAATGACATTGCAGGATTCAGGTCACCTGACCAATTTTTGCCAGTTTGAGTTGATATGACTCAAATGGTCCAAAAAGTGTTGCAGATCTACTTGTCACACACACACACACACACACACACACACACACACACACACACACACACCTGTACCCATCCCTAATCACTACTGTTGATGCAGAATATTGTGCAATTGATTTTTTTTCTTTTTACTTTTTTTTTTTTTTTTTTTTTTGTAATTGTGTCTCGAAGTTATCATGGCGGGAAGGGCAAGCGTGAATTTAAAAAAAGCTGAACAAAACCTTTTAGTTTTGCATTCAAATTTATCCATGGGCGAAAGTTTCGTATTTAGCAGTAACGTAAGTATCATTTTGCGTGAGTTTTGTAACAAGAGATATGTTTTATTAAGAGCATACGACAAGTATGAAATGCATTCCTTCGAAAGTTCGTCTGTGAATTATTCTGGTAAACTATCATAACAGATTCGTCATTTTAGTCCTGAAAATCCCAACGCCACGTATGTAACTAAAATTATATAACCCTTGACTTCAGGCTGGTATTGTCTGCATAAACTACAACTATCTCTGTAACCAGCATATGATATTCATATTTTGATTTTGTGAATCTATAAGAGGTTTGTAAAATTGTTTCTACCGCTATTTCCGTATTTTTTTCTTTGTTTTCATGTGTACATCGTTGCTGCATTACGTATGTATTTCCTTCCAAGTGACATATCGTAATCGGGACCAAACTACTTGTAGAATTGGACACGAACTAACACGCCCATTAATGTATATGCTATATAGTGTGGACTTCAAAAGGGAAACCGTTGATATAGTTTTACCTTTATACATTAAAAAAAAAAAGATTCTCCAAGGTACAATGTATTTGTGGTGGCGACAGGCAACGTAAATATCATTGTACACGTTTGAATGTGCAGAAAGGTGTTCTGACAGTTCAAAAAAAGAAAAAATATATATAAATGTTATCAGTTTATCTGTACTCTGTTACATGCAAGACGCGCACTGTTCACGTTTACTAATGTTTACAACAAAACACAGACGACTTTAATTGCACCTCATTATTGAGACTGGGTGAGAAGCTAATAACTTTTTTTTCCCGAATGCGAAATCTTAGGGCAAATGAAGCGGAAGTGCTTATGGTATTCAATAGAGTTGGAGCAATCGCACAGGGGAAGGGGGAAAATGTTGACCTTGAAAAACTCAAAATTGAGCGTCGAGAACCCCAACTGCATCTGACTATGGCATATACTGGGAAAACCCTCACAAAGTAAATAGAAATACGGGACATTATTTACTAAGAGAAGGGGGGGCTTTCATTTTAGATTTACAGACTTGCAGGGAAAGGGGGTTTCTGATATCAAGGTTAAAAGGTCAAAATTGAGCGTAGAGAACCCCAACTGCATCTGAGTTTGGCATATACTGGAAAAACGGTCACCAAGTAAATAGAAGTCCGGTACATTATCAACTGCGAGAATGGTGGCTTTCAGTCTAGATTTGCAGACTTGCATGGAAAGGGGGTTTCTTATATCGGGAGATAGATTATTCCGATGGCAGATGGTGTCTTGGAGAAAAGAGTTGCAAAATCGCTGGGTTCTGCACCGGGTAGGGCGTAAGGAGCTAGAATGGCAAGTAGCGCGACAGGTGAAGGCGGGAGGTACGAAGTTGATAGGTAAGTGTGAGTCAGCATATTTTGCATTTTTAAGTACGACCAATTTGAGCGCCTGTTGGCGACTGTTGTGCATCCGAGCTGCTGTAGTAGATTAGTATGAAAAGTGTGCCTCAAGACACTGTTACTAATTTTGGCTGTTTCAAAGTGGATGGATTCAAGAAGATAGGACTTTATCACAGGTACCAAAAAGAATGCAGCCATACATATATATATAATTGGCCATGGATAACTAGACGTTAAAAGCGATTTGATAGGTAACTGTCCTGTCAGTCCGATGTACAGGGTGATCAAAGACACCAGGTTGACGCAGCTTGTACAGGGGGGCCAGGATGACCTTGTCAAATGCCTTGGAAACATCTAGAAAAACCATTCCAGCTTCTTTGAAATCCTCCAGGCCATTGTAGCTATTATGAACAATGTAAACAAGTTGATTAACAATGGAATTGTTGGCTTTAAAGTCAAAATATTGCGGATGAAGAGATCACCTTCTGTGAGACTTGACAAACCAGCGTTTCAAAAGCTTTGGAGACATTGCACAACAGCGAAATAAGGCGGTAATTACATTTAAACTGTTTTTTTTTTTTTTTTTTTTTTTTTTTGTTTGTTTTTTTTTTTTTTTTTTTGTTTTTTTTTGTTTTTTTTTTATTTTTGTTTTTGTTTTTTTTTTTTTTTAATACAGGACATATGTTAGATTTTTTTAGGAATCAGGAAACTGACAAGACTGAGTGAGAGTTTAAAGATTTTTGGTGTGTGGTTTACAGATAGATGTCGCAGTGATTTTAAGTATCGTCAATGCTGTCGGGACCAGAGGCGGAAGTAAATCTCAAGGAGGAAAGCACTTTAAAGACGCCGTTTTCGTCAAAAGTATTAGGGGGGGGAGCGTCAGTTCGGGAAGTGAATTCAGGCAGTGGAACTGAATCTGCATTGGATAGGGTTGTACATTGACAAGCAAAGTTTGGGTTGAATGATTCACACTTTTCAGAGACGCTTTTATCATCCGCGATGACAAAGGAGATATCCTGGTGGATTTTGCAGCCCAGAACAGACTTGGAGAGACTCCCGAAGATGAAGATTGGAGAAATAGAGACGGATGGAAAGACGGGCTAGACTGACTTATTACGGGATTTTTGCACAACTGGTAGAAGCTATTAATAATTATATGGACATCGTAACTATACGGAAAAGGGTTGGTAAGATACAGGCGTAAAGCGTTTCAGGGCGCGATTTCAGTGACGTTTGTGATTTTTACATCAGATCTTATCCAAGGTTTGTCTCTGGGCTGAATAGTCACCTCTTTTGATAGAATAAAATCTTTCGCGGTAATACTATTAAACGATTGGACCATTAAGATCCAATGTCTTCAATGCAATCGACAATTTCATGGGCTGTATTCCATGGGGCATGGGAGAGGGCTGTATTCATATCCTCAAGGTTGGCCCTTTTAAAGCTTCACTGATTCTGGTAGGTTCGTCTATGAGTTGAGAGAGGTTGTGTCGAGATGGGAGGCTGACAAGAGACAGACCAAGTTCACTCTCAGGGTGGGGGAATGGGGGAGTTCCAGTCAGCACACCTGTCATTGAAATCGTCAGTGACAGAATATATGGGTAACTTTCTGTAGCTGTGGACTAGAAATGAGAAGAATGTCAAGCATCTCTGCTGGCTGTCCCAGGCGGACTATAGTAGTTTTCAACAAGTACTTGTGCACGATGCTTAGCTATTTCGATCCAAACGCACTCACGATGAGAATCTTCTAAGTCAGAACACCTGACACAAGGCAAAGATGAGTGGACGAGAGTAATACCCCACCCCCTTTATACCTGTCCGTCGATCTCTGCGGAACGGCGGTTGAAAATTGTGAAGCAAAAGTCAGTCAGGCTGAGCTTCATCCAGCCAAGTTTTGGGGCAGAGTGATGACCTTAAAATTTTCGGATTGGGCTAGTAGCTGAATTTCATCAAATGTTTACCATCATTTTTGGGGCTGCAATCATTTGGATAACAAATTTTAAGACAGTGTCCAGAAACATTATTTTGAGCAGAACCACGATTTGGATGAACTGTGACAGCTAAAATTCAAATATCATAAAGAAAATGCAGAATGTACAAACCGTGTTTCATTTAAATACATTTAAGCCAAATGTAAAGTAATGTCAACTGTAGCCAGTAAACTCTAATGATATACCGTTCTCATATCCCAGTACCAGCAAATTCTTGTTACCTTGGTTACGTTTATTCACCTCTGACATATGACCAGAGACTTACATACACACTTCCATGATATGACAAAGGCAAGATATGTGTACATGATATGTCCGGA
The DNA here is from genome assembly GCA_964020975.1 of Hermodice carunculata. Classification (NCBI taxonomy): domain Eukaryota; kingdom Metazoa; phylum Annelida; class Polychaeta; order Eunicida; family Amphinomidae; genus Hermodice; species Hermodice carunculata. Next base: position 81,041,983 of record OZ026614.1, on the reverse strand, counting down.
CCGGAAGTCTATACCTCGATCCCTTCTTTGATTTTTAAGTACAGATAATGATAATAATAATAAAATTTTATTAAATCCCCTATCTCGGGGAAAGAGACATACAAATACATCGAAATGGGAACTGTAGTCAGTAGGCTATAATGATAGACCGTTCTAATATCCTACGTTTACTATACAGGCGTTAACCCTCTATAGATCATCATTAGAATTGAGTCAGTAGCCTTCCAAGGCAACCGAGCCAGCAGTTTGTAATGGGTGCCACCTTAAGATGTTCGACAGGTTGACGGTCACGGGTGAATGGCTTGCCCGGTATAGCGTTTTGAGCGAACTGTCGCTGATATCACGCGTTTACCGAAAAATGAACAGTTCTGCTGGGTGTTGCTGTACACACATGTGTTTTGGAACAGAAAGTCGTGAGGCAACAGACATGAAGAAAAAGTATTAATTACTAAATGTGGAAAAGTAATTATATTCTATTCAGCTGCTGATACATGGAAGAATGTAAAAAAAATACTTCATCGTACATTTGCACCAGGATGACCCCGCGATAGGGCCAAAATCCAATTATCTCTTTTTAGCTGTATCCAATCTTTCCCTTATATATGACAAACGAGCGAAGTCAATCATCCTTATATGGAAACTAGCATTGGAATTTTCCAAACTTTGGGCACTTTAACCATGGATGGGGAAAGAGATTCCATATCCCCGCTTTAACTTAACACCACCCTTCCCATGGGCGTTGGCTGTTGTATTGCTATGTGAATCAATTCGGTTTAATCAATGGGATAAAACACACAATTCATCATAAAAATAGGAATTAGAAAACATTGGTCATAAATAAAAAAGCCAAACATAAAAGGCGGTTAAAACACAGTTTGACGGTGAAAAAAACAACGATCCCTAAAGTGGTCAGCGATGAATTTCGAAATGAATGCGTTTGAGTACGCTTTACAAAAGACCCAGGTTTGTCCAGGTATGACAGCCATTGGCCACGAAATACGGCTTGAATGGTCATATTGCTTTTCAAAGACCAAATGGCCTTATCGTATGTTGACAACGATACATGAACATAATCTGTGCATGTCTGTAGATTTCCCGAACCAGCCACTTTAATTCAAAGCTTCGAATTGGGAATTTGCTTCATACAAGCATTTAAATGCTACTTTCGTTCAGATAGAACAAGAACTGTGTGCCAATATGCATACACACATACATGATATCATGACTGGTTAACATGTGCGCACGAAACATACGTAACCACATTTGTCAAACACTTCTCATTATCAAATTAATTTTCTGTTGTTTTTTTGTTAATAACTGAACGTCAACTATATTTGAGATTACGTTTTTAAGTCAACGAATGAACATGAAATAGCCTATGTATCATATCCGATAAGACCAAAGATGCATTTATTCATACATTTTTCAGACAGTTCTCTGGTTTCTTGGTTTATTGGATGTGGTTATGTCACAAACTTATCAACTGAAGTTTGAATGACACCACTATCTACAGCAGTTATGAGGCTATTCAAGATTTTAATTTTGTGTATTTCAGTAATTTGCAATAAATTAAAAGCCTACAACTTTGGTTCATGGTTCATTGTATGCAACTATGTTCCAAACCTACAAATTGAAGTTGTAGTGATACCTCTATGTATAATAGTTTTGGAGTTATTCAAGATTTAGATTTTGTGTATTCGCCTTATTCGCACAAATAAAAAAACTGCAACCTTGGTTCATGGTTCACTGGATGTACTTATGTCACAGACATATAAAGTGGAGTTGAAATGGCACGTCTATGATAGTTTTGAAGGTATTTAAATTTTGTGAATTCACCTAATTTGCATAAATTAAAATTCTGCATCTTTGGTTCATGGTTCATTACATGCGGCTATATCACAAACCTACAAATTGAAGTTGGAATGGCACATTTATGTGCAATAGTTTTGAAGTTGTTACACCATATTTAAAAATCTCCCGAAAATATAAAGCCACGCCCCCTGAAACCTGGACCCATATTCTGGCCCCCAAACACTCTTTGCTATCTATATATGACCAAATCCATAATGCCACGCCCCGAATATAACTGACTACGCGTGTTTTTCATGTTAGGTTTCAAATCTACCCAAAATGGATCATTTTTTACATGCAAGCGTTACGTCTGACGACGACCCACATTCTTCACATACCGAAGTGATTTGACGTTGAGGGGAGTAAATGAAAATTTCCAACAACCAAGTGACCACCCTACCAAATAGTGAAATGGCTAATCTATAAGACTTTATTCGTGAAACTGGCTTTAAAGACTAATTTATATCATTTTTTAATCGCTTTTCGTAACATTCCTTTAACCCGGCCGCCTGTCAATCATTGAACTTCCGGTTAGCAGGATAGCTGTGTAAACAATGTGACGGCCGCACACACACTGAGGTGATTCATGAATTTTCGAAACTATAAATGCAATATGCACGGATAGGTTAATATTATTGTATTGGTCATCCACAAAAGGCGGAGAGCTTGATAAAAAGTGATAGAAAATTAAATTTGACCACCGAAAGACGTACGTTAGTGGGCTGTCATGTGGCAGCCATCGTATTTTCAGCCAATCACAATGCAACCAGTCATTTCACTGAAACATTACCAATCGGGACTCGGTAGGGGTTTTGGAATTAGGACCTGGCAAGCGAGGACATTAGGACCTGGCAAGCGAGGACATTTTTGTAATAACTGAATCGTATAAATGCGTTTCAAACCATTATATGTCAACTTTTACAAATCTTGAACTTGAGGTTGTAATAATTTTGACCTTCCTGTGCATGACTCGTTGGTGCTGACATTCAAAGCGCATATGTAAACAAAGCCCATCAGGAGCTCTTGTCTCGCATTGGAGCACCCAGATGGCAGGTAGACTACCACACACACTTAAACAGGAAACGGCGACTGAACATTACTGGCGACACAGCGCGTCCGCGGCCCTGGCTATACAGCCAGCATATCCCAATAAAAGGAGGACACGTGCACTGTGCATTTTCAAGCATTCCTTTCCCCATGAAAGACCCTGCCATTGGGAGTACAAGATCCCTTATGAATCGCCAAATGCACTTCTTAACAAATTAAATTTTGTGTATTCACCGAATTTGCATTGCTTATAACCATACATTTTTGTTTCATTGGATGCGTCTATGTTACAAACCTTTAAATTGAAGTTAGGATGGCACCTCTTTCAATAGTAGTTTTGAAATAATTAAAGAAAAAAAATTTGTGTATTCTCTTTATTTGCATAAATTAAAATTAAACAACTTTGGTTTTGTTTCATTGGATTCGGCTATGTTACAAACCTTTAAATTGAAGTTCGAATCAGACATCTATCTACAATATTTTCAAGCTATTCAAAATTGTGAATATTCACCCAATTTTCATAAATTGAAATCCTACAATTTTGGTTCATAGTTCATTGGGTGAGGCTTTGCCACTAACCTATAATTTGAAGTTGGAACAGGTACTTGATCTGTAATAGTTTTGGAGATATTCAACTTTTAAATCTTTCAATGCCCCTAATTAGCATGATTTGAAATTCCACAACTTTCATTTACTGTTCATTGTATTGGGAGGTGTCACAAACCTACATATGCTCATTCAAATTGTCTCTATTCGAACATTTTGGAAGATATGAAGCTTTTGAAATTTTAATTGCCCCTCATTTGCATAGTTTTGAACATCATAACCATTCCAAACCAGGAGCAAAATTTCATTGGTAGTTTGTCACCATGGCAAGTTTGGTGGTTTTCTGAATAATAGAGTCCGAGAAAAATTCCGGGCAAATCTAGTCGTAAAGAAGAAAGAAAGAAAGAAAGAAAGAAAGAAAGAAGGAAAATAGAAAGAAAGAAAGAAAGAAAGAAAGAAAGAAAGAAAGAAAGAAAGAAAGAAAGAAAGAAAGAAAGAAAGAAAGAAAGAAAGAAAGAAAGAAAGAAATTGTTGGAAAAACAAAATGTCTGGGTTGGCACCCAGACATAAAAAGGAAAACAGGGAATTCTTGGAAAAAGAAAATGCCTGATTCCATGCATAAAGAAAGGGAAAATTCTTGGAAAAACAAAATGTTTGGGTTGGCACCAAGACATAATTATGGGATACCCCAAACAGGATCTGGTCAGGCTGCAAGTGAGCAGAGAGGTGTTGATACAGTGGACATGAGAGTGCAATGCTTGCCTGTGTAGACAGTGACTGCTATATGGCCAATTTTACAGGCCAGCTATATTAAGAAACTTGGCCTCAGCAGCCATTTTGACACCACACCAGGACCTACTTTATCTACAATCTCCTTCAATAACTTCATAATTACATATGTCCACGTCTTGCCATCTGAGCAGTTGTAACAGAATAAATGATCCTTTCAGTTAAAACGCAGATTTACTTTAACAAGTCAATGTTTCCTTAAATAACAACTTCAGAAGTTCATGCTTTTGTGGTGTTTTCTGCAGCCATTACTCGGTGCCAAAAATAGGAAAGCATCTTTTGATGTTAGTGGTTGTAAAAGTGACTTAACTGACAAGAACTGAACCTGCACAACACAATTATGCTTGAACTATACAGAACACATGTATGTGGAGCAGGCTCGCCTTTTACACAATATTTAAACAACCAAACGACAAATTTAAGGACCTGCAAAAATGTACACAAAGCAGGTTGGGGTAATACATGTATATGCACAAGAGCCGTCCGATGAGGCCCTTATCCTTGACAATGACACCGGTTGTTCCTGGGCCAGGCTGAAAATGCCCCTTATTACCAAAATTTGAAATTCTACAACTTTCATTTCTGTACATAATATTGGCAGGTGTCATAACCTATACATGCACATTAATGTGTTTATCTGCAATAGCACAAGGAACTCTCCAAGAAGCCTCATATATCCCAGAAAATGACACCTCTTAATTGTTCCTGGGCCAAGCTGAAAATGTCCCATGTTAGCAGAATTTGAAATTCTACAACTTTCATTAACTGTCCACTATATTTGCAGGTGTCACAAATGTCTGTATGCACATTGAAAGAAAGAAAGAAAGAAAGAAAGAGAGAAAGAAAGAAAGAGGGAAAGAAAAAAGAAAGAAAGGAGGGAGGGAGGAAAGAAAGAAACAAAGAAAGAAAGAAAGAAAGAAAAAAGAAAGAAAGAAAGAAAGAAAGAAAGAAAGAAAGAAAGAAAGAAAGAAAGAAAGAAAGAAAGAAAGAAAGAAAGAAAGAAAGAAGAAAGAATACAAAAGAATTCTTGGAAAAACCAAATGTCTGGGTTGGCACCCAGACATGAAAAAATGGATGAAGAAAAAAAAAACACGGAACGCCGTACATTTATTGAGAACCCATTGGTTTCAGCTTTGTATCGGTGATAAAACTTTACATTGTTACATGTCGATAACGTCCTGTACTGGTTCATAGGGGTAGTCTTTGATCAAACACGATATCTGTTACTGCTAATACAGTATGACCAAAGCAATGATGTTACAGTAAGGAGCCTGGGCTTCTTTGTTCCAGAATGTAGGCATAGGCGAAAGGTTCTTGCCTACCAAGAAGAACCGTGTTTGCTTACGCAATTCTGATAGTGCGACACGCCTTTTAACGCAAAGTGAGACTGTTTTCCCGGAAGAAATTTTCCAATAAGGCCTCCCTCAAAACTAACACGTTTTCCTCCAAAAGAAATGTTCGTACAGGTCAAGCAAAGGCTATTACTTGAACATCACGGTTTGATATTAGCGGTAAAACGTGTTTGCAGATCAGAACACTGCACATTAAATAAATAAACTAGAAAAGATAGATTTGTAAGCAAATCTTTCTGGAACCAACCAACGTATCTTATCAAGTAAATGAGCTCAGTAGATTTCTCATTTTAGCAACACTTAGGCATATTCTGGCATTTATTGTGTTCAATGTTGATTTGCCTAATTTTCTTAAATGAAAATGCAACAACATTGGTTCATGGTTCATTGGATGAAGCTATATCATAAACCCATAAATGTACTTTGGGATGGCACCTCTTCTTAAATGTTCGCATATTTATTCGATTAGCGCAATATTTCGCTGATCAGCATGTGCACCAATTGAAAGAGCAGGACTATGCAACTTCAACGCTGTATACTTTCATGAAGCTACACCAAAATTTAAAAGCAGCAAAAACGTAGCTATTCGCATTTGTATCTCCATTCGTTAGGTACTTATTAATTTGAATTTTTACTTTCAGAAGTCTTACTGGGAGTAAATACAGAACTTGTAAAATTATAAGCTCTTTGTAGTTCCTTTCTGGCTTGGTGGTATCAGCTATGTGTGGTTTGGCTTTCAATACATAATTTAATGATAGATGCAATACAAGAAATCATACGAATACAATAAACTTTTTTTCATTTTTATAGATGATATTTCTATCCACTGGCATCTCAAGTTTAAGAAACAGAGCTTGTCAAAATGTGGAATTACGCTGCATAGATTTGAATATCGTGAACGCAAAAAATGTATGATGAACCAACTTGAACGAACTAATTGTGGTCATTTTGTTGGCGCAGTCACATTACATAAGCTAACCGGAATTAGCAGGAGAGTAGAAAGTCTGGATCCACCCTTGGATTTGCTGTTCAGTCATGTCCGTGATGCTACGTTAGCCCTGAACAATACAGATGTAGATGTAGATGAGGATGGAGGTTCATTAATGATAATCACTGACAATGTTCCTAGTCAGGTAGTGCCACTCCCTGTGTGTAAATAGGCCCCTACGCTTGTTCACATAAGTGTTAAGATCCCCATTAATCACAGAGATTCATAGTTGGACCAGGGAGCAGTCATTGTCTGGTCACAATCGGGTGGCGAGATTTCAAACTGCCACTTGATCTTTGCAATGCTCTGTGGTGGCCACTTCTGCGCAATCCTCTGTATACGCTGGTGACGACTTAGTGTTGGAGCAAGTTTCTGTGGCGACGACTTATCAATGGGACGACTTGGTGAAGGACCGAGTTGCTATTGGGACGACCTGTTTGTGGGACAAGTTGGTATTTGGACGACTTGGCTTTGGGACGACTCGACATGGGGACCAGTTCGATGAGGACGAGATGGTCAGGGACGAGTTGGCAATGGGACGATTTGAAGGTAAATCTTTAACATTAGTGCAGACATTGATGGTGACATTAATGTTAATACAGACACGGCCTTTCCTCCAGAAGTCAACGGCTTTCCATATGTAAATGAGGAGATGCCCATTGACACATCTGCGACTAATGGTGATCATCATGACAATGAAGTTAGCTAGAAATGCTTCAAGAGAAAGGGTCTACGTATTCTGCATGTAAATGTAAGAAGTCTTATTCCAAAATTTGTGAAATAAAACTAATCACAGTGAAAACAAAGGCGGCCGTTGTAGGAAAAACTGAGTCTTCGTTGGATCAAAATGTACCCACGAAATTTCAATACCTAAGTATACTCCAGTGAGGAAGGACAGACACCGAAATGGTGGAGGAGTATGTGTTTGTATTAGAAAGGACCTCTCTTAATCATCGACCTGACTTTGAACAAAATGTCAACATTGGACAAGTTTGGGTTAAAATTATAGTACTTAAAACTGAACCAATTTTAGTTGGTACTTGCTATAGACCACCGAATCAAACTACATTCTTTCATAATTTTGAGGAATCTATTATGAGTGGTGACAGGTTCTATGACTTTGAGTGCATCATTATGGGAGATTTCAAAGTAAATACTTTGCAAAATGTTGACAATGGCTTGTTAAAACAATTCAATGACTTCTTTGAATTTTCCACCTGCAACAGCTACTACAGAAACCTACAAGAAATCCATCATTTTTAGATTTAATTCTGGTATGAAACAATTACAGCATATGACAGAGTGGGTTTATCCCTCTAGAACTTAATGATCATTGTTTAATTTATTGTACAACAAAAGTACACAGAAACAAAGTTACAGAATAAGGACACCCATAACAATCCGCAATATGAAAAACTATGATGCTGAAATACTGAATTAAAAACTAAATGACCAGGACTGGAGTTCAGTGGTGAACACGGAAAATGTAAATGAAGCTTGAATCAATTTGAGAACCATTTTTATCCGAGTTTCAGATATTATATCTCCTGAAAAACAAATCAGAATAAAATCTAGGACGGAACCTTAAATAACAGATGCGATACTCAAGTGTATTAGCGTTAAAGATAATTTTTTATTCAGTTTTAGGAAACTTGGTATGTCTGATGTGAAACATATGTATAACAAAACAAGAAACAAGGTACAGAGATTGGTAAGAAAAGCTAGATATCAGTATTTCACCAACCAAATTGAAGAAAATAGGCACAACATTAGAAATTGTAGCCACTTTTAAAACCACTTGGATATCACACGAAAAAAAGGAGAACAGAGTAAATTGGTTTTAAAAGCAGAAAATGATAACATACGTTATGAGGACGGAGATGTAGCAAATGAGTTTAACTCATTCCATCATAATGACGCTTTTCCCGCTCATATCTACATGTTGTCTGCTAATTGTATTTTACTAATTTAGGGGTTTTTTTTCAAATTTTGAATGAAACTTGCATGGAAGATCATTCCAAATTATATGCCCATGGTCAACAGCTTTCCTTGGCGCGCTCTGGGCGCATTGCGCCCAGAGCGCGCTAAGGAAACCTTCTATCAGGATGGAATGAGTAAACCCTTTTTAACTTCTGTTGCATCCGTCTTGGTGAGCAAATTACCAAATGTTCCATGAATTTTTAATATGGAAGGAGTTAAATTATTGTATCAACATCAAGGAGTGGTTACAAATGAATTTGTACCAGAACGGGTTTCAGAAGATCGTATCTATAAAAAGCTGCCTAAGATTGAAAAGGGCAAGGCTACAGACCTTGACTAATTACCAGCAAGAGCCATACAAGACAATGCAATTGTAATTGCGCAAGCCTTTTACACACATTGTAAACATGTCCGTAAAGTCATCCCAAGTACAAGATGACATAAAAGAGGCTAGAGCTTCTCTTGTTTAAAAAGATGAAATAACATAAGCATGTATCTCTCTTGAATATACTTTCAAAAATCATGGAAAGAACTGTTTATGAACAGCTCGAGAATAATATGAAATCTAAAAGCCTGATATATAAGTATCAATCGGGTTTAGAACTTCGTTCTCAACCGATACCACTCTTATATATCTCACTGATTACATTAGGTAGAAATTGATGAAAGTAATTTTGTAGGCATGGTAGTAATAGATCTTTAGAAAGCATTTGATACTGTTCATCGTGGGATCTTATGTGTAAAAGCATCAGCTATAGGATTACAGGAAACTTCGGTCAAATGGTTTCAATCATATTTGAGTGAAAGGATGCAGCTACTTATTGTTAATGGAACCATGTCAGAAAAAACCGATTCAATGCGGAGTCCACCAGGACTCTATTTTGGTGCCACTCGATCTCTTCCAAATTTACATTTTAGTGACATGGAAATGGCATTAAAGTGTAAGCTCCAATTATATGCAGATGACTCTGCAGTGCTGGTATTTGGAAAAGATGTTTACCAAATTCAATTAAGCTTAAGCTAAGAATTAGACTTTATTGATCAATAGCTTCTTGATAATAAATTGTCTCTACATCTTGGAAAAACAGAATCAATACTGTTTGGTACGAAACAAAAATTAAAGAATAAGGAATGAGCAATGGTATGCAACGGAGAAGTTATTGAGCAGAAAAATCAGATCGATTACCTGGGTCTCATGCTAGACCAATCGTAGAAACAAAGAACCAAAAACACCCAAAAACTTTTATGTAATGCATTAATACAATGTTATTTAGACTACGCCAAGTCAAGTTGGTACTCTGCTTTTGTAAAAACAAAACAAAACGAAATTAAACATTTGCCAAAATATAGTGACTCGATTTGTACTGGACCTTGGTCGAAGGTCTCATGTTGGCAGCCATGAGCTGTGGAGATTAAAATGGATATCAATGGACTATCGAGCTAATCAACTGAGGTTACATCATATGCACAAAATTTTTATGAGACTGCTCCAGTCTATCTTCGAAATCCGTTTCCTGACAATAAAATATAATATGTGTACAATGCTAGAAATCGTGAAAGGTCATATAAACTTCCAAGAGTGAAAATAAATTTTAGAATAAACTCATTTTATACTCAGTAATCAAGTTTGGGAACAGTTTTCCATTCGATATTCATAATATGGTAAGTTTAAACTCTTTTAAAGTTAATGTAAGAAAGGTTTTATTCAACAAAATGTTTTTGAGCCAGAAAATCAGGAGTATCGTTGCTCCTAAACTGATACATATTTAATTCATCCATGGTCTGTGAGGCTGACATGTTGGTGCTGCTTCACAGGCCTTGGTACGAACATGTACTCATGATGCAACGTGTCTGCCGTGATCTGTGGGACAGACGTGGTATTGCCTGCCTCACAGATCATGACAGATGTATATAGTTACTCACAATTGCCTGCCGGGCTAAATTTTACCCATCAGTCAGGTGGAGTCCCAGAGAATGAATTTTCAATGTCATATGGGTGACATTATTTCATTCAAGATAATTTTATTATATTGGGCTCCAGGATGGAAACAGTCTGCATGCATATTTTTTACCTATGATCTGAGGGGCGGGCATTCGGTGTCGGTCACGCTGATCATGCACGTTGCAGTGTGAACTTACAAAAGTCGTATATTATACGGTACAGTTTTGGCCGGCTCGTGCATGGTCTGTGGGGCTGGCATGTGGATGTCTGCCTTACTGACCTTGGAAGCTATATCATGATGATTGTGGCTGCCGTGATCTCTGGGACAGAAATGATGCTGTCAGACTCGCAGGTCATGGCAGATGTATCTTTTGATGTACAATTTGCCTGCTGAGCCAACTATAATCCATCAGTAAGATGAAGTCCCATTTATTTTTTATCATATGTGAGAAGTTATTTAGGTGTTTGCATCATGTATGCTACAGGATGCAGGCACTGAGAAAGTATATTTGTATTTATAATTTTCTGAGACGGCCAATTGGCGCAGGTCTCACGGACCACGCACATAACGGTATGATACATATATTGTACGGTTCATGTTTGTCAGGTGCATGCATGTTGGGACCTGATGAAATCTGCCTCATGGGGGCCATGAAATTGTATCATGATAAATGTGTCTGTCGTGGTCTGTGGGGCGGATGTGACGGTGTCTGCCTCACGGATCATGGCAGAAATAATTGACTATTTACAATTGCCTACTGGGCCACCTTTGTCTCATCTATGACAATAAGTCCTGAAACTAAATATTAATACAATGTGTGGACATGATTTTATTTTATCTAAGAGAAGGGTTTCTTTTTACTTGATAGCTGAAAACACTGTACGCGTATATTTTTCCCTATGATCTGTGGTGCGGACACTTGGTGTTAGTGTCACTGATCATGCAATATCGTGAGTGTGACATTATGGTTTTCAAAACAACATTCATGTTTGTACATGTTTTTGCCTTTTAGTTATCAATCATGTCTCTGTCTGGCATAAATATAATACAGTATTAAACGTCATGATTTTGCATCTGCATCAACATTTTTGTCTCAAATTTCAAAGTTCGTATTGTTCACTCAGGTCATTCAACCCATCTCACATGTACATGTACAGTGGTTATAGTTTGGTATTTTTATATGAAAAGTTTATTTTATAGAGCAATATTGGTTATATTATATTCTACATTTGAATGTTGATTTTTTGTTCATTAGTAGACTTAGAAGTCATATTCATTTTTAGTACTATGTTTACTGATCAGATATTATGTATAAAAGGACCCTACTGGAAATAAGTGAGCATGCTTTGTGGGCTATCCTAGCACCTGTGATGTAAAGTGGACTATATTTATTTATTGTATGTGCGTATCATGTTTAACCTTTGTTTTCGGTGCTACCTTAAATCAATCAATCAATCAATCAATTACAGAAAAAATGTTTCCATACCTCTCTTTATTTACAAACGGTTTCTAAAGATCTTTCTCCAACTTAATCTGAAACACATTTCAATTCAGGACTTTCCCCCACAAGTGGAGCCACTGTGCACAACTGCTTTCTTGCCTCCATTCACAAGAGAATCCTCTTTGGGGGGCAAGCCTGCTTGATTGTATATTTTTAATATGGGCACCTATCCAGGAACAAACCTCGGGTGATGGGAAAATATGAATACATGTTCAGATAGTTGTGCATATGAAAAGAGTGTGGCAACTCAGCTGCAACAATGTTTACACAACAATGAGAAAATAGGGAAACTTATTACAGTATATGAGGGCAATTTTGGGAAAACAAACTGCATTTCCTCAGTGAAATGCTAGAAAGTACCTTGTTCTGAGTTGATCTTTTCAGAGTGTGCACATACATAAATGTCTGGTGAGTAGCCACTGTTGACTATGCTGCTGCATGGTAGTGAGCAGACATTCCTCAATGTCAAAATGTACTTAGTGCATAGGTGTCAAAAACTATGCAGGTAATTAACTCAAAGGTGTCAGAATCACCTCTCCCCACACATGAAATAAAGACAGCCACAACTTGAAGATGTTAGTTTTATTCCCCTCTCTTTACAGTAGAGCATTTAGCACATAATGTCACAGGAAAATGCATTCAAAATGGATAGAAATGACCAGTCAGCGGTCTTAAAGCTTTAATCGAGCGCATTTACTATGCTACTTGACTTGAGTCAGTCCATGGTACTTTCCAGGCCGGGCGAAACAGCGAAGAGCAAGAACAGAAGCTTCTACTACTTTCCTGTAGAAGGCATTTCAGTCATTCAGTGCTAGAGTTGTGTATTCTCATTGTTTTTCCTTGTAATTTACAACTTAATAACTTGAAAACAACTTGTTGTAGAAACAGTAGAACTTGTGTGGTAAAAATATGTACATAGCTGAAATGTTAACATAAATTTTATTCTTGCAGTTTAAAAGGTAGTCTTGTAATTTGAGGTGGCAATTCAAAGGGAAAACACATCTCTAGCCCAGAAGAATTATGTGTATTGGATTGTGTATTCAGCTGAATACACAGATGATTGGTAATTGTGACCTCTCCTATGGGAACGGGCGATCTATGTTTTTATCTTATGACTGGAGATGCTTTGCCTGCTAAACATCCGTTCTTGGCGGTCTACTACCCCCCAGCATTATTTAATGTTATTGTTGAGAAGAAAGACACTTTTGTAATTTTACCAACAGGCAGTGGAAAAAGCCGAATATTCCAACTAATACCTGACCTGGTGAAACGGAAAACGCCTATTCCAGCCAAACCTGTAGTAATCTTAGTTTGCCCGCTCGTAAGTCTAATGAAATCTCATCAGCAAGAACTTGTCGTCTTGTATTTTGGGTGAAGGTGACGACGGGAACATTTCCCGATCGCAATACACAGCACCCTGTTCCATTCTGACATCTTTTACTCCAGTAAGTCACAGATACACAAGCAGGTAAACCACGTTTGAGAAGGTGTCAATTGGATTACTCCCTTGGGTCCTCGACCTCGTGGAGTTATTTTGACTGCTGTGTGGGAAGTGACGTGTTGGTCGCATCTGATTGGACGACGCACAGCTCATTAATAATGCAGTAGGCAACTTTCACGATAAGCGAAGTACAATTCATTGGCCCAGCGGCGCCTGACAACGTTATCGCCAGATCTGCTAATTGTCTCTTGAAATGGTATTGCGACACGGCCGGGCAGACTTTCGCTGGGGGCCAACATAGTGTATCGCCCCAAGAAAGTCTGCTTAGGAGGCAAGGAGATGCTGTATTCTGTGAATAATTTGCCGTGAACGACATCTTGTAATTCAGCCTGTTACATTTCGGTGTGAACCCGGACATCTTGTTTTTCCAAGACTTTTTTTTTTTCCTTTTTTATGTCTTGGTTGACACCCAGACATATTGTTTTTCCTCGGATTCAGGACTTCTTTCTTTCTCACCATGGCACCTAAATTTGTCTACTCGGAATCTCAGAAATTCTTCCAGCTGCAATCACCATATTTGTCACATAGATTCATCTGCCCATGAAGTTGTGCAACTAGGTATTAAATTGTCATGTTGTTACTAATAATGCAAATTAGGGCATTCAAAAATTTTAAAGCTTTATGTCGTCCAAACTATCACAGATAGAGAAACAATTCTAACTTCAATTTATACGTTTATGATGAAGACCTATCCATTGAGCTGTAAAGCAAAGTTGCTGGATTTTAATTGATGCAAATTTAGCTCATATGCAAAATTTAAATCATGTGTATCTCCTAAACTATTATTGAAAGAGACCCATACTAACTTTATTTCATAGATTTGTGATACAGCCTTATCCATTGAACATCGAAACAAGGCTGTAGAACTTAAATTTATGCAAATTTGGCACACATGCAAAATTTAAAATATCAATATATTCAAAACTAGTGGAAATAGAGATATTAAACCAAATTCAAACTAGAAAAGAAGATTTGCACAACAGCAAATCTGCCTGGGTGCCTTCAAAATGAGAACAGTTTGAAATTCTATACTTTGATATTGTTCAACACGATCCAAATTTTGTATATTAACCTAATTTGCATAAAATTAAAAGCCTATAACTTTGTTTCTAGGTGGCCATGTCACAAACGTATAAACTGTAGCTTGAATGACACCACTCTCTATATTAGTAAGGAAGCTATTCAACATTTTAATTTTGTGCATTTGTCTAATCTGCAAAAATTAAAAGCCTACAACTTTGGTTTAGGGTTCATTGGACGCGGTAATGTCACATACCTACAAATTGAATGGCACCTCCATGTTTTGCAGTTATCTAAGATTTCGATTTTGCATAATTCACCTAATTTTCATAAATTAAAATCTTACAACTTTGGTTCATGGTTCATTGGATGTGGCTTTGCCACAAGGCTATAAATTAGGTAAAACTACGGTAACGTTATGCTTGTCGGATTTTCATCTGCCGTAAACGCTTCCTGAATGATTGGGTGGGTGGGCGAACTGAAATGATGGCATGCGCATTATAGAAACATGAATATGGCTACTGCCTTTACAACGTATGGATCCAAATGTGCTCGGTTGCGACCGACCACAAAAAAGGGACGGGGCATTGCGAGGTAGTTAAATTTTCGTAACCTTGGCTCTGGTGCTGGGATGCAAGGTTGTCAGGTAAGATTAATTAGGTTTATACGCCAAGCGTATTTTGCAGGTTCCTCCACAGTGTATATTGGAACTAATGTAAAGCGTACTGCTTGGTTACGCTGGACTGAGAAAATTTGGTCATTAATTCATAGTTTACCCTTCAAGTGGACTTTTGAAACAAGATTACAAAGTTTCCAATTTTCTTTCTAATACCGAATTATTGCTCACAATGAACAACTTTATAAATTTTAAGCTCTGTGATTCATATCACAGTCACTTTTATGGGGGAAAAAGGCTACTATTGCATATAGGTTTTAGAGATGTATTGACGTACGTAGTTTTTTGGGAATCTATTCAGAGCTGGTGGAATTCTTGCAAAACAAATGGTGAGGTAGACTTGACTGAATTTCACATATTTTTGGTTCTATTGATAAGAAACATTATACTTTAAACCATTCCATTCTACAGGCCAAATACTGTATTCATTGTTCACTGTGTACAAAGGAAAGGGTATCATTCAAATCCTTCATCAAATATTTTATATAGAAATTGGAAGCTGAACAACATATCATGTATAGTCAGAAGAGGCAACCTACTTTTGTATCACGCTGGGACACTGTGGCACGTGACCTATAATAATAATAAGCAATAATGTCTTTATTTTCAATACGAGGTTAAAAACATGTTGAGCAAGAGCTCATTTTCCACATGGCCCTCAAGGGCGACATATATACAAATGGAGATGATGAATGATACTAAAAATTAATAATGAGCTAACACACATATTATATACATTGTGACCAGCTGTCAATATCAAATACATGGTTGCCATGCTCGGGATATCTTAAAACTTCTCGAAACAGCGTGTAACATTTTATCCTTTGAAGGCTAATGATGAATTTGTATTTCAAATTTCCGGGTCACATTCGGTGTATAAAGTTGCAACTGTCCAACGTAATGATTTTGCTTGAATGGACAGCTTTGTAGGGAGAATATACAGATCACCACGCACACTTGCCCTGGTGGACCTCCTGATTACTTGGAATACCTGTTGAAACATATCTAAAATATAGGTTGGGTCTTTCCAAGTATTGCTTTGTGAAGCATGCTAACTGCCTTGAAATTTATTCGATCAAGTACAGGTAAGATATGATAGCGCTCCAAGAGCGCGTGGGATGAAGTTCTATTTGAATCATCTGCCATAGTTCTCAAAGCGAGATTCTGCATTTTGACCAGTCGACTTATATCTGCTTGGCCCCAAACAAGCGAACAGTAATCCATATGTAGCTGTATATATACCATATAAAAAGTTCGCCTGGAGACACTTGGCAAATACTGACGTATTCGCCGCAGCAAACCAATATTTGGACTGACATTCTTAGCAACTTTGTTTATGTGGTTAATTTGTTACCACTGTTGACAGCCATTTTTTGTCACTACACCAGTCTTTTATCGACACCATACTTTCATTCAATTTTGTTTCCAATTCGTTTACACTTTTGCCGATGTATGGACTATAGAATCATCGGCAAATATATCAATGAGACATTCACGTGCATGAAGTGGTTGGTCATTCATGTGAATAATAAACAGTAAAGGTCCTAAGATGTTACCTTGTCGCACACCAGTCTTTACGGGGAGTTTTAGGGACTCTTGGCTATTAAATTGAACTGTTTTCTTTCTGCCTGTTAGGTAGGACCGAAACCATTTCAATGTAATGTCATCGATCTGGTACATCCTTAACTTGCCAAGAAGACTTTCGTGATCAGCCAGATCGAATGCTTTGCGGAGATGAAAAAAGACCACACCATTTAAGTACCGTGCAGACATGTTCGTTGTCTTGATGTCGAAAAGGCATGCAAGAGCTGTTTCATATGCCTCCCTTGAATCCAAACTGTGCTATGTATTGATAGGGTTTGACAAATAAATACAAATTATCATGGACATGTCTTTCTAACATCTTGCTGATGATATTCAACACAGATATTGTGCTAAAATTGTTCTTAGCTGACAGCGCATTTGCTTTGAAAACAGGAGGCACCTTTGCAGTTTTCCACATGTTTGGGAAATTACCGACCTTAATACTCGTGTTGAAAATTTTTATTGGTGGGCAGGATAATTTTCTATTTTAAGCAATTTTGGCGTAACTGTATCTAACCCGACAGCCTTTGTGAGATCGAGACTGCTCAGTTCTTTTTTTTCACATACTGTTGACTTATTGTTGGAATTGAGAACACCCCAGAGGCTGGTATATTCTCTTGCAGATGCTGTATTTTGATACCTTATTGAAAAGACAATAAAAAGGTTCAACAGATTTGGGCCGTCCTCGTGGTAAAAGGAACATACACATTGTCATGCATTTCTCGGGACTTGCCGCTCATATAATAGGAATTATACATAATTTTATTCTGTGGAGCTACGTTTTCCGATTTGGGCCGTCCTCGTGGTAAAAGGAACATACACATTGCCATACATTTCTCGGGATTTGCCACTCATATAATAGGAATTATACATAATTTTATTCTGTGGAGCTACGTTTTCCCTGTTAGTTCATACATGTAGTTCTGCAATAAACGGATCGCGACACAAAATCGAAACTTCGTGACTCGGGTGGGGCGGTAACGCGACAGATTGCTCACAAACACATTTTACATAATGGATCGACCAATAAAATGCAATGCGCAGAGCCACTTTGCGGTCATTTACAAAAACAACAGTATTGTGATTGTCATGTTCTCCTGATGGTCAAAGTTTAAAATCCCCCCTCTCGAAATAGGTCTTTTTGGCTAAGTGAACATGGATACGCGTCCGTACATGTAAAATGTAGCAGCCTTCCATACATAGGCCACAGATGATACCACTTCTAGTGGGGTGTATGGTTCATAAATTTACGTTCAGGGATAATGTAGTAGTAGTAGTAGTAGTAGTAGTAGTAGTAGTAGTAGTAGTAGTAGTAGTAGTAGTAGTAGTAGTAGTAGTAGTAGTAGCAGTAGTATTTGTTTTCCGTGTACATTAAGAGTTTACGAAATAGAATAACATATAATTACAAACATCATTTCAACCTAACAGAAACGAAGGTATTGGACCCATTGCTGAATAAACATATTTTGCTTTGACTGATTGTGCCGCACTTGCCTTTAAACTTTAATTTTATGTGTTAAATAAGGTAAAAAGTTGTTAAACTGTATATTCATTTTCTGGCAGACTCTGGCAGGTGACTGTAATATTTCGCTTGTAAAATACAATTGTTCCAAGCATGCATGCTCTTTGATTTATGTAAACCGAAAATAACAACAGAAGATACTACAATAGTTTCTCAAGTGTAAATATCATTCCACCAGTTTTGGAATCTGGTCACAATCTACAAATCTGTGAATAATAGAATCCATCGATGGGCAATAAGCACATAGCTCAGACTCTATTAGTCCCATTTTTCTCAGCCTGGAATTATGGATAACAAAACGATGCAGTAAAGAAAATTGAAATGCTTATAACCTTGTTTCTATGACACAGGAATAAGGAAGCTTATAAATGTTAATCAAGAACGGAAATTTCAAATTTCTCAGACCACCTTATTTAACCGGCTGCTACAACTTTAACTTAGAATCAATAAGGTACCAATACATTTGTTTACAAGAGAGAAGTGGCATACAGCGAGACATATCATTAAAATATACTACCGGAAACATCGCAGGAATTTTGATTGAACATTACAATTTTTTAATCCGAGTCGAAAGTCAAGGTCAAATGGCCAGTTTGAATACAGGGGTCATCTTGTGAATGCTCTGTACCCCACAACATCATTAAAATATGCTGCCGGAAACACTTCAGGAATTTTAATAGAGTCGGTTCGAATTTATTGTTTCAGGTGTCCTGGTATTTCAGACTGTAAAGAGCAATATTCTGAAAAGTGTGTGTTGATACCATAATTGTTTGTCAAGTCTGCAATTAATAAAAAAGTGCCAATATTGTCAATAATGTCCCTTATAAATTTGACCCTTGTCCCATCACAGTATTTACAAAATATAGATTTTCTCTCAACTGTAATGAAATTGTTATGCCATAACATTTCATTCATAATGTCGATTTCAGAGTTGGGGATAAACATCGGTCATATTTAGTCCCGTGTATTAATTGAATATCGATAAAACAAAGGGAAGTGACACAGACTGAATGACAAAAAAAAAATCTACTAAAAATTCATCTTGTACTAAGTCTTTTATATGCGAAATATATTGCTGAAAAGTGAATATCCATTTTTTTATTACTATCATTAAATAAGCGTGTAAGCCAATTAAAATTCAATGCATTAATCTGATATTTGAAAGGTAGCAGTGTCATGCCACCATTAGGTATGCTCTTTTACAGAACTGCAACTTTTACTTTTCGTGTACCATTGCTCCAAATGAAGTTTCCTAATGCAACTTTGTATATCCTTTTTTACTGTTTCATCAGTATGAATGAGTGAGCACACAAAAGGTAACTTTGAGATTACGAGTGACTTAAATACTATTTTTTTCCAATTAACGAAAAGTTTCTGGCCATAGAAACTTTCAAAGCTTCTTAAAATGAAGTAAGTTGGGATCAAACTTTAGCTTAATCATGTGCTTTTCATCCTCATGGAAGGTTATACCTAATACAGTGAAGTGGTTTTTGCTCCAGAGAACAGGTAAATCACCATCTGGGGGAAATTTACTTCTCCCTATTCACCTTGCAATAGTTTTGTCTTCATTACATTTTATACCAAAGAAAATTACAAAATTTTGAAGAACACAGAGCAACTGCTTTCCCGATTCTATTTCTGATAGGAAACGTGTCGTGTCATCTGCCAGCTGAGAGATTTATATTCTCAAAGAGTGATTCCTTTAATATTGGAATTGCTTCTAATGGAGATAGCTGGGAGTTCCACAGCTAAAATGAAAAGGGGTGAAACAGGACACATCTGCTATACTCCACTGTATAAAGTATAAAAAATCAGAGGCATGAGCATTGTTAATAACACAACAAGACGGATTGTTGAACAAGGCAGAGATCCACGTTTGCAAATCTTCTCCAAAGGTATAGGCATTTTGTAACTTTATTGAAATAAGGACACTCTATGGTATCAAACGCCTTTTCAGAGTCAACTAATAAACTCAACCCAGGAATGTTCTGTATTGTTGTTAATCTTAAGAAATCATGAATCACTCTTGTATTTTCAACGATAAATCTATTTTTATGTAACCAGTTTGGTTATTATGCATTAACTTAGGTAAGAAGCTCTGCATTCTTCTTGCTTTTGCTTGGGACAAACGTTTATAGTCCATATTTAAGAGGGATATAGGAAACCAGTTTTTCGGCAAAGTACGTTGTTTGCCCTTTTTATGGATTAAAGGTATGATACCTCTGCGTTGACCAATAAAAAGCTTGCCTGTATTGAAAACATAATTTAGTTCGTCAACAACCAACTCTTTGATTTCTGTCCAGAAAAAACTGTAAAATTCTGGAGTTAGAATAGCCGGTAGGCCCAGGATAGGAATATTGCATCAGACACTGAGGTCGCCCCCAGACTATGAACAGGGGCAAGACTACCTCCTTGTTTATCAAGCTCCGGAATCAGAACAGTGATAAAGTCTCTTCCCACTATAGTATTTTCACCAGAGTATTCAACTAGTGTCTCAAAGAAACTGTTTAAAAATCAGACTGTTTCCGACGCATATTTTCGTGTGGGCATATACATTTGCCAGTATAAAGAGAACGTCATCAATCAATATGTCAAGAATAACAAATCTGCCATTCTGATCAGTTATTACATCATTAACCTTGTTTGTTATAAGGATCGCTACACCTCTACCATTTGTGGCTCCACATAAACAAAAGATAGGACCCCCCCCCCTTCACACCTGTTCAGTTTCTTAGCAGCTATGTTTTTCTTGCAGAAAGATGATCATCTGGTGAAATTTACTGAACCAGTGAAACGTGGATCTTGTTTTGAAAGTGTCGGCTATACCTCTTACATTAAGAGAAAAAGACTGAAAGGAAAAGGACAAGCTTCCAAATGCGGAAACATACATTTGTATCTCTTTAATCAACATGGTAGATAGAGCGAGTCTCAGTGACACTGATCTGATTGTCTGTGTCTAGACGAGTCTAAAATAATACAAAAGACTGTTTAAATCTAGCTAAAGTATGTGTCTCCCAGCTGGCAGATGACCATATTAACCCACCAGTCAGTTGTAACGTTTGGAGTACTTCAACTTCACTGTTGCTTGTTACCGCAAAAATGTGCAAGTACATAATAAGATACAATAAGTTGAAACGATGTCATCACCTTTGGATAAGCAGCTAATAAAATATTGTAGCCTATTATTAGTTTCATTAAACACAATGTTGCAGGAGCACCAAATGTAATTTGATACCAGATAAACTGGCAAGTGGACATTGTACCGTACAGTGGTGTAAGCTGGCAGTGCTTCACATCATATATATGTTCCAAAAGATTCATGATTGCAAAGATGGTGTCGTGTAATTGTTAGCAAACAGTTATGCAAGGAGAACTGAAAATATACATATTTCACAAAACAAAAAACATGGCACATGAAGGACATACAACAACAAAAAAGTACAAAAAATACATTGAAGGCCCCCAGGAGAGGGCAGCATGAAGGCCCTTCATGACTGACCTGGACCGCAACGTCTGCACTTTATTGCCGAAACAAGCGATACCACAAAACATAATTCGAACTAGACAGACACTTAGTGTCATAAACAGTTCGCCTAAAGATGGTGCGTTGGTGTCGTTCATATCCACAAGCAAAAACTAAAAGTCCACCTCTGTTTGTTTTCAGTGGGTGCATGAAGATCCAGTTAATACCTCATTTTAAAGTTAACAATAGCATAACAACATAGACACTTGGATCGACATAACGCCGACCTTAAAGAATAATAAACTAAAGAACATAACAAAGTGGATTATGTATGTCAACAACGTACGTAACCCACACACTAGCTTATGTCTTAAATGGCACATTACAGATATCATGAATATATTTTGTATTAATGCACATTCAAACATGGTTCAAACTTTTTTGAGAAAAATCACTACAATTTTACCCGGGTGATATCATAATTAAATACCACATGGTCAATATGAATAAACATGTATGTAGATATCCATTAGTTGTCAGTTATATCTAACCTTGTGGTACCAAACATTACGACAAAGAAGGTGTTTACTGTAAATAGAATTGAAATTGAATCGCGTACGTATCAAGTAACCATACTTGCCATTAAGCGTTGTAAGGCGTAAGGCCCTACATGATTTGAATTGAATTGAATTAATATGTAAATACACATTTGCTGAATGAAACTAAATTTTACACACGTGTCAGTCTGGCTCACATGAACAGTGTGCAGCCCAGAATACAACAAGTCTTGTATCTTATAGCCAATGGCTAACTAAAGTATCATATGTGTAGCATGTTCTGGATGGGGCACAAATAGCTGCAAATATACGAGGGCATCTACGTAATATGTATACATATTACTTTACCCTAGCCCATGACACTGGTAGGACGTTAATAAATCTAGTAATGCCGTGCAGTCACTGACAGTCTTAACCATTATGATATAGTTGACAGTGAAGCCACACATACATTAACAGTTTTAACTATTCCATTTCCAAGTTTAACATTTATTTGTCATGCATATCATGAAGACGGTACACACATTTCCGATTACAGACCAGGAAAAAGCAAAGGCATGCGTCACAGCTCCCATCAATTCCACATACATTCAGATTTGGCCCGTACTTCAGCTTGGTTTACCTATCCATTCTCCCGAGTCCATCGAGGTAGTCACAGCAACAGCACATTTTCAAACTTCAAATTGTTATAAATTTGAAGGTCCGCATAATTATTCACGATGAACTACACGTCTATTTTCACAGTTCGCATGGTATTTATCTGTAGATAGGTGGTCCAGTAGGGAAGTGGGAAATTGTTTTTGCGAACATACAGTAAACAAGTTGGTCACGGATTGGGAAAGACTGTAGGCTTGATTGACTTTAAATTGTTTACAATGTCATGATTCTAAATGGAGATTAATGCATCGGTTGAAACCATGAAGGAAGAGAAACCATGAAGGAAGAAAATAATTTTTCTTCCTCCATATTGAAACTGCCTTCATTCAATTAGTGAGTTCCAGGTTGGTCACCAGGGGCCACTTTGACAATCGGCTCCTATTAGTATTATCATCTGTTTTTTCGCTGAATCACCATCGGAATGGGAAAACATGAGCCCATCAATTCCATTATCTTCATGGCTATTTGGTTTCCACCATAAGCCAATTATGCGTTGGTCCTGATCTTGTTAAGCAGCTTACACAAGAATCAGGGGTTAGTTGAGCTACAGTCCGTAACTTTTGGGGAAACTACCTGTCCTTGTGACAGAGCTAAGTTCAGAAATACTTTTTGCTAACGTTAATGTATGCAAGCTATTACTCCATCTACTGCTTAAATAATTATTCATTAAAATCTTACATATATTGTTAAGTTTCGAAAATGAATTTATAAATCTGTTGTCCCACTTAATATTGCATTTCATATAAAGCGGGACATTTGCTTGGTTAAAGTGAGACCCCTCACACCTTTTTAAAAACATGGTTGAACGTTTTATCGAGATCTGAAGGGCAAAATGAACAAAACACAGATAAAACTGCCATCGTCAATACATTAAATTATTAGTGTTATGCGGCAATTTGTAATGACTGCCTTTTCCTGATAAAAAACGAGTAGAAATCTGCATTAATTTGTAATACTTGCGGCAATTTGTAATAAGTTGCGGCAAAATGCAATATTATTACATTTTGCAATTTGTTATAATATTGTGCAGCAAAATGTAATAAATCATGTTTGTAATATGGATATAATAAAATGTAATATTCATACTGAGGTGTCCCTGAAAAACATTTCCTTTAATACTCTTTGCAACAAAAGTGTTTTCTTTAAAGCTCGATCATATATTTATTAAATGCAAAGACTTTGAGAGGGTCCGAGGTGCTATGATTGAATTTTCCTTCTGTTCTGCCTACACCAATGTAAAAGGTATTGTTGAGATGATCCTGTCAGTTGTTGACGTTCTTACAGATGTACAATTTTTTTTTTCAATGAAAGGTAATAGGAACTGGACAGGAAATGTGGGCCACTATTTGCTTCCTTGGTGGGCTCTTTAGCTGTGATGTCAGTCTACAATGGTCATGTGATAATAAGCTTTTCTTTGAACTCTGTGAGCCAGGCCTGCTGGCCAAGGTACCATTGGTTGAGGTGATTCCTGCTTCTTAAGCTGACAAGAGATTGTGTGTGCTAACCTGCCCTATGCATATGATTATCATAAAATTAGCCACTTGGTGGTAGCAGCAATTCTCATTCCCTTTAATCACATCAATTGGTGTATAAATTTTAGTACTGTTATAAGAACTTGGAAAACGTGAAATCCGTTGTACCTAAATATAATAGCAAACCTATATTTTTCCACATTGAGTCAACTTGCAAAGTAATCTCAAAACTCCTTCACACTATGACTCAATATCTATAATCTCGATATTTATCAAAATTGCCAAATACAGGAAATATATTGGGCATAATCGGAGAGGCAAATTCCCCTCCTTCCTATTCTGGGTCCTTGCTTTTTACAGCAAGTTGCAGGCTTGCACGGCCAAACCACTTCACAAACATGTTCACACACACGACCATATGAACTGTTCCTCTTATAACGTTAGCCTTCAGTACCCAGAGAGTGACACCTCCCGACTGGATCGAAAAAAAGTGGCGGTTTGTATCGATGTAAATAAGTCAGGTCCTGAACGTCTGATACTCTGCTTCCAACAGTCATCTCATGGACTTCAAGATACTTTATCAATTCTAATTTTACACACAATGAATGGAAAATTGCATAAATTTCCAACAACTTAACTTATCGAAATTTGTGATGCAACGATTTTCATGATCATTCGAAGTGATAAAAGAATATCTTGCAAAATATAAATACTCCCACATATTTGCTTATATGATAATCAGTCACAGGACTGGACTGGAACATGTAAAGCTTAGCTGACGTGTCAGTCAGCCAAGCTTACGTTGAAGGTCTTCGTCTGTCGCCCGTCTGTCTGTCGTCTGTCGTACACAATTCACATTTTTAACTTTTTCTCCAAAACCGATGGATAGTTTTCTTCAAACTTGGTACGAATTAACTTTGGATGGGACTCTACAAAGTTTTTTGCACGGTGATGCTCCAGAGATTTTTTTAAGGTTCGATCATGACCAAATATTTTCGCCCCCCCCCTTTTTTTTATGTTTTGTGCGTTTTGCTACTTTGAACTTCTAATCTAAAATCATCATTCAGATTATGCCGAAACTTGGCAGAGATTTTTCATGTGCAAGGGTAAAAAAAAATTGGATGAGCAGGTGGTGCTGCTCTGGTTTACTGATTTTTTATTTCTTTTCAGTTGGAGTATTTATGGGTAATGCACACAATTTTTATTGAGAACAATGTTAAGTCAATGGGATTCCTATGGTACTTCACCGTTTAACTTCTCCAAAATTATCAAATTTACTTCAGATATGGCGGGGAAGTACCTTTGGTAAGTGGCTTCCAAATCTTCTGAAATGGTTTCGCTCCAATGTTTTTTGGATCAAAAAAATGGGGAGGTTAGTTAATTAAAAAAAAAATTAACTGCCTTTCTAAATTTGCATGGGAAAACTTTTGAGTGTCCCTAAAGCTTAATTTATTCATGAGGTGGTGCTGTGACTTCCGTTGTTTAAGAGTTTTGTGTGTTTACGGTATATCCAGCTTCAACCTAAGCGCGTGATTGATTCCGTTCTAACATGTAGGGAATATTCATTGACTCAATCTCCATTAAGTGTGTTCACTACATGGTGTTGATTGCATTTCGTGATTTTTAACAAATTCTTAACATTTCACACGCAGCTTAGCAGGGGCAGGAAATAATGAACCTCCTGCTGGTAGTATGGGAGGGGATGGAAAGCCTAGCTCGCTAAGCTCTTATGATGCTATCCAAAGCCAAATGCCCTGAAAGAGGGACCGTTTCACCGAACAGTCATACCCATACTAGTGTCACAAGATTAATGCTATTGCCTTCTATAAAATGCAACTTTCTTTTTCTTTTCTTTTTTATAATTGATACAAACTTTTGCATAATTTTATTTACTATACCTCCCTGCCCATTTCAGGCGTACATCCAACAAGAGGGCTGTGTGAACAGCCCATGCTCAGCTGACCTAGACATTCATCACACTTGCAGCTCTTTGAACTTGGGAAAGGATCAAGGTCACCCATGTTCTCAGTAAGTCTGACCTTTATAGAAGAACACTAACATGTGCAACAGCAAGGTCCAAGTAGTTCTCAAGTTATAGTGAACAGTAAAATTCATGTATGTTGCACTGTAACCCCAGAAACGAGGTCAAGGTCATTCATGTACTGTCTAAGCATGACCTTCATACAGAAACATTAACATGTACAGCATCTTGGTACTAACTAAAAACAGATCTCAAGTTATCAAGTAAACAGTAAATTTCGTGTCAGTTGTCCTGTGAATTAGCATTAGAATGCCCATTGACTTACATAGTAATCAATAGGAAAGCTGCATTGACCGATAAGAACCCAATTGAAAATCCTTAAAAATGAGGAATCCAAAGCAGTGCCACCTAGTAGTTTGACCCTTCCACAAGAACATATCCATCACATTTCAGCCTAATCTGAGTGACGGTTCTGAGAACAAGTAAAAAACAGCAAAACCATACAAAAAATTCATTAAAAAATTTAGAAAAAAATTGCAGGGTCACCTGGTGAACAAAATGGGAACTAAGTGTCCCTGGGAGTGTCTATGTACGATATCAAAGCACTTGGGTGAGTGGTTTCAGAGGAGAACAGTTTTTAAGTTTTGCCCCAAAAAAGAACGAAAAAAATTATAAAAAATCCAAAAAATCAATAGAACGTGACTATTTGAACAAACTTCGTAGCAATCCACCCAATTCACATCCCCACCAAGTTTGAAGTAAATCTGGCCAAAAGTATCTAAGTTATAACCATTACAAGAAATCCCCATGTTAAACTTTCCCATTAAATCTTTCGTAAAGATTTTTTTTTTTTTAAATCTTTAAAAAATCCAAAAATCATTGGAACATGACCATTGGAACAAACCTGGTAGGCACCCACCCAAGGTACGTACCCACCAAGTTTGAAGTAAATCTGGATGACGGTTTTCGAGGAGAAGTCGAAAATGTAGATAAGCATTGGAATGCCCACTGACTTACATAGTAATTAATAGGAAAGGTGCATTTACCGAAAAGTAGCCGAATTGAAAAAATCGTTAAAAATCAGGAATCCGCAGCATTCCCACATAGTGAACAACTTTCTTCGACCCTTCTACAAGGAACATATCCACCATGTTTCAGCTTAATCTGAGAGTCGGTTCTGGCAAAGAAATAGAAAATAGCTACAACACACACACACACACACACACACACACACACACACACACACACACACACACACACACACACACACACACACACACATACACACAACTCATAAAAAAAATAGAAAAAAATTGCAGGGCCACCTGGTTTATTAATTAAGAACAAGAAGTCCCTAGGTGTCTTCCTGTGTGATATCAAAGCAATTGGGTAAGCGGTTTCGGAGAAGATTTTTTAAGATTTGTCCAAAAAAAGAACAAAAAAATTCATTAAAAATAAAAAATCACTGAAGCATGACCATTTGAACAAACCTGGTAGAAACCCACCCAAGGTACATTGCAACCAAGTTTGAAGTTAATCTGGATGACGGTTTTGGAGAAGAAGTCGAAAATGTCAATTAGCATTACAATGCTCATTGATGTCCATAGTAATCAATGGGAAAGCTGCATTGACCAATAAGTACCCGAATTGAAAAAATCATTAAAAATCAGGAATCCGCAGCATTCCCACATAGTAAACAACTTTCTTTGACCCTTCTACAAGGAACGTATCCACCATGTTTCAGCTTAATCTGAGAGACGGGTCTGAAGAAGTCGAAAATAGCTATAACACACGCACACAAACACAAAAAAAAAAAAAAAATCATAAAAAATAGAAAAAATTTGCAGGGCCATCTGGTTTACAAATTAAGAACAAGGAGTCCCTAGGTGTCTTCCTGTGTGATATCAAAGCAATTGGGTAAGCAATTTTGGAAAAGAAGATTTTTTTTAAAGTTTTGTCCAAAAAAGAACCAAAAAATTATTAAAAATACAAAATCACTGGAGCATGACCATTTGAACAAACCTGGTAGAAACCAACCCAATGTACATTGGCACCAAGTTTGAAGTTAATCTGGATGACGGTTTTGGAGAAGAAGTCGAAAATGTCAATTAGCATTACAATGCTCATTGATGTCCATAGTAATCAATGGGAAAGCTGCATTGACCAATAAGTACCCGAATTGAAAAAATCATTAAAAATCAGGAATCCGCAGCATTCCCACATAGTGAACAACTTTTTTTGACCCTTCTACTAGGAACATATCCACCATGTTTCAGCTTAATCTGAGAGACGGTTCTGGAGAAGAAGTCGAAAATAACTACAACACACAAAAATTAATTGAAAATTAGAAAAAAAATTGCAGCGCCACGGGTGAACAAATTAAGATCTAGGAGTCGTAGGAGGTTCCCTGTGTGATATCAAAGCAATTGGGTGAGCGGTTTTGGAGAAGATTTTTTAAGATTTGTCAAAAAAAAAAAAAAAAAAAAAAAAAAAAATCCCCAAATCACTGGACCGTGACCATTTGAACAAACTTGGTAGACACGCACCCAAGGCACATCCCCACCAAGTTTGAAGTGAATCTGGCGGAAGGTTTCGGAGAAGTCGAAAATGTGAATTGTTGACGGACGGAGGACCATAAGATAAGCTCAGCTGACTGACAAGTCAGCTGAGCTAAAAACCCAGTGGTATCTCTTACGTTTTGCCATTTTGATCACACGGCCAATAATCACCAAAAACTAGGACCAACATTTCCGATCTAAGCCTTGCGCACTTGGCCTCGTCCGAAAGTTTATTTCAGAGGGGTGTGGGTATCTGCTCTTGATTAGGCTTGCAGGGCACAGTAATTTGTAAAACGCTTTTCCACATCACGGTTAACCCATCAATCCTTAAGCCTGTCACAAATTAAATCACATTTAGGCCTATCGACTAGATTCTTAGGCACATCTCAATCACAGATAACATGGATCGCCCAAATCACGTTGTGCATTATGATGCATAATGTGGAACTCCCCTGATAAAAAAGTTAAACACGGCCAGGCCTTGATAAGTTTCTTTGTGTAAACTTATGAGTCTTGGAAGTGGGATATAATTCTAATAGAAAATTTGTTAGTTGATATCTGTTTGAGGACTATTTCGATTCATTATTTATGCCATTTTTTAAATTGTAAAAGGATTGGTTAGAACAATTTCTTTCCAATTATTTGAATATATATTTCATCGATGCAAAATCTGTTCGTCTTGGAGAGACTGTCCATCTTTAACAACGCTACTAAAAGGGATCGTCTCAACCAAAGCTTATGTCTTGTAGAGACTGCCCATCTTTAACAACGCGGCTAAAAGGAATCGTCTCTCAAAATGACCTTGTAGGGCTCTCTCAACCACATTCCATATGCGTGATGAAATTTCCCTGATACCCAATTTTGTGAGCTGATTTTCGTACATTTCATCCAATCTTGCAGCACTTCCTGGTTAGGCCAGCAGCAGGGGAAACCCACAGTGGCTTTGGCTTCTGTAGTCTTTCATTTCCAGATGTCACCACATAAATTCTCGAAACCTGTAGTGCCTGGCCATCTGTTTTGAACTTTTGAAACCAGCAATATTGTTGTTCTGGGCATACTGGTAGGCAAGTGACTGAAGCTTTTGTTGCCTTCAGAGAAACTCCTCACAGCTAGCATCTTGATACGATCCCCCACTTCAGCTTCCTGAAACTAGGTGAATGTTGTTTTCTTTCCAAGCTGGTACTTGTGACCCTTCACTGGTTCTTAAATTTTTTTTGCAAGGTGCTCTTTGGCACACAACAAGCTCTGGCAAGGTGCCAGAGTCCTAACTTTCCTTCCTTGAATTCTGCTATGACAACTTTCATGCGGTCCTCAGACCGTCTTTTGAGCTTTCTGTCTTTAACAGATGGCATGCTGGCCTGTGTAATAAAAAAAGAAAATAACAGTGTTGAGGAGCTGACCTGTCATTTTATTATTTATTTGCCTAGGGATCCTTGTGGCACTGTCAATGCTTGATGAACACTGTCAATGCTTGATGAACATATAACAGTTCTGGCCATTCATATGTTAGTTTTTTTACGTAAATGATACTTTTAGCCTAGTATATGTCCCACTTTTATGTAAAACTGGCTCTCAACGTTATATGACAGTGTTCAAAGAGAGTGGGGCATATCTAGTCATGCGCCAGATGCACATAGCACCTCTATGTTCGAAAGAGTAAGCATAAGAAATGAAACTTTATCACTGTATAGAAACAGTAAAACAATGAGAACTCTTCATCAGTTTATTAATCATAGCCTGGACCTTAGCAAATGTATCTACTTTGCTATGTTACAGATTCAAAGGCTTACCTTGCTTTGAGTAGTTGTATTTAGAGCTATGTTTCCTCAGGAAAAGCAGACGACGCAGCAAGGTTAGTGCGAAAAGGGAAAATATTGCATCTGCCTTTTCAGGTATATCGGGTTTATCAGTAGGGAGCAGTTATTTAAACAACTGCAGCGGAATATATGCTCAAGTCCCACCTTACGTGATGCATCACTTTATCTACACTCACCCCACCCCCAGCAGCACACCTAAATGGTTACGGTCGGTTGCTTGCTTGCTGTTGCTACCGCACTGGGTTATGGGAAGCAGCCGATTGCTATCCAATTTCTGACGGATTTGCCTGTATTCTTTTGTGAACAGGCATGGACGCGCTTGAGTCAGCTAAAACATGGTTATGGTTTTTTTCCTTCTTATCACATAAATTTTGTTCGGGTTTTTTTTTTATTTTTGTTATTCATGTTTTATGACAAGAAAGGTAAAGTGCAAACCTTATGAAAATGCAAAAAAAAGTCATTTTGTATCGGGTCATAATTTTTTTGTTCTAGATGAATCCACTCCGCTACCTTAAGAGAAAAGTGGGACCACATACTTCAACACTGGATACAACGTCTGACACAAAGTATAGGCCGCAGATGCAACGCCTGTGTGGCAGTTGTTGGTGGCCATACACACTGCCAAGATGTGACTTGAAATAACAGGACACCGAGAAAACGTTATGCAATAGCACTCTATGTCGCCCCTCAGTGCACCTCAACATTCTAACTCTCAGTAAAATGTTGAAAGACTTTCTATGATAGAATGGGTAATTCATTAACACCATAATAAAATTTTGAACACAGGCCTTCTGTGCGTTTTCATTGACTTTTAAGTTTATTTTGCTGAGACTATATGGCTGATTCACTGTAACTGTACATTCTCGTGATTCTGGGTTGTCGTGCCAATAACACGACTCGGAGCACATTTATAATATGACATCTAAGACCCTTATCTGGGTTTATTTCCACATTGTCCAATTGAGCAAAGTCGGGACATGCATTGAAGAAAATGAGATATACTTGTAATACTAAGAAATGTGACTGTTGTGTTACCAAATTATAACCCTTAAATTGTGTTGTATCGTGTCATCACGATTCGAGCTGTCCTGGAACATAATATTCATTTCGGCAATGAAGGTTATTATGCTTAGAGAGTACTGTATGTGTGTGTGTGCGCGCAGTACATGTATGTGTAGAAGCAAGTCTGCAGGTGTAAACAATTTATGATGATGGTGTTAGAATATAAGTGAGAATTAATAATGGTCTTCCTGTGTTTTAAAGTTGGAATGTGTTACATTCATATGCCAAACATAATTACTAAATTTGTATAGTACAAGTTCAGATGAGAAATATTTGACTTGCCCCCTGGAAGCAAATTGTCTCCTGTTGCAAAATACGCCCAATGGGAAGATGTCTGAATTCTATTGTATATGCAGAATAAAGCAGAAAGTTAACAATACAATGGGATAATATATTTGTATTCTATTTGTGTCTTTTTGGTCACAGTCACTTCCTTGTAGTCATTACCCTATTCCACAGTCCGAACTCTTTACTCTCCATAAGCTAACCTACCACTGTCTAACCTGAATACGTATGGAAGTACTCCTGTCCATATTGCATAAGTTCCTCTGTAGAATTTTGATGTATGCTGTATTAGCCCAAGTAAATTAAGGGGTCTTCAGCGGGTAACGACTCAGAACATGTTTCGGAGCCTGTACCCGTACATGTCTCTCTGAGTACCGGCTCCTTGCCTCAGCTAAATATTCAGCAAACACAACCCGCATAATAAGGAATAAATATGAACGTGGCAAATGATGAATGAGTTAAATAAATTATTTACTTGTAGATACAGAGCTTCATTATGAATATAGAATATCTGTCAAACCAAACATAATTACTAAATTTGTATAGTACAAGTTCAGATGAGAACTATTTGACTTGCCCCCGAACCAGTATGTACCCTTTCTAGCTGGATAGCTTACCTTAGTTTAACCACCTGTCAGTGTAGAACCAAAGTAGAAACAAACTGGGGCATTATATTCAGTCCCAGTGATTATAACATACACACTTGCAGCTAACCCACCAGCTAAATCCAAGTGAAATCCCAACAAGTACTGCTACAATGGACACCCAGCACCACATATGTAAAACAAACCCCATGGTGACACTTACTCCTCACTTTGAAAGTTTCCAAACCATAAAGCTCTATTTTGCTGCCAACCATGAGTTAATTTTTCAACATAATGGGTAAAGTTTGTGACATCTGAATAAATACTGTCAACTATGAGTAACTTTTTGACATTGATTAAATGTGTACTTAGGCATGTCAGAAAAGAATGAAAGTCATCACCGTTTAAGACAAAAACATGTTATCAAAACATAATTTTCCTTTTCTAGATTCTAAGTACAGTTAGGCAAACTTGTAACTCTCGTAGGTAGATGCTTGCTACCGATAGGCCCTAGGGCTTTGACCTTTAGGCTCATACGTTTTCTGTAAGCCGATATTAACTGCCTATTTTGAACACC
Source organism: Hermodice carunculata (assembly GCA_964020975.1). NCBI lineage: Eukaryota > Metazoa > Annelida > Polychaeta > Eunicida > Amphinomidae > Hermodice > Hermodice carunculata. The sequence continues at coordinate 81,008,670 of OZ026614.1, read as the reverse complement.
TATTTAAGAAAATGGGTGGTTCTACCGAGGAGCTATGTTTCATAACAGATTGCACTGACACAACTTTTTGTGTATTTGCATTTTTAGTTAATGTTCACACTGGAAAAGTCCAATTATATATTACATATTATATTCATTCGACAAATTAACCTTTCCCTTACACTAATCACACAAATATTTTGGATACTACCTCTACAAACTATCTAATCAAGCCTAACCCACACCGACTTGGCTGCCATTTTAACAATTGTGGAATCCGCACCCAACGGTTTGTAAATGAGGATAGTAATGGAACGATCTTACATGAGTTTATAATATATGAAACCAAAAATATATATTTTGCAACTATTTCAGAGCATCAATAATGATATGATATATGCTGTTTTGTGCTGCATTTTATTTACTGGGCCTCTTACTATCTACCAATCCTAACCAGGAAAATATTTGGTGCATGTGGCTCAGTCTGTTGTCCGGATTCAAGTTTAATGAAAAACTGGAAATTCGGTATGTGAAATGCAGTCAATTGTATTTTATATTTCGCGTCAGTGATGACCTTCGTATTGTACTGTAATGTTAACAATGACCGAAAGACTTCTGTTGTCTGATTAATTACAGATCTGTTTTCCCTGAAGAGATCCACATGACATAATTCATAGACGTTCCAAGAAAATTCCAGTTTTAGTAATTGAAGATTATGGCAGCCCCGTGTTGGTGCGTTACTGGCAGCCCCCCAACATTATAATTTTATTGTTACGAGTGCATAGCCTGGCACAGTACATGCTTTAGATCGAGATTATCTTCTTCTACAGAAAACTATTTTCCAAAGCAACATGATTAGGGCTACTTGAACTGCTAAATAGGGACGCACAGATGCTGCTAGGGCCCTGACATAGAGGGACCGTGCTTTTAATTTAGGTAGCTTGTAAAATTGACTCCTTTCACAGAACCAGCCAAGGATAAAAATTTTTCACCTCCAGCTGACTGGAAAGGGCATCGCGGGGGTGGACACTTGTGGGTATAGGGTAATGCATGGTAAAACCACCAATCTTTTTTTGATAAGTATGCCTGTCAGTATCGGAAATGTAGCAGGCATTTATAATTTGAAGATGCTAGAAACTTTTTACAGGCAAAATTAATGAGACCTTCATACAGTATCTGTGTACTGACCACCACACATGCATAGGTGTCACTTGGTTTCTGACACATGTGGGCTTAATTACAAGAGTAGTTTGTGAAACCTTTGAACTGAGTACATTTTGGCAGCATGCTCTCACAATACCACGGCATATGGCTCTGTGGGATATAACCACTGAAACAAGTGTGTTGTTTAATGGGCAAAACGCCATTGTTTCAGCTATAGCAGACAGGTCACTGATTAGGCAAGCTTTACTGTCTTAACCTGTTGTTATAAGTTCAACATTTTATGAAAGGTAAAAATAGTGTAGAGGTCATTTTCCTTCCATACTTAAACTTGTTTAGCTGGGATATTCAGGTTATTTTACCATATAAACTTTGCTCTGTGGCAAGTGCCTATGTTAAAAGTATACAATCAAGTAGTCTTACCCCAGCAAAGGGGCTTTCTCTAAGCGTTGCAGGTGAGAAAATCACTGGGCACAGTGGTCCTCCTGTGGGGGAAAGTCCTGAATTCTTGAGACATGCCTTATGTGGGTGTTCCTTCCCCTTCTACACATTACCTTATTTGTTACCTGGGCACAGCCGAGGCAATTGTTACCATAAAAAAAAATGTTCCACAAATATTAAGCTCTGAAAAGTTATACATGCATGTTGCAGGGATAAAACTAGTTCACACGTTGGCATCCATTTTGGATATTCCTAGGGCCAACTATTTGGCATTTTGCTTTCAGAAAATCTCTAACACCCTGGCATCACAAGCGACTGCCATTCTGCTAAGAGCACTGTCTATTCTCCCTTCTTTCTCTTGTAAGAATACAAACTTGTATTAGTTTCTGTCTTCATTGCATATTAGTATCCTGCTGCCTAACACATATTCAAAGCGTTTCCAACTTAACTGAAATCGATATGAATGGTGACATTTGGTGTTGGTCATTGGAATAATGTGCACATAAGCTGAGGTAACTGATATTTCACCAGACAGATTGTTTTGATAGACACCCAGATACCTTGTTAATGGAAGAAACTGGAGGTTCTTACACTACCTACCATAAGCGAAGCTGCCTGCTATTCCAAGCCACATTGCGTGTGGTAAAGTCAGCCACCTTTATCTTACACCTTAGATAACAAGAGAAACCAGAAAAGATTTGCTACAAAACAAATCAATCTGTGTGCCTCCAAAATTTGCATAAATTCAAATGCTACAACTTTCGTTTGTGGTTCATTACATGCACCTACAACACAAATCGATAAATTAAAGTTGAAATGGCACTCTACCTATTATAGGTTTGAAGATATTCAACACTTACATTTTCAAAGTACCCCTAATTAGCATAAATATCATAAACTTTTGCTTCTGATGATAATTATAATAATGATGATGATAATAATAATAATAATAATAATAATAATAATAATAATAATAATAATAATAATAATAATAATAATAATAATAATAATAATAATAATAATTTATTTGGAAAAGCTATCCATTTACATCAGGGGCACCAGAAGGTCTGAGGCGACCTCAGGTGTGTCCAGAGTAGTAGTATGTCAAACAAATTAAAATACATAGATATAATCTAAAATTTGCACAAGGTGCAAAATAAAAAAAAAATGCGTTCATTAAAATGCCTATGATTACGTGGTCGGCTCTGGCGGATCCGCCAAGGACTCCTGCCTAAAACTCCACGCATTTGCCAAAAATTCTTTCGAGTGTCAAATAAATCACCAACGTCGTTGCTGTGCATGTAGGCCTAATCACCTAAACACAAACATAACTTCCTTAAGACAGATGACACAAAATATCGCTACCACACTTCCTCAGCACCGCAGTGCTCCACGGTACTTGAAACCTCTTACATTATTTAAAACCAGACATGCAACAAGAAATGTCTCAAATCCTCTTTAGCACCGTTGCACATATTGTATTTAGAATCTGAAACTCCCCGCTGTTCGAAATTTTCCTTGATACCTAGGAAACCTGTGCGTGCCTTGAACTTTAAGCGTGTTGCAAGAAAATCGTTCATATTTAAAAGTAAAGGCTGCATGAAAGTAGACCTCTTAAATTCCCTGAAACAGTACAGAGATTGTCTGTCGTCGATATCTTGAAGGAAATACATATTATAACTGCTGATAATCAATTTGCACAAAGGGCTTTAACCAGTTATCATCATTACTCTTGAAGGCGCAATCTAAGCATATATTTGTAAGCACCTAGTGTATCTTAGAGCAGAATGACCAAGCAACATCTTTCCCCTGTTCAAACACAGAGAATAACTCATCAGAAACCTGCTAACAGGGACCACTCCGGAAAATCATATCTCATACTGTGAAAATAAGTAATGCGGGCACTTGAATACACACTGTTTCAGCCTAGCCCGTAATTCGTGATTCTCATGATGCAGTTCATTCTGCAGTCCTGGGCATAGTTCAACTGACCAGATCAAAATTGGTTTTGTTGAGGTTATCCAACGTTTGTCAAAGACCATCGGTCTCACGTACCAGATTTTCATGTTTGGACTCCATTTCCTTTCGGATCTGCTCAATGAAGAGATGGATAGGTATAAATTTCTCACTTTTCCAGATTCCTGTAATATCGTCCTCTTTCTCTCCAATGCAAAGGAAGTGGAAACAAGTCATGCAAGTAGTACATTGTACCCTAACAGAGCTGTAATTTCTCTTGAGCTTACATTGTCAATAGAAAGTAACAATGTTTCTGTGCTGTTTGACTTTTTTTATTTGCTTGCCTTTCATGGATTTGCTTGGTCTCCCGAGGTATTATTTGGCATGGCACTAGAATAGTATTTGCCACCATTTGGTCTTGTCTTGCAAGTAGAGGTTTGTTCACCCTGTGGAATGTAACACGGGTTCGCAGGCCGCCCTATTGGCCCGGAAACTTGGTCATCTTTATTAGGCTCTTTACCCTTCTGATAATCAATTTGCACAAAGGGCTTTAACCAGTTATCATCATTACTCTTGAAGGCGCAATCTAAGCATATATTTGTAAGCACCTAGTGTATCTTAGAGCAGAATGACCAAGCAACATCTTTCCCCTGTTCAAACACAGAGAATAACTCATCAGAAACCTGCTAACAGGGACCACTCCGGAAAATCATATCTCATACTGTGAAAATAAGTAATGCGGGCACTTGAATACACACTGTTTCAGCCTAGCCCGTAATTCGTGATTCTCATGATGCAGTTCATTCTGCAGTCCTGGGCATAGTTCAACTGACCAGATCAAAATTGGTTTTGTTGAGGTTATCCAACGTTTGTCAAAGACCATCGGTCTCACGTACCAGATTTTCATGTTTGGACTCCATTTCCTTTCGGATCTGCTCAATGAAGAGATGGATAGGTATAAATTTCTCACTTTTCCAGATTCCTGTAATATCGTCCTCTTTCTCTCCAATGCAAAGGAAGTGGAAACAAGTCATGCAAGTAGTACATTGTACCCTAACAGAGCTGTAATTTCTCTTGAGCTTACATTGTCAATAGAAAGTAACAATGTTTCTGTGCTGTTTGACTTTTTTTATTTGCTTGCCTTTCATGGATTTGCTTGGTCTCCCGAGGTATTATTTGGCATGGCACTAGAATAGTATTTGCCACCATTTGGTCTTGTCTTGCAAGTAGAGGTTTGTTCACCCTGTGGAATGTAACACGGGTTCGCAGGCCGCCCTATTGGCCCGGAAACTTGGTCATCTTTATTAGGCTCTTTACCCTTCTTTTTCCCAGGACTATGATGAGATTGCAATCCTCAATTTTTTCTTATACCCTTTTTTTTTACATTTGTAATAGAATCCCGTCTAAAGTTGGCACTACCCGTTTGATTCCCCTGGCACGTAAATGCACAGGTAGCTCTTGGGACATTCTGAGGCATGATCTCTTTGTTACTTGAGAGGGTACAGATGTTTTTCGCTTAGGAGAAGTAACAGAGTTACATGTACTGGACGTATCCTTATCACCCTGCTCGGCAGTCTCTGTCGACTCTAAAGCCACAAGGGTTTGGTTATGGATCTCCACCTGGTTTCCATTACAAATCTCTATTTCAGGATCAGAGGTTTCATTTGCGTATCAGTGTCCAAAATACCAGTGTTCACTGTTCCTAGTAGATAAGCCACGGTATCATCTGCTCTAGTGTCACTTTGAGCACCCAAGAGTCTTTCTCCTGTAGGTTGCACCCTAGACACAGCCATGCTTGTTATATTCCCTATAGTCTGTTTAAGGGTTCAACAAAAATCCAACAGTTTCTTGGTTGACATGTTTTAAAGGGTCCACTGGTGCAGATACCTGACACCCTTAGTGTGCACTCAATGCCACTCATGGAGTCTATCACCAAAATATAGCTTCTGGTGGTTGTCTTCAAAACAGTAGGTGCTAACAGATTCCAGATGCCTTTAGAAATAACATATCTTGTCCGAATGGTAATCTGATATAACAATCCAGTTAAATTTAGGGTTTTCAGAAAGCAAATACTCGCGCGAGTGGTAGCATTTGATGCATGAGCACGAGTCATTGAATGTAGCTACAGCACAAACAAAATAGAAGTTGGCATACCACCTCTGCTTAAAATTCTAAAGCTTTTGCTTGTGGTTCATTAAATGTACCTGCATCACAAACCTGTAGATAGAAATTGGAATGGCATCTCTACCTATAATAGTTTTGGAGATATTCAACATAAATTTTTCCAAGTGCCTCTAATCAGCATAAATTAAAATTCTGCAACTTTTGTTCGTGGTCCGTTGGATGTGCCTACATCACAAACCAATAAAAAGAAGTTGAAATGGTATCTCTACCTATTATACTTTTCAAATACCCTCAATTTATATTATTTTAAATGCATTCAAACGTCTTCATAAAAAGGCACGACCTCATATATGGATCTAGCATCATACCAAATTAGAAGTTTTTAAGTGTAACCGTGTCTGCAAAAATGGTCGGACAAAATTGCTGGGAAAGAAAGAAAGAAAGAAAGAAAGAAAGAAAGAAAGAAAGAAAGAAAGAAAGAAAGAAAGAAAGAAAGAAAGAAAGAAAGAAAGAAAGAAAGAAAGAAAGAAAGAAAGAAAATAACTGATCAGATACTACAGTACTTTTGAAGAACAGGTTTCATTTCACAGGTTACAAGAAGAAAAAGAAATATCATAAGTCTTTCCTTTACATGCTTGAACAAGTAATCATGGTGACAATGATTCAGGTGTTTAATTGTCCTACACTCCAGTTCTGTTCTGTTTAGTTATGAATCCCATATGAAAAGTTGTCAAAGCAGTCATTATGGACTGGAAGACTGTTATGCTTTCAGTGGTCCACCCAACTGAGTCCTCACCCTACCCAGAGATCCAGTGGTCTCTTGGGACCATGGGCTTACTGAGATAGCAGTGCACAATGTTCTCCCTACCACATGTATAGATGTAGCACTGCAGCTTTGTGATGGGGGTCCTTCAGTTGTTTGGGCCTTAGAGATCTGCGCAAGATGAACAGTGATACTCTGTATTTTGTGGAGAACCTAAGTTATTACACAGTTGTTGGGAGTTTTTTCTCCTTTGCTGTGCACAAGACCTGAGCTCTGAATTGTACCATGGATAGTAAATTGCCCAGGAGAGAGGTCCTGACTGTGCAAGCTAATTAGTTAAGCACGCCAAATAATTTTATTACATCATGGAGGTAGACCACATGTTATGGTCGAAAGGGGGTTGTGTACTGAGCAAAGTCTGCAAGATATTCAGTCAATGTAGCATAAATTGAAATTCCTTAACTTTTGTTTGCATGCCGTAGGGGTTGCCCATGACACAACCCATGTACTGACCTGAAAATGACACCTAAAATTTGCTATTTCAAATTGCAAGCGTAAGGAGCCAGTTTATGCCCTGGGGATATATTTCTGCGAGAGACTTTTATTCACATAGATGGCCATAATACACCCTATATTTCTGACTGGCCCCTCTGTATAGCCAGCCACCAAAAAGGCTGTGAGGTATAGAGAAATTAACAGGTATATGCCCCGTAGTTGCATGTCTTGCTTTTCATACATATGAAGTTTCTTCTTCAAGTCAACACTTCAAAGAGAAGAATTGACTTGTTCAGGTTTTAGCTGACTCCACTTACAGAGAACCTGTTGCCTGGCAACCCTTCTATTCCCTGAACTGCACCTTTCAGCCAACGAATGTCACTAGCTACCAGACCAGACCAGTGTGTTGCTCAGCAAACTTGTCACACCCTGAACTGAATTTTGTGCCACCAAATATCCCTAGCTACCAGACCCGTTTGTGTGGGCTGTGAATATTGAAATGGCCTTAATTTGCATAATTTCCAAAATGTTCACTTCTTTTTGTAAAAAGACCCAACTTCATATATGTATGGATCTATAATTGTACCAAGCTTAGAGTTTCATAGTTTAATATGGTCCGAGAAAATTGCCAGACAATATTGCTGGTAAAGTAGAAGAATGGGAAGAGTAACAAGAATAAAGAAACCCAACATCAACAGAATGTCTGTTTTGGCATACAGACATTATGAAGCATATGAGACGTGCACACTACTCTCAACTGGGGCACTCTGCAAGCACGTCGACTCCAAAACCAAGTCGAGATTTTGTATTGTATACATTGTAGTCTTATCTAAATCATGTTTCTTCTGGTAATAGTGTGTCTATAAACTATATACGCCTCCTCTTCCACCCGTCCCCGTCAAATCAAAGTATGGATAGCCATAGTTTGTTTTAGATGGCCTGGGTCTTGGGTGGATTGTTATTCCCGCAGCATGTTTTCACAAGCCACCCATGTCTGGAGCCCATTTCCTGCTGCAGCTGTAATAGTGTGGCACGCCACCCGTGATTGGAAGTGTACACAAATAGTATCACACTCTTCCTTGAAACTATATTTTGAGCTCGTCACCTTGCATTATGTCACGTATATCACCATACATATATATTTTTTCACCTCCTTCCTTGAAACTATATTTTGAGCTCGTCACCTTGAATTATGTCACGTATATCACCATACATATATATATATATTATCCCCTTCGTTGAAAGTATATTTGGAGCTCGTCATCTTGCATTATCTCACGTATATCACGATATATATATATATATATATATATATATATATATATATATATATATATATATATATATATATATATATATATATATATAATTTCGTTGATAAGCAATATTGTATGCACGACCCTAAGACTTTAGCAATGGAAGATATTATATCAATCAAGAATCAAGTTTGCCCAGCAGTTTATAGAATAATATATATGGTTAGGCACGGACAACGGACAAATGGTTTCAGTGGCTGTGGAATAAGCTAACACAACAAATTTAAACGTTCAGTGCTAGCTTTAAAACTCCAAATGAAGAGACGGTATAATTATTCTGAATAATTCAAGTCTTAACATCGGAGAATTTTCGAACCAATCCTGTCTAGATACCTGGCAGACTATATGGTGTCCGACCTCCAGCAGTGCTCAAGAAGGCGAAATCCGAACAGTACACCAGTCTTGGTATCATACATAAAAGTGCTTTTTTGACCTAGTTCTTGACAAAAATATTTGGAAAATGGGTGGTCAAAATTAGTTTATTTTCCATTTAGATGACTGTAACGTCGCCTGCTTCGGTGACGGTATTGTTGCAAAATTTTGGTTTATTTGAGTCTGCTGCACTATACCATGTTGGAAGCTTTCTTTCAATGTTGCCACTGGGTCACACAATGCAATAAAACTTTCAAACAAGAAAACTACGAGATCATCATTTTGTTCATCTGAACTACCAATAGTGCACCCCGCCAAGTTGAAAAGAATCTGGCCAATGGCTTTAAAATAAACGGGAATCTATATTGCTGGTTCTGCTTATAGCATGTCCCCTATTAATTGAGACCGTGCCAAAGTACATTCCTGCTGGGTTCGATGAGAATATTAACTTGTGGCCGCTGGGGAAGTCCAAAGTTGCAAGTACACACATGAGGATACTGCTACTATACTAGTGCTACTATTAAAAATGATAATAATAATAATAATAATAACAATAGTAATAATAATAATAATAATAATAATAATAATAATAATAATAATAATAATAATAATAATAATAATAATAATAATAATAATAATGAACGAGACAAAAAAGATTTACTTGAGAGCAGATATGTTTTGTCTTTAAAATTAGAAGCTTTTTTGTTCACTTTTTGAGAAAAGTACCTTGAACATAATACTATGAACTAAATTTTGATTGGCTGTTTCAGCTACTATAGTTTTAAAATGGCCAAGCATATAAATCTTAATAAATATGCTTAATTAGCTATAATTAAAAATGAATGTTTATGACTTTCATTTTCATTTTATTCTTTGCGCCCCTAGCATATACCTATGATTTGAAATTCATTGACACCTCTTTTCCTGATACGTTTGACCAAAAATATTTCTTAACAAAGCAAGTGGGTGTGTTTGGCCAGAAAGGTAAGAAATTCAGCATACTTTGTCTTCGATAAATGCAGTACAACTCATAAGTTTTGGTCTGACCAGGCTAGCCTATAAACTTCCTTGCTCGCATTTATAGCATTGACTTCTCGTGCAATTGGCGAAGATGGCGTACCATTGGTGGGCGGTATTTGTGTAGAAGTAACAGTCTTGCATGCTAGCCAGCATGCTGGCCAAATTCGCACCGTGCATTTGGTAGGCTAGCAAGGCTCCTCATTGGGTAGATTTGATCACGTGTCGCCCACTGTCCAATAAAATTCGTTGTTCACCGTCAAAGTTCTCTATGTACATGTATCATGTCTGCAATGTTGGGAATGTGAGAAAGACGTGTTCACGCAAAGATTATTGGACGAAGATGGTTAATTTGTACATCATATTTTCACAAAAAGACTTCGACCGAACAAATCTAGGTACAGACAAAGGCAGGACTGAGAAGTCCTTACTGAAGGCAAAGAAATTGAGAAATTCGCAGATTAGTCACTGTGCAGCAAAGATAAATTTGCGTGTGTTGTTGATCGCCGTCTCCAATGTGTCACGTTGTTATTGATGTTTTTAACAAAATTTTGTAGTTTCAATTTTATTAAAATGTTTCAGTGCAACAAATCTTTATGACAGAACGAGATAGGAAATTCATGATCGAAGGACGAAAAAAAGATACGTATAATGCGGACAACCATGTCCGGAAGCATGCCTGTGCACACGCGCCTGTGTTGCGCGGCCCGTGTTTTTTTTGCTACAAAAAAAAAAAAAAAAAAAATAAACAACAAAACACAAAAAAACAAAAACAAAAACAAAAAAACAAAAAAAAAAACAAAAACAAAAACAAAAGTAAAAGAAAAACTTGTGAAGCTGGGGGGTGGTCAATTTTATGCAAGTCAGGTAGCGAGCATGTTGACCATGTCCATGCTCAAAGTAGGCAATGGCCACGTGTGTTTGGCCAATCGCATCCGAGGGCACAGCATTGTGCCATTCGAACCCGGAAATGAATTTACGGATTACCGGCCTGTGCCATTGCTCTATTGATCATCCTTCGCCCGATGCGATCACGTGAAGCGTTCTGCTGGCAAAACTAGCATTAGTTTCACTGGCGCAAATGAGAAAAAAACGATGCTAGCAATGCAGACCAAAAGTCATGGGCTGTACTGTTCTGGGAGTATTTCAAACTTAAAATCTTAAATATCGTCAAAACTATGATTGATAGAGGTCTGGTTCCAACTGCTGATGGTACATTACAAGTATGCTGCCTCTGACGTAGGATATACAAACCTTGTAGCATTGGAAATCATGCTGACTAGAGACATTTCACATTTTAAAACTTGAATACCATCGCAAGGTATTCTCAGATATACACACAAATCCTGGATCTAGGGTCCCGGTAAAAACGTGTCCTGGTCAAAACATACCGTCCTTCAAATGTACCTTGGGTATGTTTTGACCAGGGCACGTTTTCGCCATTGAAAAGGTACCCTCTAAATGTCAAAACGTATACCCTGTAAATGTTCCTTATTTTTTTAACTAATTTTTCTTCAGTTGTGTTATTTTTGCCGTCATAGGGCTTTCAAAATAGACCATTCATTTTAAAAAATCTGCATATAGGCCTACAGACATGAAAATGTCACGATTTACCATTGAAATCGATGGGAAAAGGCCCTGTCTGAAGAAGTATGCTGCTACACTATGAAAAGGTTGCATTTGCTCATGCCAGTTGTGTATTTCTATATTTAATATATATGCCTGTATATGCCTGGATTTCTAAAGTTACGGCATTTAGACTCGTTTAAATGAAATTTTATGCTATTGCAATATGGAGTCGGGTGTGTTTCTGTCAGTCTGGCTAAACACAACAGTCGGGATTTGCACATATTTCTTCTCGCCATATCACTGTACGTTATACATATTGTGATTTATTGGAACTTTGTAGAATTGTTGACATCTGTCCCTGGAATTGTTAAGATATGACGAAGGAACGCGGGGTGTTACTAACAGTGACATTGGCAGTCGGGTTAGGAGGTTAGGTGTTAATCCCCGCAAAGTCACCTTGTCAATTCAGAGGGTTCATCTTTATTCTGCCGTTAAATGTAGAACAAGCGAAATAATATCATTATAATCATCAGACTGTTTTGTTTTGTTTTGTTTTTTTCTTTTTGTTTTGTTTTGTTTTGTTTTGTTTCATTATTGGTTTTTAAGTCGAAGGTGGGGGAGGGTGGAAGCAACCCCCCCCCCCCGTTGCTTTGGGACCCCGCCTAATTTTTCCTCCAATTTATGGTCCAGTTAGGTAGCAGAAGGTAAACGTCACGATGGGAAATCATCATAGCTACTCCATTAACGATTTTGAGATCAAGACTTTCATGTAATTGAGCCTTAAGGTTGTCGCCCCTAAAAAGGGGAAATCTGAGAAATTTGAAGAACAAGCCAGCATCATATCAAGACTGATTAAACGATAATTTTACTTAAAGCTCCATGCCTAGGAAATTCACAAAAAATGTGCATGGGAATCATACACAACATTATATATAAGAAAAAATATCCAAGGTAAAAGTGTGTTATTATAGGGTTTGATCGGAAATGTTTGTTTTTTAGGCTTCTTTGTGTTTAAATTGGCATGTGCATAGTTCATGGCCATATTAATCCAGTCACTTTTCAATATACTTTCGATATAAACTTACACATAAGAATATGTCGGCATTAAAATACAAATATATATATATGTGTATATATATATATGTGTGTGTATATATATGTATGTATGTATATATATATATATATATATATATATATATATATATATGTATATATATATATGTATATATATATATATATATATATATATATATATATATATATAAAGAACATTTACTGGTTACGTTTTCACCAGGGTACGTTTTGCCACGGAACCCTTGATCCATTTATACGTGAAATCTCTCTACGGTGGACAACTTTGGGGCCAGGAAAATGTCTCCACGTTCGAGAGGTACCCACTGCAGAAAGGGTCAGCTCTTTTGGCTAGTCTGGTTGAGTATATTTACACGTATATATGAAAATAAACATTCTTGGTATATGCATTTACAGTGTTGTCTGTATTTCATAGTCAGGCGATAAATGACTACGTGTAATACATTACTGTCCTTGTTTCTTCAGTTCATAAAGATCAGATACAGTCACTATAGTACCTATAAGAACAGCTCTTATCTTACCAGTTGCAAGAAGGAAAAAAATAAAGCCTCCCAGTGCAGGTTTGAGCAAGTTAATAAGATGACACTTATCCGCGCACCATTTTTTCCACACTCCAATTTTGTGGTCATTATATACACAAAGTTGTCAAGACAGTGATTGTGGACCGGGAGACAGTTGTGCTTTTATAAGTATACCCAACTCGGCACTAGTATGTATGACGAGTGAGTCTAACGAGACTCTCTTATGTCAATTCTACTAACTGCTATTTGTAAAGGGCAGCCAGAGATCGCCCCGGGCACAATGCTTCTTCACCAATCAGCGGCATGTAGCTAGCATTATTGTAGTGGGGCCACTCAGTTATTTGAGCCATAGAGATCTGAACAGGAAGATATTCTCTGTATTTTGTTGAGAACTTTTTAGTTGTAGTTTGTGAAATACCGCACTGCAAAGTTGAAAAATTACCTTGTCAAAGAAAAACACGAGTAAGTCGACTTCTTTCAACTTTACAGATCTATATTTCCTAAACTAACCAAGATATCCAAAAAATATAGAAAACTTTTTGGGATAGTATTGTTTGGAATCGAACGAAGCCATTTTAACAGTTTTATCATTTGTTTCATGGAAGTAATAGACGAAAACAGCATAAAATCCAACCGTTCAGGTCACTGTGTTTTTATTGAACAATTAGTCAAGGACAATGATTGATCTTTGCATGTATCTATAGTTCACGATTATACTAACCCAAAAATATATACTTTAGCTGTCTTTGCATCAGTAAGTAGTACTTTATCAAGCTGTAATTGGTTTTCTTCAAAAACAGTCGTATGTTTTCAGAGTTCATAAGGATTATCTTGAAACACAGCAATTTACATGCACGAAGTTTTCCATGACCAGCAAATGTGCAGACCGTCTGACAGGCAGTAAATCTGTGCAGGCCAAAAAATGTCAACAGAAAAGTCATGACTAAATGAATTCATGATCGTTGTCATAGTCATGTACTGCAAGTTATTATATGTACAGTTCCACTTTGAAATTGCATGCCACTTCAAATGCTGGTAAAATCAAGGTACATGATAAATACACGTGTCCTCTGAAATGATAAACACAGCTTCACATCATACCCTTGCAGTGTGGTTTACATGAAGCAAGACACGTGCCCACTTCTTCATGAGTTACATGAAGCCCCAGCATTTCCTTTATGCGGTCTTCTGTTAACATCATACCGTACCGTCTCGCATGTTGTAACCAACAATGTCATAGTTCTAAATCATTATTTGCTATAATGATTTAGAACCATACAGTTTTTTTCAGTGAATGGTACGGAATAGGACTTTGCTCTTAGAATATCGGACTCGATAGTGTTCAAACAGTACATGGACTTACAGATTTAGGTTTTTTAAGTTTCTCTTTGTATTAAATTAAAAATAATGAGCTACTGTATATGTGCACCAGTTAATTCCGATAATTCACAAGGAAGGCATAAAAAATCTTGTGTGTAGAATTTCGTCGATTGCTGATCTATGTGCCGTCCAACAATGTCTGTGAACTCGATGCCACTTTCGACTATCTGTTGTCCCGTTCAGCATTCGTTTTCGAAGAGAACTTTTCGTTGCCAAAGATCATTGAACAGGCACAAAAGGATTATTCAGAACTGCATTGATTCATATATTGCTAGCCTAAGCGACGAGGATCCCATGTGCAAACAAGTTGCAAAGCAGTTTTCAAGATAATCTGCATCCATTCAGTAGATATGTTTTTCTCTTGTTCATATGACTAAAAGTTTTTCTATGAACTTTCTTCTTTTGGGGTAGAGACTCGAGTCTTTATTCTCTGAAAACAGTCTAAGTTCTCTTGCCAATATCTCTTGGGTGAAGCAAATCTAATTCGGTATCAGGTGGGGTTAGCTTCGCATTGGAAGGCTCATTATATTTGATTGATCCCGACGACCGAAGGGATAGATCCAGTTTTCTCCATCATATCCTGCGGCCTTTGTACAGCCATACCATCCCCTTTAATTCCTGGCTGGCTGCTGCTGATCAGTCGGATGAATCATAGTTGTTGTGATGAACCATGTGTTTCAGTTTACAAATTAAAAAAACACACACACAGACACACAGACACACACAGGGGAGGAGGAGGAGGAGGAGGAGGAGGAGGAGGAGGAGGAGGAGAGAGAGAGAGAGAGTACCTTGTGATCGCACGTGCACTTTGGTAGAAACCTTTACTCTCACCAGGAGTCTCTGTATCTTTATACTTACTGCCTTCTCAATAATGTGATCTATTGGGACTTTGGTAAATGGAATGTTTACTCCAAGCTAGACACATACTCCATCTGCTGCTCCCTATCTACCTGTTTCAGGATAACCATTTGGTGAAGTCTCTATTTCTAACAGATAAAGCTGGCAGGTAACGTGAGTAATTGAGGTTCATGTATGGTAAACACCAGGGAACCATAGCATAAACTGAAGTAAGATAAAGCTCCCAGAATCCCACTCCTAACGCTCGCAACAACCCCCCCCCCCCCAACGCATACCCACATATCACAAGCAGAAAGCTGACAACTTGCCATTATCATTCCTAAAGTGTGTAAGATTTTTTTAAGGTTTACAATATGCCTACAAATGTGTCTTGTCCAAGATTGTCACACCGATCCCAAATTCGGGTTATTAATTTTTTTAACAAGTGCCTCCGGCTGTGCCCAGGTAACAAATTAAACTGACATCAAAAGAGGCAATGTGTAAAAGGGGCAAGAACATACATTTTCAACATGTTTCAACCAATGTCCAAGCTACCGAAGGCCTAACAAAAATAAATGTGTGTTTCCGGTAACCGGACAGATCACACTAAAAAGGCCCAACCCTAAAATTAATGGAACAAAAAAAGTATTTTTAAGCCGCCCTTCCCTAATAAATACTGGTCGACCCAGGCCGGTGCTAGAAAGTCAGTCAGAGATCCAAGTGGCCCGAAAAGTCCGTAATGTAATTTTTTCAGTCGCCCAAATGTGACCTTCAGGGCCCAAAGGGCCGAAGGCATGTTAAGGGGATGGGGGGGGGGGGGGGCGCTCTCCGCCCACCCCCACCCCCCCACCCCCCAACGAAAAAAAATTGAAATTGAGCATGCAAAATGGTTTATCTGGGGAGTTTCGAGTATCTTGCCTTCACATGGTTTACGAAATCACAACATTTTAGTCATTATTGTACTGATTAGGCTATTTACCCTCAGATTGATGAAAATTAGCAAAACTTATTAAAAAAATATTTTTTGAAAAAATCGCCATGCTATCAATTAAGATAAGACAAATTTCGCATTCATACACATAATGCTTTAGAAACGTTTTTCACACATGTTATGTTTATTAATTCCTGGAAAATTAACAGATAAATTGTCCTGCAATTAGTAAGTTGTGTATTTTCTCTACAAAAGCAAGAAGAGAAAATACATTCAGATAATCGCTAGGCCTGAATGTACTTAATTTTTATCACTGAATGTTGATTGATAATATTTTATGCACACATATGCCAGGACGGTGCAATATAAGTGCTGAAAGCACACCAAACTATGATGCATGAAATGGGAGTACCAAATGCATAGGGAATCTTGCCTTGGCTTATTTCCATGGAACATGAAAACAGCAGAAATGCAAGTATGAAATCGGAAAAATATTAAGTTGCTTTGCACAGGTTTGTAACTGAAATGCTTTAATTACTTATGAATTAAAAGATTGATCTAAATTTTCAATAAATTAATATATAAATAAATATACGCACCAAAGGCGTAATTATTAAAACTCCAGAGACCAGCTATATATATAAATTGCAGGTCCCCGATAACACTAAGATACTGAAACTATAAATGTATGAAGCGGTCCCTCTCCAGTACTCCCATCTCATGCATCAAGAATCATTTCACCTTATTTTTGAAAATGTCCTTACATTCACTCTCTTTGATAGGCCTATACCCCGCAGGTTCAGCATGGAAATAGGTATAATCATGGTACAGTAGTACCTGCAATTACCGACCCCAGTCCCCTCCTGGTCAAAACGACCAGATTTCCTTGGCACGGGCGCTTTTGCAATGTTGAATGACCTGACACACAAGACCACGGTGCCGTCTAATTGCAGCAGCAAATTTACATTCCCTGCATCATTTTCTCAATGAACTTCTTAACATGAGAAACGCTTATTTTGGCTAAATTCTGCAGCATTTTTCAAGAACTGGGATGCAAAATTTTGTCACAATGCTCCAGTTGGACAACTTTAGACCAGCTGCAACACGCGACCTACCAGCAAAATCACCCCACAAGCAACTACCAATAAAAAAAAAGGTAGTTCAAATCAACCGTAAAGACAAAGTTAACAGGAAAGCTGGCCAACGTGTGCCGTTACTTTGCAGTTAAGTCAACTCAAACACAGCACTTTATTTCAACTTGTCTGGACTGTCAACTTGGGCTGAGGAAAAAGAATAGCTGCTGCATATAGCCACGATGGGTGTGGTATCTTCATGTAGTATTGCTAGTTTTCAGGTGTCCGTTTTCCGAGATACCAACGCAAACAGTCGTCAAGGTTTTCTTAAAAGATGACTCACAATCTTAACTTCAATTTGCCCCGTCGGTTGTGTCTGAAGTAGTTATCATCGTTAGTTGCAACATGAAGGCATGCAGCACACACATTGAGCGCCCATTTAAACATGGTGCAATGCACTGTGGGAAAGGAAAATCACAGTGAATCGTGGCCACGTGTTTTCAACAGGGTTCCAGGTGTCCGTTCTCTGGGTTACTGGGGGGAAAAGTCGTTAAAGTGCTTTGAAAACATGACTTACTATCTGCTGGCTCGGTTTTGTCTGAAGCAGTTATCATCCTTAGTTACAAATCCAAATGCAACACAGCAGGCTCGAGCGCCATATTGAACAAATGCATTAATTGCGGGACAGTCTCACAAAGGTACACTTGATTTGGATATCAAAGTGAATCACGGCCACAGCATATATGTCATCATTGATGCTCTGAAATAATTACAAAATATATTCTTTTGGTTTAAACATATTTTATTCGAAAAACAATCGGTCAACAGGCACAATGCCTATATTAAGACCTCTTGTACATAAAGTGACAATACATACATACAATGTTGGACTGCCAGATAACATATAGATACACGCACAGTACGTTACAGACAGCAGACAGTGAAAGGGAGAAGGAGAAGAGGCTATTGGGCGAGTATGTGTTAATTTGCTTGTCCATATCTTAAACTGGCGACGAGATCTGTATAAATGTAAATTATAGTGAGAGGTACCTGCTTGAAAGCTTTACTGAGGTTGACTAATCCTTGAATCTTTCCGTAGATTTAATATAACAATGTACTGATCGAAAAATGTCATAATTTGCGTTTTTGTTGCCACCTGATATTCCGTAAAGTAATGTTTTTAGGTTGAAAGGTGCCAAAGATACAATTTCAGTTTGAAGTTTGTCCCTTTGGATGGTATATTTGCTGCACTGAAAAAAATAGTGGAAGTAGTCCTCAACAGAATGACCACAGGAACAAAGTGGTGACATTATCAAGCCCATTTTGTACAAGTCAGAATTCAGCTGGCTACAACCCATTCTTATCCTGGCATGTATAATGGCAATTTTTCTTTCTCCAAAGTAAAATAATTCATTTCTTTTCGGTGTACTTTTGCTTAATTTCCGTTTGAAGTCGTCAACATTTTCCGAATTTTTTATTGATCTTGAAAGAAGATTCCATTCACGGATAGTAGATGGGAGAAAGGAGTTGTAATGTATGTTTTTTCTAGCAATAGGAGGTGTTATGGTTTGTCTGGATCTTATGTTATATGCATTTCTTTCTCCCGCTGTCTGGGGAACTAGGTCACAGAGGTAGGCAGGAGCAAAACCATTTACTATTTTGAACATGAGAACTAATTTTTGTTTACGTCTTCTTTCGGAAAGTGTTTCCCAGCCCGTTTCTTCATATATTTTACTGTGACTTGTTCGACTCATTGCTCCTGTTACAACCCGGGCTGCAGCCAGTTGAATACTTTCCAGGAGATCCCTGTCCGATTGTGTGCATCCATCCCAGACCACGCTGGCATATTCTAAACAGGGCAGAATGAAAGAGAAGTATAAAGATTCCAGCGCCCGTCTGTTCAATTTGTATTGGAGGCTTTTTAGAATACCTACTAATTTCCTTGACTTTACAGCAATCAAATTTATGTGTGATGCCCACGAGAGGTCGGCAGAAAAGATGATGCCAAGGTGCTTATGATGTTCAACATTTTCAATATTTGTTTCTTGGAACATTAAGTCAGGGTGATCAACAGGTCTCTTTTTACGAGTAAAAAGTAATGATTTGGTCTTTGCTGGGTTGAAACTGACCAGCCATTGTTTTGCCCAATATTATTATTATTCTTTTGGTTTCATATATTATAACCCTCTTCCTACCCCTACTCGGCAAGATTGTCCCAATGCTCATTTACAAACCATTGGCATTGGGTGCAGAACTCCCTATTTTCACAATGGCAGCCAAGTCGATTGGATATTTTCAAGAGGTAGCATCCAAAATATATGTGATTAGTGTTAAGGGAAGGTTAATTTGTCGAATGAGTGTAATATACAATACATATATAGTGGGACTTTTCCAGAGTGAGCATTACCTGAAAATGTAAATACAACGACAAACAGTGACCAGTTGTAGGCCCCAGGAATAGTATTTTGTGTCAGACATTGAAGTTGCCCTGAGGCAATGGAATAAGGGTCAGCAATAGGCTGAGTGCCAAGCGCCCCACTGCGTCAAAGACGAAGCTCAATGGAGAAGGTTGCCCCGATAGTGGATACAGGTCCGAAAGTACTGGCGAGTTTTTATATAAGTGGTAATCAGACTTGTATTCTTGAGTGCAATTTTTTATTCAAAACCCATGGTGACAATTTGCGGGGAACCTAGAATTGACAAAAAGATTATTATAGAACCACTCGGTCAAAAACAATTGATAAAAACAAAAACAAATTACACCATCCAAGTCTCAAGAAGATCCAGGCAACGTGATTTCCGACCATTTGAAAGTTTGTGGACCCAACCAATAATGAGCAACAAATGATGGCAAACTG
Organism: Hermodice carunculata; assembly: GCA_964020975.1. Lineage (NCBI taxonomy): Eukaryota > Metazoa > Annelida > Polychaeta > Eunicida > Amphinomidae > Hermodice > Hermodice carunculata. The sequence goes on along the minus strand of OZ026614.1, from coordinate 80,988,785 downwards.
CTCATCTTAGTGACGAACGAGCTAGCAATGAATTTAAAACTGGACAAAGACATATAATAACATTGCTTGGTGAGATTTCATCCGGATGATTTCTCTCCTTTAACAACATCATCACAGGCGCCTGTGCTGCAACAGCGGCTGAGCGGTTAAAACGGAAAACTTTATTGAAAAAAGGTGCAAACAATATGTGTTACAAGTGAAATACATGAAAAGATTGGGAGTGAGAAAAAAATGCAGAGGATTATCTCAAATGGTAAAAAAAAAAATCAACAAACGCAAGTACATGTAACCTGTGAGCTGAAACGGACAATACACGATCGTTACGGTGACCCTAGGGATGACGGACCTAAAAGTTCGACCCGGATCAGTAATGCGAACGAATTGAAGGAACACGAAAATAGGCAACACCATGTGGATGCGTTCAATGTCCCAGAGCGTGAACAACATAAACGTGCAGCGAGGAAAAACCTGGCACGCACTCAATCAATAAATTGCACGGAGGTGTTCTTGAAACCAATACCTGAGCTTACTCAAGCTATACCCGCCTGGGCTGAAAATGTTTCTACAACTCCCCCCCCCCCCCCCCTTTTTTTTTTTTTTTTCAGCATTATTCTTGAGGTAAGAGTCTTTGAAACTGAGGAGACAGCATCCCTTTTAAACATCAAAGGTCCTAACTAAGGGCATGCAACTCTGAGCCATTTGGAACAACAAAGCGGCGTGCTGCGCCAGAAAACTATATTGCCATGATGACGTAACTGTAATATAAGAAAATGAACACGAGAGACATGACACGTCGAGACAATGGTAAAAACATTGCACCAACTCAGATTGAAAAAGATCAAGATTTCAGATGGAAAATGCAACATAGCTAAATGGCTGATCAGAAACAAAGTAATAAATATGTGCATGAGACCCCGACAGAATGGTAGGCTTATAGCAAAACGTTAGGCCTACCTAGTCAGTGTGGTAATGTTGACAGTTTACTAAATAAAAGAACATGAACTTTTAGACATTATGGAAACTGAACAACCAGACGACTGGGGAGGGGGGGGGGGCGATTCTACTGATATGTGTTATTTTGTCGTTCATCCAACAGCAGTCCTGAAAATAACCAAAAATTAATGAAGCCACACACAGTGTACCCTTGGAAGACCACCGGCGGTCATCATTGCAGTTTTCCTGAAAGAAACTGGATAGATGGATTACTGAATTCGTTATATCCAAACCAAAAAGCAGGCCCGTAACCAGGGGGGGTTCGAGGGGTTCAATCGAACCCCCCTTTTCAAACGACCCCCCCCCCCCCAAATAACATTGTGAAACTTATTTAAAGCCAGCCACCTAGTACACAGGTGCAGTGAATGTTGATCATTGGCGCCCTTTTAATATCGCCGCTTTGCCTCATAGATATTTATCATTTAAAACGTCATATTCTTCAAAATAAAATATACTCACGATTGTGGAGCTCGTTTCTCATGTTTTAAATAATTTCTGAGCTTTGACTTGAAGCTACGCTGTCCTTTTGAATGGTAAAACGTTTAACTCTTTCAGGCTCATCCCCGTATTAAAGACTGAGTCAACAGCTATATAGTGCACTTTGCAGGACACAAACTTGAAAACTGTTGATCCAGTCTCGTGCATTACATGATTAAAAGCCCCGCCGAAAGCTGTTGACTTACCGTTAGTGGTAGAAATGACATGTTGGTATTCGTTGGAAAGGTCTTTTAACGAGGAATACAAGTATGAAATTGTTATATTGATATTGTATCATCACTGAGGGTCCGTATATATACGGACTCAGACTGCAAAGTGTTAACTTGATTCTTCATGATGAAAGGCATAGCCTCTTTTCTTTACGATGGAAGCCATAACTCATTTCTTCATGGTGGAAGCTACAACTACTGTGTTAATTTGAGAAAAACTTAGGAAAAAATTCTCTTCATAAGCTGTCCTCGGTACATGTGACAGCAATGTGATTGTCACTGTGTGTGAAATGTATCTCAAAATTCACAAGGCAGTCTGGGACACACAAAAGTACATATTCATATTGATAATATCTGTAGTATTATACTTTATTAATCTAAAAGGATAGTCTATCTCATCAGAATTATAATGAACTAGCCGTATACCCGTGAAAATCACGGGTTTTTTGAAAGAAAGATCAACCGTTTTGATAACATTCATTGTAATGTAGGCTGATTCACTGGGAAATAAAGACAAAAAATAAAATCTCTGATAGTAGTAGGGGTAATCATTATAGCGTTCAAACAAATACAAAATTACATGTAGGCCTACAGGTAGATCTATATTAAGAATCACTCATTTCAAGATTTCATGGAAGACTGTATTTCAAAGTTGTGCAACCAAATAATATTGATTTTAATTATTTTTAATATTAAGTCCTTGTAATCGCTCCCACTGTAGGCCTACATGGAAAATGGAAAGCTGAAAGTTGTGTTTTCCCGCATTTTTTCCAAAGTCAGATTGCGTGGGGGGAGGGGGGGTCTTTTTGTTATGTCCTAGGCCTTAGGCCTACACGTCAGGCGGCTAAAAATGCGTTTTCGGCTAGTGTTCACGTTTACTGTTTTCAATTGGAATTTCAAAAATTATTTTAGAAGCATAGGCCTATATATAACATAAACCTACATGTAGGCCCTACAACTGACCTTTACATAGGTCCTACATTTTCATCAAACAAAATGCAAATAAATTGAATTTGTCAATGAAACCAAGTAATGAAAGATAGTTATTAATGTTGCACTTAAAAAAACTAACTTTATGCAAGAAAATGTATACTATGTGGACAATGATCGGCTATGCACGCAAATTCAGTAGACTTGTAGAGTTCCAGAGCCTAGTGCCTATGTAGGCCTAGGCTTACATGTAGACGTCAGAAACAACTCGCAGCGATGAACGCTAGGTGGCTCTCTATCTACGTCGCTTGTCCTTATATAATGACGTCATTCAAAATACAAAAGATTTGCCCTAAAAATCGATTAATTGCCTATATTTATCGATTGGCCCAACGAAATGAAAAACGGTGAGAAAACCACGCTCAGGGGGCCCAGGGTAACACGTGGCCTGAATTTCAAGGCATTTCATCGAGCAGTTTTAAAGTTTTTCTATACAAAGCTGTGTATTATATATAGATATCACCGAAGTAAATCACTTCAATATTTTTGCCGTGAAATAAGCATATATGAAAGACAGAAAGTAAGGGCAAAACCCCCCTCAGATTGCAGGAAATGCTGTTTTTACGGGTTCTTTTTTGAAAAATTTCCCGGGGGAGCATGCCCCCGGACCCCCCTAGCAGAGCTTCGCGCCTTCGGCGCTCGCCAATGTCACTTTATCATTGCAAAACGAACCCCCCTTTTCAAAGGGCTGGTTACGGGCCTGTAAAGCCGCACTAGGCCTATTTGCGGCAGCCAGATGAAATGCTTGAATTCAGCAACATGTGCCAGACCCCCATACATTTTCATTTTGATCTAGCTTTGAACACACGTGACTGAATTTTGACAAATGAAGAATTTGCGGTGGACAAAGTGAACCACTGTGCACCATTGGAGAAAAGTGATCACCTGAGGCCAGAATTTGCTGTGGTGTGCTATACTGATGCAAAGGCAAGCACACTTAGAGAGTATTTTTTTTAAACAATGTTTGTAGCAAAGAAGGACAGATCTCGTTCCTAGCTTCAATTCTTCAGAAATGCATGTCGATCTTAATGAAATGTTGATCTGTGTGGAAGGGATATTAAAAAAATTTCGTAATGTAAATGTTGGATGCTGCTAGAGGCCTAGTCTTGATGATTCTCACCGACGTGCACTTGAAGAAGTTATGGATCAAACTTGTGGAGTCTCTTCTGAAAGATGCCAATGCAACGCCCATGTAAAAGAAAAAAAGTGCGATAAAACGTGATCGCACAGATCCAGGGAATACGTCGGGTGCAACATATAGTCCCACATACTGTCTACAATAAATCTTGGTAAACTTGATCCAGTCTGCATTATTTGCCACATGATGACTGTCGTGTCTCATTGTCAGTAAATCTATTGACACATTTGTAATTTTCAGTGGTAAAATATAATTTTTCTTCGGACTTTCTTGGGACAACTTTGCACGAAAGTGCGAAGCCCTCTCTGCATTGTCAACTGACAATTGCACTCCTGCGAAAACACCTGCTATGTCGGGGGGGGGGCGGGTAGAGCCCCTAATACTGACCGCTTTGGTCGGTTAAAGGGAGAAAGGCTCAGAAGATATTTACAAGTGTGTTCATGTGACACATCGAAGTAAACAGGAAAAACAGACCCTCCCGAAATCACCTGAAAACAAAGACAAAAATGAATGGGGGCCAAGGAACATCGTGTAATATTTTCCATAGTTTATAACAACAAGAACTGGATCACAAACAAACAAAAATCCAGATTGATGGACCTGCAAAGAAGTCCGTGACATAGAGTGATTACCGAGTCTAAATAAGGGTAGTACGCGAGTTGAATTTACTAGTTAGGAGGTATGCAATGTATGCAGCCATAGATTTGACATCAATAAAGTACACCATGCACTGGCCTTGGGCTATTTGGTAAGAAACACTACCGAAAAAAAAAACCTGTTGACTGATGACCCATGATTTTTTTGGGGGGGGGGGGGGGGGACTTGCGAAGTCATAAATGATCATTTTCATTTGTTTTTGTCTGCATTTCCAAGTGTGGCAATTGCAGCTGATAACCGGATTTACCTTGCCTGCAAGGCAGACCAAATTCCATGTTAGTAAACTTGGTCTGCCCCTCTTTGACAGGATTTTATTTCTAGTAAGGGAAACAGAACTATACTGTGATCCTCTCCCTAGACTGAGGCACCAATCAGGAAGTTCATAATTGTCGCCTAGACCACTAACAGCCTCTGGTCCCTGATGTACTGAAGCCTGTTACCATAGTAACCATACTCAGCCAATTAGAAACTGAGTCACTTTTCCAACGCTAAAACAGTGACCTTGTCAAAGAAGGGCAGACCCCAGCGGAGAAAACAAAATACGCAGCTTGGGTCTTCTTTGGAGGCAAGGATTTTCCTTACATTATCAATACCTACATGAACGAATGACTTATCTGTTCCTTCCCTGTGTCAATATGTGCATATAATACAAATTGACACAGACATATATATATATATATATATATATGTGTGTGTGTGTGTGTGTATATATATATATATATGTGTGTGTGTGTATATATATATATATATGTGTGTGTGTGTGTATATATATATATATATACATATATATATATATACATATATATATATATATATATATATATATATATATATATATATATATATATATATATATATATATATATATATATATATATATAAGGCAATACAACACGAGAAAATCACTCAACCACTGAACAACAAATGATGATTCTACGGTTATTCCCACAGGACTTCGAAATCCTCTTTAGTAGTAAATATTAATAGAAATAATTTGATAGATATGCTCAGATGCCTCAACAACCCTGATATGAACTAAAACTACTTTCTCTTCCAGACATGGACAAAGCCTTTAGCTGGCATTCTGCTGGGATTAGCCAGTCTCATCTGATTAATTAGCATGTGTACAATGCAGGCAGCAGATCAAAGTCTGCAACTCTACCCTGGGTTTGCCTTCAAACCCTGGGTGAAGAGTCCCTATTATTAATAATGCACTGAAACTATCATGCTTTAATACAATTCATATGGTTTATTTGTCAAAATTGTACAAGAAGCAGCATTTAAAGGTTATTGTTGTATCGTGACTGCTGCATTCTGATGTATATTGCTGAAAAGATGGCAGTCTCAAGGCCCCAGTATATGTCATACTTAGACCTACTTTATCTTTTGTTCTGCTGATTTGATCTGCATGATCTTGATATAAAAAGTTCCATTATCAAGTTTCACATAAGCATAAGTCTCAAATTCAAGATATCAATAGCTCGCAATCTCGCGGGTTTTTTTGCAGCATATCCTGGAATCAGAATTTCCACTTCAGCCCACCCAACTGTTCTGGGTACATCTTTCTCAAGTTTAACTAGCGGAAGATATACCCAGAGCAGTTGGGTTAATGACACAGATCACGAGCCAAGGGTTCGCACGAATAGGAAGTACCCATTTTAACTGTGCAAACTGCATGTTTTAAAATTTAGTGAATGACTTTTGTTGACCTTTTTGCTTTCGCAGCCATTACCCTTATTATGGAAGCTAATTTGGCCCTGTTTAATACATGAATTTGCTCTTCTTCCTGCCAAGGTGTTTTGCTGCGGGAAAGGGGCTGCACGGGATCCCAGTTGACATGAATACTCCTATTCCTCGTCATGAGAATGTCCATTGCAGCTCAGATAGTTACTTGTCTATTCTGCCGTGTTCTGCATACCAGTGGTACTTGGAAAAGAACAGTACATGAAGGAACATGACAAAAAACTCTTGACCATTCAGGGTCTTGCAGACCTGAAGCCTTCACCTTGGCCACCAGAGGAAGCAGTTGCTCCGAAACAAGATACATGCGCAGCGAAGACAATATAAACAATGGGGAAGGTACACAAGGAACAATGTCATGACATACCACTTCCTGTTGAAAACGGCTGACAAATAGGACAAGCTAATTTTGTTTATCTCCTAGACGGCAGCATCTGTAAATGTTTGATAGCAGGTATAATTACCTTGTGCTGCCATCTGTTGCTTACCTCTCCCATTCCTTGCTCTAGACCAGGAAGTTCTTGCCATTAACATTCAAGATTAAGACTTCTATGTTCACTGATAACTTATTTACTAGTTACCATCTTCTCAATAGAAATCCCTGGCAGTCAGCCGATTGATGCTCTCAAGTGCCCCGCCAAAAGTACTGTTTGATTCCTGAGAAATCTGCAATTGTTGGAGTACTTTTCCCACCTCTAATATTTACTCTGTGCCCTGGCATCATCCATCTTCCCCCATCTTCGTGTTACAGATTAAAAGTCCATGGCATCATACAACCTCCCTTCATCCATTTCTTCTTTGGATTACGTTGGAAATATACATGGTTCTGGCGCTATATTTCGAGAGTATTTTTCGTGATATCAAACTGGCTTTGCTATATGGAGACGTTTTCAGAACGTAGTTCAATAGAGGCGATAGAGATAGCCACTTTGGAGAGGTTGGCTCTGAGAGACCACAGAGCACGTTAAGTCACTCTGCTCCACAATGCTTAACCACATAATGCAGCTTAAGGGTGCGCATGACAAAAAGTGGCAATTCTACTGGAATATTATAACGAGGAAATCTTTCAAGTGTTTTAAGGGTAAAAGAGATTTCTGATTCTTAGAAATAACTAAGGGTTACTTTCGTTTGCCTTTTTCGCCAAAGGAAATTAGGTTGCTCAGTTGAAGCTGCCTTTTTTTTTGTTTTTGTTTTTGTTTTTTGTTTGTTTGTTTTTTTTTTTTTTTTTGTTTTTTTTTTTTTTTTCAGGCACACAAAACACCAAACTGGTGTCTCTGATAGTGGCCCCGTGCTTCAACTTAATATTTAAGGAAGACAAACCATACGTGGGCAGTTCATAATTCTGAAATTACTGAATCAGTGTGGCATGACAAGCTCTGTGACCTTGATTCCGGGATGGTAGTGTAAGTACCATTTAAGGTAAAGGTTTGAAATCGAAGGCAAAGATGGGTCTATATATATATATATCTGAGAATGTGCACCTGCAAGTTTTCTATAGATTCACTATGTATGGTAATTCAAGAACCTTTTCAGATTAAGATTTGAAATCTGCATAAATAAAAGTGTTGATAATGCTCGTGTATGACACAACTGGCAGGCAATCCCACTTGATTACCACAAAGAGAATGGTAACAAAATGGGCGCGTATAAAGACAGCCATAATCTGTGGACTCAGACCAACATGTGATTTTAGCAATAAAGGTTGCATTTCAAGGTCTTGCATAAAAATAAATGATTGGTAGCTGATAACGCGTTAATATTTCTGTGGTGCCTTCTCATTGTTTCACAACCTTTATTCAGAATTCCTTCAACAAGTATTGAAAATAAACCCGGGACATGGTTACAGGTTTTTTTTTTTTTGTTGTTTTTTTTTCTTTGTTTGTTTTTTTAGTTTAGTTTTGTTTTGTTTGGGTTTTTTTGTTTGTTTTTGTTTTGTTTTGGTTTTTGGGGGGTTTTTTGTTGTTTTTTGTTGTTTTTTTGGGGGGGTTTTTTTTTTTTTGGTTTTTTTTGAGAAGTTTGCTTTTTATCATCATATATAGTAAGAAAGTGAAACATTCCATAGGGGTCAATATTACTAGGGCGTCAAGAAGTGACCACCTCTGTTATCTGGTGCACATGCGCAGCTAGGTTCAAGTGCCATATGACAGGGATGCTTAACTGACTTGCCACGTGGCCTACGACATGTAATTTCTCGGTGTCGAGCACACTACATATTTATTTTGTTGATCAACTGGAACTTTGTTACAGTATCGACATATTAAAGGTAAAAAAAAAACTTTAAAATCTTATCAGTTTCTTGTTAGCACTTTTTGTTCTGGGGTGAAGGGGGTAGATGATGCTTCACATATTAAAGGCTTCCGATATGCTATGTTACCAAGTTACTCAACAAAATATATCACATTCTCAAAAATACTGTTCCAAAGAAGAGGACAGAATTTGCGAGGAAAATCAAAATCAGGCGGAATGAAGGATGAAATGAACATTTCCAATGTCACTTTGAAATATTGAAGACTCTCTTAATATTAATTGCGAGTTCGTTGTTGTCTTTTCAGTCCTGAACCAACAATAACTTCCTTGCGCAGATTTTGTGGTTATTGTATTACTTCCAAGTCACATACTTTTAAAGTAACCACACGTATTGTTGAAAAAAACAACTCCCGACTATATCCCACATATATAGTATTCATATACGTCATTCTTTTTAGCTTTTTTATGTTTTGTTTTCTTTCATTGATGTGTCTTTTTTTCCTTCTATCATTTCTTTGAAATTAAATGATTAAACTTAGAATCAAACCGATCAATTGGTCAAACATAGCATTTATCGTTGCTAGAAGTAGCGATCATTCTTGCATACAAAATTCAAGAATAGTAGACAAAGAGAGAGAAAGAAAAAGAGAGATAGACAGATAAGTGTGTGTGTGTGTGTGTGTGTGTGTGTGTGTGTGTGTGTGTGTGTGTGTGTGTGTGTGTGTGTGTGTGTGTGTGTGTGTGTGTGTGTGTGTGTGTGTAAAAAGGGTGTTTATTTTATCAGCAAGCAGTATCTCAAAAGTATCTCTTCGGTAAAGTTGCATCATGTATATGTACATTATCAATGATACATTTATGATCATTAATTAATAATAGCTTGAACATCATACATTACATCGCCTTTTCCTCCCGGTTAACTCTACGCGAACTCCTTATTTCGTTATCATCACACATGACTCAAAGATACAATCGTTGCACACAAGCACGAATCCCGCCTCTTTGACGCAGGGCTGTGGTGCTCTATGCATGTTTATTTACCATCTTACATGTATAGGTACAAGCAAGTGTAATGGCCTGGAGAAAGTTTGAACACATCTGGGACCAGGTCCTCGAGGGAGGACCCTCGGGAAATCTTTGTGCTTGACAGATGTGTTTCTCCATTCTCGGTTTACCCTATCATGGCGGTGACCAGAACGGACGACAGAATTCTTGTTACTTTTCCATGTAAATTTAATTTGGCAGGCACTATCTTCATGGCACATGGCATGTAAAATGATGGTCTAAAATTATTAACTTACTACCTAACATGTGTAAGTCAAACCTAGGCCAATTTAAAGTGTTATGCGATAAACTCACTCAGAAATGGCTTTTCCTAAGCCAGTGTGCTACCATGGGACACTCCCGGGAAGGTTTTGCCATTAAAACCTTAGCACATGTATACAAAGAGATCCACGCAAGTGGCCATGCAATATCCAGATTAAAAGCAGAGATCGAGAACGATATATCCGGCATAAGCTGTGCCCAAAAAAGCTCCATAACCTTGTACAGGGAAAACCACTTGAGTCAGGCCCAAGCCAAGACGCTACCCAGTGGTACATCCCATAATACCACCAAGAGCATCAAAAGGAAAATAAAATTTACCATTGCTTAGGAATTTTGAAATATGTAGCACAAACATATAAAAACTCATGTTCAACGCAAATTTCTTGAAATTATGAAGATTATGGCCCCGGAAATTCCGATATTACTTGGACGAGTATTAAGTACAGTTTTCCGAGGGGACATTCACAATGTGCTATGAACTCATCCATTGAGGATAAATGCAAAATGTAACCTATGCTCAAAAAGTGAAACCCTCCATCATATATTAAATAACTGTAAAAATATACTTTGCTCATATCTCGAGACACAATTTTATCTTAACTTTAATAATTCAACTGACTGTCTGACCGCCACAGATGACATATTTCATTATACCGTGATGCTTTGTTCTTCCACATGCTGATGAAAAAAATCAATTTTGATTGATGAACATCACAAATGTATTTTTTCACACATGTTTGGTTTTGTCAGTTTCCTGTTACAGGTAAATATTTTTATACCAACTGTAACATTGTCAGACAAAGAATGACACTTCATTATAATGATGAACCCCCTCCCCCCCCCTTCCAGAGGAACACATGCACTACATGGTGTGCCGAATGACTTTTATGATACAGCCCAATTCTTTTGTTTTTCGTTCTTTTCCTACTAACTTTGCTATTTATTTGTTTATCGATACGTTCTTATACTTACTTTTTCAGATATACAACATGAGTGTGATTACGGTTTCATACATACACTTGAGTTGTTTGAGTGGTACGTGGGATACAAAGTCTATTGCTTTACATTATTTCTTTTTGAATGGCTTCTAACACTTTAGAACGGGATGTTCTTACAAATTTTGGTGGTATTTCTGTTAACTGTTTGAATAACTTGTTGGAAAATGTAAAAGATTTGGAAAACTCCATATCTATTGTAGCTGAATTTCCATATATCGAAACCAAAAAAATTGTTGATTATCTCAAGCCTTTGAAAGATACATTTTCAGTTCTAGATTTAAATATTCAATCTATAAATGCTCAGTATGATACTTTTAAAATATTAATTGATGATTTGGCTCAAAATGGTTTTGAATGCAGTGCTATTTGTTTGCAGGAAACCTGGTTGAATGAAAATATGGACAGTTCTTTTTTTTTTAATCTTGACAACTACATGTTAATTCCACAGCCTGCAACATGTAGCACTCGTGGTGGTCTTATTATCTACTTACATAAACAGTTTCAGTATACTGTAAGAGACATTTACACTCCAAACCATAACTGGGATGGTCAATTCATTGAGATTTTTGGTAACGGTATTACACAGAAAATTAATTTGTGTAACATTTATAGACCCCAAGAGATCAAAACAATGACATTGATATTTTCTTGAAGGGTATTACCCCTATAATTGAGTCTCTTACACGTGAAAATGTGATTTAATTATTGCAGGAGTCTTCAACATCAACCTGCAACAGAAACTGCCGCATTAGAATTTGTTGACCGTATTATTAAATTCCTTGACACTGGGAAACCACCAATAAACATATTTATTGATTTATCAAAGGCCTTCGACACTTTAGACCATCAGATTCTCATCGAAAAATTAGCGTACTGTGACATAACTGGCATTACTTTAAATTGGTTTCGTAGTTACCTTACAAATAGAACTCAGTATGTTCAGGTTGATGATGTCTGTTCTCAGGATCTTCATATGACCACAGGTGTCCCACAATGATGCTCGGTCCTGTCCTATTCAGAATTTACACTAACGACATGCATTTTGCCTCATCAAAATTTGATTCAATCCTCTATGCAGATTACACCACATTACTCAACTCTTTATGTTCCTTCACTTTCCCTTCTGGAAACAATATACATGCACAAAATGCATCAGACGATATCAATGTTAAACTAAATAAAGTGTATGACTGGCGAGCTGCAAACAAATTATCCTTAAATATAAGTAAAACAAAGTTCATGATTTTTCATTTTCCCCAACGAAAGCTGGATTTTGATTTAACCTTAAAGATTGACAACACTCTAATTTTAAAGACAGAAGAATTTGACTTTTGGGGATTTAAGAATTCAAGAAAACCCAAAGTGGGATGCTCATGTAAATAAAATAGGAAACAAACTTTGCTAAAGTAAATGGGATCTTGAAGAAAATTAACAAATTTGTACCAAAAAGTTGTCTTTTGCATATTTATAATTCACTGTTTTTGTCAGATTTAAACTATGGTATTATTGTATGGGGATTTTCATATGAATGTATTTCTATGCTTCCAAAAAAAAAGGCTATCCACACAATTTGTAATGCTAATTGTAATGCACATACCGCCCCGCTTTGAAGCAGCTAAATCTATTAAAAATAGAGGATTTGATAAAGTTGAAAGCACTGAAATTGTACTACAAATATTCACATGACATTATTATTTCAAAGGCATTTATCAAATTAAACAACCCCCTCATACCTATTACTTTCGTACCAGAGTCGTGCCTCCCCTCACAATACCCAACAAAGCCAGATCAAAAGATTGCATTAGATACTACATCCCAAGTTTACTTCTCATTACACCTTCCTGTATAACTGACAAAATTTATTCCCATTCATATTACGGTTTTTCTAGTTATATAAAAAAATCTACATGAATGAATACCAAAAGTTCTGTACCCTGCCACATTGTTTTGTATGTAACAGATGATAGCATGTATTGTATTTATTTTTCCTCATCATCCAAAGTTTTGACTGCCCAGTGATTATTTTATTTCAGTTAAGCAATCCATGTGCAAGATGCTGTAAACTAGTTACCCGTTAAAGGTGGCCCCAGCGATAGAGGATCTCAAGCCTTATCTGGGTCATCCTGACAGACTTCTCATAAGCTTTTGTTAGTAATGAATGTACAGTACTGATATTAATTTTCTTGTATTTTGATTTTTCATTGTCAAATAAAACAGTTCTGAGTTAACTTACCAAGTTACTGCCATCAAAAAACACCTGCCGTCAAACAGCAATATATTCGCTGTCCTAACCTCCATAACCCTGGGAACTGAACTCTACCTAGAGACATCACCACAGCCCCGAAACTCCACCCAGTGATAATAAACAAACCCCAACAACAGATTATAATGCTAGAATCGCCTGTACTATTTGAAACAAACATTGAAAATACTCACTAGGTTAAAGTGGACATGTATGCAAATTTAGTATCAGAGATACGAGACAAAAATTTCAATGCACTTGATTATTACCCAATAGTATTTTTGGATCCAGAGGACACATTTCCAAACCCAATGAGTCTAGAATCAAGTCTTTCCTTATAAAAGTCACCAATAGGGTCCATCACATACAATCAAGTAAAACCTGACCTGTGCAAAACTGCACTTCGCTCTTCGTCCAAAGTTTGATGACTAAAGGACTGATCTACACTGTATTACATTTAGTAAGAACATTTCATTGGTTCCTATGACATTTTGCATTGTACAGGTCTTTGTATATAATGAACATATATTAATGCACTTGCTAAAACTGTATTTTTCTATATTATATACATGTAAGGTATACACAATGTATGGAATGTCTATACCTGCTGATGTGCATCCCACAATGCAATGGACACATGTCTGTCTGGCTTGATGTCACCATGGTAATCTTTTCTATGAATGTAATAAGGGTACACACATGTTCGTGTATGTTGTACGTAAAACAAGTGCCGTTCCTGCGTAGTCAATGATGATGATGATGATGATGATGATGATGATATTTACCCCTTAACAACGCAAGCACCGATGAACCGGGTAAAATCTATGGTACGTCCAGGGTATTTAACAAGATATTGGTGAGAAGGGCACCAGGCAGATGATCTATTTGCAATACATACATTTTCATACATGTGACCGATGTACATTGAGAATGTAAAAGGAGATAAAAATAGCCGATCAAGAAATGCTTACGTATACATATACATAAATACATAATGTGTCTAGTGCTGGCGCCTTGGTAAATCGTGACCAGGAGTGGGCGTTTCCGCCTCCAACAAGTCTTGATTCTAACAAGGTGAAGATCTTAATTCTTGAAGTGTCTAACTTTGAACGTACAGTTCTTTCCTCTTGCTTTCATATTTACAACATGCATTCATATAATGTTTGCATGTAAATGACGACTATTGGGGGGGGGGGGGTGACTCGTTAAATTCCCGGTCCTTCTGCAAAACTCCTGCTCCCCTGTGCAGCGAAGCGGAAGACTGTATCAACTGCGTTTCTTTCGACCAATCAAGGAGCGGCATGAGATCCTAGTAAAGCGGTAGTAATCACAGTAGCAGTAGCACTGGTTACTGTAGTTGTAGTGTTGGTCGTAGTAGCAGCAGCATTTGCTGTAGTTGTGATGGTGGTGGTAGTGATAGGAGTGGTAGTGGTAGTATGAGCAGCAGCAGTTACTGTAGTAGTAGTAATAGTGCCAGTAAAAAATAATAGTGGTAATAGTAATAGTAATAGTAGCAAGAGTAGAAGAAGCAATATCAGCAGCAGTTTGATTATTGTAGCTCGATATGATACAAAGAGTGGTTACGACCACGCACGTCCATTGTAGCATTAGTGTTTTTTGGGGGGTGAGGGTGTGGTGGGTATGTTTTCTTTGAGGTTTGGGGGGGGAGGGGTTGGGGTGTTTTGGGGTTTCTTGGTTTGTTGGGGTTTTTTTTTTGGGGGGGGGGGGTGTTTTTGTTTTCTGTCCCATGAGAAGTTTGATAACATTCCGTACAGTATGTTAAAATCAGCCAAACTGTTGACGGCTCACCTGGATTAGAGTTTCTAAGAATAAAGGTTGTATCCCGCATCCCTTTCGATTTCTGCTACATTTTACGAGTGAATAAAATTGTGCTACTCGGGCCTCATCTTGCATACAACCGATCGTGTTTTGGGGGGGGGGGTTTTGTTTTGTTTTGTTTTTTGTTTTGTTTTTGGTGGTTTTTTTTTCGTTTTTTTTTTTTTTTTTTGCTTTGTTTTGTTTTTTGTTTTTGCTGTTGTTTTTGTTTTTTTGTTGTTTTTGTTGTTTTTGTTTTATTTCTGTTTTTGTTTTTGTTTTTTTCCTCTTTTTTGTTTTGTTTTGTTTTGTTTTTGTTTTTTGGGGGTTGTTTTTGTTTTTTTATGGGGGGGTGGGTGTTTTTGCATCGCCATTTCGTACGGAAGCCTAAAAGGACCACAAAAATAAAAAATAAAAGTCGAAATTTCGACTTTTAAATCTCGACACTTCGAGACTTAAATCCAATAATTTCGGGATTTTTGCTCCAAATTTGACAATTATCTCGTAATTCAAGTCGAAATGTCAGCTTAAAAAAGTCGAGAAGGAAAACTCGAAATTTTGAGATTGAAAAGTCGAAATTTCGAGTTTTATTTTTATTTTCTATGGTCCTTCCGTAATCTCGCAGTCTCCGTATGAATCTTCGCGAGTAAAGCGAGGTGAAATCGAGAGAAATTCATGCAGGTTGTGGTACATATGAACGTCCGGCGAATCGTTAATGATGCAATGGACAGGATTTATTTCTTGTACTTCACGTCCTTTCATGTCAACGAAAATTACATTTTAGTTTTCATGTCATATTCTATCCCAGTCACATGCGCGCGCAAGGTAAATTCGTCTTTTTTTCCGGGCATAAATCTTTAACAAATCCCAGCAACCATGCCCTCTCGTGCATTGCTGACGTTGCTTGTTACATCACAGCTAGCACATTGTGTTTCACTGATCTTGCTTTCATAAACAAAGCATATCGTGAAGTCTGCTGTTAGAACAGCACGCGCCGCACGCACTGCGTGATAACCCAAGTTGCAAAGCTTATTTCCGTTAAAAAAATAAAAGGGGGGGTGGGGGGTGGGTCTGTCACTTGAGGCGTTTTTTGATATTTCAGTTGATCAGGTTTGCTTGTTTGTCTCTTGCAACATTACTATGTTGT
Source organism: Hermodice carunculata (assembly GCA_964020975.1). NCBI lineage: Eukaryota > Metazoa > Annelida > Polychaeta > Eunicida > Amphinomidae > Hermodice > Hermodice carunculata. The sequence continues at coordinate 80,972,788 of OZ026614.1, read as the reverse complement.
CGGAAACTGGGATAGAATGGGGTTTAACTACTTCTGGGGAGGATTGGACGTTCAACTAAGCCCGCACCATGAAGGCTTGGCAGCCGTCCATGCCCGACGAAGGAGGGCATAGACTATTCGTCGGGCATGGACTAAACCTGCCAAGCCTTCATGGTGCGGGCTTAGTTGAACGTCCAATCCTCTCCAGAAGTAGTTAAACCCCTAATCAACATCACTGTTTATGATAAACCTAGCAGTTGGTGTACTACGGTTCTTGTTTAGATTAACAGCAAAATCTGAAGGAACCGTTTTGCATTCCATGTGTGCTATTTAAGATATTTCTGAAAAACGTCTGTTTCTGTCGCACAAAGTCTGTTCCGTTCAGTGACACTATACCGGCTGGAAATTGCGTGTAGATGCATACATTCATTTCACCTATACCCATACCGCAGGACACATAGTATTCTTTTGATACATGTACTTATGACTTTTCTGTATACTTCTTGCAACTACTTGTCAGCATCACTGCATCATCCATCAGCATTTAAACATAAAAATTCATCTTCCTCCTTGTATTGTCTTTGCTGATTTCGCTCATGACAAAAAAAAAGTGATAATAAAACACAATAAAATAGTCTTTTAACACGAAATATGTCCAAAATAGTGAATTAAAGAACGTCAGTTAAATGCTAAAACCTTAAATCCTTTTCCTAGTAAAAATAATAAATTTACAGTACCCATTTCCAGAGTTCATCCAGTATATTTTTTCTTTCAAATGATGTATCAAACTGTTGGCAAATACAGAAAATAAACAAGACATGTTTGTAAAATATCGATCCCCCCCTTACACCACCATTATTTTTGCCCCCCCCCCCCCATTACCCTTTTGATAGAACTAAAGGGGGCACTCATGACCTTGGAAAGTGGATGCAGAAACCAAATTCACAAAAGCAGCCTTGTGTGACCTTGGCAATTAGGTCAAGGGCACCCTTCTTTGAAGCTGATAGAGCCCTAATAGAAGACTATGAACATCTACAAAATAAAAGCCATGGCAGTTATTAAGGATAGGTAAGACACCAAAAATGAATCCCACTTTAGTCAATCCTAGCTCAAAATGTTTTTGCGTTAGGATAACATATATATATGTGTGTAATTGTCATACTCCAAAGAATTTATACGTTCTGTATTTGGGTATCTGTAATGTTAATTGTTGAATAAACGATTGAAAGTTAAATCGCAAAGCATCCACCCTATAAATGTCGATATAAGTCACTAATTATTTGTGATAAAATCATAATCACACTTGCATCTTAATCCTGACATATTGGCAACAAAAAACGATCCTGCAATGTTTTTATGTTTGGTTTCGTTTTTCTGTTATCCATCTTCGAAGTTTGACGTTTCAATTTTCCCTTTGATTTTCAGGATGTTCATTTTCTTCATTTCATGGAAAAAGAACAAAATAAAATTTAGAAAATCGCTAAATCGGTTTTGAAGTTCAGACATTAGAGAATCAAAATTATTTGAGTAAAACAAATACGAAATACTGGGAAATGATCGGATATATCGGTATAAAGTATACCATTAACTGGATTGCTATCTTGCCCGGAAACATTACTGAAGATATTATCGATAAGAGTAGCCGAATTTTCACTGACGCGGGTTGGTCTGTTAATTGATGGTATGAAGAAGTGGGAAAACATAATATCCAAAAAAGGTTGCGGTTCCTGCATGTGTTTCGCTATTAAGTAAGTTTATATTAAATTCTCCCATCAAGTAACAATATTTGTTTTCCTTTTTAATTATGTATAATATATTTTCTAGATGGATATTAAAGTCATCTAAGGGTCCGCCGGGTGGCCGGTAAATGACTCGTATAATAATGTTATCAGATGAGGAAACATTTTGAATTTCAGCAAAAATAGATTCTAAAGTACAATTGAAGATAGATAAATCCTCTCGGATAATGTAAGATAAATCACTGTCAATGAAAAGAGAGACTCCCCCACCTTCTCTCTCATTTCGATATTTTTAACGTGATTGTAATCAAGCAAATTGTATATCTCATGGTTTGACTCCTTTAGCCATGTTTCTGTGATACCTATAATTTGGAAATTGTGTTTTAACATTGATAAATAAGTTTCCAATTCTTTTATATGCGCCGGTAAGCTTCCTACATTTACATGAATAAATGAAAGGACAGATTGCTTAGACAAGGTTGTATCAATCATGGCATTAAATGAATCTTCCATGTAGTATTTACTGTTACAGAGGTTGTTAAGAAAATATGGTTGAGAATAAAAATTAATGTCAGGATCATTGTCATATATTGGTATAATATTCCTTACATCATTTATCTCAAATGGTATAAATAGTTTTTCGTTTAACAAAGAAAAATCAGGTTTTGATCAATCAAACCATAGTTCAGATATATTTGACAAAAATAAATCATCATCATTTACATAATTAAATGGCAGTTCAGCTTGTAAGCATTGTGAACATATCCAGTATAGATCATGTTGGTAATTACAACCGATACACTTAATATGATAAGAATGCTTACAGACAGTACACTGACATTGGTTCCTGGCAGATGGATTAACCATTTGTTTGCACGTGTTACACTTTACAGGCATTTAACATTGTGAAGGATTAGATACAAAATAATAAGTAATACAGAAATCAAGCCTTCTCCTTATTTTTGAAAGATTTCCAACATCATTACTCCAATGCTATTCCAGTCAAATCGTACTTAACGAGGTATAAACAGCGGAAACCTTGGCTTACTGAAGGTTTATTAATTTCAATAAAAAGGAAAAATAAACTTTATAGAAATAGGAATAAGAATAAACTTAGATATACCTGTTACCGTAATCGTCTACACCATTTATTGCGAGTAGCTGAAAAGCGCTACTTTAATAATGTTATTGAACGTAATAAGAAAAATCTGTCTAAAGTATGGAAGGTTATCGATGCTATCATCAATAAGCATAAAAAATGCAAAAGTAACTAACAGATTCAAATATTATGATTCAATCTTGACAAATCCAAAAGACATAGCAAATCATTTTTAACTTTTACTTTTCAAACGTAGGATCTAACATGGCAAAAAACATCCCTGTGTCAGGCACACGTCTTGAATCTTATTTAACAGGTCAATATATAAACCCATTTTTCTTTTCACCAGTAACAGAAGATGATGTATGTATTTTGATTTCTTCACTAAGAGACTCCAGCCCTGGATCAGATGATATCAAACCTCAAGTTATCAAACATGTATCAAATGCAATTGTGATCTCTTTAACTCATATTATAAACCTATCTTTACAAGCAGGTATATTTCCAGATGACATGAAAATAGCGAAAGTTCTTCCATTATTTAAAAAGGGTTTCCCAGAAATCTTTTCTAACTACAGACCTATTTCTTTACTTTCCTGTTTCTCAAAAGTGCTTGAAAAAGTTGCGTACAATCAGTTATTGACATATCTAGATGACCTAGATATTCTATACCAACTCCAATTTGGTTTTCGTTAGAAATATAACACTGAATTAGCTATAGGTTTTCTATCTAATAAGATATCGGAGGCTTTTGAGAGACAAGAACACTCCAGAGGAGTTTTTCTTGATCTCTCAAAGGCTTTTGATACCGTCAAACATCATATCCTAATGACTAAATTAATGTCATATGGCATTCGCGGGTTACCACTGCAATGGTTTTCATCCTATTTGTCAAATCGTTATCAATATGTATACTTTCAGAATGAAAAATCTAATTTGTTAAATGTTACCCCTGGTGTCCCTCAAGGTTCAATCATAGGTCCTTTGTTATTTCTCATTTATATAAATGATTTATTAGTTGTATGTCCAGAATGTTTATGTCTATTGTTTGCTGATGATACAAGTTTACTTTTCTCTGACAAAAATTTTCAAGATCTAGTCCTAAATGTTAACCAAACCTTAGAAAGGGTATCTACATGGTTTCAAGTCAACAAACTTTCTGTAAATATCGAAAAAACAAATTATATGATATTTCACTTAAGAAACAAAAATTATAATAATAATGATATCAAAATTGAAATGAATAACTCAAATATATTACAAGTGACAAAAGTAAAATTTTTAGGAATTTGGATGGATGACCATTTAACCTGGAAATTCCACCTAATATATATTTCTAACAAAATCAGTAAAGTGATCGGGATATTGAAAAAAGTAAAACAAAGTGTTGGTACTTATATTTTAAGGAATTTATACTTTGCTCTAATCTATCCATATTTTACATATGGCAATATCACCTGGGCAGCAAATTATAAATCAAATCTGGATTGTTTAATTAAATTACAGAAAAAGATTATACGCATTATGTCAAATTCAGGCTTTAATGATCACACAGAACCAATTTTCCGAGAGTTATATATTATGAAATTTGAATTTTTAAGCAAATTCCTAACGGCACTATTTATCTTTAAAATAATGAATAATCTTTTACCGGCATTTTGTCAAGATCTGTTTATTGTTAACCAAGATATTCATCACTATGACACTAGACAGAAACATAACTTACATATATTTCGTTATCGGGTTAACACCTCTTTATTTTCTATTAAGATTAATGGACCAAAAATTTGGAATGAACTCCCAATATCTCTACGAACATTGTCATCCCTTTATGCCCTTAAAAGTAAACTCAAGAAGTTGTATATAGAACATATTTAGATGATGCTTTCTGTTGTTATATTGTAATGTTAGCAAGAATCTCTTTATTATTTCTTTACTTACACATGTATCTCTTATTAGTTTGCTTATGAAGCAAGAAGTTAATCATTTATATTTATAACCTTCATTTGTGTACATTATGCTCCATGGCTAAGGGTATATAAGCCCATAAGGGTTTCAGCCCTCAATTTATGCCTTGTATGATTTGTATCGTATTTTTTTTTAAATAAAAAAACTTCAAACTTCAAACTTCAAAGCCGTTAACCGGATTAAATTTCGCCTAGCCGTTTTCTTGAAATAACCACTCTGAGGTGGGGTTTTCGTCCCATCATCTTTTCTGAGAAAACAAGCTTCAAAGGCCTTTGATGTTGATCATTTGCCTCTGAAACAATACCATTTGCTCAAGTTGAGCTGATATTTGTACAAAACGTAATAAACATCGTCCCTTAACAGGTGGGGAGGTTGTCAATCAATTTTGGCCAATCACATGAATAAAAGAGCCTTTGAAGTACGCACAACATTATTCAGCGATCTGTCAAACGGTGACAGCGACAGTTTGGTTTCGACGTGTGACGTCATGGAGGCGGCCCTTTGGGCCCCGTGACCTCAAACCTGGCAACGAAAGTTGTGTTGCCTTGCTTCGGTGGGGCGGCCTACGGCGGCTCGTGGTCAGTGCACGGATGGCGGGTTTGGTCTTCCGCCCCCTACCTCTTCATACCGTTTTTAGGGATAGTATTTTATTGTATATACTCCTATCTGTATACTTTATGTAGTTGGCTTGTGAGACTTGTCTGTAAACTGTACTTAGTTAGCTTGTCATCATTTTGTAGTTATTTTCTCAATGAGTTTCATTTCTCTTTCCAACCTGAGTTTTGTAACGTTATTTTGTGTGTTTTCTCTGCTGTTCACGTGTATGCTTATTTCGATGTGTTTATTTGTACTTTTATTTCCACAGCCCTAGGTTTCGATAAAATATTATTCTGTACCTGGGTACTGTTGATTAAAGTGCCAGTTTTTCCCCGCCTGTCTTTGGTGTGCAGGACTACTGGGGTAATCCATCGCGGCACGGCCTTTGAAGGGACATGGTCTGACGATTCCCGCTCCACTTGAACATCTAAAGTCCCCCTTCATTTTAACGCAAAACAAGCAAGATAACTATAAAGTAAACCACTGAGGCTATGATAATAGGCATGTTTGCATCTTTTCCCTGCCCACAAACATACGTTCGGCATGCCGCCTTATTTCGCATTGCCGCCCTGATACCACTCTTTTGTTCCCATGACCGTTGCTACCTGCAGCCACATGACAGGCTGTTAAGTATGATTGACGGGTGGCATTGTTCCGTTTGGCGGCTGAAAACCAAAAGAATGACACATGGACGTTCGGATGTCTACATGCCTGTGTGGGTTTTGGCGTGCAAAGGTTTTTGGTGTCTTACCTGTCCTTGAGAAGAAACCAAATTCAGTAATGTGGATCTGTGACCTTGGGAATTGGCTGAAGGTCACCCATTTCAGCATTTGACCTAACTCTTATAGAAGTCTATATCCCTGTGCAGTATGAAAGCCTTAGATAAAAAACATCTAAATTTATCAGGCAGAAACCAAGTTCACAAATAGGACTATAGGCAGTGACCTTGGGAATTTGGTCAAGGTCATCCATCTTCTAAGCTGACCAAGTCCTAATTGAGAAATGGCATCGTGTGCAATATTGAAGTCATAACTTAAATTTTGAGTTACAATGCAGAAACCAAGTTCACTAAAGCGCCCTTCTGACCTTTGAATTTATGTTAAGGTCATCTATCTTCAAACTTGACTTAGCCCTGGATAAGTACTATAATTCTCTGCAATGTAAAGGTCCTCCTATAATAAAAACTTTCCTAGTTCTCGTGCAGAAGCAGAAACTACCTATTGTACCTCCGTTACCTCGGAAATAGGTTCAAGGTCAGTCACCTCCATACTTCACCTAGCCCTTATACTGGAGTATATACCTGGGCACAATCCAAGTCCTATCTCAAAAGCTTCTTGAGTTATGGCGCGAAAATCACAGTATCTCCGACCAACCAACCTGGTAGCCTCAGGAATTTAGTCAAGGTCATTCATCTCCTAAGCTTACCAAGTCTAGTCAAGGCCATTCATCTTCTAAGCTTAGCAAGCCTAGTCAAGGGCGTTCATCTTCTAAGCTTACCAAGCCCTAATTCAAGACTATTACCATGTGCAATAATGAAGTCATAACTTAAATTCTGAGTCATAATGCAGAAACCAAGTTCACTAAAGTTACCTTGTGACCTTAGAATTCAAGTCAAAGTTACCCATCTATGTACTTGACTTAGCTCTGGATAAAGACTATAATCCTCTGCAATAGACAGGTCCTATCATAGCCCTAATACTCGAATATATATATATATATATATATATATATATATATATATATATATATATATATATATATATATAAACCTGGGCACGGTCAAAGTCCTATCTTTAAAACATCTTGAGTTATGGTGCGCAAACCACAGTCTCTCTACCGACCGACCGACCAACATGAGCAAAGCTATATGCCCCGCCTGCTTCGAAAGGGCGCATGGCATGTGAATATTAAAGATTTGCTTAGCAGCAAACGTGCCTGTGTATTTACAAAGTAGAGGTGGGTACCACCCTACGCTATCAACTTTATACTTGAGGATATTCAAAATTTAAAATGACATTAAATCACCCAAAGTCATTTGTCTTGGAAGAAAATAAATTCGAAAAGGATAAACATAAGGTAACAAAATATTACTTGGAAATAAGTAAAACCCAGGTCCTTGTTGATAAGCAAAATCATGCCTACATTTACATACATTTGCCTTTTCAAAATAAACATGTTGTGCTTATACTCCAGAATACTGAAATTTAACTTGGGCCATGACAATTGTGGTCACTTGCCGAGACAAAAACGACACGCAGACATAAAAATCCTTAAAACAAGTACAGTGTCAGATTGGTTTCACCCAAACCACGAGAGATAGTGATCATATTTTTGGTATTGAGAACGCTTATTGATATATACACAAAGCGTTGTGAAAGGGAAATATATAAAAATATCCTACTTCATGGATCTCACGCAGGCATTTGACATGGTCTGACATGATGGTTTATTTATAAACTGCTGAGTTATGATATAGACTGTAAGGTGTATAATGTCATAATGGACATGTACACAATCAAAATTAACCGATGACCTTTTAGACTGTGTCTTTCTAAATAATGGGGTTAAACAAGGCGCACCCTCAGTGCTACTGTCTTCGACACACACACACACACACACACACACACACATACATACATACATACATACATACATACATACATACATATATATATATATATATATATATATATATATATATATATATATATATATATGATCTACCTGATATATCTTATTCTGACTACTGCGCAGCACAGATATATAGCAAAAATATAAATTCTCTTTTATTTGCTGACTGTTTAGAAATATTACATGGGAATGAAAGTAGTTTACAAAACAGCTTGGATAAACTGAATGAATACTTCAAGAACTGGAACCTGACAGTAAATATACAAAAAGTGATTCACATGACATTTTCTCTTCGTTTTCCAACTTGGAAACTCCGTCAAATTTGTATTTATGAAATTAGATGATATGTACACATTTTGAGCAGTCAAAACACTTTTATTTTGGCCGCAGTAAACAAAAGGGCGACTTTTAATTTATTTTTCTCAGCATGGTTTATATTCTGTAGTTCAGTCTTGTTATATCTTAAGCTCGTGCTTTGGATTGTCTTTCTTACAGGGCTACCTTATAAAAAGCTTAACCAGTTTGTTTTGCGTATGTTTACGATCGGGGGGAGTGTAAGGATGCATACGATAAAATTTTGACTGTCCTTTGAGTGCTCTTCCGTAGACAGAGGCTGCCGTGTTGTTTACAGATGAACCCATTCTGACAGACTAGAGGAGGCTCAGATAAGAGGTCTTTACTTTAGCAATGGCACAATGACGTCATTAAAAAGTTATGAAACCATAATAATGTCGTCTTGTTCTATGTTGAACAGCAATGTGGATTTAAAGTAAATTAACATATATAATATATATATATATGTATATGATACATATATTACAAGGTCTGGCAGGATCTTTACAATAATTATAAATCTATTTACAGAGAATATGGATGTCGTTATGTCACTTCAGAGCACATGGCATTGACTTTTGTTGAAATTGGCCATGAAGGAGCAGAATGAAAAACAAATTTTATGTGAACCTCTTGGAGCAAAGCATTCTAGGAGCATGCGCAAAGCTCAATTCTGTTTCTGTCATTCTACACAGATTTTCTTTGCTCAGGTCCTCATATCTATGTGAGGACCTAAGGGCCTGAACCAACGAAAAAAAACGCCATAACAAATGTTTTAGAGTTTTTTCAACAAGAAACAAACTTCAAGGTGCCCATATTATTTTTAGAATGAAGTGAGTGTATCACTTCCAGCCGGCATGCCTTGCTGACATGTTCATAATTGACATTCAAACCTCAAATAAGTACTGAACTGGCGGTTGATAGTAAATTGTTCATAGAATACCTGAGTAACAATGGAGATACTCTGCCTGCGCAAGCTACCCCGACATTAAAGAGATAAACGAAACATGATCCATCGTGTTCCCTGTCAGGGAAATAAAATCCATGTCAATTTCTGTTGATGGATCCTATTTATATGTAATCAGGCATAAACTAGGGTTTTCTGGAAACAAAACTTGGAATTTGAAAGCAAAATTTCGCATGTAAATGGAAACCAATTAAAATCTACCAATACTTAACAACATATTATGTATCACCATCAATGTCACTTTTACTACATTAAATACAATGAACAAGTGGGTCGTGTCGATTATGACATTCACACATACCGGCATCCAATCATTTCTAGGAATGGAGATTTGGTTCAGTTGGTATGTGCGGTTTTCATTTTTCGGCTGGGTGATTGCTGCCGAAGGTTGCTGGTTCGCAAGGTCACAAAACATAAAAACATAGATATAATATACATACCACCTGATCCACAACTTGTACATATTCATATTACTGTTCATCCGTTTCAAACAAAGAAAATCATTACATTTGTATCGGTATTGCAGTTTTTAACTTTTTTTGAGAGAGAGAGAGAAAGAGAGAGAGAGAGAGAGAGACAGACAGACAGACAGACAGACAGACGGACAGACAGACGGACAGACAGACCGACAGACAGAGACAGAGAGAGGGAGAGACGGCAATAACTTTTGTGACAAATTATTGAAATGATTTTGCCTGGGAGGAAGTTCATCGTAAGAACCAGTGGCCATGGTGAAATTAAAATACCGTACATGTGAAAGAAAAAACGTGTGCGTACGGCGAATCCCATGGACTACATCACAAGCTTCTGTTGAAACTTCAATATCGGGGTTAACACTCCTGATTTGTGCATGTATCATTCAAAATATTTTCTGGGTGTGTGCGTATCAGGAATTCTGTGTTAAAATTTGTTGGAAAAACAAAGTCTATCAAATGAAGGATGTTATAAATATGTTTGAAAATTACATTTTGGCTTCTTCGATTTTTACAGAAAGAAAAAAAGGAAAGAAGAGAAAGCATGACGAGAAAGAAAGAAAGAAAGAAAGAAAGAAAGAAAGAAAGAAAACAGAAAGAAAAAAGAAAGACAGAAAGAAAAAAGAAAGAGAGAAAGAAAGAAAGAAAGAAAGAAAGAAAGAAAGAAAGAAAGAAAGAAAGAAAGAAAGAAAGAAAGAAAGAAAAAAGACAATACGTGCATTGCAAACAAAGAAAAGAACGCAGATCGCAGCAAAAGTCATAAAATTTGGATACATGGGTGGTAAAGCTTGAATTGAGCCTAAAGGTGATGCAACCGTAGTGTGCATTAAACCTTTCAAGTGCCAAATTTCCACTGCGTCAACAGCTTTCACTGACAAATTTGGGATGCATTGAAAACGCGCCGAGAAAGATGTTGACAGGCCCTTGTTGTGCCCTCTGCACTATTGGCGTGCCGGTTCTTGAACGAATGCTTGGTTTGCAAAAAAATATGAATTCGGTATTATCATGCTAGTTCAAATCACATGGACTTCCGTAGACATAAACCATGGAAATGTCAATTCTGTATTCTTTCAAACGAGATACAGACTGTAAATATCAGCTAATGAAGCAAGGTCAGATCCGGATAGTGACCAACAAACATTTTGTTAACGTTTACTAATAACTAAAATAGATATCAGACCTGCAATACATGATCATTGGGAAATGAAAATAGATGCTAAATGTGACTATTAAGGCAGGCCGTTTTAACATTTAATCAAATTTATGGATATCCAAAATTGAATTTTGGACATCAAAAATTGAATTCTTGATATTAATAATTATTTATGAATATCCAAACATATTGTTTGATAGCCAGAATTCATTCATTGTTATCAATAAATGATTTTTGGATGTCAAAGAATAAGTAGCATGCAGAAGGAATTCTTGATATCAAAAAACATTTTGGCATATCCAAAATTCAATTTCTGATATCAAGCAATCCAATCCAAATTTTTTTTCTTCCCCACTCTAAATTATCGATATCCATTTATGGATATCGATAATTTATTGATGTTCAAAAATTATTTTTGGATATCAATAAATCATTTATGGATATCTTAAATTCAGGGCTAAGTGTTGGAAGTTGAAATAAGTTATGCTCCCTTTACTATTGTGACAGCTGATTGGTGTGTGTCCAATAAGACTATTCAAAACCAGTGTTTTATTTATCGATTCGCAAAGAAAAAACTGGAAAAGAAGATTTGCTTCGAAGCAAATATGTCCGTGTGCCTGAAAAAGTTGTAAATATCGGTAGATGAAAATTTTAAATTCCAAATAACCTTGACCTTAAGAGATTACAAAAATGTGCAGTGTTACAATATCTATCGTGTCAGACCAACATAATCAAAATCTGATAGAAATTGACTGAGTTAAGTATAGAAGAAAATTTCAAATGGCAAAATGACACTGACCTTTGATTTTAAAAATTTGTAAAATACAAAAATGTGCAGTGTTACAATATCTACAATTTGAGTCCAACATGATTAATTAGATTAAAATTGACCAAGTGATGACTAGGTGAAAATTTCAAATGACCTTGACCTTAGACCTTTACAGGTCACATATAAATTACAAAAACGTACAGTGTTACAATATATATAACTTGAGTCCCACATGAGAACAATTGGATTAACATTGACCAAGTGATGACCTGATAACAATTTCAAAGGTCCAAATAACCTTGACCTTTGACCTTTATAGGTCACATGTAAATTACAAAAATGTGCAGCATTACAAACCTATGAATTGAAGTTGGATTTCTTACCAATACCTATAATTGTTTTGGAGATTTTCAAAATCAAAAATTTCAGATGGCGCTAATTTGCATTATCTTCAACATATTTTCTCCTCTTTATTTAAGGGCACAAATTCATGTATAGACCTATATTCATGCCAAGTTTGAAGTTTGTGAGTGTAAATTGTAATAGTGTTCGAGAAAAGTGACCAGCAACATTTGGGAGTGAAGAAAAAAATGGAAAGAAAGAACTCTACGAAAATAGAATGTCTGTGTTGGCATACAGACATAATGAATGAATAAATAAAAATAGAGTGTGTGTGTCCAAGTATTAAGAGTTTAGCAATTTATTGGTACTTTATCCTTTATTGAAAGCACGCGATAGCTACCGTCGCATTGTGGTCCGCGGTCATGCGTTGCACCTGTCTGACAGTGCTGGTTATACCCTCCAGAACTGTAGCAACCACGTTTCATGGACACCAGCTCCACACCAACTATGCAAAAGGGACCTTTCATTATCACAAACGTTCATTTCCTTATTTTTGAATATCCAACATTCAATCCTTGATATTAAAAAAACATGCAGCTAACTTCTTAATTTTGGATATCAAAAATTGAATTTCGGATATCAAGAATTCACAAACTCATGGCAAAATATTGGATATCAAGAAAGGAATTCTTGATACCTAAAAATGAATTTTGGATATTCAAAAACGATTTTTTTGATATCCAAAATAAATTTATGTATATCCAAAATTCAGTTTGGGATATCCATAAATCTGCTTAAATGTTAAAACGGCTTGCTATAGACATTTTTATTAGAAAATTAGATCGTGTGTGATGTAAAGTTGATAACAGGACTGGGATCGTGAAGTGCGTGCCTTATCTTTCTTCCTGCGTTCGCCCGCTGTGGATACAATGCGATATTTGTGTAAGAAAATGAGCCTTTCCTTCTGCGTAAAATTACAGAAATATATAGTTTCAATCAATGCCTATTCATTAAAATACACGAACATATTGATACGGCCTGCTTTTTTCAGCATTTTAAAGTTGTATATTTTGGTCCTTTGTTTAATACTGTATAAGGATTGTATCTCAGCCGAACAATGATTAATAGTTTTCTTGATTGATAACAAGTCTTTCACAACAGGAAACCATGCAAGCACACAGGGCACGACTATGTAAAATCCAATATGTACACAGAACGTAAAACCTCTGAAAACAAAAAGGCACGATTTAAAAACAAGCTTATCCATAAAGCCCTTGCTATTTTGGTTATCAAAGTAGCACCAGGGATATATACATAAAAGAGTGGACCTGTGACTTACTCTTTGTTCTCTACCATAGGTGAATACATGAGAATGGATCAAAAGTTTTACACATGGGGATTTGGTGGAGTGGATATGTGCGTTTCCCATTTCAGCTAGGCGACTGGTGCCAAAGGTTGCAGGTTCGAGTCCCGCTCGTTCCAAACATTAAAAATATTTATATACATTTTAGGCATTTCCTTAATGCTGGTGGATTTAAGTCCCCGATTCTGGAACTCAGTACTTATACTGCATAACCGTGTTGATATGGCACTCGCACATAACTACCTCCATTGACCCATTCTTTTGGAGAATAGATCAAAAGTTTTACACATGGGGATTTGGTGGAGTGGATATTTGCGTTTCCCATTTCAGCTAGGCGACTGGTGCCAAAGGTTGCAGGTTCGAGTACCGCTCGTTCCAAACATAAAAAATATATATCTGTCGATAGCTCTCAGTCGACGTCGTCTTCCATGTCTTTACAAAAATGCCGCTAAAACTGTATCTTAATAAAAGGTCCTGTGCACATCTGGCATTAGATCACAGACTTGGTCCTAGTCCTGTGACCTTGCTTATGTGGTTTAAATATTTTATTCACAAAAGACAATTGGGGGGGGGGGGGGGCCCAAGTCCTTCATAAAATTTTTTTGCGGATTAAAATATGAAAATACAGGCCAGACGTCACATCACAAAGCTTGGTGTGGTCTCCACTGGGTAGAGCACTGACAAATTCAAGATAGATGCATTACAGTCCACAAGGTGGATAGTTGGGCTGTCATAAGTTAATGGCCGCTTGGACTTTGACATTAACATACAATTGCAAACAGCATTGCGTTTTCATTGGTGATCGTTTGAAGTCCCCAGGCGGGAAGCGTTCGATCTTTGTGATACATTCTTTGAACGACCATGAATTCTTTCTTGTTCATTTCGAATATACAATTTAAAGCTGCAAATAAAAGTTTTCAGACTCAAGGAGGCATAGTTAGTTACTAATAGGTATGTACCTATTACATACATAATAGGTATGTCTGTGCTGATTCCTGAATTGGCTAATGGGGATAAACGAAAAAAAAATAATGTCATACATCTCATCATATAACTCTTTGTTGGCAACGGTATTCTGGAGAGTCAGATAAGCCATATATCTATTGAAGTGAACATTCAACTGGATGCAATCCACTCTCCTGCTGGTATGTAGAACAGCTGCAAATCTGTTACCATAAAAGGATATATTGCCCTGTTTTACTGAACGTGGGCTACCAATTATAATATGCTGCTGGGGAAAAAAGATGCCATTCCATTGGTTTAAGATTGGCCCCTGTGGCTCTATATATGCCTTTATACGGAAAATATGGGTTTTGCATGGAATATCATGTAACATCAACTGGATAGCTTAGGGTATACCTGAGCAGTCACACACACACAAAGACAATGTCCTGAAGACAAGACAACCACCAGAGAGATGCGAAAAGTGTGTATGGTATTGGGGTGCCTGTGGGCTTTATAAGGGGGCCATGGCACTACTGGGATCTTTGTGAATCCACAATGCCACTGCATCCGGGCCCCTCGATCATAACTGTCTGCAATTGACAGGGGCAGAATCATTGGGATGTTGGAAGGATACTGGGTGCTCCAGGCCATAGGTAAAACCAGGAAACCAGATGATGCAAGAGGAAGGCTGGATCTGGGTGACCAAGATGAGATGGATGACCGTTACCTGATCCAGTATGTGAAGAGGCACAGGTTTCTTTCCATCAAAGGTATTGTTAGCAGTGGCACCAGGACTGCAACATCAGAGCGTTACAGTCTATTATTAACAACAGACTAGTTTTGACCAAACTGAGGCAAAACTGCACTGCCATTCACATCCCTCTCTGTCCTGCAGACAAGATACGACAGGTACAGTGTTGTGAGGAACATGCAGCCTCGACCAGAAATCAATGGAACAGTGTGAATGTGGTCAGATGAATCCTTATGCTGCTTGAATTTCCACAATGGAAGAATTAGGGTGCGATGAATGCCTTTGGAGAGGTTCATGAAAGGATGTATGGCTGAGCATGACCACTATGGAGGAGGCACTGTCATGATGTGGGGGCAATTACAGCAACAAGGAGAACAGTTCTCCTCAGAGTGCATGGGACACTAACAGGCCAGCGCTACATGGAAGAGATCCTGCCCACAGTTGACGAATGGATCCACCAATTTCCAGGGCTACTCTTTCAACAGGATAATGCATGACCACACACTGCCTGAGTCAGCATGCAGTAACTACAGCAACACAATATCCCATTGTTGGCATGGCCAACCCTTTCTCCTGACCTGTCCCCTGTCAAGCATTTGTGGGATGTGATTGGCCCTCGAATCAGGGATGAGTATGAAGAACCCATAGCCACCCTTGACCAACTGGCGCAGAAGCTCACAGACCAGTGGAATCAAATTTCCCAGGCTGAGATCACCAATTTGACACGCAGCATGCCAAGACGGATCCAAGCGTGCTTACAGAAGCATGGTGGATACACCTGCTACTGATGCATGCAACCTCCCAACAACAACCAAAAGGGTCCTATTGAGGACCACCATTTCGTCTCAAAAGAGATGTGAAAATCGATAGTATTATAAAGTAAACAAACGCCCCACACACCTCCTCATAACAAGTGCATAATGTTGAACAAGGGGGGGGAGCATCTTTTTTCCCAGCAGATATTATTTTTTTAACCAAAAAGAGAATTGCAGCATAAGGGGGGGGGCCACACAAGTACTTAGTATAATTGGTATAATCCTAAAAAATTAAACTTAAAAACAAATGCTTTTTGTGTCCCAGCAACTGGGTACCAGATATATGTAAGCATATTTTTTTCAGTACAAGAGCAACCATAAAATAGTCCCCTATGGTTTAAATCATATATATATATATATATATATATATATATATATATATATATATATATATATACATATATATACATGTATATATATATCTGTGTGTGTTTATTTGTTTATTTGTTTATTTATTTATTTATTTATTTATTTATTTATTTATTTATTTATTTATTTATTTGTCTATTTATTTATATGTATGTATCAAGGTCTCCATTACATCACTATATTTTCATCCATCCATCCCGCAGAACCTCCTAGGCGCTTTTTAATCCATGTGGGCTAAAATCATCTAGATGTACCTTCTTAAGGTGGAGGCTCTGAAGTTAGAGCACAGTGAGACTGGCAACTTTGGATCGATATTACCCTTTTAATTTTTTTCACAAGTACAATAAACCTGTATATTTTCTGATAACTACATATCCATAGGGTTTTCTTGCAGGATTGGAATTTTTTAAGATTTCATAGCATTCTTTCTGACTTGGTAGGATTTTGACATTTTTCACGCAGAAGTCACACAATTTTATCCTAAGTTGAAATCAGAAGAAATTTAAAATATACACCCATTTGCAGGATTGAATTCAATAGTTAATCCTGAAATAGCACAAATAAAAAGTTATAAGATATTCAATTTATTTCTGAAGGTCGTTCATTTTGTTTCTATAAATTGCTCCAAAAGTCACAGAAGGGGTTGTCAGAAAAAAAATCCTGGAAATCGTTCCTGGATATGATTTTTTCTTTTGATGTCCATTAATTTTAATGTGATATCATACACCTGTGAGGCGAGATACAAATTGCAGAGGTTGAGCAAAAAACACTTCCGAGGAAATCGCATTGAAAGAAAAAGTTGCCAAATCTTATGCGTCTATGGCTGTAATATGATGCATACTCATTTCTTCTGTCTTGTCTTTTAATTATTGTGTGAAATAAGCTTATAGCTTTACCTCTGTGATGTTGTCATTAAAAAAAGTATATTTTGTGGCTTAAATCTCGACTTTTTTTAACTCGGGAACACCACACTTGGCTTGTTTGGGTGTGGGTTCACATACGGCTCTCCATATTTGGGGACCAGTGAGTGGATTGTGCTAATATGTTTTTATTTGAATTGAGAACTTCAAAGTAATCAGAATAATGGTAGTGATTAGTCTGAACTGGCCCGTTCTTCTCTCCATGGCTAATGGTTTCCTATGAGTAACTCTTGTCAATGGCTCAATTGGTTTCCAGGGGTCATAGCCGAATGACTGTGCAAACAATGACATGGTTCATTTTCATGCCCATGCAAACAAACCCCTGTGCCCAGCACTGTTTAAACTTTTCAGTGTAAACAAAAGTTTTGAGATCAATTTTCTCACATAAATTTTATGTTCACATATCTGAATTTTTTGGGAGCATGTAGTTTAAGTATCAAGCTATTCAAAAATATGAAAAATTGATGAGAGGTTAACCAAAGGTGCTGGCTTCAGATCTGCCACCTTAACTTTTCCCAGTCTTGGGACTTCAATAAAGCATATATATATATATATATATATATATATATATATATATATATATATATATATATATATATATATATATATATATATATATATATATATATATATATATATATATATATATATATATATGTGTGTGTGTGTGTGTGTGTATATATATATATATATATATATATATATATATATATATATATATATATATATATTGTGTAAACAATAACTTCTTTGATCAGATATCAGGATGTAAAAGAACTTGAATAAAGGCCGAAAAAAAATGTGTGTGGGTGGAAATAACATCATAATGGTTTTATCAAGCTGCAAACTGTTTTCAGACAATGACCGACTACACATGTGGATAGCAAGGGGTCCTCTAGAATTTTTGGCGGTGTTTGCTTTGCAGTAATACTATAGCGCTTGAAAGATGATGTCATTGCACCTTCTGGGTTTGTTAATCAGGTATGAGTTTCCATAGAAACACAAATAAAGAAAATCTGTGGGCCGCTTTTGGGGTGCTGGGTAAAACACAGAGTAGTCTGCACAGACTGGTGTCGAGTGGTTCCCCTTCTGACCTAACGTGCTTTCTTGTTCCCCTCCTCCCAACTATATTTTCTTCAACATATTTAATTAACGACCGTTGTGTTTTCTTTCAGTTGTAGTGAGCGGAGCGAACACCATAGATAAGACGTGTGTTAAATAAAAATGAATAACATGAATAGAATTTAACACAATCTTAAACATACAATACCATGCACATAGTACCCTATGGAGTAGAAAATCCATGGTAATGGCGCCCACCGCTTTTCCCAAAGTAGACTGGTTTGCTGACAATTTGGAAGATTTCCAAAGACAAACTACATGTACATTTTTTTTCTGCGAACCCTGCCTCTATTGGGGGAAATCTCGCTCAATACTCTGGTTCCCTGTCGTAAAAAGGGAGAGTTGCCAGACGCACAGCCAGGAACCAGACTACGAGACATTCCCTAGTTATCATATTTACACCACGTGATATGTTAAATACATGGGCGGCCTCGAACATATAAATATTGACGTCATTTCTGACGTGTCGCATGCACTGTTATCTTCAGAAAAGATTATACGTCCATCAACCCGACAACAGGTCAGAAAGTCAGAAACAAAAAAACTCCGCTCGTATTCTAGGATCAACCTACTCACACATTACATGATATAGAGAACAAAATTTGGTAAAACTAATCGGATCTGGCAATCTGCAGCGCGGCAGAGTGTCATGGCCGCTAGGGAACATACATTATTTGAGTGTTGCCCTTCAGTATCGATCTGTATTAATAGTTTTGATGATTAGATAGATCATCATCATCATCATCATCATCATCATTATTATTTGGAACAAAACTTTTTGTTTATTTTATCTGAATGTGGATCACTTGAATTCTTCAACAACTCTGTTCCCTTCCTTGTTGTTTCAATTATTTCCCCTAAGGCCTAACCTTAAAATCAATGGAACAAAAAACCAAAAAAAGTACTTTTAAGCCGCCCTTCCATAATAAATACTGATCCACCCAGGCCAGTGCTGCAAACTCAGTCAGAGACCTAAGTGGCCCAAAAATGTCCGTGTTTTTTCAGTGGCCCAAATGTAATGTACACAGCCCAAAGGGCCGAAGGCATACTGGGGGGTCTGGGGGCATCCCTCCCGAAAAATTTTCAAGTTGAGCATGCAGAATGGTTTATCTGGGGAGTTTCCAGTATCTTGCCTTCTCATGGTTGACAAAATCACAACATTTTAGTCCTTTTTATATTGATTTGGCCATTTTTGCTCAAATTGTACAAAAATCTAATGAAAATCAGCAATAATTAGTAAAAAATAAATTTAAAAGAAAACATCGCCATGTTATCAATTGAGATAAGACAAATTTTGTATTCATACATGTAACGCTTTAAAGAATTTTTGCGAATATCATGTTTATAAATTATCCCGCAATAAGTAAGTCGTGTATTTTCTCTACAAAAGCAAGAAGAAAAAATACATTAATTAAGATAATCGGTAGGCTTGAATGTATATAACTTTTCCAACTGAATTTTGATTGGTAATATTTTATGCACACATATACCAGGATGGTGCAATTATATTGCTGATAGCACACCAAACTATGGTGTATGAAATGGGAGTACCAAATGCCTAGGCAAAATTGCCTTGGCTTATTTCCATGGTGGACCACTACATGAAAATAGCAGAAATGCAAGTATGAAATCAGAAAAATATTAGGTTGCTTTGCACAGGTTTGAGGCTGATATGCTTTAGTCATTTATGAGTAAAAGATTGATATAAATTTTCAATAAATTAATATATATATCAATATAAGCACCAAAGGCATTTTTTATAACTCCAGAGACCTGATATATATATATATATATATATATATATATATATATATATATATATACATACACACACATATATATACATATATATACATACATATATATACATATATATATATATATATATATATATATATATATATATATATATATATATATATATATATATATATACACACACAGCAAGGCCCTGATAAGACTAAGATACTGAAACTATAAATATATAAAGCGGTCCCTCTATAGTACTCTGATCTCATACATCAAGAATGAGTTCACCTTATTTTTGAAAATGTTCTTGCATTCACTCTCTTTGATATACCCTAGCAGGTTCTGCATGGGAATAGGTATAATCATGGTACAGTAGTACTTTACCAACCCCAGTTCCCACCTGGTCAAACCGACCAGATTTCCTTCGCACAGGCGCTTTTGCTATGTTATATGAGCTGAGGCACAAGACCACGGTGCTGTCCAATTGCAGCAGCAAATTTACATTCCCTGTATCATTTTCTCAATAAACTTCTTCACATGAGTAACACTTATTTTGGATAAATTCTGTAGCATTTTTCAAGACCTGTGATGGAAACTTTCTCTACAATGCTCCAGTTGGACAGCCTTAGAGCAGCTGCAACACGCGACCGACCCAGTAAAATCACCCCACAAACAACTACTCCTAAAAAATGGTCGTTCAAATCAGCCGTAACCAAGTTGTAAGACAAACTTAACAGAAAAGCTGGCCAACGTGTGCCGTTATTTTGCAGTAAAGTCAACTCAAACACAGCATTTTATTTCAACTTGTCAGGATGGTCAACTTGGGCCGGGAAAAAAGCATAGCTGCTGCATATAGCCACGATGGGTGCGGTATCTGTATCTAGTATCGCTAGGTTTCAGGTGTCTGCTCTCCGAGTTACCAGCGCAAATGGTCAATAATGTATTTTTAAAAGATGACTTACAATCTTAACTTTAATCTGCCGCCTCGTTTGTGTCTTAAGCAGTGATCATCGTTAGTTATAAATCCAAATGCAACACGAAGGCATGCATGAAGACACGTTGAGCGCCGTTTTAAACATGGCGCAATGGGAAAGGAAAATCACAGTGAATTGTTTCCATGTGTTTTCAGCACTGTTCCAGGTGTCCATTCTCTGAGTTACCAGGGAAATTGGTTGTTAAAGTACTTTTAAAACATGACATACTATCTGAACTTTAATCTGCCCCCTCAGTTGTGTCTCAAGCAGTTATCGTTAGTTAAAAATCCAAATGCGACATGGCATGCTCGATCGCCATTTTGAACATGGTGCAATTTAAGCATTGATTGTGGGACCGTTTCACAATAGTACACTTGATTTGGATATCAAAGTTAATCGCGGCCACAGCATATATATCATTATTGATGCTCTGAAATAATTGCAAAATAAAATATAAACTTTTGGATTCATATATTCTCTTCCCACCGCCATTTGGCAAGATCGTCCCAATGCTCATTTATAAACCATTGGCATTGGGTGTGAAACTCACTATTTTCACAATGGCACCCAATTCAATCGGATATTTTGAAGAAGTAGCATCCAAAATATATGTGCCATTAGTGTTAAGGGAACGTAAATTTGTCGACTGAATGTAATGCACAACATATAACGGGACTTTTCCAGAGTGAGCATTACCTGAAAATGTAAATTCGACAAACAGTGACCAGTTGTAGACCCCAGAATTAAGATTTTGTATCAGACAGTGAAGTCACCCTGAGGCAATGAAATAAGGGTCAGCAATAGGCTGACTGCCAAGTGCCCTACTGCGTCAAGGATGAAGGTCAATGGAGAAGGTTGCCCCGATAGTGGATACAGCTCCGAAATTACTGCTGAGTTTTTATACAAGTGGTAATTACTGCCAGTATTTTTTTTAATCTGAGTAGGCCCTAAAGAATGTATAATGATAATAACAATAATAATGATAATAATGATAATGATAATGATAATGTTAATAATAATAATGATAATGATAATAATAATAATGATAATAATAATAATAATGATAATAATAATAATCAGTTAATTTGTATCTATAAAGAATGAATAACAATAATAATAATAATAATCATTGTATCCGTAAAGAATGATTAAGTAGTAGTAGTAGTAGTAGTAGTAGTAGTAGTAGTAGTAATAGTAGTAGTAGTAGTAGTGGTACGATCTCCTATTTTCTTAAGCTAACTGGACAATATGTGCCCACTTATGCGTAGGATTTAATAGGTTCTCTATCCAAGTACTTTCTTCAGGATCTGTCAGCATTGCAGCTATATGTAATACTCAAATTGTCCGACAATACATGCCTTTGAGTGTAAACATTAACGGTTTTATAATGAACATGTTGTTCATAATTGTACATTTACAGATTGATTGTTTATAAAAACAAAAAACAAAAAAAAACAAGACATGAGAGTTGAGGTGATTTTTTTTAATGTATTGTCCTTGAAGTGAACCAGACATTGAAAGATTGTGTCACACTGACATGGTGGTATCTTCGCTCAGAAAAATCTTTATTACATGATGTAGTGAGGTTAACTTTAAAAGAAAAAATAAACTCCTACAAACGTTTATTGATATAGAGATAGAGAAGGGTAAAACTGCAATCAAACTTACCTGGCCCAATAAAAAAAAAAGGATTTTCAATGTTCTGGGTTTGAGTTGTAATTTAAACTGTTACATTCAAATACACATACAAGTTGTAGCATGACTTTAAAAATGCTGCCCTGTGCAATAAAATATATAAAATTTATATTTTTCATAAAGCCTAAGTACATGCGACATTGATTTTTTTTTCTTGGTCACCTGTGTCACCCAGGACCGCGGCACAAAAGCGGAGAGCCACAGAACTATTATCAATATCAAAGAAGGGAAAATACATTAAAAATCTTTATTTCCAACAAAAATCCATATACAAATCATTGTATATGTATTAGGCTTTAACATGAAAGTCTCCATGAAGTTTTCCGCACATACAAATTAATCCTATTACAACCCCAAACGAATATTCGGCAGAGAAACCACCGCAGAGAGCCACCATGCACAGGCGCAGCACGCAGAGTTGGGTTCAACGATGCGGGGCAGGCATAATCCATGAAATTAATTTGAAGACGACTTTGCGAAATGTTGCTTCAGAATATAATTTTAATCAATTAGCAAGCACTATTCTATCATTTTCCATGAAAAAAAGTGGAGAAATAGCTCATCTATGAGTACAGAGACGCGGGGCGAATACGGACAATTTAAAACTGAATGCTCTCTGATGTAACAAAATCCACTATGGTGCACATCCATTTCTGCAGATGGGTTGAACAGTGGGATTATCTCTTCAACACCACGCCATTTTTACATTTTTTTCTTGCAAACGTTACCCATATTTAGTGGCTCCTATTTCTGTGTGAATACAGCACAAAAAATCGTGACAGTTTCTACATATACGGACCTGCTTGCCATTCGAGAGCCAGGCCAGTCTGCAATTGGCTGAGTGCCACTCTGCTCAGACTACTCTGCGTTTTACCGGCTTTTACCCAGTACTGCTGTTCAGGCACAAGTGTTCAGTGAAAGCAGTGCAGACTAGAAACGAAGATTTGCTTCAAAGCAAATCTGTATTTGTGCCTTCAAAAGTTTTAAATATTAAATGTTACAACTTTTATCCTTTGGTACTTCACATCACATTAAGCTTATGGCTGGATGCAAATTTCAAAGTCCAAATGACCTTGACCTTTGACCTTTACAGGTCACATGAAAAATCCACAGTGTTACAATACCTACAATTTAAGCCCAACATGAACCAAATCGGATGAAAATTGACCAAGTTATGACAAGATGAAACTTTCAAAGGGCCAAATGACCTTGACCTTTGCCCTTTTGAGGTGACATGTTCTTGTAAAAACGTACAGTGTTGCAATACTTACAATTTGAGTCGAACATGATTAGAATTGGATGGAAATTGGCCAGGTTATGACTAGATGAAACTTTCAAAGGTCCAAATGACCTTGACCTTTGTCCTTTAGAGGTCACATGTAAGTTTCAAAAATGTGCAGTGTTCAATAGCTACAGTTTGAGTCTAACATGATCACAATTGGATACAAATTGACCAAGTTATGGCTAGAAAAACGCCACCAGCGAAAGTGGCCTTTGACCTTGAAATGACCTTTGACCTTGATATGACCTCTACCTAAAGTGAACCTTGACCTCAAAAATGACATTTAAGCTTAAAATTGACCTTTGACCTTGACATGACCTTGACATTTAAGATGACCTTTGCCTTGCTATGATCGAACTCCTATACACTGGGACCCACATCTACAATAGTACATAAGATATTGAAGATTTAAAACTTTAATTAGCCCTCATTTGCATGATTTTGAAAAGCATGACCTGTCATTATTAAAAGGCCAGACTTCATCCATAAAAGTAGAATTATGCCAAGTTTGGAGTTTCTACGTGTAATACGTTTCAAATGAAATGTCGGACAAATTTGCCTGGAAAGAAAGAAAGAAAGAAAGAAAGAAAGAAAGAAAGAAAGAAAGAAAGAAAGAAAGAAAGAAAGAAAGAAAGAAAGAAAGAAAGAAAATAAAGAAATGAAGAATTTCTAGAAAAACAGTATGTCTGTGTTGGCACACAGACATAAACATGGTTGAACCAGTAACCAGTTATTTCCACATTTATGCATACCGATGTCACATCGTAATTTCATGTCAAAGCAGATTTCGTTACCCATTAAAAGGAAAGGGGAAGTCTTTTATGTTATTTATGATCTGTTGATCATGGTCTTTGCAACAATGTGTCTTTTGCTTATGTATATGTGATTTTTTTAAATTCATGGAGTCGGACAGAGGATAGTGGACTTATGTTACGGAGGCCTAGCTCGATTACATTAAAACTGGTCTTTGCGGTTTACCTGGCAAAGCTCGACTACCTCTGAACTAGTCGTCAAGGTGATACAGCTATAAAACTCGTAACACGCTTATTACTTTACCAAGTATACCATAATGAGATACATTGTGAACTCATCTTAGCTGGTTGTAAAATAAACTGTACTGTACGAACTTGGACCTTCTACGAAGCCGACAGCTATCTGTACATACTAGTAGAACCCTAGACCTACTTTAAAAAATATATAATAAAAGGTAATTTAAATCCTTTAATTTAAATCCTCCGCATTTCAAGTCTTTCTTTCTTTCACTTGTTTCTATGTACTTTGTTTCTTCTTTGTTTTCTTGATTTTTCTTTGACTTTCTTCATTTATATAATTGTTAATTTTCAATTAAAATTGTTTCGTTACGGCCAGAGCAACATACAAATAATGCTGTGCAATGAAATTCACGCTATTAAATGGGGACCTGAAGTTGCCCAAACATACCGAAAAGGTCAAAAAGTGGATAAATTCAGGATGAAAAGGTCCAGTATTGCCGAATCAAGCTTCGACAAAACACTTAAACGTCCAATATCAAAGAACCAAGCTTTGACATAAACAAATATTGAATGTAAACCAGCTCCTTTTCATTCCTTCAATAAGAGAAAGGTACTCATTTAGTTCTGTCTCAAAAAGCATTTCTGAAACTGGATTTAATGTATTAACAAAACAGCAATAGATGAAACAAAGGTCCAAGAAAAAAGGTTGAAAACAAGTTAAAAGGTCCAGCATTTTTCTTTCATTAGTGGGATATTTTTACCTTCAATAGCATGCTTTCCAATAGGAAGAGTGTCATGCGAACATGGACCTTAAACAGGTCTTGACATATTGAGGAAATGTGACAATATTGTTGTAAAATAATATTTTTGGTTCTTTGAATAATTGCTATAATCAAGCAGAATAAGTAGAGTACTCTTGGTTGAATGAATCATTGTGCGGACCTTATGCATAGAATAATCATTATTGTAAACATGTATTAAAGAGTTACCTTCCTTCTTCCTTTCCGTTTTTTGTTTTGTTTTGTTTTATTTGTTGTTGTTGTTGTTGTTGTTGTTGTTGTTGTTGTTGTTGTTGTTGTTGTTGTTGTTGTTTTCTTTCTTTCTTTCTTTTTTGATTTAGTTTTTAGGGGAGAGAGATATTATTGGACCTTTTGGTGCTGATGGGGTTGTCGATCGACACCCCCGTCACCCTCCTGGCTACGGGCAGGAATGTGAGTTGTTAAGTCACGGTTTTCTGCAGATAGAAATAAAAATTATCATGCGCAAAACGTTTCATATTAGAGGGAACGATATCCCCAATATCGGGTATAGAAATTAGGAACAAGACAGGTTTAAATTCGAGCCCTAGGTTACTCGAGCATCAATGGTGCCTCGGTCAAATACCTGACCATTGATAACTACATTCCAGTGAATGCATTTCAAACCACTTTAAGAAGACATCGGATGTGTCATTGCGTTCAAATTCATATGTAAGGCCTTCTTGCCAGAGAAGTTTCCAACGCTTTCCTAATGCCCAGGGAAACGATTCCTACCTCTTTTTGCAAATCCACAGTTGTGGATATTTCATGAAAGAATGATAGAAACCGGTTTATTGTCCCTTGCCAGGTATGAATCCTGATCGACTGATTAGCAGACAAAAGTGGATTTTCTCTCAAGAGTTGAAAGTATGTTTCAAAATGACTTTCTCCATTACTTTGCCGAGGCAGCCTAACAAAGCTATGAGGCAGAGGTTATTATATATAGACTTGTGTCGCCCTTTTTATGTAAAGGAGTAACAATGGCTTGTTTCCAGGAATTAAGAACAATTCGAGATGAAAAGACGGATTGATAGTCTTCCCGGCAGATCACAGAGACACGATGCACCCTCTACGTAGAGTCTGGTAACGACCCCGGAGGGACCGGTGGCCTTTGTGACGTCTTAACTTTGTAGAATATCCCTTCCTTCATCTCTCTTAGCCTGAATAGAACTACCACCTAAATTTTACCAGGGATTTTAACATGAAGAAATAACTTGGCCAGGCTGTCATCACAGTCACCAATATTATAAAACAAAACCATACTATAATCCTTTCGTGACCAATTCATTAACAGTTAGCCGAGAGAGAGAGAGAGAGAGAGAGAGAGAGAGAGAGAGAGAGAGAGAGAGAGAGAGAGAGAGGGGGGGGGCAAAAAGCACGAACCACAAATGATATTAACAAAGACATTTACTGGGAAACCTGTGGTCAGTTGAGAAATAAATTTTCATTTTACTTAGAAAATCTAAGCAAGATTACTTCTCTGAAGTGCATTATATTTTATCTAAGAAATCAACCGCTAGTAGAAGTGGTGGTCTTGATTGATGAAGGCTCAGTGAACTTTGACCCTCTTTATGAAGCAAATGCATTAAATACAGTTTTTTTCTGTTCACTGGGTCAAAGCTCAAAGTTTTGCAGACAGGTGGACCTGACAGTCTCCCTAAAAGTACTAAGATTATTGTACCATATATTCTTGGTACTCTGATGCTCTGGCAAATCATCTAACTTATCTTTAGCAAAAGCTAAATTTCCGGAAATCTTGAAGGAGGCTTATTTCCTGATTACGAGTTATAGACCAGTCTCTGTTTTGTGTTTATCTTCCAAATGCTTGAAATTACTGTGCTTAATGGATTATATAAATTCCTAATATTAATAATCTTTTCACTGCTTGTAACCCTGGGATCGAGAAATATGACAGTGAGGTTAATCAATTGATCAATAACTCGCACATGATGAGCCTTGGACAGGGGTAAAGATGTATGTATGGTTTTCTTGAATGTGCAAGAATCATTTGACAGAGTTTAGCACCACGGTCTAACTGTACAATTAAATCCGATTGGCATTTGTGATTCCCCTTTTCTCGTATCAAATCCTACTTGGTTAAAAGAAAACAGAAAATCTTCCGATTTAGTACACATCGAATCTGATGTGCCTCAAGGTAGGTAGTGGTCTTGATCCTTTATTGTTTCTTGTGCTTGTTGATGACTTGGTGGATGACCTAAAATATAAAGTATATGTATAAATATTGTGATGACACTTCGCTAATCGAAATCGTAAAATCGCCAAAACAATGATAAGCTTAAACGAAAACTGGCAGGCGGTTTAAGATTGGGCAGGGGGTTAAATGGTTGGTTGACTTCTCCTTCCAAAACAAAGGAATTGATAGTTTCGAAGAAAATAAAAAGGTAGATGACCCTCAACTGAAATTTATGTGAAAGGCAGTTGTACGGGTTCAAAAGCACAAGAACCAGGGTCCTACTCTCACTCATAATTTAACATGGGATTCTTACATACAGTTTGTTTGTAACAAACAATACAGAGCAGCGTTGGCTGTAACGGGTGCCATGGACACATCTATTTGGACTACAAAAGATTACTGGCTTGACAGCAAATCTGTCTGTGTCATGGCAAAATATGAACATTTTGAAATGCTCTTAATATTTCCCATATGGTATGGCATTGGTGTTGCAGTGGAAACGTTTCTGTTGTCTGGGCATAATTGTGAATGGGATTCCTGCCCAGAAAATATTTCTAGTATAGGAAATCAAATAGATCATCAAGAGGTAATTTCAACAACCATGTAGTTGAGGATAAGACGAAGTTGTGTACAATCTATTGAGCAAGTTCTATTCATCACATGACATATAATAAACATGACAACTACACTGTGCTCTACTGAACATATGAGCATCAGGGCAGCTTTACTGTCACTAAAATCAGAAAGCTTAAAGAACCAATCTGAAGACAATACATGGGTCCTTTGCTTGCCAGACTGAACCAGTGCTAGCACTGGAGTAACCCACTCCAGACTGCTTTACTACACCATTAAGTTGCCAATCTACCAGCTATAACAAATGCATTGTTCATTTCATCATTGGAAGGAATTACGACAGAAGAATAATTTTTCAACTTTTTCACTTCACTCTAAAGTTGTCTGTCATTCTTTTAGTGAAACACTCAGTAAATTTTTTTTCGTCTTTTTTTTTCGTCTTTTCAAATTATTTTTCTCTTTCGTTAATCTTCGCACAGCATAGTAGTTGTTAGCTCTTGTTTTCCTCATGATTTTGGCAACTATGCCAGTTCTGGCTCTCTCACAGTCTTGCCATAGATGACATCTAAACACAGGTTTAACCTTTTCATCCTTTTCATTCCAACTTGGACAAGCATTGTTACCTGATATTATACAGAACAATACCTCTCCAAACTACAACATTGAACATGTTCATTACAGTAATTGTTCAGCTGCTATTTATGGAGATGACCTAAGCAGTTTGGATCATTCCAAGCAAGTGCATCCATAGGCATAATTACATTATTTGTCTGGGCATTTAAATATTGATGATACTTTTCTCATTCTGTTACAACGTGACCATTAACTGACAACAAAGCTAGATTACCTGACAATACAAAGTGGTCTATAAATGATTTCCATGCAAGATTATGTGGAACATAGATGTCCTGGACCTTTGACTGTGGTTTTTCCCACATGAACTGTAAATTATTTGCTGAACAATATCCCTCAAAACATTAGTATGCGCATTTCATCTTTTCAAGTCAACATTCAAATCACCACTTACAATAATGTGGATTCATATCTTGTTCATGAAAAGCTTTTTCGATGACGTCAACAGCACCAGTAAAGTCACTATCAGCATCATTTACTCTGGTATTACCACATAGCATGTATGTGTTTAACATCAATATTTTCAAGTTCTCAATTGGCTCAAGATAAATGGTAAACAATCTATTACTATCCACCTAAATTTGCTTGACGTTTCTTGCCAGGGTCACAAAATGGCTTCACTACCATAAGGGCATCCACTTAGAATATCACTGGTTATGTCCCCCACATGATTTACCAGAATAGATGTAGTTCTCATGGATATCACTTTCCTTTTTCATGGTCATAGTAGCCATGTGTCTTGTAAATACATAAATTCTGGTTCTTTTGCCGCAGTTAATGCATGGATATATTTGGGTCTTTTTCCAGCTAACCAGTGCTGTTGTACGAGATTAGCTGTAGGCATTTACCGACCATAACTATATTTATTACTATTGTAAGAACATGTATGATACTCCTGTTTATTTTGTAGTGACCATCCATTTTTATTGTATTAAGCTTTATTCTGTCATTATTATTCCAGTTGGTTCTCTTCCTGTAGAACTTTCTACATGCAATTCCCTCAGACCAGAAGTTCTCATTCAATATTGCCTCTTTATCCTTTTTTAGTGCCGTTATTCTAAATGACCACTCTATTGCTTATTTGTGTAACATGCAGTCAATCTTCAAAATCTTTACATCTTCATTCTCAATGTCCTGTGATATCTTGTTCACTTGCATCTTTGTGGACATGAAAACTGAAAATATCTGTATTTTCTTCATCAGCTTTTAGTGTGAACCCTTGTGTTTTATCTGCCTGAAATTTATGTCTCTCACATTTTAGCTCTTTTCTCCTTTGGTTTGCGGGGGTTTCAAAGCCATCACTATCTAGGAATGTATCTTCTTCTAGTAGCAGATGGTTGATTGGTGGACTTGGCTCCTGTAGTATTACCATAACCACCTTCTTTTGGCTTTTCATGGGGAATGGTTATGTGGTAGTTAGCACTGGCAGTAGCTTGTCCCAGTACATTTGGAGTATTTCCCTGCTCTTTGTCATCGTTTCGTGCTGCATTAGGCTGTTGAGTGTCACGTGCATATAACATGCATTGTCATATGACGTATGACTTTCCTACTTATACCCTCGAGTTAACACATTTTATGTTTGAATAACCCACAACATACACGTCTTTCTGTCACAAAACAAATAAATATACATAGGTTCTTCACTTTTTAGTCTTTCATAATGACCTTTTTAATGCAGGTGATTTCAGAATTTTGCCTCTCTCACCATCATCCCATTCCTTTGACTGTAAATGTTGTAATGAGTAAAATTAAATTCACAACCAGTTGCACAATGTTGCTACAGTCAACAGTATTTCCCAGTACCTAATTGACATAATAACAAGAAGGACAATGCTTTATATTATAGAGTGCTATCAGAAAAGTGGGCATCTATTCCGTTAAATAGCGTATTGTCTCTGAAACAGAATGATCCAGAGGCTGTGCTAAGCACAATATTGTGGTTAATAAATGACACCATTTATGCGGCTGCCAAAGAATGATCCTGAGGCTGTGCCAAGCACAATATTGTGGACAATAAATGACACCATTTATGCAACTGCCAAAAAATCAAAGGTTGCCCTCAACATTGATCGAGCCTCTATTCCCAAGAATGACATACAGACGTATGTGATGTACAATTTGGATATCAGAAAAATAGAAGTACCAAGTTCACATGTGCATAGTTAGACAATGTTATCGCAGATTTCAATTATTCTGGTCCACCAGTTTTCATGTGTGGATCAGATGCGAACAAGTTCTTTGATACAGTGTTGCATGACTGCCTGTTCTGGGAGTTGTGATCACATATTCCAGGCAGTCATTGGGTTTATCTAGTTAAATGGTATAGAAGTTTAAAAGCTACCATCAAGTGAAATAGGCAGATGAGTGATGTGTTCACTCTAACAATCGGCACCAGACAAGGAAGTATCCTCTTCCCTCAGCTTTCAAACATATTGCTAGACGATTTATTACCAGAATTAAGGAATCGCAGTTAGTTTGAAAATTAGCAATCCCTTGCAGCTGTATTACTTACACTGATGACATCATGCTATTTGCATGGGCCACTTTCTAACTGCAGGCATTGATTGACCAATGTTATTTTTACTCTATTGCATGGCATTTCTCATTTAACATTAAAAAGTCTGTATGCATGACAGCTGGTAAAATTAGATTTTCTGAGGATCCAGCATGGCACCCCAACAGTTATGTTCTGAATAATGCCAGGGAACTAGAATTCCTTGGTATGACTTTAAAAAAAAAAAAGTGATAAGACATACCAGGCTGGTGAAATTAGGTTTTCTGAGGATATCCAGTATGGCACCCCAGCAGTTCTGTTCTAAATAATGTCACGGAACTAGCTGTCCTTGGTGTGACTTTCAAACTTGACATGAAATGTGACTGACGTGTGTCAAAGTGAATCACTAAAGTCCATAAAGCAAGAATGTTTCAGACTAAAAAATTCACCAAAATTCGTTAAAATAAAATATGACAACGAAATTTACTGCAATGCCATGAGAACTCATGCCACATGGCCCTAAGTTTCAAATTTTTTTAGAGTAGAAATTGTGGTGTGGCCATAAGGTAGAAGTTTTTCAAAATATCCAAAAAAAATTACACATGGCTGTGTTCTATGGAAGAGTCATAACAGATTACTCCCATTTATATGTGTGTTTGTTGCTCAGGTCAATCTGTAATTGGTCTCTGCTTCCCAAAGGTGACAATATGTGTGGTGAAGCTGGAATCACAAACACCATTACAAATCAGATTTAATCATAGGGCTTCATACACAGTAACATGGACACAATTGGTGCATAATTGAGTGGAACAAAAGCTTAGCACAGCCTATGAGTACATTTTGTCATGCTTCAAAACATATAGAAGCATGCCATGCTCTTGTCTTTCAGTCAACCTGTTGACACAATGGTAAGTAGGTCTGGTATGACAACGTGGTCCAATGTGAACAGTGAATGAAACCAAAAGGCAGGACACTGTATGAGTATGCAAGTACTTGGAAAGTGAAAATCAAATGCAACGTCAAGGAAGGCGACTTTCTCAAGGAAGTCTTTTTGAGAAGACAGGCACTGAGAGTTTCAAGAACAAATGTAAGAAAGATTGCTGTCTATTCAGCACTTGAGGATAGAGGGACCGTCTCATAACCCAGAAAGAAAAACCTGGAAAGTTTTCATAAAAAAGTGATAAGACAGTGTGTTTAAATTTTACGGGAAAATAGACTTACCCAGACTTACAACATTAAAAAAATGGAACCTGATTATTGTGTTTTGACTCTTTAATTATGGTTTGTCTTGAATGAGCTTGGGTTTAGCCAGCACTAAATAACGGACAACGGGCACAAAGAGAGCCCAGATATTACCACTGCACATGCAAGATTTTTGAGAGACACTAAAAAATAAAGAACAAGGGTTTCTGGGTAATATACACTGATAAAACATAGATTAAGTAAGATCCTTGTTGGGGCTATGCATGGCTGCCAGTTCTTCAGAAGTGCCGAATGTCATCTGACAAAGAACATGCCATTCTTTGTTATGGGTCAAAACTACCAAGCACCTCTGACAATGATTGATAGCACTACATGTAGGAAATGAAACGATAAAGGGTTTATGACCAACTGTGATTTGTATTTGTGAACAAATTTAACGATGCAGACGACCATTGTGGGATGAATACCAAAACTTTCATGGAATGGTTTGAAAGCAAACTTATCCCTGCATTGAAAGTGCCATGTGTGATTGTCCTACACAATACAGTTTCTCTTAATAAGAAAAAAGAAGAAACTGAAGGGTTAACAGAGGAGATTGACCAGGTGCTTATACATTTACATAGTTACAGTCATAGTTGCAGTTATACCAGTTCATCCGAAGGAGATAACAGTAGCAGTGCAAACTAAAGCACAGAATGACCAGCCTTCACAAGGTAGGTTTAGAGATGTCCCCGTGCCAGTATTGCAGGTTACAGTATTCTGGGGTCATGGCCTGGGTTATATCCAACTGGACCATTTATTATTGCTACTCCCTGTTTCAGAGCCACATTTCCAAATCTACGTATATGCTTTTTCATTTCCCTTAACACAGTTACAATTTTTTTCCTGAATCCTTAAATTAACAACATTCCGATTGAAACAGTCAATGTATTTAACGTCCTTGGCTTACAAATTGAAAACAGCCTATCAAGGAGCCCACACGTGAACAAAAGTGCTAGTGAACTTGCCAAAGTAGATTGTACCCTGATAAGAGTGCGTACTTTTTTGCCTCCACAATCTATCCTCTTTAAATATAATTTTCCCTTTATGCTTCATCTAAACTATTCATTATTAGCATGGGGTCATTCTTGTGAGCAGGATTTCCAAATTACAGAAGAAAGCAGTGCAATTGATCTCCAATACACACTTTCTTACACACGGTGAACCTTTATTCAGAAACCTAAATATACTGAAAATACCAGATTTGTTGCGACTAAAAGCTTTGAAATTTTATTTTCCGATAACCCAAGATGCACCTGCCGGCTCATTTCAACAATATTTCTGGTAAAACCTGCAACTCATCAACACAATACTAGAAATAGAAATACACTTCATGCTACTCTTCCGTGAAGAAGTTCTACAAAGAATGCAGTCTGATTTTACATTCTGCCTTGAATTAAGGAAACGCTTTCTAATATATTAGAAAAAAAATCTATACACATTCATACTTTGGTTTTTCTGAACACATCAAAGTCCAATTAATAAATCAGTATTCAGAAGAATGCACTGACACGAACTGCTATACATGTGTATATGTAATAGATATTAGTTTTTAGTAATAAATGTACTTTGATCTTCATTATGGATGTTGGGAATATGAATCATAAGATTCTTTATTCATTCAGAAGAATGCACTGACACGAACTGCTATACATGTGTATATGTAACAGATATTAGTTTTTAATAATAAATGTACTTTGATCTTCATTATGGATGTTGGGAATATGAATCATAAGATTCTTTATTCATTTTCCTTCATTATATACTTTTTTCTTTCCTGTCTTCGCAACCTTTGTTGTATTTGTCATACTTAAGCCAGGTGTTATCTTACATTTCCTAGGCTTTTTCTTTAAGTTGCTCCAGCGACAGCAGATCACAATCCTGAACTGGAGTTTTCCTGACAATAGATCATGTAGATTGCAAACACAGTTTACGTGTACACGTGTCAATTACGGGTATACTGAATTGATAATCTGCAATTACCTGCATACTGTCTCATTCCTTGATATTCTTATTTGATCATGTCAAATAAATTTGATTTGAGTCTCGAGTCTCGAGTCCTGAGTCCTTGGCCCACATACATAAACACTAACTTTTTATGGTTACTAGCTAAAAAAAAGAAGAAGAAAAAAAAACAATCCTTGTGCAATGCTCACTTATGTCTGTGTATGTGGTATTTACTTGCACACCACAAAATGTAATTTCTCTCCTGATATTTCCAATGTGTGATTTACAATTACTTTATTTTTTCGAAACGGCAATCTTGATAGACTTTAAGGCCCGTCGGTCCCTCTACAGATACAGTGGTGCTGCTGTATGTTATCCCGGTCTTGTCTCAGACACCAAGGCCTACGTGTCGAATACTGTGGGCGTTCCCACTCTCACATATGGCAGCGGATGTATAAATTTGTCTGTTTCTGAATGAAACAGTCTAGAATCCACCCAGACAACAATTGCAGGTCTGATGGAGATCGATAAGTGTGCCCATTTCTCGTCGATCCTCGACGCATTGCATATTCTCAAGATCTGTCATATTATAAAACGAGAAGTTTGTTCACTTCTTAGTTGCCTTTGTAACACTCCATCTCCAGAGTGTAATCTCACTCCCCTCCACTTGTCACGGTATATAACACATGGGCAGACTGTCAAAGGCACTCTCATTGACCGCCTGGTTAAATTTGGTATATCTCCGCTGACCGTTTTGTTCGAACCTCCACTGGGGAAGGCGCACCTCGTCGACTCTGCCTGGTACCTTTTAGTGCATAAGGACAAAAATATTAATAACCGTACGGCCAGTTTAGACAGTTGATGTCTCTTTTAACGAGGTCGTTTTAATATGTGTTCTGTTTATTTTTACACTTGAATAATGTATACGTGCTTTTATGGATTAAGTTGTGTGTCTTGTCAGCTTTGTATTTGTGTCTTTTTGCCCAGAACCACGTCCTAGTAGTCATTACCCTATTCCGCAGTCCGAACTCTTTACTCTCCATTATTATTATTCTTTATTGTTCCCATGTAGAGGTCCTCCAGTCAGCATGAAAATTTCAAGACTGAGAAAATTACTAATTTTTCTGAATATATAGTAATGTGAGCCAATAATATCCTCGGATTTTGTAGATTGATTTCCCCTGCGCTTGAAAAGGGCAGGGTAATGAAAATTGGCACATTTAAGGTGACTGGAGGAAACAACAAGTACGTATCAGTAATGCAATAAAGATAGGTTGTCTGGAATTGTCTTTAAGCTTTTATTTTTATGTGTATGATGATTTAGACTTTATTGTACTGTGATCTGTATCTTGATGTGTGTTCTATGTGATGTACTTCCCCAGTCATACAGCAAATAAAGTTAGTAGTATAGTGGTAGTATAGTGGTAGTAGTAGTAGTAATAGTAGTAATAGTAGTTGTAGTAGTATTGTTATCATCGTCATTTGTAACTAGTGTGTGGAAGATTCTATAAGATATTTTGATGAAGTCAGTCTACAAATTTACTGGAACGGTAAGGTTTGGTACCAATTTTCCTTGTCCCATTTTATTTGTGCTAGCCGTTGAACCATTATCTTCACTGATTAGATCAAAAGAAGATATTGAGGGTTTAAAATTCAATGAACCATTATAAGATTGGTCAATCAACTGGTGACACCACCTATTTTGTGAAGGACCGAAACTTTAAAAGAAAAAAAAAGTATTGCATATTTTCGAAGATTTCAAAAATTGTTCTGGTTTAAAATGCAATATAGAAAAAAATGCAGTATTTAGGTTTTGAACAACCAAAATTTTTAAAAATTAGGATTTTGCAGTTTTCTGCCAAGAGGGAAAAGTTTCGTACTTTGCGTATCGAAGGTGTAGAAAGTGAACTAAAAATGTGTACAAAAAGTTTGAAACTAAGCTGCAGTCTTTCCGAGAAATATTAAAGGTTTGAGGAATGAGAGATTTGTCACTGATAGGTGGAAATATAGTTTTTAAAAACTTGTAGTTTCTGAACATATTTATCCTGCTTCCTTAATATTTATCAATGACAACATTAAAGACGATCAATCTATAATATGTAATTTTATATGGAGTCAACCTCAAAGGTGAAAAATTCAGCCCTGTACCAAAATTTACACAAATTTTAGGACAACATCTGTGTGCTCTAAAATCATATTGCATCAAAAGGTTGGAAGGTGATGGCGAAGCGTAAAGGAAATCGGCATTTCAAGACCTTGTACCATTCATTTAAGTTTCATATCTGATCTTCAGCAGATGTGATTTTGATACCATTATGGTTTGCCATTATTTTATAAAGAGCTAATAAATGCTTGGAAATTATTTCAAACATATTTTTAACCTAGGAGCTTAAAACAAATTCGTAATGAATTTTTAATCAATCCTTACATTATAACAGGTTTTTTGAAAAATAAATAATGGTACATGAAAGGTGATAGACTTATGAATGATATCACAAATGAAAATGGAATATTTTTAAATCATGAAGTTTTAGAAAGAAACTTAATTTGAATGTTGATATCTTGGAATACTTCTCATCAGCCTGCTCTATTCCTGACCGTTGGAAACAGTTGTTGTGCAGCAAACTAGTTCGGTCATTTGAACGCTGAATGGTCATTTGAACGATGAATGGTCATTTGAACGATGAATGGTCATTTGAAATGGCTGAACCTCCTACTTGCTTGAAAACTTGAATACCCATGTTTAATAACCCTGAAAATGATTGGTCTAAAATATTTACCTTGTCTTTCAAATTTGCTATGGAATGTCAAATTCAAGCGTTCTTGTTTACACTTATGCAAAGATCTGTCCATAATGTGAGATTGTTTAAAATGCATTTTGTAGACTCAGTCTTATATGATATGTGTCTAAAAAGACACAATTTTACATAGTTCTGTGAATGTCCAACGATGATTATCTAACATTTCTGTTTGAGCGTCGGACTTGTGCAGTTAAACCCGAATCTGACAGTTTTTAGCTAAGAAAAATATCCAGACAATCCAAAGAACGTTCAGTGTTTTCACTTTATCATCATGAATTCCCACAGGTTGTACAGTAGTTGAAAAAAGGCGTTTCCAGTGAACTATTTAAGCATAATATTCTGGCGACCATTTACACTTGTTCTTATCTGTTTGATGTGTAAATCTCTCGGCCTCATACAGGTAAAATAGGGTGCACGGTTGGCTGAGTGGCAAGACGCTCGCCTTTCACCTCTGCGACCCGGGTTCGATTCCCGTCCTGGGCAGACAGCATGTGAAAAAAGTTTCTACCACTTTAACCGTGCAGGGTGCTTTTCCGAGTTCTTCGATTTCCTCCACCTTAGACAAGGTAGGAAGTATACACATCGGTGCCATGGAGAGTGACTCGACAAGTCAATGCTTGACTTCTTTCACAATCCATGTAAAACAATTGCGTCTATACTTTAAAAAAAAAAAAAAAAAAAAAAAAAAAACTCCTTTACTGAGTGGAAATTAAGATGTGACTTGTAAGTAATTCTAACATGCACATGCACCCTTACCAACAATTCATAATACAAAAAAATAGTTCAAAATCAGCAAATGTCAGCAGCACCATATTTCTGAAAATATGGTGCTCCTGACATTTGCTAAAATCATCCCAACCCGAACACACGATAATCCAGCACGCACTTCGGAAGAAGAGATCGAAACTAGCAAGATGCAAGAGCTCATAAAACAGAAAAAAATACAGCCCCACCTGTTGAAGTAATTACGGGCTCTGGGTCTCTATGCAATTTCAAAAAACAATTGAAGACGTTTCTTTGTAAATTTTTCGAAAGATTTTTCCCGAATATAAACTTAAAAACTACATACAGAAATTCCAAAATCGCTGGAGCGTGACATATGTACAAAATTGGTGGAAATTCATCAAAGGTACATCCCTACCAAATTTGGTGTGAATCAGGCAGAAATTAAGTTATGGCCGTCGTAAAAAATGTACATGTTAGAGTTTCTTGGTCACACCTTTAAGCTTGGGCTGTGTGGAACTACATCAATCCAGTTCGCATACCTGAGTGACAAGTGCTGGTTGCATAAGCACCATAAGCAGGACAACTGGAGACAAACACAACATGCAAAGTACAGCGGATAAAAAATACCAACCAAAAAAAAAAAAAAACACTAGACAACTTCTAAAATTGTTTTATATCCAGGTTCTGGAAGCCCCCAGAGCCTCATTTTCAGATTAAGTGAATCGATCAAATAACCATGCAAAAAAGTCGGATCTGGCTGTTCTATCTTGTGGACACATCCCCAACCATAACATGAAAAACGATGCAACAACATGGTCCTCAAAATCAGATGTGACAGCCACCACATGTCTGGGCTGGAAATGAAATGCTGTAAAATAAAACCCGTGCAAGTTCGTTATCTAAAATTTTTAAAAAATCACTAGACAATGAACATTTAAACAAACTCATCAGAGACCCGCCCAAGGTACATGCCCATCGAATCTGAAGTTAATGTGGCTGACTGTTCGGTGAAGTCCAAATTGTGATTTACCATTGAAATCCCGGTTGACTTGTATAGTGAATCAATAGGCCGCCGACTGTATGCATTAACCAACAAATACTCCAACAGAAAAATTCGTGAAAACTCAGGGACCTGAGCATCATCACCTAGTGAACTATCTAATTTAACCATTCCAGGTACGTATCTACCTTGTTTCAGCATAAGCTGAGCGATCGAAAACAGCGAAACCGTCGAAAAATTCATGAAAAAAAAAACCACTCCAGAAGTGTGCCTGTGCAATTTGTCAGCAATTGGCTATACACGCGGTTTTGGAGATGATTTTTTAGACTTTAACCCCCCCCCCCCCCCCAAAAAAAAAAATCTAAAATAATAACTGGAGCGTGACCACTTGAAAAAGCTCCGCAAAGGGCCACCCAAGGTACATCTCCACCAAATGTGACATTAATCTGGCTTACGATTTCAGTGAAGAAGTTCAAAATGCGATTACCATTCAGTCACCATTGACTACAGTGATCAAAAGGAATGTATGCATTAGCCGATGAGTATTAAACTGAAAAAGTCGTTAAAGTTCAAGAATCCGGGGCATCACCATCTAGCTAACAACTCAGTTGACCCTTTCCCACTGTACATTTCCATCAACTTTCAACTGAATCAGAGTAACGGTTTTGGAGAAGTCGAAAATAGTTATGACACAAACAATTCCTGAAAGTTAAAAAAAACAAACAAAATGCAGCTCCACGTGTTGAACAAATAGAGATCTAGGAAAACCAGAAGTGTTTCCTTGAAATGTCGGTGCTATCGGTTTAAAGATCTTTTAAGATTTTGAAAAATAGAATTTTTTTTTTTTTCAAAAAATCACTGGAACATGCCAATTAAATTTGAACAAACTCGGTAGAGACCTTTTTGACGGTACATCCGCATCAAGTTGAAGTGAAAACGGTCAACGGTGTCGAAAATATATGAAATTGTTGACGGACCGACAAGCACACGACGACGGTCGGAGGACCATTAGATGTGCTAAAAAACAATGGCGACCCATCCAAGGTGCATATCCATTTAGTTTGAAGTGAATCTAACCGAAGCTTTTGAAAAGATGTTGAAAATGTGAATTACCATTGCAATCCCCGTTGACTTGAAACAGTAATTAACAGGCTAGTATGTAATAACCGTTGAGTGCTAAAATTGAGAAATTCGTAAAACATTAGGCATCCAGGGCAACAACACCTACTGAAGAGCTTTGTTTGATCCTTCCACAAGGTACAATTCCGCCAATCCTCAACAAAATCTGGCCGACAGTTAGGAGAAGACGAAGATAGCAAAGAAACACACAAATTCATGTAAAAGATAGAAAAAATCGCAACGCCACGTGTTGAACAAATTAACGTCTTTGGGAGTAGCCAGTAGTAGAGTGGTCCTGTGCAACATCAAAGCAATGGCCAAGTGGCATCGGAAAAGATTTGGCCACAAATGGTACACGCTTCAATATATAATACAGAGAGAGAGAGAGAGAGAGAGAGAGAGAGAGAGAGAGAGAGAGAGAGAGAGAGAGAGAGAGAGAGAGAGAGAGAGAGAGAGAGAGAGAGAGAAATAATATAATCACTGGATCATGACCATTTGAACAACTTAACTGATAGAATGCTTGTCAGCTTTGCTAAAAACGAGACAAAGTTAAACAAACAAAAAGACAGGCATTCTGCGTGTCCTGTTCCTCTATTACATTTCACTCAGGTCTTTACCCCGTTGGCCTGTTGTTCCATAACTTGTGGACATAAGTCGTTTGGGTTCCGCGGCTCATGACGATCGTGTCTGAATGTTTACGAGTTTATTTTAGTAGTGCATGACATGCGTGGCTCTCTATACCTTACCGGCATATTAATGATCAATGATGCATCCGAGGAAGTACCAACTGTGACACGTCACGAGGTGTGTTGTTCTGTATAGCTACAATACGTTGAACAAAAATCAGTTGTCGCTTACCACTGGTGATGTCCTGGTGGCAACTGAGAATATGAAATATGCAAATGACAACAATATCAATACATTCAGTCATCATGTAAGAAGACAGTTGTAGCAGCGGAGAATACAGGTATAAAAGCGATCTCCCAAATGACACATGTGGATAACATTGAAATGTGAAAAACATCAAAGATTCAGTAACCAATTCAGGTATCAACTTCCATAGGTGGTCTGTACATTCTACAGTAACTGGATTTTCGTACATAAAGTTTTCAAATGATACCTCAACTCGTGGAGCCGCCATGGAATGGGTTGTTTACGCACAACAATGTCACGGAAATAGATGATCTCCAGTACACGCTCAGCAGTGCCGACTCTGAACGCCAGAAAGACACGCTCAGAGAGATGAAGGTCCAGGTGAGAAACATGCATGAAATAAGCGCTTCTCTTGGTCAATAACTTTCACAAAAGCATTGTTTGTTTGTCCTTTTGGGAAGGATGGGGTGGGCGAGATGGGGTGCAGTGTTTTACTGTTCGGTTCGTGTGCGTGTAGCCTATATATAAACTCAGATACCTGTACTTGGGAATAATCAGCGTCGACCCAAAAATTAAGGGAGGATACTGTCTCATGATTCCCTGCTGTATATAATTATAGCCGGTGTCGTGTGAAGAGACCTCCGGTTCCCCCCTTCAGTCACTCCCAGACCGCCTATTTTTATAGTCGTTCTCTCTATTTCTCAAAGATCGGCGGGAGGGGGGGGGCGGGGGACTGTATCCGTGCAGGCATTTTACATGTGACATTGAAACGTTAATTAAATAGTCAGTGAAAAGATTATGAGGAGTCATGAAAGCTGTATGTGGATTTAGAGCATAGAACTTGCATTACATGAAAATACATCAACAAATGCCATACTACCTCCATTGAACCATTCTTTTTAAGAATGGGGATTTGGTCGAGTGGATATGTGCGTTTCCCATTTCAGCTAGGCGAGTGGTGCCAAAGGTTGCAGGTTCGAGTCCCGCTCGTTCCGAACATAAAATATACATTGAACAAATTTGCTCATATATATATATATATATATATATATATATATATATATATATATATATATATATATATATACGTGTGTGTGTGTGTGTGTGTGTGTGTGTGTGTGTGTGTGTGTGTTGAAAGTTATCCAATGGTGGAACTTTGTGTCTTTTTATGTACATGTAGCCTACAGGTCCTTCGTCATTTCCTGTACTTTTCTAGAGGTAATTTAGCTCTCTTTACAGAGGCATTTTTTACCTGTATTAGTGTACCAGCCTCCCTTTACTCCTCCCCACAACTGTGGAATTTCAGCCACCTAAGCAACTTGTGTGGCAATTTTATTCTCCAAAATAAACAAGAATGCACCACACTGCACACAAAAAAATACGGAAAGTTCAGTTTGTGGGGACCATGCGTCAGAAACCCCACCCCACCCTACCCCACCCCACTCCCTGACAGCATTGTGCGACTTTGGCACTGAACTGTCAATGCCCGTCCCTAACACCCACATTTAGTTCTCTTGGGGTCTTGGTTTTAGGTTATACTTGAACATGTAACCTACCCATCCTGAATTGTGAAGATGCTTCCTCCCCGTCTATGGACGTTATTTTGTTCAATAAATCACAGAACCTAAGGTGTCGTGCATGAAACCATGAGTTTTGTATTTCAAAACACTGGGTTGTGCAAGAATACCCGCAGTATTAGGGCTTCCATGGAAACTCATGTTTTTTTTTGGGGGGGGGGGGTGCAAAACCGTGGGTTTTACAGAAAATATTAGTGTTTAATAAATTTGTATGTAAAAACCAACAGTTTTCTTACCAAATTTTTAGTTTTGCATCATACAAATTAGACATTTCAGTAACTGTGCTAAACCCTGGTTTTTGTGAACAAAATTCACGGTTTTGCTACAAAACCCGCGGTTTTCCGACAAAACCGGGTTTTGTGATTATTGAACAAGATAACTTCCAAAAAGTTGGAAAGAATATGTTTGTAGGCCTATCAAAAATTTTTATCATAATTGTGAGATTGATTTAATCATAAATATCCCGGTCATTGGATACAGGCAGCAAAGGATGGAGATTGTGTCTGCTTTTATCCCAACCAAACTGTCGAGTACAACTTTGTCCGCGAAGTCTCCACATATCAAAAACGGCAATGTTTGATAAAGATGCTACATACATGCACGGTTTGAAGACATGGTGGTAACACGAGATCCAAAGGCACATCCAAAAGAAAACTCTAGGCTTACACACACACACACACACACACACACACACACACACATATATATATATATATTATAGCATTATCAGAATACACGTGGTCTATGGGTATTCTGATAATATGTACGCAATAGGCCTACCGGTATATTAATCTCGTTGATTTGAAAAAGAAATTCTGTTATATTTTTCACACCCCCGGGTCATACCCCTTCCGGTCGTACAGAAACATCTCCTTTCGTTGTTCACTTTTAAGATATAGTTGCAATTTGCAGTAGATGAATTTTCACGAACACCCTCCTGTTCAAATCTAACTGTGATCTGGAGCACCATGTGAGCCTGTGTACATTGCACATGTAGGTCTATGAAATTAATAATGATAATAATAATAATAATAATAATAATAATAATAATAATAATAATAATAATAATAATAATAATTATTATTATTATTATTATTATTATTATTATTATTATTATTATTATTATTATCATTATTATTATCATTATTATCATCATCATCATCATCACCATCATTATTATTATTATTATTATTATTATTATTATTATTATTATTATTATTATTATTATTATTATTATTAGGCTCACATTCCACATGTATCTCTAAGAAATTAATAATGATAATAATAATAATAATAATTGTTATTATCATTATTATTATTATTATTATTATTATTATTATTATTATTATTATTATTATTATTATTATTATTTTATTTCGGAAATTTACCCCTTTGACACTGGGGCACCACGAGCCGGGGTAAGTCCA
Organism: Hermodice carunculata; assembly: GCA_964020975.1. NCBI lineage: Eukaryota > Metazoa > Annelida > Polychaeta > Eunicida > Amphinomidae > Hermodice > Hermodice carunculata. The sequence continues at coordinate 80,928,358 of OZ026614.1, read as the reverse complement.
TGATGCGTTCGTCACAAGTAAAATGAGTCGTAGGGACAGAGTCATCGTATAAAATGTTGCCGGTCATTGTACATTGAAATATATTAATACTATAGCTAGCTATTTACATATCAACGTGCACCCGATATGTCTCAACACGGGGTGGTGGGACCGCGGGCCACAACGAGGGTGGAAAAAAAAGAGAGACACCACCGGGTCATGGGGGACAGTCCGGAAAGATGCCGCCAGAGCACACAACACCCCGTGGTGTTTAAGTGTACAATAGCATTATGTATACATTCATGCTATGTACAGTCTATAGAGTATATTCGTCTTTAGATGCTACATGAAAGTTTAATTAGGATTAGGATCAGTAGCCGCACCACACCGACTTATTGAATGCAAATAAGTAGGCTTCCGTGGCCAAAATCACTCCTCTATTAACTAACTGCCTCTTGTACTGCCAAGCTTCAACAAGAGAATTTTTAATCATTTTTTCTCATCAATTAAAATTAAAAAGGCTTATTTCATATGCTTCCAAATCTATCTTGAAAAAATGGCGTGGCTACCTAGGGTTTCTCAAATGAAAAGCGCGGTCCATGGCTACATTGTTAAATATCGTTTTATTCCGTCGTTGTATGGCCAGGCTTTGGCTCGTTGCTGGCTACTGCTGTCTGCCTCCAGCAAAGCATCAGTATTTGTTTACAGACACGGGTGTTGGGCAGGTCAAATTTCATCCTATGAAACTACTTTATCCTTATTCTTTCTAGTGTCGTGATTATCGGTAACCAACCCAGCTCGGCAACTCTGCCGACTGCCACCGGTAAAGAGCGGACCTGAAGGATTGCCTTAGCCATAGAATACTGTATTGATTTTAGCGTATCCCCCGACTTTTTGGTATATTGCATAACCATATATAGCACCGCCGTGAGTCAAAGAAGGGAAGGCTGTGCGTGCTTTTCCATATATTGTTCCAAAAAATTATGTTTAGCATTATTAAAAGCTGGCTTTCGCTTTTCGCTTTCAAAAAAAATATCATCTGCATATAATAAGCAAGCTATATTGCTACTGCCATGAGGTACACCGAAATCCTTCTCTTGAAACATATCAATAAGGTCAAACATTACAATGGAAAAAAAGTAGGAAAAAAGATATATCCTTGTTTTACACCAGTAAATATCTAAAACCAACAGCTCTCAAAATGGCAAAAAATAACCTTACTTTCAACTTTTTCATTCTTGTTAACTGCCATGCCTTACCTTGTATTCCTTTTTGCCAGAGTAACACTAAAAGCTTATCGAAGGCTTTCGATATGTCTAGAAAGGATAGCCAGGTTTTTAATTTCTCATTTTTCTTTATGTCACATATACCATTTAGGATAAACAGTTGGTCGTCTGGTCTCCGATGCTTCTGTAAGCCGCTCGTAACAACCAAGAATTTCTTATTTCTCAAAATATCTTATGAATTGACATTCCATTGCTGAAACAAAAACTTTATAGACGTTAGGGGTCACTGTAATACCTCGATAATTTGACATTTCTTTAGAACCTTCTTTATAGATGGGTCTAATAAAAGCTTGAAACCACTGTTCTGGGTATAACTCGTAAAGTTCACATTAACTTAGAAAGGTCTGCCAGTGCGGTGGTTAAAAAAGAACCCAAATGCTTTCAGAATTCGTTGGGAATCTGGTCCACGCTTCACCATTTTCAGTTTGCGGATCGCACAGGAAACGTTTTCGAAATTTATGTCTAGATTGCTTAACCCTGTAGTATATCCCGTATGACTCATAAGTTTACAAAGCTCCTTTTCCAGAGTTTCGGCGTCTTGCTTTTTCCCTTTGTTACAGCCCAATGTTTGCTGGTAATTATCGAATACCGTACATATTTCTTTGGGGTCTTGAATAGTTCGGGTTTTCTCAGTTGGATCTATAATTTTGAGGGAAAATCATTGTTTTGGTTATTAAAGACGTACAACCATCTGCCAATATGCTTTCGAATTTTTTTTTACCCTTCATGTAAATAACGAATAATTATTTGTATCTTATTTTTAACGCGCTTACTTTTCTTTTTTTTTTTTTTCTTGTATAGCATATTTTTTCGTCAGATATCCCTCGGCTAATGTGCTTGTTTATCTATGTGACCTGGAAGCTAGCTCAAGGTCACTCGTGTGCAATATCACAAAAGCACTCCGTAAGAGGAACACATGTACCATATTTCTTTGGCGAAGCGTATTTCATCCTCACTTTGTCATATTAACACCGCTGCAATTAACAAAGTTGGCCATCCTCACTTTGTCATATTAACACCGCTGCAATTAACAAAGTTGGCCCTTGTGACCTTGCAACAGGGTCATACATACAAAACACAAAGAGATAATTCCTAATTTTACAAGTCAGGAAAGATCTTCAGAAAACCAAAGACCCAAGTGTTTGTGCACATCTTGATCAAGTTGGGATGATTTGCAGGCCAAACCTTTTGCTTACGTGCGTTTATGAGCTTAACTCACCGTCATGACACACCATCACTTGGCTTCGCCTTGATTTCATAATGCCCTAGCTATGGTATTTTGGCAGGGGTGCACTCTATAGTGAAATAATACATCTGCAGTGATGGTAGACGGACGCCATGCACAGTGCAACCCGATGTCCAACATGAATGTTTGACTCTCTTTTGGTGCTGTGTGTATAACCACACAGAGAACGCGTGTGTCCTGTGTCCCTCTTTTCCGCTTGCTCATTGATAACTGTGTACTCGTGTTGGCCACGTGCGAGAGTCCCGTTTTTTGGAGACTCCGTATTTTATAAATCTGGCAGTACATAATGTATTTTGAATCAATTATTTTTCAATTCGCGAAGCAACTCCACCTTGCAAAACGCCCTTTTGGCCCACCGACATGCAGGTGCATCAAGGTCGCCGTTGTGAAAGGTCCTTTGCTTCAATAGCTCGACCGGCTCGGAGTTGGCCTCGTTTTGGTTAATGATAATAATAATAATAATAATGATAATAATAATAATAATAATAATAATAATAATAATAATAATAATAATAATAATAATAATAATAATAATAATAATAATAATAATAATAATAATAATAATAATAATTTTATTGTCGGGGAAAATGATATGAACATATAAATACAGTCAAATCATAAAAAATATACCACAGAGAGTATAATGCTTCGTATTCCCGTGGTCGGATGAAGTTTTCATGACATATAAGGTATCGTAAAGAGTCTACAACTCCATCAGTAGAACTAGAGAAGGAGTATAGGGAGAAACAGTTGAGCCATTATTGAAGAAAAAAAAAGAAAAGATATCGAAGGGGGAGACTCCTTGCGCACATACTCTGAAGATGATAGTGTTAGTTAGCAAACCAGTAATGCCAGTTAACATTTAAGTCGTAATGCTTAATGATTGCCCTCACACTTTTCTTTTAATCAAGGGGGCTGTGTGTGGCCTTTTTGGTTTAATTCTTCGTGTAGCCTCCTTGGTTTAATTTCTCTATTGCATGCGACCCTAGCAACTTGGCGATCGCGTTACCTCCATGTCAACAATTACAAGTGGCCCGTGCGTGCAGGTTTTAGACAATGAACTGCGGAATCGTGGAGGTGATCGAGTAAAAACGTGGGTGATCACGGAGGGCTCATGCCACGAAAATAACCCATGTACCAGCCCTACCCAGTCGCTGCCTGTCCTGCAAAATCAGTATATATAAACAATACTTCGTACATTTACTCTGTGTAAACTGATTAAATCCTCGATGCTTGGCCTTTTTAACTCCATAAGTGCCAAATTTTGGACTGAGCCAACAGCATTTCTCGGCGCGCATTGGGCGCAATGCGCGCCGAGAAAAGCTGTTGACCTGGGATATTTCCTCTTGAACTAGAGGCATGCTGTTACTTGAATGAAAGGTCATTTTACGAGGAATACGAATCTGAGATCCTAATCATAATGCAGACTTGGTTCACTTTAGTAGATCGACTTTGGACGTGATTTGCACTGAAAGAGTTAATTTCCGTACCTAATATAAAGAGAAACTTAACAAACCCACATCTGTAAGCCCAAGTACCGTTTGAATACCGTCAAGTCTGATATTCCAAGAGGAAAATCCAATTCCTTGCCACTCCCTGAAAAACTGTATAGTTCTAAATTATTATAACAAATTACTCTGTGTAAGGAACAAATGTTAGACTAGTAGGTATGTGTTGCCCTTTTTTCAGAAAAAACAAACAAACAAACAAAAAGGGCCAATATTCACCTTCAAATTCCCAGAAAAATATGCTACATTTTGTCTCAGGCGATCTTGCTAGCTGTGAAGCTGTCTGTGCAGGCCTCAGTATGCTTCTTGAATAATAGCTCTGAATCACGGAATCAAAGGCCAGGGAAAATGCTGAACAAGTCAAGGGATATTCAGTTGATGGCCCACAGCGTCAAATTTCTCTTACAGAAGTCATTGCCATAGAATGGAGTGGAAATGTGGTCTAAACAAGGGAAGTGGTCTTCGCAGGGGCTAGAATTGATTGGAGGATAAACAAAAGCGGAACTGTAAATTGGTGCTCTTTGGTATGGAAATGCCATATGGGGAGGTCTCAAATGCAGATTCTACTGTATATGTTTTAAAATGTATTACTAGATTTTTTCATTGTTTTGTAAGTGTATGACCTATGGTCAAGAGCAGGAGAAAGTTATAAAACAGGAACTTCTTAGGAACAAACGTTCGTGACCCTCATATTATAGAGTAACATACAGGGGCGTATCCGTGTAAGATATAAATACGCCCCTGAAATACGAAAGTCACGAAATGTGACCGAAAAACAGAAAGGAGAATGCCCAGGAGCTAAACATGCCTTTCAGTTGGGTTGTCTTGTAGTTGGCACATATGGAACTCTTCTGACATGGATCCGCAAATTGACTTGCGATTACGAATCGCAAGTGCACAGTAAAAATACTTTGTTACTGAATGACCATGCGCCAAGTTTAATTGCCAGCATTAAAGTGTCCCTGTTTGCCCTTTAATCCTTAAAGTGCTGATTTTAGACTGACTCAACAGCTTGCACACAAAGTGCCCCGAGGAAAGCTGTTGACTAAGACTACTTTTTGCTTTAGACTAGGCTAGCTGGTATTTGAATGAAAGGTATTTTAATGAGGAATTTGGATGTTTTAACCATTATATGTTTAACGGCAATGAAAAAACGACTATAGCCGTGGTTAGCACTTTAAGGGTTAAGTCCTGTGAAGTCAAATGCTGTTGCCCACCGGCCGCAAGAAAAGCTGCACAGGTTAGCACAAGCAGGCACAGATGATAAAAAAAAATGTGAAAGTTTAGTCTGTTCTTGCAAACTGAAGACTGTACACATCACTATTCTAATAAAAAGTGAGAAGAGAAGGGGATAGGGAAGGACAGGGGAGTGCAGCCCTCCGGCACCGTCCTTCCCCACCAAAAAACAAAACAAAAACAAAACAAAAACAAAAACAAAAAACAAAAAAAAAAACAACAACAAAAAACCCCCCAAAAACATGTCCTTTCTTTTTATTTTTACACGCACCAGGAATGCCAACATTCAAAATGTCATTTCTGGGACAAGTAATCAAGATCATCAGGGACACAAAAACATAAACAAAGAATATAGCAGCAAATACTCAAATTTGATGGGGGACACACACAGTAAATTGGGCATCGTCCCTGATGATGAGGGACAGTTGGCATCTCTGATGCACTCATTCCTGTCTCGCTGAAGAGAAATCAAACAAAAACACAATCCTATAAATTGCTGGGAAAAAACAGAATAAATATTGCATAGTTGAAAATACCATAAAACTGCTGCACAAAGAAGGCAGCTTGCACACGTATTCGTCTTGGTCTGACTGTGAGGCTGCCCCGTTTAGTGGCAAAGCAAACAATATTGGTTACCAGGCACAACTTTTTCTGTATTCCGCTTTGTTTACGTGGTTTGTCCGATGCAGAATTCGTGTGGGTAACTTGCGGTGTCAACCTTGCAAAGTGGACGAATGTTGATTATTGTCCAATGTAACTGGCCACGCATTGCACGGTTTTACATGGTATATTCACACGGCATTGACCACCAAGGATCATCTTGCAACGAAGTCGTGCACTGCTGAGAACAAGTTATTATGAAGCGTACAAAGTAAATCAATGTCCTCCACTATCATGTATGCATAGCCATAGTTGTTCTTTTGTAGAACCAAAAGGGTGGGGAACCTATTAAAGTTGCTTTTCAATCTGGCCAAAATAAGCTGCACACGCATGACGGACGAATAATGTCAAGCATTAGAGGCAGAATGGTATAAATCCGAAGGGCGAAGTTTTTTTGCTTTGTAATTAATTTGTTTGTGGGTCATCCAAGACTTACGACTTTTTAAAATTGCAAGGAGTCACGATCCACCTTCATTATCATTAAAGCCAGCTTGAGAAATGACGTGGATAGATATTCTATGTATGTATGTATGTATGTATGTATGTATGTATGTATGTATGTATGTATGTATGTATGTATGTACGCACGTATGTATGTATGTATGTGTGCGTGTGTGTGTGTTTATATATGAATGTATTTGACACGAAATGCGTGCATGTTGCTATATATCACACTTTAGTGCTGTTTCTATGTCTACACATGTACTTTTTATTGATAAAATGATTCGTGTGTATCCTCACAGATCATTGTACATTGTGCGTGCAGCGTTTCAACTCGTGACCAAATAATATCACCGTTATATTATCTCGATAATGTGGGTTATTAATGCAACCTCAGTCAGTAGCAATACTCTGTTGGCATTTGACATACAGCGCACTGCTCCCTAACAGCACAGCGGGTGAAAAATAATGAAATTTCGTGGTATTCTGTGTATATAATAGGCGCTCGTGTCTTGTTTTAGAGGGATCACAATATACAGCCTTGCAGCTGTCACGACTGTGGACCCCTCCAGGGTAGTGATTAGGTGTATTGTAGTCCGCAAATCGATTTGTAGCGATAAAACGTTGTCCACTAAATAACTTCTTCTTCTTCTTCTTCTTCTTCTTCTTCTTCTTCTTCTTCTTCTTCTTCTTCTTCTTCTTCTTCTTCTTCTTCTTCTTCTTCTTCTTCTTCTTCTTCTTCTTCTTCATCATCATCATCATCATCATCATCATCATCATCATCATCATCGTCATCCTTTCGGTTTTTTTGGGGGGGGGGGGTTGATAGCCCTAGATTTGGTAGGTTTGGTCATGCAGTTACATCTAGTTATATCCAGTCACAGAGGGAGCCGTCAGCAAACTGGGAGACTGGCAGTTATGTGTCATGAAGTCCGCAGCATTAGCTTGCTTTCCAGGCAAACGTGTAAAGTGAAATTTGAGAACTGTCACTGTCCAAATTGCCCGCTAAACAGACTACAGAGGGGCGCGCAAGACTATCCACCCTCACCCCCACCCAACGCCCACCCCGCGATAGGGAACATTGCCTTGCGCGCCTCACTGAAGTCTGTTTAGCATGCAAATATTCAAAGGTAAAGCCTAGCAAACCACATTATAGGCTAAACATGCGTCACGACTTCCCTCAGAAAAAAAAAAAAAAAGAAAAATACAGACCTGCATGCAAAATTGTTCTGCTCAACTGGATACTCTAAGAAGCTTGGGAATTGTTACGTGCATCTCCAACAAAACGAAATTTTAAAAATTAAAATTTAAAAGGAGCATCAGCTGAACTACAATGTGGTTGGTTGCCTCTTTCTTTCTTTCTTTCTTTCTTTCTTTCTTTCTTTCTTTCTTTCTTTCTTTCTTTCTTTCTTTCTTTCTTTCTTTCTTTTCTTTTCTTTCCCAGCAAATTTGTCCGACAATTTTCTCGGACACTATTACATTAAGAGACTCCAAACCTGGCATGATTATAGTTCTATACATGATGTCGTGTCATTTTAAGAAGAGAGGCAATGGTTTCGAAAATTGTGCAAATTATGTCCATTTGAAAATTCAAATATTGAATATCTTCAAAACTATTATAGATAGATGTGTCATTCCAGTTGAATTCATCGGTTTGTGCTGTAGACGCATCTAATGAAGGACAAACCAAAAATTGCAATTCATGCTAATAAGAGGTACTTCAAAAACTTAAATATTGAATATCATCAAAATTATTATAGGTAGATGTGCTATTCCAATTCCAATCTATAGGTTTGTGCTATAGGCGTATCCAGTGAAGCACAAAGAGAAGATCTTAAAAATAAGTTAGGTAGAGGTGGCAATCCAAATCCAATTCATGGGTTTGTGCTGTATGTACATTAAATCCAATAAACCATAAACAAAAGTTCTACAATTTTAATTTATGTTAATTAGAGACACTTCAAAAGTTTCAATGTTAAATATATATTATTGGTAGAGGTGCAATTCATACTTCAATCTATAGGTTTGTGCTGTAGGCACGCCTAACGGACCACAAACAGAAGTTGTAGAATTTTAATTAATGCTGACCAGGCTGCTTGAAAAGTTGAATATCTTCAAAACTTTTATAGGTCGAGGTGCAATTCCAATCCAACTTAAACTTACGGGTTGGGGCTGAAGGCGCATCTAATTAGTCACAAGCAAATCTTCTCTTCAAGTATAATTTGTTTCCATGCATCCGGCAATCTTGAAACTGGGTAATTAGCTTCCTATTGTGTCGGTACAGGTAATAGTATTGCTCTAGTACAAGGTATGGGAAATAAGCAAAATTAAAAATAATGAATCTTTCGAACTACAACAAATCAAGGGGCTTCGTGTACGCAAGTAGAGCAAATAAAAACGCTCATTGCGCTAGCACAGATACCCCCTTTGCCCCCTCAGGCTTAGTTTTGTGAGTTTGCGTGTATTTTATAGATAACTGATCTGTTTATGCCAGGCATAAAGTTTTAAATATATGTGTGAACTCTATAATTACGTATAAATAATTAAAATATCTTTTATCATTACGTTATATTTGTACGAAATTTCATCTCTGTATATGTGATTCAACTCATTTCACGATCTGTGGCCTGGGCACATGTTAAGTGCAATAACTATACATTGTTGGAAAGCTTACAAGCTTCAGATACATTTAATGGCTTCGTAGTGATGATTTTAAGCTTCCATGTTGATCGAGGGACGAGGAAGGTACAAACAAGAAGACTGAAATAGTGATGTGCTCTGCTGATGTTGGATGCACAGACTGTAGTAGTGTCACTCTCAGGATTATAGATTAATGTTACCTATGTTTAGGACCTTCATTTCCAAATATCTAAGTCCTGGCTCAATCATTCTGAAGTCATTGTTGCCAAGACAAAAGCCTATATGTCAGTTTAAAATTTACAACTCTGAATAAACCGTTCCCCTTTATTGTCCAAGTACTTCTGTGTCAAGTTTCGGGCTGGATCAACAGCTTTCCATGGCTAAAATGCAAGTGTACCCTTACCCGATAGTTAAAAATAAGAAAATGCCAGCAGCTGCATGTTTTAAACAAACTTGGTGGAAATCGCGTAACAGTACATTTCTACCAACTTTGAAAAAAATGGAGCATGTGGTTTGAACGAAGTCGAATAATGAAGACACAGAACAAAAATCATGAAAATTGAAATAAAAAAACAAATAAACAAACAAACAAAAACAAAAACAAACAAAAAAACCCCCTTGAGGTACTTGTTTAACAAATTAAGGTCTAGGGTTCATCAGAGGTGTCCCGGTAAATTTCGAAGCAATTGGCCAAGCAGTTTCGGAAACAATTTTCTTCTATCTTATACAAAAAAGTGAATACAATACAATAAAAATAGAATAAAACTGGAAACAAAGATTTGCTTCACAGCAAATCTGGGTGCCTTTAAAATGAGAACAGTTTGAAAGGCTACACTTTGCTATTATTCAACATAAGCTAAATTGTGTGTATTAGCCTAATTTGCATAAATGCTACAACTTTGGTTCTTGGTTCACTAGATATGGCAATGTAAAGAAACTTATAAACTGAAGTTTGAATGACACCACCATCTATAATAGTTTGAAACTATTCAAGATTTAAATTTTGTGTATTTGCCAAATCTGCATAATTTAAAAGCCTACAACTTTAGTACATGGTTTATTGAATGCGGTTCTGTCACAAACCTGTAAATGAATCTGGAATGGTACTTCTATTTATATTAGTTTTGAAGTTATTCAAAATTTAGATCTTGTGTATTCGTTTAATTTGCAAAAAACTACAATTTTACAATTTTGGATCATGGTCCATTGGATGCAGCTATGTCACAAACCCATAAATTGAAGTTGGAATGGCACCTCTATCTACAATAGTTTTGAAGCCATGTAAGATTCAAATTTGAGATATTCACCTAACTTGCATAAATAAAAAGCCTACAGCTTTGGTTCATGGTTCACTGGATGTGGCTTTGCCTCAAACCTACAAACTAAAGTTAGAATGGCATCTCTATCTATAATAGTTTTGGAGATATTCAACTTTGATTTTTTTCAATGCCTCTAATTAACATAATTTTACAACTTTCATTTACTGTCCATTATATTGGCAGGTGTCACAAACGCACGCATGCACATTGAATTTTCTGTCTATCTGCAATAGTTTGGCAGATATGGAACTTTCAATATTTTAATTGCCCCAAATTTGCATAATTTCAAATATCGTGTCTATTTGAAACGATATGCTTAATTTCACCGGTAGGTCAGTCATCATGGTAACTTTGGTGGTTTTCGGAATAAAAGTGTCCGAAAGAAACTCCTGACAAATTTGGTCGTAAAGAATAAAGAAGAAAAGAAAAAAAAGCACTCTTGGAAAAAACAAAAAAGATTGCAGCGCCAACTGTTAAAGAAATTATACTCTCATGCTGGCCGAAATATCTCTGTGCAATTTTGTGGCAATTGGCCAAGCCGTTTCAGAGAAGAATATTTTTTAAATTTGGTCAAAATAGACAAAAAAAAAAGTAAAAAAATGACTGGGTTGCGACCTATTGAGCAAACACAGTAGATACCACCCGATGTACACCCCATCAATTTTGAATTGAACCTGACTGATGGCTTTGAAGACGCAATCGAAAATGTGAAGCACCATTGCAATCCCCACTGACTCACATTGTAATCATCAGGAACGGATGCATTAACCGGTAAGTACATAAATTGAAAAAGAAACCACCGTTAAAACTTGGAAATCCACAGCAACACCACCTAGTTACCACCTATTTTGACCCTTCCACAACGTATATTTCTTCCAAATTTCAGCATAATCTCAGGGACAGTTTTCGAGAAGTAGGAAAAAATAGCAAAAATACATGCAAGAATTAAAAAATATAAAAAGAATCAATGGAGGATGACTATTTCAACCAAACTGGCAGACACCCATCAAGTTTGAAAAGGATCTGACCAACGGTTTTGGAGAAGTCGAAAATGTAAATGTGAACGGACGCTGATGACACTGACGACAACGAGGGACGACGAACCAAGACCCAAGACATACCATGTCACTTGTGAGTCAGCTGAGGTGAAGATCCAAAATTCACTGGGCCGTGACCTGTTAAACAAACTTAAACTATTAAATAAACTTGGTAGAAACTCAGCCAAGGTAGATCCCTACCAAGTTTGAAGAGGATCTGACCAGGCCAATAGTTTTGGAGATGAAGTGGAAAACATAATCGTGCACAGACGACCGACTGACGGAGACAATATCCAACACAACACACACAAGACAAGTCAGCTGTGCTAAAAATGATCATCAGGATGTCTGGCCGATATTTTGGCATGTTCTGTTTTTTTTCGTAAATCTTAACATCAAACTTCTGGCGAACTGAAGTATATACTTAAAAAAAAACAAAAACAAAACAAACAAAAAAAAAACAGTGTTTAAAAATTATATATTGATACTGTCCGTAAAATATAGGTGTCTAAAATTAAGAAAGTTAGTTACAAAGGCACACCTTTTTCAATAGACCCTGTTAACAAAATGTTTTTCCACATTAGTGACAGGCAGTTCTAGTTTGTATCTGGCTCTCTCTCTCTCTCCACTTGTCCGCATATTTGAGGTCACTATGTACGTATGAGTTTATTCGATATTTTTTTGTGAAATTTTGATCTCTTGACCAGGGTTAATTGTTGTGCACATAATGTGACCAAGTTGCATCACACCAATGCAGTACAGTTTGTTCACTTTCAGAAATGTAGACTCTTTAAAACTTGGCCAATGCATCAATGGTTTTATCAGACAACTTTTGAAAGTCTCCTGGTATCCGACTACATATGCTTAATACAAAACTTTACACTGAGCTCTCTATAGTTGCGCTATATGACTTGTCTTTGCAACTGAGCAGAGTACACACCATCATAACAGTTCTCTTGTGTTATGAGTACTTGTCACGACACGAGCACCCATAGGCTTATGTGTATTGTCTGGCTTCTGTGCTTGCATGATGTTTGAAATATCCGATTTCTGATTCAACGTTTTTATGAACTTGTACATGATATGCGAGATGATTTTTTTTTCAAACATTTTTTCCGCGATGTTCAATAGGATAATTATTTTTCAATGTTAAGAATTATGTTCAAATTGGTGTCACTTTGTTAACAATGAATTATATCTGCATACACTTTAAAGAAACGCAGGAATTATCGCCTGCAGCACTGCTGAATCGACAATCCATAAGAAAACACACACAAAGGAAAAAAATGACAGTGCCAGACTGTGAAATGAATGTCAAAGTTGCGAATCATAGGCCAAATATCCCCCTTTTTAAGTGTGCAAAGATAAGTTGCACATCTACTACCTTACACTTGATCTGAACATCACAAGCAACACTATCTCGGAATTTTAAAGAACTATCTTATACGCTGTCAAAAGCAACAGGAACAAATAAAAAAATGAAAGTGTATGAGAGCAACAACGATCAAGCTTAAGATTATAACAACATGCAAGTAATACAAGTTGCTGGAACCACCTATGCATTTGGTATTTGACACAACTGGTATCACGCACAGACGTTCGGCCGGGTGGCATTTTTTTCTTTTTTTTTTTTTTTTTTTTGTTTTTGTTTGTTTTAGTGCTGTATTTTTTCTTTTCTTTTCTTTTTTTTTGGAGTCAGAACCTCAAATTCTTGGGTTGTCGCCAGCAGGCGGGTGGGGCAGGGGTGGAACCACCCACCGCCCCCTCACCAACACCCTTCCACCCCGTTTGGACACTCGCCTGCTTACAGAATGAAGGTGACTAACCAAGGTTTATTTACAGGCATCAACCCATCAAGATGTGTGTACGGTGTACCGTCCGTATACCCATGGAGCTACTATATCTATAGTAGCTCCATGACCATGGTATACCCATGGAGGAATAAACTGAAGGGCTTAATGCAAGAACTTGATAAGTCCACTTTTGATGAAACTGAGAAAAAGGGCTTTGAAGTTGCTGAACAAACCCATTGATTTGCTCAGAGTCTAGATCACATGTATGATTGGTTGTAACTTATTCCAACTAATTTTCTGTTTTTTTTCATGAAAACAAAGTTTGATACCGAGTTAAACATTTATATATAGTGAAAAAAATCATTTTTTCATAGTTATCATGTTATTGCACAACAGACAAACTCACTGCATTTGTTTTGGCTGAAATCATAAACTTGATATATTCAGTTACCAAAAGAGACCACAATCCTTTTCTACTTGCAATAATATGATATATTTGATTGTCAAACTTTCGTACATTAGTGTTGGTGAGTAATTCTGCAACTTTTCAATGGGAAAGTCTGTTAAGAACTTATACCATGTTATTACTTTGAAGTTGAAAATGGGATACCGTGGATATAATCCATGCAAAATGTTGATATATAGAATTACACTATTAAGATTTTCTAAACTTCACAATATTATACTTTACATTTTGGGCTATCCATATACCCTGGAACAGAAAATGTGACTTCAAAGCATAAAATTTGAGATTCAAGGCCATGTGCTTTCTGTTCCTGACTGCACTTGAAAACAGCCCCACAGAACTTCTGACCAATCACAGCTAGGCATTATGTTGAGCTATCAACTTCATGTGCACAAGCAATGTGATTGTTATGTCTAGATACCATCTTTCATCCACAAAATAGCATGTAGGTTATTTATTTTCACCTCAGTGCAAGTACCTGTTAACTGGTGTTCACAGCTTGGGCCTCCAAGCTTGGGCTTGTTACTTTGAGTTATCATATACTTGCATGGAAGACATTGTTACTCTACATTTGATAACTTATGCATATAACTGATATGTATTCTTAACAAGCTGTTGCCTATATGGGTGTGCCATTTATGTCGAGTTATCATGTACTTGCACTAATTTTTCCTAACAATTTTACTCCAAATGCTTCAATATTTTGCCAGGAGAAAGAATGAGAAGTTGTCATTGAAATTCTGCCAATTATAGGCAAAAACCTGTAACTCGAGTTAACAGGTTCTTGCATTAAGCCCTTCAACTAGAGTTTATTCCTCTATGGTATACCGTAGTCCATATGGCATATCGACAACATGATCAGTCACATAGATCTGATCAGTTCCGTGTCGCGTATACAAATGGTGTGAAACAGTGCCAAAATAGACGTGGTTGTCTGCAGATAAATCATAGATATTCCAAAGTATTATGAGCGATAAATATTATTGAACAAACGCATAATGAAAGTACAGCTCTTTTGCTCCTGTGAAGAATTCACAGCCACACTGACTTCAAGTTTACGCCCGTTCTGATGGGCCCGCGAGTCATGTGACTAGCAGTGACAGGTCACAGGTCAGACCAGGCAAGATGGCGCCGCGTAGAGAGAATGGCTGAACAGACTGTGGCGTTTCCGATTAAAGTTTACTTTGACGACCAACTTGTTAAAGATTGTGGATGATGGAGGAAGATGGAATTGTTATCAAACAATCAGACTTCCGCCTTGTGGAAGAATTCACTAGCCACATCGAGGAGGTATTCGGAGTGGCGCTGGTCGTCCAAGAAGTGGCCCATGTTCCAGGAGACGTGATAGCCGGGCAACGGCCAGCCTGGAAAGCGGTGCGCGTGTTACCTGGTCCCCAAGAAACGCACCTACCAGGACGCGTCGCCAAAGCAAAGGTGGGAAATGAGTTAGATGTCCCTCTGACAATATAGGGAAACACACGTACGCTTCGATGTTTTCGTTAATGGTCAATATCGAAACCAATACGGAATACAACATGAAGATTATTTGGAAAGGCAACTTCCGGGTCGTTCCCCCACTGACATTGAATATTTTGTTTACATTGGCATTTTTGGTGCAGTATGGCAATACTACAGTATCCAGTTGATGTACGTGTCTGTCGTAAAATTTTAAGCCTTTTCGTTGAAAAAAATGACACCTCTTGGTAAATGACAGGTTGCCTTGAATTTTAGCATGTATATGGTACAGGTAGGTTGGTGATCCACATGTAGACCTTCTCATGATGTGGTGGTTTCATGCATGGTTAGGTCCCAATGTGTGACATATTTATACAATGCAAAGTCGTGAGACGTGACATATACTCTGTTTGTGAGTCGTGACTTGCTTTGGCACAATGGCAGACGTGATTGCTAGTTGGGTCATGGGACAGATTGTCCACAATACTGTTATCAGTGTCGTGTCCACATAAAGCCACAATTTCTTAAGAACGTGACCACATGCCACTGCCAGTATTCCCCCCCCCCCCCCCCCCCAAGACTGATCATTTGAAAGTTCAGTCGTCGACAAGACTTGCCAGGTTGTTACCATTCACCCCAAACAAGGCCTGGGGTATCAGTACTGAAACTTTGGATAATGTATCCGATTATGGGTTATGTAATTGTGTAAAATTCAAAATTGTGACCAAAAATCCCCATGGCTGGTTGATTCACTCAAATATTTAATTAACCACCCTTCATTAAATCATATAAATAGTAAAGAACACCAACTGGCCCAACTCCTCACAAAGTCTTTTTAAATATGTGTCTTGATCTAAGGTCATGATATTACCATTTTACTTGTGTGTCTTCTTGGTTCTGTCATATATTTTTTTTTTTTTGTACATGTATGTATATCCTATGTTTAACCTACCAAAGCCTGTGTATTGTACTTATGTGCTTTTGTTCAGTTTACCGTTTGTTTATATTTACTTGTATGTTTCTTAGATTGCGTTACCAGTCATTGTCCAACTTGCATGTATTTTATCTGCTTACTTTGATTTTATGCTATATTTTAACTTTGCTTCTGGTTTTAGTTTGTTGAATTATGTGTACTTTATGTTCTAGTTTCAATGTATTTGCATGTGATTATTTCCTCGAATTTAGGGGTAAATAAAATTATTATTAATTTGTTATGAAAGTAAACACACATGCACATGCAGATCTGCGTTTAATTTAGACACTGTTTTATATCAATTTCACCGCAAGCTACTCATTTTTGATAATAGCGTACAATTTTTTTGTCGGTTTAGCAGAACCTGTGCCAATTTTTTTTAAGGAAGAAACACACACTTACAAAACATCATTGTTAAGTTGTTGAAACTTTTTCTTGCCTAAGATTATATATCCATTACTGTGTATTGTACATGTAGTTAACAGTTAATTAAAACGTCTACACACTGAAACATAAGATTTATGATAAAGGTACAGTTTGCTGACTCAGAGAATACATTTCGGTGCCTCAAGTCAAGATAAAACTGAAAAAAGAACTAGTTTACTTAATACGAACACTCAATCCGATGGGAATACACACCTCATTCAGCGACATCAGAATTTTGTAAATTTGGTTGTGTATTAAACTGAACCCAAACAAGTTTGTGTATTATGTTTGTAATGACTCAGGAAGAGGATCAGGGGATTCCTGTGGAAATTTGATTTCTGCAGCCAAAATTACGAATGTTTTGTGTTACATTAAAAATTGTAGCCAAATATAAAAAAAAAAAATGTAGCCACAGATACAGATTTTTAGCATTTGGCTACAAATGCCATTAACATAGGAAAACCTAAGAATATGCAGGCCTACACTAATATTATACATGCTACAAGTGTCAATTTTATATTTCGGAAGACCATGTAAAGGCAGGAAATCCAAGTACATTGTAAAGTTCTAGGTGAAGAGGGCTCACTTAATATTCCAAGTTTTTGTGAGTGTTGGTTACAGTGGTAACTTGAACATGATAGCCGAATCCTCCCTATACATATATTTGAACCCAAGAAAGCCACATCACTGACATTGCAATTAACAGAACTGGGTATGTGTTCTGTACTCCCAACATTTTGCCCTAGTTCTCTTCCGTGGGCCTTTCGGTACACCAGGACAAGTGCACATACTGAAAATTTGGCAAACAAGACTGCTGAAAGTCCTGTGCCGACCTTATTAAGAAAACAGAGACTTGAAAAGACAGCACCATTTGGTATTTACTTGAATGCATCCAACAGTTCAACTGAGTCCAGGGATTGACATACACGTGGATTAGAGACGAGTGCAGACTTTGACATACATGTGCAGGGAGCTGTAACGGACTAACCATACAGGTTTATGGGATTTGACCTTGTAATTTGGCATGCAGATCATGGTTGCTGGATCAGATGAGAACGAATTGGAATGATAGCCACATATATACCCCCAGGGTCGAAGGAAATGCCAGCACACAGAGGTTTGATGTAAATGGTGTAGTCATTGTTTGCAAGCTTTGTTGATAATACATATATAGTCATAATAATACAGAGCAGACCTGCAGCTTAACAGATCCCCACAACGACTGATGGACTTCATTCGTGTGCATCTTGTGCCTGTCCTGAGTCATAGGATTCCATCTGCCTTGTACAAAGAGGAACAGCACCATCTGACATTTTAATACAGTTTATCGGGCATACCCTATATAAATAAGCATTCTTAGTGTGAAACAGGATATGGGCACAATGAGATACAGTTGTTAATTACTGATCAAGCAGGTAATTAGGGCTTGGTTCATGTGTGAACAATGTAGTCATAGTCATGATGGTGTCAGTCTTCAAGTGAGGTGCAAACTGAAACCCAAGTTTGCACATGTTTGCATTCAGTCTACATTTACAATATATACCAGAACTTAGCATTTGACCATGCACTTTAATACATGAAAAAAAAAAACCCTGCTGGGTGCATGTGCTATCTGTGAGATCGTATATCGTAAAAGATAAAGGAGCACACCTTGGAGGTAGGTTATCTTTCCCTTTTTTTTCCTTCTCTTTCTTTTTTTTCATGTCTTTGGTTGACCATGTTACAGGTTTAAAAAAAAAAAACATATTGATGAAAGGTTAGCAAGTGCCAGGGTGACATTCTGCAATATTTATGGCAGAAGGCAGTTCGACTTTTTTTTTGTTGTGGTTGTGGTTGTTGTTGATGTGTAATTGACACAAACATCAATATTTAATCCCTAGGGTAACTGGCCACAGTAGCATATATTATTACAGCAAGATTTAGAAAAATGTTAGAAGAGTCTTGTTGATATGTACTGAGGTTACCTTTAATCATAAAGTACTTGGGAATGTATGAGAGCACTTTGAAGATTTTCTTCGGGACCTGGGGGAGGGCTTTTATTTGGCTGCCTCATAGGCATAAAAACATTTGAATAAATTTGTTGACTTGTACTGAAGTTATCATTATTCAGTTCCTTGTGGAGACTTATATTAATTTATACATGTACATCAATATATCCACATGGTTAATACATATGTATTTACATATAATTTCTTGTTGTTTTTATGTTTGGCTGTTTGTCCTATATGTACATCTACCAAGATTTGGCAGATGAAAGTGTGGTATGCTACAGATCATGTGAAAAAAATCTCGAATTTAAAAAGAAAAGCAAAAGCAAGAGGGATTAGATCCAAGTTTAGGATCCTCACCATATTTGTAAAAAAAATTGTCAATTTTTTCTTGGGCTTTGCGATGAAAGAGAAACCAAGTGCAGTTTCACACCAACGTTTGTTTTTGACGGCATTTATGAAGGCTTGGTGTTCCACATGAGATGGTGATAGGTATGCATTTTATGTGTGTCGCACAGCTGTTGTTTGTCAGGTTTTTTTCTCCAAGAAATTAACTGAGGAAGTTGGTAGGGATCATAAATGCATCATGATCAGAAGTGGCACACTGGTCTGAACACTAACTGAGCTCACAGAGGCCACAAGAATAAATAAAATGAAACAAAATTTAAAAAAAAAAAAAAAAAAAAATGCATGATCCAGGGATTTTAAGCGTATGAGGAAGTACAGAAATGACACCATACTACCTAACATTGTGAGCATAACCCAAGTGTGTGTGTGCAGGGACCGCTGTAGCCATTAGCCAATTAGCCAAATGCTAATGTTTCTTGAATTTGGTTAATGAAATTTTTAAATGGCTAATTTATTTTAATATGAATTATTGAAAGCGTAGGTTGAATTTTTTAATTTTTTCGCTTTTATTTTCCAATTTGGCTAGAGATTTTGAAGGCCTAGATCGGTCCCTGTGTGTGTGTATTTATAATACATGTACATATATACTGTGAAACCTCATTATAACGACACTCAGATATCCGACATATTCAATATAATGACACAAATTTTCACGGGAACAGCTTTATTTTCTTTGTTATTTGACTCTTTTATCTGACATATTCAGTTATCCGACACATTTCTTAGGGAACAAACAGTGTCATTATAATGAGTTTTCACTGTATATGTACAGGGATCACTGGTGCCATTAGCCAAATGCTACTGTCTCGTGAATTTGGCTGAAGAAATGTGTAATGGCTAAATCATTTTAACATGAATTATATACAAGAATAGGTTGAATTCTGTAGTGATTACTGTTTTATTTCCCAATTTTACCACAAATTTTTTAGGCCTAGATCTGTATATATGTATATATATCAGTCAAACCTGTCTTAAGCAGTCACCCAAGGGACCTGGAAAAAGTGACCTATTTATGGAGGTTGCCTCTTAATAGAGGTCTGGCAAAGTGTTCATCACTCCAATCCAAAATAATATTTCAGTCAAGAAACAGGGAGACTAAAATGTACATTAAAGGCTTTTTATTTTATACTTAAAACTGAAATTAAAAAAACCTAGGCTAACTTGCATCAAAACAGTCCACTTTCTTATTTTAAAACTCAAGTTCTCCAATTGGATCTGGAATCGGCCTGCTAGTGTATTAGTAGCCAATAAATCCGTTATGTTTACTTGTTTGGTACAATGTTCAGAGTGCATTTTAGTTACCAAGTCAGCAATGTCCATAACTGGCATGAGAATGTTATGATCAACCCGGTTTACCACAAATTGTTTCAGCTTCAACGCTAAACACCCTTGGACCTCAATTTTGGAGACCATGGGTGTCAAAGATGCTGATGGTTCCATCTTGTCAGAGTGGTCCGCGGGTTCCGACATGTCATCCTGCAATAATTCACTCGCTGGTTTGTCCCAGTCAGGAGACTGGGTATCGCATGTATTGAAATCATCTTTAACGCATACCAGTTCACTTAAAAATCACAGTGAAACAAATTTCTGCTGGTTCGAAGCAGCGCAAGAACAAATCACACAAAATTGAAAATCTCTCTTTCACATTACACAAAATAGATTTGTACCATCACATGCGTCTTACTTAATTACACATTGGCCCACTTCAGGTGTTAACTTCAATTTTAAAAGTATTACTACGGCTACAAAATTGAAATGCGCCATCACACATCACTTGGCCTTCAATCACACATTATGTGAAATGCACCTGCCTCCCGTTTCCTACATGATGTTCAGTCCTCACCAACTTTGTACCATGGGTCACAATTCAATTGTTTTTGAAATGTACGTTTAGCTGACTTGTGAGTCAAGTGCTCTTTACGTATGGTCGTAGGTATGCATCCTCACAAACTCTTTGACTGAACTCAAAAAATGTTGACTAGGTCATCTACCTTGGCTGTGTCTGTACCAACTTTGTTCATTGATTTCTTGGATGTGTTATGATGGTTTTTGTGTGTTTGTGTCTGTTTTTTTTTTTTTTGTTTTTTTTGTTTTTGTGTAAATCTTAAAACTGCTTGTTCAAAATTGTAAAGCTATCTTGAAAATTGTATCAGACCACTTTCTTCGTATCCTTATCAGACCCCAATTTGTTCAAGTGGTGGCACCACAGTTTCTTAGAGAACTTTTTATTAGCTTTTTGTAACTTTTTAGTTCTTCACCAAAACTGTACAGGGGGACTCTCTTCAAACTAAGTGGAAATGCACTGTAGTGCAAACTTAACTACTGCACACAAACTAATGACATATAATTGGTGTTTTTCAGGCATACATTCTGTCTTTGACATGTGCTGAAGCTAAACGCTGCCAGCACCGAGAGCGGTACTGCACACAAGCCTATCAACTTCTGCTGTTACACCAGAACGACATCGAAAGAGACTCACAAGCTGTCTTATCTTTTAATCAAGATGGAGAGACTTTGTGTATCTGGGGACAAGACGCAAATGTGACAATGGCTAAGGAGTTAGTGGAACGCAGGCTGTGCCAACTAACTCCACAAACCGAAAGTCTCGTGGTTTCTGTGAAACCGCCTATTGGGGGGGAGGAGGATGAGGAGAGAGTGCTACATACATTACATAGTCAGAGCCTGAGTCCAGGTGCTGAAAGCAATCATGACTCTTGTTATGATTCGGACACTTCACCAGTGTGCAGTCGCAGAAACAGTAGCTGCAACTATCTGGACGCAGGGCATGAGGACGTAAGTCGTACTGTGTCTGATACCCTCGCAGCTGAACACACAGACACAGATGAACCTGATGCAAGCTTGAAAAGTCGGCTGCAAGCAGATAAAGATATCATCGAGGGGCTGTCAACTGCTGGTCAGTCTGAGAGCCCTTATGGTCATGTATCGCTCCAAAGTGGGACAAAGGGGGAAGTAGGGGAGGAGAGTAGTACTCTAAGTGCGGAAGATTATGCATCCAAAGTTGAATTTGCTGTAAAATTAGGCTACACTGAAAACCAGCTTCAAAGTGCTCTGCGGAAACTAGGGCCGGAAGTGAACCAAAATGAATTGTTAAGTGAACTTATCAACTTGGACAAGTCAGAAGAAGAAGGACATGTTGGGGAAAAGGGAGACTATGGGGGGATTGTGGAAGGTATTGAGTGTTTAGGGCTCAGGGTCTCTGGCACTGACTCAAGTGTAGATGCCATGGGAAGCAGCTCATCCACCAATACCTGCGGTGCCAGCGACAACTTACGAAAAGTCGTCATTGATGGAAGCAACGTAGCTATGAGGTACGTACTTGCTGAATTCTTAGAAAGTTCTTACGTACAGAAATCTGTGCGTGCAACTTAATATCCCAGAGCAGTCCCTGATTTACTCATAGATTTGTGATAGGGATGGCATGTTCCTATTCTCCAAAAAGAGAGCTTTCATTTTTATACAAACATGCCTGGCCAAAACTTAGTGGTTTTTGGTATCGCAAGTAATGCTGCAGTATGGCTTTCTGGCCAATGCAAAAACCACTGACTAAGTCCTTTACCACTGTAATATGGCACCGGCTAGGAATTACCTCTATGGCAACCTTTCTGTGAGATCCATCTTTAAAAAACGCTGTATGCATAATAATTACCCGCCACAAAGCACAGGTTTGATGCTAGGCTCTCATGGGGGACGTGCGGGTCACATCACTGTCACAGACAGGGCCACATGCTCATTTCTCACAAAAGTAGCATTTTTTCTGAAATTTAAGTTCACAAATGCCAAACTGGTATTCATCTAGTACTTCGTCAGCCAAGTATAAGAAAAAGAAGCGAGACTAGGCAATCAGGTATGCATTTGTGGCTGGAGTTCTGTGCCATCAGCAAAATAAGCAAAAATAAGAATACAGCGAAATTAGAGCAATCTACAGTATGTTAGCCAAAACTATTCATAGCAAAATGTACATTAACAAATTATGCTCAGGAAATCTAAATAATTCAGTAAAACTTGTACTGA
Organism: Hermodice carunculata; assembly: GCA_964020975.1. NCBI lineage: Eukaryota > Metazoa > Annelida > Polychaeta > Eunicida > Amphinomidae > Hermodice > Hermodice carunculata. Next base: position 80,905,465 of record OZ026614.1, on the reverse strand, counting down.
AAGTTGAATAAATTATGAAATATAAAAAAAGCCAATTTGACAAAAGGTTAACCCCCCCCAAAAAAAATAGCCAAATCACATCTTTTTTTGGCCACAGGCTGTTTGGTTTTAAGATGGAAGTGCAAGCCTGGCAGTGTGTGTTTCCATTTATTGCCACTCACGAGAAAGTCCACCTTTAATGTGGCCACTTCTGATGTATGATAAGGGTGACTTGGACAGGGGGCAAGCAGTGTATAATACGTGTATGTTTATTGTTACCATGCTCGATATACCCAAACTATGGTAATTTGAGACAGGGGCACGTAATATGGAGGGTCCTTACAAATACACTGTAGTCCAAACCAAGAAGGGTCAGGAAAACTAGTTGTGAAAGGGAGATCAAATGTAATGTGATCTGATATTTATATGAACAGGTTCTACTTTACAAAGTTGTCATACAAGTTTGCAATTTGTTCAAAACTTGTTGAGTACCGTACATGTATGTGGTTACGAGTGTGCTTGGGAACGTGGACCCTGAATGTGAGAACTAAAGAGTTGACTGATACCAGGAACTTCCTTGTGCTTTGAGTGTAAGGTAACTCTATTTACAATGTGATAGTGCAGTCTAGAAAAAACAAATATTTATGCATGTGTTGACATGTATGGTCTGAACTACTTGATGTAGTGTAAGTGTTGGCGTATGTACAATCCCCAGTGCGATCATTTGTTTCTGTGTGCGCAGGAAATTTCCCAATTTAACCCTTAAAGTGCTGATCTAAGACTGAGTCAACAGCTTTCCTTGGGGCACTTTGCGTGCAATCCCTAGGAAAGCTGTTGACTGAGGATTCTTTTTGCTTTAGACTGGGCTTGCTGGTAGGCTATTTGAATGAAAGGTATCTTCATGAGGAATTTGAATATCCCCAAAAAGCGTTACGTAGTTTGTGAATGGCCCCTAACTAAAACGATATTCAGCCCTAGGCCAGCATTTTGGCTCAGTACAATCTGAATCAAAGGCGTAGGCTGTTCATGTTGCCACCACACTTCCCTGACTGGATAAATGACGCATGCAGGTACCCCCGTGTAGGTAATTGGGAGGGGCATGCGCAGTTGTTGCAGCCCAGTCGATGACCATTGTCATGATCCAACTTGTTCAACTCTCACAACACCAGTTGTAGTGACTAAAAACTGGATCTTGTCGCGTCATCAGGTGTTGCACTCTAGACGACAAAACAATCACAGACCCGTCGCTGACTACGGGGTCGTATCGTGTGTGGCCTGTTTCAAGACCACCCTGAGGCATTATTTATTCACGTTACCTCTGTAGCCATGTGTGTAAGATTTTTCAGTTTTGGAAGAACCAAAAACCACTTTATACATACAGTTTAGGGTACCCCCCCCCCCCCCCACGTTCTGTGGGCCTAGAATTCTGCTGCTTTAAGACAAAAAACTGGGCATCAAAATCAGTCAAATACAAGGCTAAGGTTTTAATTTTGAAAAATTTTAAGTTGTATTGGAGAATCCCTGTATGCCGATGATTTTTTGGAGATAGACAGATCTATACATACAGATAGAACCTATAGAGGCACATTACATGGAGCATGGGCCAATCAGTGGAAACATGTCATGTTTATTTATCTATTTATTTCATATTATTGATACTATTATCATTATTACAATGATGACCTTTTAGATGCCAGGCTTAAAGTGAAAGTACAACATGCAAATGAGTGATTTATTGTGCAACATGAGCGAAATGGGACCAAAATGGTTATTTTTATCATCTTATGTTTCAGGTGTGCATGGAGTAGATAAGTGCTGGGATCGTTTCTATTGTTTGTAATCGGTTATCAGAAGTTTTTACAAGTTGTCTCTTATCAATAGTTGTATTGATTATTTTCAAGACGTTACGTTCTCAACATCACATCTACAGTCTGTCGTCCACAAGAAAGACAGACAATTTTAACATTCAACTACTGCCTTATCAGTGATTGTAGAAATGCCTAGCCTAATGTTAAGGATAAGCCTATCACCAATTTACACATTTCAAACAAAAATTGTTTGAATGAAAAAAAAAAAAGTGTAACATACAATCGTGATTGTCATCTGAATTAAAAATGGAAATACTTCTAGCTGTTGGTGTAATCTTCTGTCAAGTTAACTGTTTTTGCCCGGTGTAATTTTGTATGAGGAATGACTGCACATTTGTCTCTAAAAAATTTTAAAGCCCAAAGTGCAGGTGTCAATCTCACAGCTTAAAATTTGTTCAGATTTACAGTGTTTACGAATAGGTGAAGTGAAATTAAACCCAAACTCCAGATATGCAGGTCTGCTGTGTCATGCCTGTAATCTCAGCAACCTGGACAGAAGAGCAGCTAAGTTTTACCCATGCTTCTGCAATGTTATTTAACCAATAATAATCCAGTACAATATTTTTAGCTATGCTTGCTGTTTACTGTTAAGAAAAGCATATACTCTATGTATGGGTAAGCATTGTAGACCTACAGACCATACAAAAAATATAAAAAGAATGCGTAATGTATGCACATAAATAAAATACAACAATATACGATACATCAATAATGACATGCCCAGATGGCTGCAATTGGATATTCAATACAATGAAAGATTATTGCATCTTTGTGCCGAGAAGTATATTTTTGAAATCTAATCCCCCCGCACTAAAACCAGAGATGAAAACGCAAACGACAGAAAGAACTCTGGAAAGCGTCAGGAAAAACATTTTATTTATAAGCTATAAATTTATGATTGACTTTGGCGAGTACTATTTGAAGCCTGAACGTGAAGTGAGATTCTGCAGGCGCAACAAAGCTTTAAACACCCACATCTAGCTAACCCTGACCATCTCACAAAACAAGCAAGCACAATGCCAAGAAATGAAACCAACCGAGGGACAGCACTCTTTTGAACTGGTATGCCACACATTGTTACATTTTCAAAACTGTAAAACAATGTTTTCTGTCTATATGTTGTAATGATGTCCTTGAAACCTATTTACATCACTGGGGCCCTCAACAAACGACATTTGTAGCATTGACAGTTGTACATGACATAAATTCCTGTATTTAAGATGCTTGACAAGTATTGTGCCCACATTCAATGTGAGATGATCGGTCATAGGGGTAAAAAAAGCCAAACAACATCCAGCAAAGTCTTTTAAGTAAAGGACTGCTGGTGTTTCCGTTAGGATTTTTTTCAGAGGGTCCCAAGATGGAAAATTCAGAGAAGACAAGATTTTCACCAATTTTACATGTAAATAAACAAGACGTGTGACCCTTTAGAATTTTTCCAGGGGGTACATGTATTTCAGATTTTGAAAGGGTAATATACCCCCTTTGGGGGGTTAACGGAACACTGGACCACTGCCTTACAATTTACATGTGCTTCAGCCCACTAGAGCCCCAGAGGGGTAAATTGCACTGGCCCAATTATTTAGAGTGCAACATGGCAGTGCACTAACATGCAACTTCTAGATAAATTGCATAAAAATATGATTCCAGATCGAAATTGACAAATTTTTGTGGAAACGCAGAAAGTTGGGAAACTGAATATTGTACACAATGGCTAGGAGAGGCCCACAATGCCTTGAAAATACACAAAACGTTTATAAACATTATTCCTGGCATTAAGGAAGTTAAAATTAAAGTGTATAACTGAACTTTCTAAATGGTGGGTTTTTTTGGGACTATCGCCGGGTTTGGCGGTTAAGGGATTAATCTCAGTTTAATCTTGACTGACAGGAATGTTTGTTAAAATCAAAAAAAACAAACAAACAAACAAAAAAATAAAAACGTTTCACTGTAAATTATGGCAGACAGAACCAGGAAGCAGGTAGTTTCAACCACACACCATTGGACTGGGTCAGTTGTAAGACTTCCCATGAGAATTAAAATTGATACTAGAATTAGGCCATCAATTGTCAACTTTGCCCTGCTGATCAGCTGTTGTACAGTGAAACCTCCTGACAAGAACTGTCAAATAGCTGACAAATCCAGTCATAAACTGCGCACGTTTTGAAAGACATAAAAATGTAATTGCTGTGCTACTTGACTCATTTGTCATGCATATTCAGATATGTGACACTTTTTGCGGGGAATAGATGTTGTCATTACAAAGAGATTTCATTACACACCAAGTTTAAGCCCTTGTATTTAAAAGAGGTACATGTGCAGTCTATAACACTTGTGACACCACTTGCATACTTGCAGGTCTGTTTGGGTGGAATCTTGCCAGCAAGTTGGATATATCCGGGCCTGCTGTTACTTTGTTAGATTCTGTAAATTTATTAAATTTTGCCGTGTTCGTGTGGAGTACTGCTCAGGCATTAGTTGGGGTGGTGAACATACCCAATGCTATCCTTAATTTACATGGAAAACTTGCCATTGTCTGTTGGCATGAAAAGCAAAATGTGACAGCATTGGCATACTGTTGCTAGAGTAACCGGTGTCAAGTAGGGATGAAACAATTCATCGATGCTTATGGGCTAACGATCCAGGATGGGGTACAGAAGAAAACAATCTGATACAATGAAAATTGTTACCTCTACTTTATCTTTTCGAGAGCCAGTCACTTCTTTAAAATTCCAGGATATTGATAAATGAATATGAAATACAAAAGGAAAACATCGATGAAATTCTGGGAGGTGGCTAACAACAACAGTGTTGTTATGTCAGTCTTGAACTAAGACTGACATAATCATGATAATGTCACTGTTGTCACAGTGCAACATCACATTTGCACCATCATTTATGATTAATAGAATACACAGTTATTAAAAAGTTACAACCAAGGCAAGATTCTGTATTGATATAGGCCTTAGTTGACATATCGTGATACATATTGGATCATGAAGTGTACGTATCATGATGTGTATTTTATCATGACTTAGGAATATCGTTTCACCCCTAGTGTCAAGTGGGGCTTTTGGTGGCGTGTGCAGTGCTGGCTTGCCAATGCAAACATCAAACATCCAGTTGGCTGACTCCTTCAGTCCTGAAGCTGTTGACCTGCGACCTCCTTTGTTTGTCCCCTTGAAAGTACAGGCTTGCCCGTACATGCACAAAAGGTCGTAAGAGGAATTTATATCTGGAATTGCAGTATTTAAATTCTGGTGAACACAGAAAGAGTTAACGGGACTTTTTGAGGCCTGTAGACATGTGTAGGTCTTTCCAGAAAACCAGAGTCATGAGCATTAACTGTTCATACATGGTTACCATGGTCATGTCAGGCACCTCAGTACATACAGCCACTCCCAAGTCAGGACGCACAAAAGTGAAACATGAGGCTCGGGCAATTTCATGGTTTAAAAAGAATGAAATAAAATTTATGAATGAAACGGCCATTTATCTTTCTGGTTTCCTGGTTGAGTGAAAGCTTAGTAACTGTATGTGCATGTCTTTTAGAACAACTCCCCCCCCCCCCCTCCCCCCCCCCCCCCAAAAAAAATGTACATATACATGTATATATTATATTGGAGAATATGATAAAGAATGAAATCTAAAAAGTGAAATTGAAAAAAAAAAAAAATGCAAAGTTGAATTTGAAGCAAGAGTTGATATAAATTAAGAACAGGAGTCCTTATTTTTTATTTTTTTTTATTTTATTTTTTTTTTTTGAATTTTTTATTTATATCAGTATTAGCTGTTAATAGCCATCATGCCCTGTTTAAGTGTATTCCACTCATGTTATATACCCTATGAAAGGATCATCCAGGAATTATTTTTTTGTGACAGTAATATTAAATCGTGTTGTTCAGGAGGGGCAGGAGTCTGGGGGTCTGTCAAAGGGAAGTTTGGGAAATTTTGTGTTAAAATAGTCAATTCTGAGTCACTTGAAGGCAGAAATCGGTCAACAGTTCTGATGAAAGTCTGCAGTTAAAAATCTGTCATTAAAACAAAAAAAAAGAAAAAGTATTTCTGAACTTGTAAATGGTTTTGTTGTTAACACTGTCCATACAATCAGTGTCAGCTACTTATACATTTACGTCGAGCTGCATTTTCCAAAGAAACCAGGAAAACTTCAAAACCAACTTTGTTGATGTGTGTACATCTTGTATGTGGTATAGACGCTCCAAGGTTGCAAGCAGACCATTGGAAGTCCTGCACATGGTTCCAGTCATGACCAGCCAATGCAATAAACTACAGTACTCAGACAGTTTGACATTATTTATAGTTCTTCCGGTCACGTCTGGGATAGCATGTATACATTGATTAGATTGCAAGGAGAAAAAAAAAAAAGTGAAAAAGAAAAAAAAAAGTGTGTGAATAGGTACAGTTTACATGGAATCAACCAGGGTCCTTGTTATTGAAGCCGAACAGTTTTGTAAGCTACACCAGTTGCATTTTGTACTCGTGGTTATAAAATACTGAAAGTATAATGTTTGAGAAGTGACTGGTTAGAATTCTAGATGTGCACACTGATAGAGCCAGGCAGACAGCTTCAAGGGGGAACTATGGCAAGGGTGGGTCATGTTCGGCTTGCACACGGGGCCAGGTGAATACACCACAATGCAGCAATTAATGTGTACAGATGGCCCCGTTATGATACCTTGATTGTATAAATGGCAATGGACAGCCATCTCTTCGTGCCCTCTGCCATGCCAGGATGACCAGTAACTGGGCTGCACTTGAGCGAATGCTATTTCATGCGACATTTTCGTGCAAGGGTACCGGAGCCCTTGCTACCACTAAGAATTAATCAGAATCAGCACCCTTTGTGGTCAGAAATGGGCTTTTACATGGGTTTGTTTTGTTTAGTTTTGTGTTTTGAGTGGAGGGACTTGTATTTAACTCAGTCAGTGTGGTGTGTGCCAATATTTTGACTGCCTCAGGCCTTCTGGTGTGGCCCTCTTTACTCTTCCAGCTTTGAAATCACTATAAAAGCCATGATCATCTAAAATGCTGTGTATAATAATTCCGGATTTAAATTTAAAAAGACTTTCTTTCAAGATGAGCTTGCCGAAAGCAGGACTGTCAGAGAGGACAAGATTGGTACTGGCCAAGGCAAGCTGGAGGCTCAGTCCCAAATTAACCCTTTGCCCCTCAAACCAACCAAAAACTGGCTGGGGGTCAAATGTCGTCTGCTTCAGTGTTTTCGGCGAATTGCGACAGTAATGAAAAAAAAATTGACTGGGAATTGTAGATGAGACGTATCAAGATCACATGCCCCAGGTCAACAGCTTTGCTTGGCATGGGTTGGGCACTTAGTGCATGTATGTGGCAGTTTGGGGCACCGTTTTAAAAAATGTGGCACAAGCAGAATTAAGTTAACATAGGCACTTCTGATATGTGCACACCGTATGTGGATCAGATGGTATGTTGACGCCTTGTGGTGGCAGTCCTGTTGAACGCCTTGTTTAAATGAAATAGTATGGTGACATATCGGAGGAACATTCCAGATACATGACTGTCATACATGTATGTAAATAGAATGATGTGGTGACACCTAGTGATAGCAACTCTGATAGACTGGTGCAAATAAAGTGGTGTGGTGACACCTGGTGGTAGCAACCCTGATGGACCAGTGTAAATAAAATGGTGTGGTGAGATCTAACGACAGCAGTCTTGATACCTGTACAGTCAAAGCTGGTTATGACACTCAGATGTGCAGCATATTCACTTAAAAACACAGGATTTGAGGTACATGTACTTGAAGTCAAATTCCTCAGCAAGTTTACACTTGCCTGACATACTCAGATTATCAGGATCCTGGAGGTAAACCCATTCAGAAGATATACAATATATCATGATGACATGTCCAGGTGAAGATCTATCATCACATGCACCGTTAGGAATGTTTTCAGGGGATCTCAAACGGAAATTCTGGGGAGAAGAGCAGATTTTCACCAATGTTACATGTAAATGAATAGGACTTGTTACCCCTTAGAATTTTGTCAGGGGGTATTTCAGGTTTTGAAAAGGTAATATTCCCCCATTTGGGGGGTTAGTGGAAACACTGACCAGGTACAGATCTATAATGATGGCGTGTCCCAAGTGAAGATATATCAAGATGGCATGTCCCAAGTGATCTATCATGATGTCATGCCCCAAGTGAAGATCTATCATGACGGCATGTCCCAGGTGAAGATCTCTCTTGATGGCATATCCCAGGTGAAGATCTATCATAACGGGAAAAAATCTATCATGACGACATGCCCCAGGTGAAGAGCCTTCCCTGGCAAAAGTTGGGTGCACTGCTCTAACCGAAACAGTTGACTCAGTCTTATTCTGACCAAGAAAGGTCAAATAAGTAGGTTCACCTCTTCTGCTTGTATCTTAATTTTTGTCTTGATTATGTCAGCTGTAATTTGTATGGCCCTCTGGTCCAAGCACTGTTGTTAAGGGCAGACTTAATTTTAAGTTTTGTCTTTTCTTTATGTCAGACAACTTGTCAATTCCAGCCAGCCAGGGAGACGGCAACAGATAAAGTGAATTTAAGTGAAAGGAGAGAGCTTCAGTTACTGTGGGCTATATCATAAGCTGATGGCTCTTAAATGGTTATATTTTATGGGTTTAATTTGCATTCTTTTGTTCAGATGTGATACTTAGTGCGGTATGAGAACAATAGCAAGCAGCAGCTGGTCATATTCATGCTTTAAAAAAAGGATGGCGGGATAAACCGAGGCATGAAACTTGTTCATGGCATAATATGTCTTTTTGTGGGACAGGTCAGAATGACCTGCTGCCGTGTATACATGTAACACTAGGGTGCTGCCCGTGCTGTGTGGGGAAAAAAAATTGACATGAATTGTCATGATTTTTATGCTGCCTGCATGATTGACCAAAAAAAAATGAGATTGAGTGTTGTCTTACAATATTGGATCGACCACAAAGTTAAGAGCACAGAATAAAACATTCATCTGCATTGATTTAAAAAAAAACAAAAAAAAACAGGGTCCACTGCCAGAAGGGCACGTGCTGCAAATAGCGATAATACTGGAATGATCAATTCATATGCATCAGAGTACACTGTGTGGTATAATGGACAGGTGGACATTGTATATATGAGAATAGAAGGCAGGAGATCCTTTGAAAAAGGACTTCCAAGTCACAGTTTTAATGTATAGTATACTTGTATGGAAAGGGCAGAAGTACCATGTAACGTGGACAGATCGGATGTGGCTGCCTTAATCAGGGACAGCTCAAACCATTAGCCAATTAACCAAGTGCCTATGTTTCTTCAATTTTACTCATGAAACACACAAATAGCCAAAATATTTTAAAATGAATAAATAAAGGACCCAAACTGTCGTTCATCATGCATATATTTCTCAATTTTGGGTACAACTTTTTTTAATTCAAGATTTTTTGGCTGCTAATTGGTGAAAGGGGCCAGTCAAAATATGACACGTACAGTCCTTCCCAGTGTTGGGGGCAGACAGAGCAGGCATGTTCATTGAAGTGTCCTGTATTTGTTTGTGTTTGAAGAAACTGTATTTTGTCAGTGGGTGGCTGCCACCGCTACGCAATGCTAAAAACAGAAACTGCGGCATTGTGTGAAATGCGGTGTTGTGTAACTGATCCAGATTTGGTTTCTGGAACATGAAGAATGGATAGGCTCCTGACAGCATCGCTTCTGAGAATGTGGGAGTAACGGTGTTCAAAAGGGACCAGTTTTACGGGAGATAATTATTATTAACCATTTCCCCCTCAAATCGCCCAAAAAAGGGCTCGGGTGTAAATTGTCTGCTTTTATAAATAATGTAACTTAATTTTCGTATTGATAGAAAAAAGTTTTTGGTGAGAATAATTGTAGGTGAGACATTTGATGATGGCGCATCCCAGGTCATTCACCTTTCTCAGTACATTTCACCCAACTCACACCCAGGAAAGCTAATGACCGAGTCTTGCTTTGACCAGGAAAGAGTTAAGGTTAAACAATGGACATAAGGAAGCTGCATACTAACTAGAAATAAATCAGTTACAGCATCGGCAGATTTGTCATAAGAGCTGTCCGTGTCTATCATCCCATCTGATTATGATATATATATTAATGCATAGATTTGTAGGTATAAAACATGAAGAAATAAGTTGTTTCATGTATGGATGTGTTCAGTTTTCCTGCATAATTATATTCAGGTGGAAGCTGACGAGGTTGACTTACCTGTATGGCCGGTGCCTTGCAAAAACACCTTCCATTCAAATAGCTGTTTGCCTCATGTTGAGCATATATTTTTCAGGTTGCCTGCTAAGTCCTGCCCTGGCTGCTCGAGTTGGAGCAGGACTTTTGAGGCAGTGAAGAAACTGTAAGCGAGGCCTTCATCCATGTTAATCGAGTGTGCAAAGATCTCAATCTGACAAACTTACTGGAAATCACAGAACAAAACTATGATTGCAAATTAATTTTCAAGCCTTAAATTAAGGGGTTTGACCTGACAGTTTGTATACGACACAAGAGTTTTTTTCCCTAAAATAAAACAGCATGAATATTACGATTTTGCATAGTTTGTGGGACAGCAGCAGAGAAAAAAAGAGCTGGAAAGTTGAGCTTTTTCGCAATATTTTCAAAGCTGCCCACTACAGTAGGCACAAACAAAAGTGGAGCACATGTACATGCAACGGCCTGCCACACACATGAAACAAGATTATTTTTTGTGTCGTTTGCATGAATCTGATTGTTTTGAGTAGTGAATTAAGTATGAATTACTGCATACATGTATTTTCTTCCAAGATGAGGGAGGGAGGGAGGGAGGGAGGGAGGGAGAGAGAGAGAGAGAGAGAGAGAGAGAGAGAGAGAGAGAGAGAGAGAGAGAGAGATTCCAGGTGTGCACTGTCATGCCATCACAGAAGGATGGTTTTGTTCAATAGATTTTCATTTGAGGGTTGCCTGAACTCCATGTGTTCTCAACTCCATGACAAAGTGTAGTGGGAAAAAAAACATGCAGCTTGGTCTGCCTTGCAGGCAACATTTCATGCTCTTCAGTGAGACTTAAATAGGGCCTGTATTTTTCCGTTTCAGAAAACTAGAAATTCCGCTTTGTCAGCCAGAAATGTCCAAATTCCGTTTCAGTAGTTCTCTTTGTATGTAAAACACATTAAGGCAAAACAGCAAATTCCGTTTCAGAGGTGACAAAAATTCATTATTCTGTTCCGTTTCCATTAAAAACGGAAAAATACAGGTCCTACTTAAACGTGCACTGTTTCTCTTGGAATTGTTGCCATCAAAGACCTGGCAAAGTTTGTTTGCATGCCCATTCCTTTCCGAGCATGCCTGTTCTGATCAGTGAGATCATGATAATCAAAGTGGTCTTCAGAGAACTTTTCGCTGCATCATGTTTTCTCGACTTTTGTGCTTCAGGCATCTTAAATACACAACACCACAAATTAGGAGACTTGAGAATACATGTACATGTAAATAAATCCGACATGTACCTGGCTGTACATGGTCGTGTGTTCGTGTCAAATGACCATGACATGAAATCATGAGGGCTGCGGAACTTATAGATTGATAACGTGACTGGTTCTCTTTAAGTTACAGCAGATATCAAGTTGTTCATGATGGTACAGGTGGGTCCACACTTGTGTGTGTGTCAGGAGCGAGGAGCTCTGAGGAAGGCACAGCATATGAGTGGAGTGACCTGACCAGCAGTAGCATGGTAGTCGGTATGCATTTTGTGGGGAAAAAACTAAGATGCTTTGTGTACAAACATTACCTTGTACACATGGGCCCCATATTGCCAAACTGTATGGTAACTCTTTAGCGCTAGAGGTAGGAAAACCACAAAAATATTCACTTCCGGGAACAAAGAACAATAAGTTTGAGCATGTAAATGTGCCTCAATGTACATCAAAATTAACTTGTATTGTCACAAAAAATGTGATAAATGACTGATAATTCATAAATTTATAGACATCAAGGTTAGAAACAGGTTTAAAGAAAATACCAACATGCACCTCCAACACAAGAGAGTACCGAACAATTTAGCATTAGGGGGCGCATGTGTGTCAGATATGAAGGGCTACAATGCATGTGTACACTGGGCTATATCATTTCTTACATGGGCGTAGTTCGGCTTAAATCATGGGATATTGTACCCACTTTAATCCCATGTGTCGGGCCATGTAACCGTGTACGGTAAACTCCAATAAGCTGGGTGCAATGTTATTGACCCCTCGTGAGACTAGTTTGCTGCCTGTATGCTAGGTGACACTGGGTGTAACCAAGGGTAACTGGTACAGGATCTGTGAACAAAACACTTTAGTTCTTGACAAGTCTTACTTGTGTCTCAGCAGAGCACTTTCAAGCAAAGTTAGCTGAGCATTACGTCGTTTGGATTTCAACTGTATGTTTGTGTCTGTGTGTGTTTATAACATGTATACCTAGGTTTATCATGGGAAATTTGGTATTGTTTCCTGCAGCTGTTTTGAAGTTATTAAGACTCCAAATCAATATATATGTAGACAAGGTGTCAAGCTATAGCCAATGCCACATACCATCAGTGAAGCAATCCCCTTTGACAACAGGGCTCAACACCGAAGGGGAGCCACTCTGATCCCACAGTCCAACCCAGGCCGCCTCCCCCACAGGGCCAGAATTTCGCAAAATTTTGCGAGAATCTATAATTGGGTTTTTGTCAATTATTTTCTTTTTAAAGAAAGACAAGTTTAGGAGAATCTTTACAAGAATGGATCCTTGCCAAAATTCTGGCCCTGCCCCACTCTCTCATTCCGAAGCTTCCCCTATCACCGCATAAAGCCCACACCTCCTCCGTCACTATTTAGCTAAATTACCAGCCTTTTATTTCAAAAATTACAAAAATGAGCTCCCCAAAAAACATTACTTTGGGTCTCCTGCTGCGGTAATCTGGCTGGGCTTAGTAATGCCTGGTTCATGTTGCAAGTGTCATAGGCTGCACAGGGTTAATCTTATTAAAGTGTCATGGACTATGCATGGTTCATCTTGCAAGTGTCGTAGGCTGTGCAGGGTGTAGTGGACTGTATGTTCAGTAATGACAAATCTGTCAATCCATTTGGCAGCTATTTCCTTTATCAGCAGTGTGTTTTTTTTTGGTTTTTTTTTATCGAAAGAAATAAGATACACTTTGAGTTGTGGGTTGTTGTTGTGCATCTCCGTCAAGTGTTTGGTGGGTGTGTAATTGTGGTGGTCGTTGGTAAGCCACTTCTTTAGAACATGTGAAGGCTATATATGGTGTAGTGTGTATCAACAAAATTGAAAATTGTGAAATTGAAGAGACATGTGGTCCTAAAATTTGCATCCTCTTGCTGTTTAAGCATGTAATACAGTGTTCATAGCAGGGGTAGAAATTAACTTTTTTTTTTCAAGTTGCCCATGGGCAACCACAGCACTTTTACAAGTTGCCCAAGCCCTCAGAATGTTGCCCAATTTCCCACCATGTGAGAATTGTAGTTATCTTATTAAAAGACATTGATATTGAAAATGTTGCAAATATAAATGAACAAGAGCTATATTTGTCACAGCGATGAAAACAGTGTTTCGGCAGGAAGAAGATTCTAGGAACTGTATTTAATGTTGCCACGACATGTATTGTTGGAAATGACATGTCCTGCTGAAGATAAAAAGTTACCCCCATGGGGAACCAGTTAAGGAAATAAAATTGAGACTGACACAAATGAAAGTTGCCCTGGGCACCTAGGACACCCACTAATTTCGAAGCTCTGCATACTAGTAGTTTGATGGGGACATCATTAAAAAGAAAAAAAAATATAATATTGGGCAATAAACATCTACCCATTATCAGGTTAAATATTGGAGCATGCATTCGAAAAATAAAACCTTCAATATGAAGTGCTACGAATTAGGGTATTGGGATTGAAATTGAAGCCATATATGACTTGACAGGCCAAGAAAGCATGCGAGACCCACACAATGGCCACAGACTCATTACACAGACATGCATATTTTTTTTTTTCATCTCAATAAATACTGCAGATATATATGTGTGTGTCATATGGGAAGAGGATTGGTGTTGTGTCTGCGTCAAGACTGTGGGCCACATGCGATTTACGGCATATGTATATATATATATATATATATATATATATATATATATATATATATATATATATATATATATATATATATATATATATATAGACATATATATATACGGATAATGTGATGCATACACTGTACGTTTGTGCATCGGTTCCCCCTTGTACTGGCGAAGAGCCCACTGTAGACCAACAAGTGGAACCCTCCATCTGCATGATGTGGTGACATGGAAAATAACATGGGAAGAATAGAATTGCTGGATGATACACACACACGCACACACACACACACACACACACACACACACAGAGGCATATATGCATGATGTCGACTGTATATAGCGATCATATATCATGCTGTTATTAAAGGCAAATAATTGGCCTATTTGCCTGCTAGGCAGACCATGCGGTGTTTCTTCTGAAGTTGTGTGAAGTGGAGAATATATGTCGAACTTGGGTCTGTTCAACAGGCTATCAGCCTGGTGTGTTGACATTAACATAGATGTATTGCACAGCAGTGCTAGTGGTCAGGTGACCTTAACCTTCATGTTCATTTTAAACTCTTTCTTGCATGCCACCCCATTCATATACCCATAAGCATGGCACTAAGCTTTTCAGGACTATCACTTTTTTGTTTTGTTTTGTTTTGTTGTTGTTGGGGGGGGGGGGGGGGGGAGAGAGAGCTGATATATTGAGAATGGCTATAACAGGGCAAGTGTCCACTGTGGCTGATGAAATAACGTCCGAGTAGCTTCGTTGCGACCTGCAACTCATCAGGAACTGTCGGGAACATTGTGGGTAACCTATATATATATATATATATATATATATATATATATATATATATATATCATGGGATAACACAGTGCTGTCCAGCTGAAAATATATGTGGCAAAATTTTCTTTCCTTGTAGCATTTTTGCCACTTCTTTACAAAAGAAACACTTATTTTTGACAAAATCTGTAGCAATTTTAAATAGCTTTAAAATTTTGCTATGTACAATGCTCCAGCTGGACAGACCTGATAACAGATCCATTGCTACGCATGCATGTGTATTGTGATGGGATAGGTGCAGATTCTTATTGGATGAGAGGGTTGGTTTCCATGGTGGGATTTGATTCAAAAGATTTTTGAATCTGCTGGGTTTTCATTGGTTGAAAACCTAACTTTGATCCCACTGAGGTCAATGGGTTCAAACTTTGATTTTGGCGTGAATGGTCACTGTGAAAATATTACAGTTGAGGCCAGGTATGGGGGCTTGGGAATGTGTGAAGACACATTTTGAAGATTGGATTCCAGTGTTTTCATATGAGTGCCACTTATATGGCAATTAGAGTGCACTGAAATATAATGGGGAGGGGAGCTTTGACAACAATGTTTTTTGGGGGGGGGATATATCGAGCACTTTTTTTCCTGAGGACTTCGTTCAAATTTAGCATAAAGCACCCACCTGAAGAGGCAAAGACATATAACTTGTTAAATTTCTGGTTGCACCTTGTCATCCAGCACAAGGAAAGAAAACAACTCAAGGGTATAATTATTTGAAACAACTCAGTAGCACAACTGTTTATAACAACTCATTCTCATTGACACCTCAAAAGCTCCATGACTTGTGAAAGGATGGACGCAACAAGTACAACAATTCACAGAAAGACCCAGGTTGATAAGGTTGTGTCAACAGCATGTATATGAACTTTTCATGCCATACAATGAATGGTCCCCTTCAAAAATACATGCTCACTCCTTCCCCCCCCCCCCCCCCCAATGAAAGACCCGCATCTCTGCAGAGGCCCCCCTCACTATGCAGTAAGTTTTCTATGGTAGACTAGAGTAAGACCAGAAAGTCATTTAATGTGTCTTATTGGCTGGATTCACCCAGCTTGCACCAATGAAAGCTATTGACCTGGGATATGATCTGCAGGTCGTCAGTTTCATGTACAGTTCTTCAATTATTTTTTTCTTGTGAGTAACACAAGTCCAGCCAATGAAGCAAACAAGATTCAACCTCTGGACACTTTAGCAGGAAAAGGGTTGAAAAGGTGACAAATGCTGTGAATGGTTGAAGGTGAGACTGCTGATTGGTCAAGCCCACTGCCACATGCCAAGCGGTGGACATGCATTTATCTTTCCGGAGAGCCACATCCATGTATTTGCCTGTGTACTTATGCTATAACTTCTTCCCCCCCTTTTTTTTCAGCCATGGGAATAAAGAAGTGTTTTCTTGCCAAGGCATCCGGATAGCTGTTGAATGGTTTCGTCAACGAGGTCACCAAGATATCACTGTGTTTGTGCCACAATGGAGGAAAGAGGCTTCAAGGCCGGACACTCCCATTGTAGGTGAGACCCACTTTTAAATACCGACTTAGACATTCCTATCACTGGTCAAAGCCACTATGAAACACTGGCCAGACACTTTTTTCATCACAGGTAAGATTACTGTTAATCACTGACCAGATACTTCAGTCATAAGTGAGCTACATTGTATATAAAAGACCAGGCCCATCGCAGGTAAGGCCCATGACAGGCTAACTAGACACTCCTGTGACAAGTGAGACTTACCTGAAAACGTTTACCAGCTACTTCTATCACCATGGGAGACCCATGTGTAAACACTGACTGGACGCTTCCACCTTCATTGAGGCCTACAAAATGCATACTGCCAAGAGTTTTCTATAACACATGAGACACTGAACACTGATTAGACCACCCTGCCACACACAAGACCCACTGAAGACTATTGAGACCTTTCCTATTACATGTGAGAGGCCCAGTCAAGACTAGTCTGCTTGTTGCAAACTGCCTCCATTGTGTCAGTCAGTGCTTTTGAGTCTTAACTCTTTGAGTGCCAAGTAATAGCTCTTCTCAGCACGCTTTTGGGCCCATTGCACCCAAAGTGCAGTGAGGAAAGCTGTTCAGTAGTTCGAGTTTAGTCACAGTTGGCATTGAAGAGTTAACAGGTATAAGCATGCCAATCCTGTGCATTTTTGCTCTGCTACCAAAATGCAGAGTTGGGTTTGACTGGGAAGCATGGCTGGCCAGCAGTCTTTATTTCCAGTTCTTCATCCAGAATTAGGACAAGAAGAAAAAAGACAAGAATGATGTGCTTTCAAATTTGGTTGAGCTAAATAATAAAACTAAAGCATTTCTGCAACCTGTCAGAAAATTGAAATATATGCTCATTTTCAACAAACTTAAGCATACATGTCCACCCCCCACCCCCCCACCCCCAAACATTTTTAATAGGAGCTCCATGTAAAAGGTGCATAGAAAGAAAATGGTTGATTTTCCCTCAAAATTGCTTCATTTTAATAACCCCTTTCAGGGATGCCTGCCAAAATTGGAAGAGTTGGCTGGTGTGCCTTGGTTGTTTGAAACAAGGGACAACATGATCATGATGGCAGAAGCACAGGAGCTTACGCACTGTGGATCAAATCCAAATTAGGTTAATTTGTGGAAGCTTAAGTACCTGCTCAGATGTCCTGTTTTCCCGTATGTGTGTGTACATTTAATAGTTATTCTGTCACATGTTGTCTTACTCATATGGTCAAGTAATAGCCCACCATTGCTAACTTCAAAAGAGCTATGATTAGGTTTTGTACCAGCACAGAAAGCCCTGTGACAGTGACCAGTTTAGAAAGTCAGGCCACAGAGCCTTGTGCATGGTTAGAAATGGGCCAGTCTGGCTACTGTAAATTCACTTCTTTTTGTCGTGCTTTCCTTTTTCATTTATTTAATATTCATAAATGAAAGGAAATGTGCCAAAAATAGGGAAATTTAAAATGTCAATAAAAGGCCAGAAATGCGAAAACCATGAAAATTGTTATAAGTGTCAAAAGACAGCAACTTTACGATTGTGTGATTACACGTACGTACACAAATAAGACATAAAAACATTTTGACCCTGGATGCTGAAGGAAGACGTCTTGTGCCAGTTGGCAAGCTTCCAAGTACATGTACTATCAAGTGGCCAAAATGAACAAGTGTAGGACTTAAATGCTTTTCAGTTGAGAACCAATCAATCAAATTGAATTTTGTGGTGGCCCTTGAATTACCAGATTTTTTTATTCCACAAAATTTAATTTAAGAAAAAAATATCAAAACTTGATATATATAGAATTGGAAAAAGATGGACAATAATTCCAGAGATCTTCTTTCCTCATCCTCAGCTGCTATGGCAGTTGTCAATTAAGACTGTAAAAAAAAAATGCTTCAATGAATTAGACTAAAGTGAAATTCAGAAAAAAGGTGTGTAAAAACTTGTGAAACCTTTTTCTTCTTATTCTTCAGACTGATAGAGTGGAAGTTAAGTTATCCATACAGTGAAACCTCGTCATAATACAAAATAACAGCAAATGTCGTCTGCCTGATGTGTCAGATATCTGAATATGTCAGATAAATTGGTCACATTACAGAGATATTTTACGTGTAGTCTACGAAAACTTGTGTTGTTGAGTGTTTGATATCATGTGTTGTCTATATATGAGGTTTCGCTGAACTATACAACTCAGAAAAAGAGAAAAAAAAGTAATTCTCTGCCCCCTGCATGGAAGATGGGGAGCTTCTTTTCTTGAAGTATGTACTTTTATGACATTTATTTATAACCTTTTTGTCCTTTATGTTTGTAAAGATCAAGAAATCCTGCTGGAGTTGGAAAAAGAGAAGATTCTGGTCTTTACTCCAGCCCGGCGGGTTGGTGGCAAACGGGTTGTGTGTTACGATGATCGTTACATCATCAAGTTGGCTGCCGAAACATCAGGTATTGTCGTGTCCAATGACAACTACCGTGACCTCATCAATGAAAGCAGTGAGTTCAAGCGGGTGATTGAGGAACGTCTCTTGATGTACTCTTTTGTCAATGACAGGTAAACACCTTGCGCATTGACTTTCTTTGTTTATTATATAAACATAGCTTCCCATCATGGATAAGTTTCCATCCACAGGCCCTCACCAGGTGGCGCATCACCACCTTGACAACAAAATGTTTACAATGATAATTAGCCACGTGCTAACCGTAACACGTGAATTGACTTGAACCAACACGGTATCAAGTCGGTTATTCTTCCCAACGTAAAAACAATAGGTTTTACGTCATGACCACACTGTCACATAGGACGTTACCTGGGCATATAAATACCAAGGTGAAAACGAATGCGGCAATCTTTGGTTGTCTCTGAAGAGCCCAGAACGGGCGAAACCGGTCAGACTCTACTTAACCAAAGTCTACTGCTATATCTTAAGAATAACACGACACAGCACCACAGACGGGCGTACCAGCCGTCGTGGCCCTTGTCTGGAATTAAAATTTTACATAATTATAAAAGCAAATGAAGTGAGTTTTAAAAGTCTATGTGTATAACCCACAAGGTCATATTGTGTTACTTCATCTTAAAAGGTAAAACATCTTTGTGCGACCCTCAAGAATTTTGTGTATTCGGATGTATATTCAGCTGAATACACAGATAATAGTTGATTATGACCTCTCTTGTTAGTCATCTAAATTGATAAAATGTATTCTCCA
The DNA here is from genome assembly GCA_964020975.1 of Hermodice carunculata. Classification (NCBI taxonomy): domain Eukaryota; kingdom Metazoa; phylum Annelida; class Polychaeta; order Eunicida; family Amphinomidae; genus Hermodice; species Hermodice carunculata. The sequence goes on along the minus strand of OZ026614.1, from coordinate 80,885,980 downwards.
TGTACTTAGGTAATTCTCATGTGAAATGTATATAAATGCCACCAGATCATTTCTAATTCCAGTTCTGACTCATTTTGTGTAATAAAACACCACACTGATTAAGCTGAAAGTAAGAAGTTGCCCCTTGGGCAGCCAGACACCCCTTAATTTTGACCTTTGGGTGTGTATTATATTATATTGTGGAGGACAAATATTAAGATTAGTTTACCTGAAATTCGTAACAGATAACCTGCTGGTAAAGTGAATGATCTCCACTTGTTTTGAGGCTTAGCAATTTAATCATTATATTTTCCACAATCTCAGCAGAGAGATGCTTCATGTGCGGACACACCTCTGTTGTAGATTCATGCCCCCAGATGATCCACTGGGCCGACGTGGGCCGAGCCTTGACAATTTCTTGTGTCGTCAACCCACTGTGCCGGAACCTTTACCTCCAGTTTGTCCATACAGCAAAAAGTGCACGTATGGCAACAAATGCAAATATTACCATCCAGAGCGCGGGTTACAACCACAGAAATCAGTCACAGAGAAGCTAGCAGAAAAAGCTGAGAAAAATCGTAAACTGCAAGAGGTCAAAGACAGGGGGAGCAGACAACGAGACACATCACCAGGTGAGAGGCCCTACTCAGTCAGTAGCTCTCTGTGCACGTGGCATATAAATTGTCCAGTGGGTACCCAAACTACACCAGGGAAAGCAGTTTATGTGGGACAGGCTACTTTGATGGCTTTCAAGTCTCATCCAAGTTGTTTTTCATTACCATAAAATTAGACAAAAGGATAGAAGCTGACGGGGCAGCTTTCCTGGGGAAAAAACTAGCTCTCAGTTTGATTTGACAAATACAGTGAAACCTGTTTTGAGAGACCACTGTGATGAAAAACCACCTGCCTTTTCAGACCATCTTTACCATGTCCCTTTTGCTGTTTCCCATGTTTTTATACCTCTATTGAGAGACCACCTGCCTTATGTGACCACTTTTTGGCTTGCCCTAGGGGTGGTCTCTGAAAACAGGTTCCACTGTACATAAGTTTCGAGTAGATAAGGTTTTAGCTTCTACAACAATAGGTGCATCCAGTTCATATCATTAGAAAATTTGCAAATAAACATTTTTGTTGCAAATTGTATGCATACACAATACATGTAATGATTCAACTTTGGCCAGATGTGTTTTATACAGTGGTACCTGCTATTTAAGACCACCCTTAATGCCAGACAAAAGTGGTCACATATGACAGGTGGTCTTTCACTGCAGGTAAGCTAGCAAAGAAATTAAAGACCAGTGTCTTGAAATGGTGGTCTTAAAAACTAGTGTGGTCTTCCATGAGAGGTGGTCTTTAGAGCAGGTACCACTGTATTTGTTTATTGATGACAATATCATTTGGGGAGGGGGGGGAGATGGACTGTCCAGTGGAAGTTGAACAGTGGGAAATTTTCACTGGCAAATAGTGTGTGTTGTATTGTGAAAAATGTATAAACACCCTCAACAGTGTAACAAGAGTATTATTCAGTATTCAGTGTGGAAAATTGAGTAGAAAGTCACGACTGCAGCTGTGAGTCTTGCAGCGTGTCGCCTAACAACCACTGTGGCACATGCAGGCGGGCCAGTGGCTTCAGAAGAACTCATTATCACTACCCCCACCTCATTAGCTGCCCGCTAATTGTCTTTGTATAATAAGAATTTTTTCATGACCTAATCATCATGACCATGCGTCACTGATTGCATCAGAAACTAAGTGGAAAATCATGTGACACAACGTATTGACTCTTTCAGTGCCAAGTTTTGGACCGAGTCAAAAGCTTTCCTGGATGTGTTTTGGGCACCGTGCCCAGAGTGCATAGAGGAAAGCTGTTGACCTAGACTGTTATATTCTATGGAACTATAGGCATGCTGATACTTGAATAAAGGGTCTTTTTTTTTTTTACAAAGAACACGAACCTGACACCCGTACAATTTGGTGGGGGTTCATTTTCAGTAGTTCGACTCAAGTTGCAGTTGATACTGAAAGAGGTTAGAGTGAACCTAATGGGATGCTTTGGAGAAGAGTCATGTCCAGTGATGTGTTCTGTAGGTGTTGCCAAGGCATTATGTACTTTTGACAGGAAAAACATCTTATTTTGACCAAAAAAACGTAAAAGATGAAGCAAATACAAGTGACACTGCTTCACTGTTGGTTTTCAGTTGATTTCTTCAGTTTTCAAGCTGGAGCAAAATTGGAATCCTTTCATTTAAGCCCACTCCCATTGGAAGCCTGAGCAGACCAGCAGATGTTGTTTCACATGAGTGCCGTGTGTGAAGTGAACACGTTAATTTCCATATGTTAGATACTTATGCTATGGAGAAGTCTGCTCGTACAATAGAAAAGACTTGGGACATTTTGCAGTGCTCTGTTTTGTTGTCTGCTTTCAGGTACAGTGCCAGCTATCAAAGTGTCCAGTGACAGTCCACCTTACAGGAAGACTCTTCTGTCCAAGACAAAGTCCCTGGTCACCGCACCTGCACCAAAAACACCTTTGGGGAGGACCAAGTCCTTGGCTCCAGGGACCAAACTTCTGAACAGCCAGCAGGTGGCTGGCTGTAAGGATTCCAGACAAGATGCCGAGTTTCTCAGTGGTGCAAAGGACTTGAAAGATTCCATGTCCCCTAATGTTAAAGTGACAGTCTCCAGCTCAAGTATGGTGGCCGCAGATAGTGATAAATATAGAAGTTATGACGACAAGTTGACAGAACATCGGCGGAAGATTGAACGTATCGAGAGTGAAAAATGCCTGATGCAAAACTCAAGACATCAGCAACAGCGAAATAATGAACGAAAACACTCACTGAAAATCCCAAACCAGTGGCCCCCTCTGCCACACGAGACACTTCGTCCCACTCACTCGGACCCATACAGTTTGTTCTCAGAAAATTCAGTGCTGAATAGCGGCCATTTGGCCTTGGCAAAAAAACTGTCGGATGAGGGCACAGCTGATCATGAAAATTTTGGAATTTCATTGCAAAGTATGGTAACCTGCCTAGACTCAGCTGAGAAACCCATGCCTTTACCCATTGGCACGCCACCCCAGCAGGCTCCGGGGGCAGAGAAGAAACATCGTAAATTGGCTCGGCAGTTGTCCTTGAAAGGTTCAGAGGATCCCCGATGGCAGCAGCAGCAGCAGTCGGCACGTGCTGTTCATGCAACCGTGTCATTCCCTAGCATGCATAGCAATATACCTCGAAGCAGCAAGTACCAGGCAGACTGGATGGATGCCTACAGGCCTGGGGAGCAGGACAGAGTGGCCCCCCACGTGTCGGCTTACCCCACTGACCCCAGGCCCCTGTCCCAGCCCCTGCCAGCACATCAAAGCCTTGGGCGTAAATTCAGCTACGGGGACCCGTTGCTGTGTGGGTCGGGTACCCCAGGGGCCATGGACCACAGCAGTGTGTCTCGTATGGCTAGTGCTCCTGTCACCTACACATCAAAACATAGCAACCAAATGCTACCCACGCAAGCTTCAATGAACCGACAGAACAGCACTTCAGATCCACAGCTCCATAAACAGTTGGATGGTCCCACTGTGTCTCTGCCTTTTGCGCCAAGGGCCTTCACAGAGGGACAGGCTGGAGATTTTTTCACCCCATGGAGTCAGCAGAAGTCCAACCCATGCAACACCTTCCTAGAGCCAGCCCAGGGACTCCCCTTTGAGAGCTATTGCCAAACTCCTCCTCAGGGCTACCCTACACCAATAGGCCACCGCTCCAGCATTAGTGGTCCCGCAGATGGCTTGTTTGGACGACATAGATCCCAGGAAACGGGTGGCTTGGACAGTCCGGTGCGGGGGACAGACTGTCCGAGGACACCAAGCCCAGCACCACCACTGTCACTCCAGACATCCACAACCCCTGGGGATAGCTTTGGACAACAGAACATAATGAGGCGACCTCCTTCAACCCCCGAGATCTCCTTAGCTAAGGGCTTTCATAGTTCAAAGGTTAATGCCCCATTTCAACCTTCTGATTCCCGCTATAAGTTGTATTACCATCTGTGTGGACTGTTTGCAGAGGCGAAAGTGCGGCGAGTGCTCAATGAGAGACCCAACGAGACAGATCCTAATGTTCTGTGCTCCTTGATCATCAGGTGCCCAGACTGTTGATATGGAGTAGCCAGGCTTGTTGGGAAAAATGAAACAGCTTCAAGGATATAACAAAATTCTACACATAGTCATCCAACATATTACCTGATAAAGAATCTTGTCCATGCGAGATGTAGAGTGAAAACAAAGCCTTTTAAGAGAGGATTTTACTTTGTAAACTGAGTTAATCCATGCAGAAGACATTCAGTATTAACTTTACTTACATCCAATTTTGTACAGACCCTGTAAGGACAGAGGGAAAGAGCATTGAATTAGTTCCTTGAGCACGGAAGCATTTTCATTCCGTCTTGTTGGGCTACCAACATGTGCCCATTTCATTCATGTGTGAACCTGCAGGTACACAGCACAGATAAAAGAAAAAAACCGTGAAATAACTCGATGACCTTTTGCTTTCCGTCAGGTGGAGAAAACACAAGGTCAGCTGTAATGGTATCAATGCAAGACACTGCAGTCGAATGCGAAGCTATATTTATCCACAGTTCAAAAAAAAAATAAAAAAATGCTGAGTTAGCGCTAACTTTTCAAAATGAAAATATTGACGAACGCCTCACATGTCAGTCCAATTCAGTGAAAGTTTTCTCCAAACAACCAACATGGTCACATGAGTAAGGAAGATTTGATACTAACATTACTTTTTAACTGATCTACAGATGCTCCATTTTTTATGAGCAGTTTTACCCCAACTATAAAGGGTGGAGTGCTACAGTACTAACATTAGTGCATTTAGATGGCCTATTTTTATAGTAATTGACATATTTTGTTTACAAGATATTCTTTTTGTTGGTGTCCGTGAATTATACAATTGCTGTCATATGCTATGGAAATAACCCAACTATACTGTCAATAGACTGTCGTTAAACTGTCAATATACTGTCACTGAGGTAACCATTTAATTTAATGCTGACTTTTAGTGTTCAGGTTTAAAAATACAGATTTGATAATTGCTGATACCCCCCAAGTCTAAAAGTACCTAAGTAACTGTCCAAGCTGAAGTGCTGAAACAGCCAGTTGGTATGCCATGTTAGTATATGGTATTAGTTATTTGCGTGATACCATACACTAAACTCAAGGTTCAGCCTGCAGAAATTTCATTTTATTGAGGACCCGCTTTGGGTGGTAAAAAAAAATGAAAAAGAAAGAAAGTAAAATCACATAATAATGGTGCCGGAATTTGTGTTTATGGACTTCTGATACACAAACCACAAAGTACATGTTCATGGTGTATGCCAAATTGAAAAAGCAAATAAAAATTTTTTTAAAAGATCCACGAAACTGGAGCAACTTGCAAAACTTTTACTGTGTAATGTAAACACAGTGAACTCCATGAGACACAAGTTTTTTGTATTTTTTTTTTTTGTCTTACTCAGTGAACATATCAGCAGAGATGGGAGCCGTTTTCCCATATAGGCAGTAGTGCATACTTGTTATTGACAGCTTTTATTTTATTTTGAAAATTCAATCTGAATGGATACAAACTTGATATGCACTGAGAAAACCTCAAGGTAGCAATGGAAACGCATCCAAATTTGAGCTAAAGTGACCATCAGGGGAGCCTAACACGTGTTAACTATCGGTGCATGTATCATTCATATACTTGACTGATCCACACAGTGACAAATCCAAAATGGGCAGTTTCCTTTTGAGTATAGAGTGTGTCTGCTGAGATTGTACGGACAGTCGTGTTAACAGCTCCGTGAACATCCAATGGGACCTCTTCCTTTGTCCTAGATATGCTATCCATACAAACACATTATCTCTTGAAATTGGTCGAGTTTACAACTTTTATTACCCTTCAGCAGTGGTATATACCTTTTTTTTTTTGTATTTGGCACACAAGCATCCTATACATGTAGTCTGATTATACACTGTGAAGCAATGTTTTTGACGAGCAATTCTGAAAAGAGCGGTATATTTGAAATAATTTCCCCTTAAGACTTTATTGTCTTGCTATTATTGACTGGTCTTAATTTTGCTGATAAACATACTGTATTTTTTATTATTGTGTACTTTTTATACTGACAAGTACTTTGGTCACTGTATCGAGGGCCTAAAGTATTTCTGTCAGAAATTTATGAAATGAGTGAAATTTTGCATAAATATGAACAGCGTTATCGGGCTTTGCATTGCCATGTAAGGACTCCAAGGCTATCTATATGGCAGAACTACATCTCAAACATAAGATAGAACAATTTTTCAACGATGATAGCTTAAGTTTTATGATAAAAAAAATGTATAGTATTTTTTACGAAATCTGTTGTGCAAATTGAAGCAAAATGAGCCACCAGAGTACCATTTGAGAGTTTTTAATGGTGCCCTGTTCAAAGGGAGTCTTTCTGATCACCAAATTTATTTTTGAATTTACAGTGTTGTAGATAATTGAAAGTCCATGAACAGTTGAGAAACATGTTAGTTGTAAGTTATGGTATATTCTTGCCTATATATATATTTATATATAGGCAAGCCTGGAGAGAAAACTTGTATACTTTCAGTATAGGCAAGACGAGAGAGAAACTTGTGTACTTTCATTGACAATATATATATATAAGCAAGACTAGAGCGAAACTTGTATACTTTCATTGGCGACCAGCCAGTGATCTGGTTGTTGCAGACCTGAAATGTGCCAGGTTCCTGTAACATAATTCTGTATGTCTTTTTATGGACATGTATACATTAGTCTACTGGTGTGAACTGTATAGCTATTATGTATGAATTTGATTTGCTTTATGAAATCTTAAGATGCTGTAACGGAGCAGTATACACCCAGTGAAAATTTTGTAGTCAAAATACATGAGCCTTAATTTGCATAGATTTTTATGTGATTATGTACTGAGGTACTTGTAGGCCAATCAGTTTTGTGGGGCCACAGTTGTGTGTGTGTGTGTTTTTGTTTGTTTTTTTTTTTTTATTAAGCCACGGTGTGGAGCTTAAAACTGGATCTGCATCCCAAATATAACATGATCTTGTGTTATCCCATTGCCATGGTTACCAGAAAGTCTTTTTTTTTTTTTTTTTTGATGTTGTGGTTGTCAAGATTACCGTGTTGTTGTGGCCATTTGTAAATGTCCTCGCCTGGAGCATAAAATATAGCAGACAGACTACATCTATGATAGTTGCCAAGGAAAGGGCATTCTTGTCACTTCATCTCTCTAGGGTTCCGTGCACAACCAACTACTGTAGATTTCTAGACTAAAATATCTATTTGTAGCTTCGTTACTTGTCAGCTTTGGTTGTTCGTCAGTTTGCACGCAACAGTGCAGCTACTTTGGGGACCAGTCATTCTTTCATCAGGTTCAAAAGTGCCCCCCAGCCCCCAGTCTGCAAAATGACCTGCTTCTGGACAATATGAATCATTCACATATATATTTTATATATGTAGAGAGAGAGAGAGAGAGAGAGAGCTGTCACTGGACATAACAAAATAGGTCTTAGTAGGGAGTGGTCTCTGTAATGGAGAGATCTGAATAGATCGATTTCACTGTGCATATGTCTGGTAATTTAGAGAAAGGGTACACGGCCAAGGCTTGACAAATTTTTTAAAAATCTGCCATCCCAAAGCTTTCAATGGGCAACCACCCCTATATCTATACATGGTAATGAAATGAATAAAGTGGTTACCCAGAAAGAAATTTTTTGGTATGAGATTCATGAGATTCGTCAAGCCCTGACACCAAGCAAGTACCCATCCTCAGAGACCAACCCCTTGCACCCTGTATGAGAATGGACTTTCGGGGGCTAAAGTGTAGTTTCCTAACTGTGCTGGTACACGTTCTGCACAACTTTTGATTTGGGAAATGCTTGGATAAAGTAAACACAGCAAAGAAGGGCGTACGTTACCTGTATACTTAGTTTGGTTTTTCTCAGACACTTACAACATTAGCAACAAAATGGGGGTGTGGTGCACTTTTGAAAAAAAACTTGGAAGAAAAATGACTGCTCCCTGAGAGGGGTGGCAGCTAGACTATGTTTAGCTTTACTGCTTTGCAAGTCATTTATATATTAACTCACCCCAAACCAAATAGGTACATGCATATGTTACTTCATTGTGTTTTGACATTGCTGGGCAAGTCATGCTGTAGCTGCCCTTGAGCAACTAAAGCATGAGCTTAAAAAAAAAATCATTTAAACTGGGAATGTGGGTATTTGAGTGATAGTGCTTTTAATGAAGAACACAAATGTGCTGTTCTCCCTTGGAGTCCAGCTAAACATGCATGGAAACATGATGGTCTGGTCTGGAGTGGGTTAATGCCATCACTGACGCGCCTTTCCTGCAAGAAGCATGTGATAAAGAGTTGAGTTACAGCAGTTTTATGTTGTCATGTTAACTGTATGCCACGTGGTACATTGTAGGTGGCAAAACATTGTGATTTGTACATAGGAAGACTACACATGAACAGGCCTAGCATATATATATATATAAATATATATATATATATATATATATATATATATATATATATATATATATATATATATATATATGAATAAGTTGAAAGAGGCCTATTTGCATTTACTTTATATATTTTGAGTTCTATATATGTATCATCTAGCGGGTCTGGATGTTAATATACAGTTAGTTGTCTAGCTGGACGCCAGGTGTGTTTGTGTAGGCTATTTTAGCAGTTGTCAATTTGAGAAGAACCAATTTTTTTATGGCGGTGGATTATATTTTAATTGATCATTTCGGTAGTGTATTGCCAAGGACAAACAAAAAAAACAAAAAAAGAAAAAAAACAAAGACCAAAAAAAAAAAAACATGTTGGATGTATATAGATAATGTCTGCCATGCGAGGAGCCCGGTTTTGTCCATTAGATGTGTGGAGCAAGAGGCATGCAGGGCGTGGCCCAACCATCATGACTGCAACAGACACCAGAGTTGTGGCCCATGCTTTCCATGTAGATGTGATGATTGGGGTTCTGCTGTTTGTAACAATAGGCTTTCGCTGTACGGATCATGTGTACGTGCAGCTTAATCAAATATCACCAAGTTGTGTGCATGATGTGAAACCCTACGACATAAAGACGTGACAAATGATGATCATATGTCTCAATGTTTGTTTATTGCGATACATGAAGATCAACATACGATGGAACCATAGCCCTCACTGTCATTTACTCATACAAATGTCCTACATCAAGTCCAGATATCTGAAGCAGTGGCTTCAAGTGTCACTTTAGTTACAAAGAAACGATAGTTGTGACAATTATTTTGTTGAATTTTTGATGAAATAGTACTGGGTAGGTGTAACTATGTTGCTAAATTTTATTTGCAGATCCCTGGACCACATATGTATATACATGTACATGTGTATATGTGTGTGTGTGTATATATATAAATATATTGTATATGCACACACACGCACCCATGCATGATACCAGCAGTCTTCAACTTTTTTAAAGATTGCATATGGCAGTTGTATTGTTTTACATTGATTACAACCTGTTCAAAGATCCAGTTTCCAAGAATGATGTGCATATATCAGAAATTTGATTGGTTCAAGAATTCTGCAGATTGAATATTAAAAATGCTGTCAGTTGGCACAGTTATGATATCAAGTAGATATCTGTGTTAGTATAGTGGTTTAGTATTACTTTTGACTGGGCTTCTTGTGGTGTTTTCAACAATACATGGGGGCAGTTAACCCAAGATAACTCAGAAATGTCATCACATACATGCTTACTTTGTGATTTCTAAGTGCGAAAGATTTTATTTCTCAAGCAGAGGCGGGTAAAGTTTTCTCTGTTGCTGATTAATTTGACAAGTTAGGTTGGTTGAGACCCTAAAGTAAGACAGCCACAGTCACCTTATCATGTGCCCCTGTTTTAATAAATGCCCCTGCCACTTTTTAGGCGTGCTGGGAAAATGATTTCTGGGAATTAAGCAGCAAGGGTTCCCCTCTTCTGCCAAAAGAACATTTAACTCCAGAAATTGTGGACTTTTTGTGCAGATCTCAAGCCTGATCACATTAAAGGTGGGACGGGTTGGGCGGGGTGATGTCATCCGCTTCTACAGTTTGCTGTTCCTAACCCTGTAACACTCAATACTATGCATATGAATTGTAATCATTAAATTGTTTGTGATAGGACACACAATAAAAAATAATTAATTAAGCGTCCTGGGCCGTAGTCGGGAGCAATACGCGTGGTATTTCAGGCTTAACTTCAGTTGGTCATGTGATAGACAAGCCAAGTGACTTCCTAAAGCAATTCTCAAAATCATCCTGTTCCAAGTGATAAAAGGAGTAAGCAGTGCATTTTATTCATCACATTACAAGAGGCAAAAAAAAGTTCTGTTTTGAGAACATGCCAGTTTCTTTTCACTATTGTTTTATTTTATTTTATTTCATGTAATTTTTTTTTTTTTGACGTGAAAATGTGATACTTACTTGGATAGTATTTGCCAAACAATTGGTGTAGTGATTATGGTTCATTTTTAGCTCTGCTGACTTGTCAGTCAAAAGAGCTTATGAAATCTGTTTGTGTCTGTTGTCCATCTGTCCATAAGACTTTTTAGATTTTTGACTTCTGAAAGACCATTGCCTGGAAAGTTTTGATTTTGCATATGGATGTTCTCCAGATGTTGTGTACCAAGTTTGCAAAGGAGATGGTGATGCAAATATTTTTCATTTTTTTTTATGAACTGTATATTTCGGGGGGGGGGGGGGGGGGGAACTCAGGAACTTGAGGGCCAGTTGTTTTGATATTGCACACAGGGTCATTTAGGGTCATCCAGTTCTCATTTTGGCCACCAGGTGGCACAGTATCCCCCATGCTGGTAAAGGGGGGTGGGGGGCATATAGATTTGACTTTGTCCTTCAAAATGCAAAAATGATGGGTATATGTTTTCTTTTGTGTGTGTGTGGGGGGGGGGGGGGGCAAATCTGTTGGACATCAAACTTTGGTACCATGTGTGAATAAGTGCTACTTCTGCAAAGTATATAGCAGCAATACAGTTCATCTGTGTCATATTGTCAAAAACTGTTGCAACTTAGAATGCTTTGCCTTCACACTTAAATACCTCCCAAGGTGGACTTTCACCAAATTTGTGAAGGAGATGATGATGCAAGAATTGTCCATCCATCCTCCGACAGGGGATGCGCATATTGTGTTTTGTAGAATTCCAATTTTGTTTTCCTTTTTTTAAAATTTGTTTTTGCCCAACTCCGCGAATCTGACATACTGGCGTATATTTGGTTATGTGGTAGGTCTATGGTTACTATTAAACTTTGATAAAGTAATTTTTGGGGTTGGGAGGGGGTGTTAATTTTAATCAGGTTGGACTTTGGAAGGTCAAACTAACTATGGCTTATATCTTGGTTATGGTGGATTCTAGATGCACACTTGCTATTAAACATGAATGAAAACGTACCTCTGGTATTTTGTTGGTGTTGCTACTTTGGACTTGAAATGACCTAGAAAGGTCAAAATGACATATTGGCTAATATCTTGGTAACATCAAACTTTTTTGTCGAGTATTGATAAGTGCTAATATCATACATGTACAGAGCAGATGTCTGCACTTGCAGAAGCAGCAGATTTGTAGTCAGCAGTGCACAGGGCCAGCATGGTCCTCTTGTTCCCAAATGTCGTGCCACAAAAATGACCAAACAGCTGTTCAGATCAAACCATATTAACATTATGCGTTTATCTGAGCTGCAATGGGCACTATTCCAAACAACGGTAACTTTCCATGAATTTGCGAAGAATGGTATTTTTATCTCTATTCCTAAAGTTTATAAACTTGCAGTATGAGGGACAGAACTCTCAGTGGAGTAAAATTGGTGTTGATTGGTCCATTGTTAAAATGTTTGAATTTGGTCTCGAGATTGTGCCATAGTCCATTGTAATGAAGTATATTGTGTTTATGCTAATCATCTGTTACCATGGTTTCAGTATTTTTATTAGTTAAACTGGTACAAATTGTCAAGAGGCTTTATTGAATTTTTACATGTATTTATAGTTACAAGGGCCATCCCAGAATTAACTGCTGCAGCTTTGCCAATTTAGGTTTTTCATAATATGAAGCTAAGTGCTACATCAAGCTCATTTGCACGGGCCTATGAACAGTTTTTTTTTTCAGCAGATCGTGCTCAGCAGGGAAGTTTGTCTACTGTAAATTGCTGTAATTTCACCAACGGCACAAAACAGTGCAAATAACACAGTGAAATAGTATTTTAACACTGTTTGAATATTAATGATGTGCAAAATAGTGAAATTAAAGCTACAGTGAAATGTGAACAACACAAAAACCACAAAAATTTAAACGTGAAAATAAAGCAAATTACAGTATGTCCGACAGTGGTAGTTACTCTTTGTATCCAACTCCACATTTGTCCAAATATTCTTAGTTTGGGAAACCTGACAGTTTCTGCCACAACACTTGAGCAAGTAAATAGAGGAATTAACCTTTACATATATATTTGCACAAGGAGTAAGATTGTACAAATTGTTCATTTCAGCCCTATGATATGCCACCTTGCATAAATTCACAAAATAAATGGCCTTTGGTATTTAATGTTACAACCATGTTAGGATTCTTGGCTTCATTTGAGCCATGTTTGAAAAAAGGAAAAAAAATCACTCCTAATTATCATGATCACTCGGAAACACGGGGATGTGGGTGACCTGTCTCCCTCTCAATTCCAGCTAAATTTCTGTGAAATTATGTTGATTGCTTCTTGCATTTTCCCATCATAAATATACCAACTGAGGCAGGGTTTTGAAAGTGCACTGGGCTTGCCTCACAGGGAGAAAGTAAATACCTTGCTCCCGTTTCCTTCCAGACATGGGTAGTGGAGCTATGGAGGTTGCCACAGGTGAACTTCGCATGATATAAACATCAAAAATTGTTGAAACGGCAAGGTGAGCGGTAGCAGTTAACTTTGGGATGGCCCCCATACGATGATGACTCGTATGTTGGAGCAACATAAGCAGACATATTGGTAGTCCTATTATGCATCCCAAGTACCCGTAGTGTCGCCATCCCATACCTGTATAACCTGCTCCTAAATTTAAGTGATGAGAACATTATTATGCATTGTATTTTTAACGCTAAGATGAAAAGCAAAAACGCAAATTTGCCCCCACAAACTACGAATCTGACCATAAGTGGATATACATGTATACTTACAACCAGCAGGCTAAAGGCTGAGGTAATATAGTGCGTTGCAAGCAAGAGTCGCCGGGGAGGCACCTTGCAGATGCTGCTTTGTGATTTTTTGTCACTGTCAGGTAGAGGCAGTCTTACCAAGCATTTTTTTATCAATGTCTTCTCAAAACAAACATACGGAAAGTGAAAATTATATGACTGATGTATAACAAATTATGCTCTCCTTTGATCAGAAATGACCCATACAATACCCGTTGATTTGTTTTTTGGCATTTGATTTGTTGTCTTTGATACAAACTTATGCATTGTTAAAGTATATATATATATATAAACAGGTCTATGTTGATGTTGATAAGTTGAGATTGAACATCTGCGTCTTGTTGTATGGTCAATGCACTGGATTCTACTTGGCCTCATGGTTTGCACTGAATTTCGATGTGCCGGGGAATTAATAACGTACATTATGATGATGGTAGAATGCCTTACAGATCTTGTGAAGACAGAGTACATCAGTTGTTGCACTTAGAGTTATTATCAGGTGAAAGTGGGACCATGTGAAATATTACCAGGGGGAGGGGGGAAAGGAGGGTGGGAGGCATGGTCAATTACATACATATATATATATATATATATATATATATATATATATATATATATATATGTATGTATGTATATATATATGTATGTATGTATATATATATATATATATATATATATATATATATATATATATATATATATATGAACAGCAAACACAATTGAACACTCACAAGGTGGAAAGGCTTGGCAAGTTGTGTGTTCAGTTGCGAGGCAAGTGACTTGGTCCCAAGATGTGACCATGGTACTATACTATATTGTGAGTGTATTTGTGAGCACAGTTCAACTGTGAGGCAACTCTCTCACTGGTCTTGTAAATATATCACAGAAAACTGCACCATTATGGTGCCACAATGGTTGTAGCAATAAAGGCTGTGAAACGGTAACAATCACAGGCTTAGTCTTCTTTGTTTTGCTTTTGTCTTTTTTTGTTTTTTTTAATGCACACTCAGTTGGAAACTTGAACATGGAAAGCCAAGTAATTTTCGTGACTTTTATCAGGTTAATGTTTTGTTTCACAGCTAAAAGTGGACTCTGGCAAAATCATGAACATTGGGTCGAGTAACATTTCCGCTGCTCTTCATGCAAGGTGAGAAGCCTCCTGGGCCGTATATCAACTGCATGTGGAATCACAATGCATCATTGTCCGTTCTCTGCTTTCTTTTAAAGTGTTTTTGTATAATGGTGTCCTGATGTACTTTAATCAGCTTAAGCATGTTAAACATGTCCCATTGCCACATTTATCATTATCATGGTGTGTGAGTGTTCTAGTTGTGAAATAACTGAAGATAAACCTCCACTTTTCTGACCTGAATGAAAGTGAAAAGATCCAATTTTGAATGTAGAAAAATACGATGGTGGGGATGGGGAGGGGGGACTGAAAACATGAAATTATGATACCATGTTTGTGCATGTGGCAAAAAAAATAATGGACCACCAATCTTCACCATAAACTCCGAAGTAAAAACAACTGCTTAATGGACACTGGAAGTGAGGAATCTGATTTCATTCTGATCACATCAAGTTCTAACCCTTCACATTTTGTGTACAGTGACTGAGCAAAAAAAGAAAAAAAAGAAAAAACAGACCCCCCCCCTCGGTGAAAAGTCATGTTAAGTACACTTAAATTTATGGGAGCAAGCATGCCTGCTGACTTGCACCTTGCAATAAATACAATGAAAGGCGGAGGTACTTTCTTCACTCGGGAGAGCTCCTGCTATTTAATTTGGGTGACCTGTTTATTATAACAACAACAAAACAACAAAAAGTCTCTTTCTGTGCCATGTCAATGATGTACATACGTACTTGAGTAAGCATGAGTCACTATCCAAATAAGGTAAAAGTCATCAATGTAGCTTCTCTCGCCCCCCCCCCCCCCCCCCCAGGGTGATGACGTGGCTGAACGTGGCTCACAATGAGCCATTCACAGGTGAATGGATAGGTCATGTCAAATATGTCAGATTGGCAAACACCTGCGCCAACACAGACAAGATTGTTTTGGTACTCCTGTTGTTTTGCATCAGTCACAAATATGCAAGCAAGCAAAGCATCAAGCGCTGTAAGTGTGACCCTGTCAGCATGTGACAAACATGCCACTGGGGACACTCCCCTTCACAGCACTGCTCATTCGCATAGTTTGAATTTTCAGACTTTTGGAACACGCTGAATAAAATTTAATGTTTGAAAAGATCTGGATCAGACTTTCCCCGGAGCATCCTGTGCTCCAGTCCCACAAGTTTACACACTCCGAGCGGGAAATTCTGTTTTGGGGAACAAAATCTCACAAAAATTGTCCTACTACAATGGACCTCAAAAAGCACATGATGATAAATGGCAAGCTAGCAGTAACTTTCACAAAGTAATGGATATAACTGGATTTTAATATAAAGTATGGTAAACTAGACATTTTCAGAAAACTAACAAACTGAGGATGCTATTCATTTCAATTTCACTTTGTCAGTTGGTTGCATTATTTGTTCAACAATTCCACAAGTGATCATCATAATTTAGCACAAACATCGCTTCAACTTATTCAAGTCTGAAACTATTGGCCTCAATCTGCAACAAATTAGAATTTATGTATTGAATCAAACAAGAAGCCCATGGTCCTAATGCTCTGCTGGCACTGTGGCCATTTTGCACCTACGTCTTCATTTCAAAGTTGCGAGTGCTCAAGTGGTTTGCATACATATTAACTTTATGTGATTTTAGTGTCTCGTTTATCCACCAGATGGCACTTTGCTCCACATGTAATCATAGCTTATTTGTGCAATTCCTGTGATGGATATTGTTAAATGTGCCAAGAAAACAATCAGTGAATACCTCATTTTATGTCCTCAGTGACCTTGGGACAAAAGATCAAGGTCACCCAGATTACATAATACAAGAGGTCCATGGGCCTGGTGCTGTTCTGACATTGCCATTGATGTCCAAGCTACACTCTGCAATTCCAAAATCACCTCTTTTAACTTTACAGGCATGATGACCTCACAAAAATAGGTCAATATCACTGATTCATAACATTCTGCCTTTGGCCATGGTCTTATCTAGCCTATAAATTTGGCAAGTCTGATCCAATTACTTTCCCAAATATATAGAACTTTATATCTTAAAACACATTGTGGCTCATAATTTCCATCAAATGATACGTGGCACCACTAGTATCATTAGTAACTTATATTTTGACCTCCCCCACATTCGGTGAAGATCCGCCACAAATTAAAGATGCTGGCGTGTTCACAAGATTTTCACATTTTGAACCCTATATTGCATAATGTTGTAGGCGGCACCACCTGTACCAAAAGGGACCTAGATTTTCATGCACCCTTTAAGTCCTGAAAGTTATATTGGGCCAGCACAAAAACTTTTAAAGTTATCATGCTCACAACCCAAAAGTTAACATACAGACGAACATGAGTGATGCTATAAGCTCTGCGACCTTAGGTCAGAAGAGCTAAAAAATGTGTCTCCGTTTTTACAATTTTTGTTCTGTTATGTCACCACAGTTGATCAAAGGTGGCTTATCTGTGATATGTCATCTTTTCAGCTGCAAACAGCTGTATGTGAGGAACAACAACAAAAGTTCAAAATTTGAGATGCGCTTTTTATATTTATAGGGTATTTTATAGTTTACCACTAATTTGACATTAAAATCTATTAAAATGTACGAGTTGAAGCCAAATTTGTATCAAAGAATGATAGCCACTTCTCAGCACTTTGATAATTGCTGTGTAAACATTGTAGCTAGTAAACATTACTGCCAGTGCTATATAACTAAGCTTTATGTTGTTTGCTTTTCAAAAGTGTATACTTTATGGACTTTTTGAGTGTATTTAGAGAGTTATCAAAAGAAAAGTGTCCCTCATCACTAAAGCCAATGCCACATGTACATGTGTAAATTAACTGCATATCCTTAACTCTACCAGTGCCACATTTTTGACTGAGTCACTGCTTTCCTTGGCGCAATGTGCCAAAAGCATGACAAGGACAGTTGTTGACCTGGACTATTATATTCTATGTAACTTCAGGCATGCTAGCTGGTACCAAAGGTATTTTCACCAGGAACATGAATCTAGCACTCATTTTATAAGTCTGAGCAATTCATCTCAAGTAGTTCCACTTAGTCGCAGTTGGCACTGAAAGAATTAAAATCATATATATATATATATATATATATATATATATATATATATATATATATATATATATATATATATATATATATATATATATATATATATATATATATCCCAACCACATATTCAACAGGCAAAAACTAAAAATATAGTGTGGGGTATGCAACAGGCAACATTACTTAGTTATCCCATACATATATGCAAGTATACATGTGCGTGCGTGCATGCATGTGTGTGTAATTCGACAATCTTTGACAGTTGACAAACAAAGACATAACTGCATGCTAGAAACAAGATTTGTTGGCAAAAGAACCTGTGGCATTTTAAATCAGCAATTAGGAGAAGTCCTCGGGTGGCTGGAAAAAAGCGCACTCACAATAAATTAAATTTTCTTATCCAAACCTGGGAAGTAAATTATTTCCTTTCTACATGTGCAAAAAAAAAAAAAAAAAAAAAAAAAACTTTTTCAAGTGATAAATTACTAGCAAAGGCAAATGACTTATGCATGTAAGCAGTTGAGCATGATATAAACTCTTTCAGTGCCAAATTTTGGACTGAGTCAACAGCTTTTCTTGGTGCACATTCAGCACATTGTGCCCAATGTGCACGGAAAAAAGCTGTCCTGAAAAAAAAATCGTAATGACTTTTTAATTACAAAAATGGCTTGATTTAATAAATCCTCGTGCATTTAGTTTTACCTCGTCCAGTGAGTCAACAGCTTTCCTCAGCATGTGTACAATATGCCTGAAGCAAACTAAGGAAAGCTGTTGACCTGGATTATTATCTTCTATGTCACTGCAGGCATGCTGGTACTTGAATAAAATTCTACAGGCTGGTCAAACATGACACATGTCTGTTGTGTCATTGCATCATCTGACCCACAATGTAATTGGTCGACAAAATTGTAATTGGCGCCTTCTTTGCACACTATCACCTTAAAGGAGCTGTGCAAATTAGGTCTTAGACATTAATAAGGCTCAACTGGCCATGAAGCTTTTGCAGAAGGGGCTTTGAATTGTGGATTTTGCAACTGCATTCAATTTGGGACATGTTAGGAAACTACATAATTACATGACAAGAACACCATAAATTCAAAATCTGAATCTTTAATATGAAACGTGAATGCTTTGACTTTGTATACAACTTGTATGAAACTTCAAGACAAGATAATTTGAGACAATTTTACACATCAATATCATTTAACATGTAGTGAAAGGGGGTGGGGTGTGCAAAGTATCTTGACTTTACAACAAAAATTCTCTCTCCCTAATTGTTTCCATATCTGCATGTAGAAGGGCTTTCATAAAACAAGGCCTTGGCACAACAGTCGTCACAGCAAAGGGTTCAAACCGCGCTGCTGACTACATTCCTGTAACATACTCTACGTTTCTCGTCAAGTTTTATTCAAGTCAGCTGGTCCCTAACTGTTCCAATGCTACTCATTATCAAAAAAAAAATATACAAAAAAATAAAAGAAGGCACTTCAATGCAAAGCATTTTCTAATGGGTCCAGCTTTGCACAAATTTATGGGTCCTGTGACCTTGAGAATGAGGTCAAGGTCAACAAAATGTACTCAAGTCATGAGATGATGTCAAGGTACAAATGGGATTTATCTGAGTTGCAGGAGCCCAGACAGTCATAAGATATCATCTTCACAAACAAATGGTGGACAGATAGAACCAGGGACGACAAGACAATGAAAGAACATCATCCGGTTGGCCCAAAAAACAGTCTATATTAATAGGGAAGGGCAGTTTCTTAAGTTTCCAGAAACCTCCACTACACGGCGCAAGTCATAGCTTTCATCCGGGTACTCGCCTGCGGGTGAACATTGGTCTCGGTGGATTTGCAAACACTGTGATAACATTGTACGTATCGGCAATCAAAGTGCCAAAAATGTTCCTTTTCACTTAATATCTGCTAATAAATTTTACACACACGAAAGATAAGATTGTATTATAGCAGAGCATGCGTGCATTTGTTCGTATGTTGTGTTAAAAAAGTGAAAAATCCATTTGAACCGCGGTGACCGGGAACCGCATTCTGCTTGTTACATTCCTGCGTAGCGCCACTCGACTATGTGAATGGCCGAAAGAAATGCAATAATAAAGAATATTCTTCGACAGTTATTAAGATAATGCAATGATCACATATAACAAATTATCGACATAGCACATAATATGGACTCAACAGCATGAGGATTTCGTAAGACTCCTGTTGGAAGGATTTAATGTGACCCGGTTCATCGCGGGCGATAATGGAGGATCGAGTAGGATAAAACAACAGTGGTCATCGCGTTTTAAGATTAAAGAAGTCAATTGTATTTTATTTGCCGGGTGTGTTGTCATTGTGTCAAAAATAAAGACAAGTAGACAACCTCATCAGAATATGTTATTGTAGATGAATTCCCAAGTTTTACAGTGTTACTGTATGTGTGTGTGGGGGGGGGGGGGGGGAGGGGTCGGCAGGTAGCGTTAAAAATTAAATTAAAATTAAAATCAAATGTGATTAACCCCACAACAATGTGTATTGGGTTGATTCCTTGATTGCATTACTTTCTACAAAAAGTATTTATTAATGATAACATTATCATGATTAGGCCTATGAGTTACACTTGGTTATTTCATTCGCCAAGAAAAACGCTCAGTTTGCACCATGCGTTAACACATCATAGTATGCGATGCTACTCAGGTTGACCCGCTTTTGAATACCCGGATGGAAGCTGTCCGCAGCGCCACATGGCGGTCAATGAGAGAACGCAGAGTTTTTGCTCTACCATATTCTGAATAAAAATGGCAAAAATTCAGTGTTTCGATCATTTTCCCTGCAAAGATATTTGCCAACCATGAGTCCATGGTACTTCCATTTGACTTCAATGTCATGGGTAGATATAGGGACTCTAGCCAAGTCTTATGCTAAATTTTTTACATATAAGTACATGTACAATGGGAAATAAACTTGCTAAAGTGACTGGAATTTTAAAGAAGATTAATTTTGTACCAACACGTGGTCTGTTGCACATAGATAATCCACTGTTTTTATCCCATCTAAACTAGTGTATTCTTGTTTTGGGGGTTTTCATATGAACATATTTCTGTGCTTCAAAAAAAGGCTATCCGTATAATTTGTAATGCTGCATTTGATGCTCATGCGGCCCAACTTTTCAGGCAACTAAATCTGCTGAAAGTAGAGGATTTAATAAAGGTGAAAGCACTTAAACTCTATTATAAATATTCACATGATGAACATCTTCATTATTTTAAAGAGATGTATCAAGTCCCAGAACCCACTGATGCATATAACTTTTGTACCAGAACTAACCCTCCTTTCCCAATACCCAAAAAATAAGATCAGAAGATTGTACAAGATATTAAATCCCATGTTTACTTCTGATTACACCGTCTTGTATAATTGACAAAATTTACTCCCATTCATACCATGGCTTTTCCAAGTTATATAAAAAAAAAAATTCTATATAAATGAGTATCAAGAAATATGTACCTTGCCGCATTGCTATGTATGTAACAGCCAATAGAATCTTCAGCATTCATTTTACTTCAGTAGCCCTGGTATTACTTCCTATTATTGATTCTATCTTTAGTTACAGTAATTCCGAGTAAGTTGCGGTTGACAAGAAACTCCTTGTAGGTGGACCCAGCGATAGCAGATCTTAGTCCTTAGCTGGGGTCATCCTGACATATTTCTCATATGCCTTTGTCGATTATGATCAAATACATATCTGTTACATATCTTGTATTCAAATTTTTCTGATCCTGTCGAATAAAAAGTTTCTGAGTTCTGAGTTTTGAGTGAGTTTTGTTCTGTCCTTGCCTGCCCACTGAATGACACTAATAGCGCACAACTGGAAGTTGGCACAGAAATCACTGTGAAACAATTCTACATTAGGATATCTATGTGATAACACAGCTATATATGATACAAAACCTCTTTATTTGCCAGAAGAGCACACATTGATGTTTTTGGATTGATTCAGAGAGAACTAGAACAGACTGATTTTCCAACAGAAAACCAAATGTCTCCCGGTCGAACACTTACGTCTCTGAATAAGCTACAAATGATAACAAATTACAAATGACCAAGTTTGCTTGAAAATTACAATCCTATTTTAGCTCTCACCTAGATACATTACTCTAGCAATTTTCATCAAAGTTCTTCAAGACTTATTGCAGAGAAACCAATTTCACATAAATGACCCTGTGACCTTTAAAATTAGGTCAAGGTCACCCAAATACAATCCCAACCTAGGTCTATCCAAGATACATAATCCTACCAAGTTTCATCAAATTCCATCAAGTTCTTCAAGACTTATCGCACGGAAAACAATTTCACATAAGTGACCCTGTGACCTTGAAAATTCGCTCAAGGTAATCCAAATACAATCCCAACCTAGGTCTAGCCAAGATACATAATCCTACCAAGCTTCATCAAAATCCATCAAGTTCTTCATGACTTATCGAATGGAAACCAATTTCATATAAGTGACCCTGTGACCTTGAGAATTTGCTCAAGGTCATCCAAATACGATCCCAACCTAGGTCTTGCCTAGATACATAATCCTACCAAGTTTCATTAAATTCCATCAAGTTCTTCAAGACTTATCGCATGGAAACCAATTTCACATAAGTGACCTTGTGACCTTGAGAATTCGCTCAAGGTCATCCAAATACAATCCCAACCTAGGTCTTGCCTAGATACATAATCCTACCAGGTTTCATCAAATTCTGTCAAGTCCTTCAAGACTTATCGCACGGAAACCAAGTGTTGAAGAACCTGAACAACAACAACAACAAGATTAGGAAGAAGCGGAAGAAACGGGAACTAAAACAATATGTCCCCCGGCTTCCACCGGGAGACATAATAATTATTATTGAGCAAAAATCACCCACAGTGGGTACGCGAGATCTTTTATGACATGTCAAACTACTATACGTCCTACTAATTTGCCAGCACAGCAGTTGGACTGGAGGCTTGCAATATAAGCAAAAGACATAACAGTGTGTTTTCAAATGTCCCCTGATGAGTTCACACCAGAACAAAACCAGTCCAAACCTCTCGCCTCTGGACTTCCCCCACCAATCGTCTTGCTTGGTTTTGTACGCTTCTATTTGATAGTCTTGAAACATATGGTTGAAATGTGTTAGCAAGTCTTGGTGCATTTCTGGCAAGCTATCTAAAATACGAGCATATCGGAAATTAGTGAGTGAACTAGAAAACAAAATTTTCTTCACAGCCAATCTGTCTAGGTGCCTTCAAAATGAGAACAGTTTGAAATGCTACACTTTGCCATTGTTCAATATAATCTAAATTTTGTGTATTATGCTAATTTGCGTAAATCAATATGCCACAACTTTGGTTCTTGATTCATCGGATATGGCCATGTCACAAACTTATAAACTGAAGTTTGAATGACACCACTATCTATAATAGTTTTGACAATATTCAAGATTTTAATCTCGTGTATTTGCCTTATTTGCATAAAGTCTACAAATACAGTTCATGGTTCTTTGGATGCAGTTATGTCACAAACCTACAAATTGATGTTGGAATGGTACCTCTCGATATAAAAGTTTTGAAGTTATTCAAGATTTAGATTTTGTGTATTCGCCTTATTTGCATAAACTAAAATCCAACAACTTTGGTTCATGGTTGATTGGATGCATCAATGTCACACACCTAAAAAGTGTATTTGAAATGGCACCTCCATCTATAATAGTTTTGAAGCTATTCAAGATTTAAATTTTGTGCATTCACCTAATTTGCATTAATTAAAATTCTACAACTTTGGTTCATGGTTTATTAGATGCGACTATGTCACAAACCTTTAAATTGAAATTGGAATGGAACCTCTATATATAATAGTTTTGAAGTTTTTCAACATTTAAATTTTGTGTATTCACCTAATTTGCACAAATTAGAATTTTACAATTTTTGTTCATTGGATGTGGCCTTGTCACAAACTACAAATTGAAGTTGGAATGACACTTCTATCTATACTAGTTTTAAAGCAATTCAAGATTTAAATTTTGCATATTCACCTAATTTGCATAAATTAAAATTCTACAACTTTGGCTCATGGTTATTGGATGTGGCTGTGTCATAAATCAACAAATTTAGAATGGCCTGTCTATCTATAATAGCTTTGGAGATATTCAACTTTTGAAATTTTCAATGCCCTAATTAGCATAATTAAATATCTACATTTAGTTTACTGTCCCGTATATTGGCAAGTGTCACAAATCTATTCATGCACATTGAATTTTTGTGTCTATCTGCAATAGTTTTGAAGATATAGAGCTTTTAAAATTTTAATGACCCTAATTTGCATAATTTTTAACATCATGACTATTCCAAACAATATGCACAATTTCACTGGTAGGTCAGTCACAATGGCAAGTTTGGTGGTTTTCGGAACAATAGTGTCAGAGAAAAACTTTGGACAAATTTAGTTGTGAAGGAAGGAAGGAAGGAAGGAAGGAAGGAAGGAAGGAAGGAAGGAAGGAAGGAAGGAAGGAAGGAAGGAAGGAAGGAAGGAAGGAAGGGAGGAAGGAAGGAAGGAAGGAAGGAAGGATGGATGGATGGAAGGAAGGAAATAAGAAAGAAAGAAAGAGAGAGAGAAAGAAAGAAAGAAAGAAAGAAAGAAAGAAAGAAAGAAAGAAAGAAAGAAAGAAAGAAAGAAAGAAAGAAAGAAAGAAAGAAAGAAAGAAAGAAAGAAAGAAAGAAAGAAATGTATGGTCCTCACCCAGACATAAGTATACAACTTGTCAGTCTTGGACTCTAGGAAATAAAAAGCTAGGGTGGCCACATCTTTATAGGGTACAGGTTAACATTCACATTATTTTGATGTTTACATAGTACAGACAGCCTCATTTTTCTGTGACACAGGTGATCATATATTAACACTGGATTCAAAGGCTTTTTCAATGCATACCACTCACAGGTATCCTGCAGTACAAAGCCAATGGATGACAATTGCTGAGGTCAGCAAGTACTGAAACATGCTCTGTATACAAATAGCATGACCTGCCTCATAAATGATCTGAAAGACGGGCTACAAGTCGTACACTGTAAAATTTACAACCGAGGACTGTAGTTTGTAGCTTCTCCTTAAAGTGTTATGCACAAATTGCCAAACAAATTGAACTCCCAAGTTATTTACCTATCTTGATGGTATGTCTGAAACATATTTTTTCTAGTTGAGAAAACTGAAGCATATCACACACGTACATAACTTGTAACAATGCAAGGGAAGTTTGCAACTTTCTTTTTTTTTGAGTAATTTACATGTCAAACAATGTTAACAAAGGAAAGGGTAAAGCTCATTTATGCAAATATTTGCATGACATCTTAAACTACCCAGCCCGTATTGACAAAAAGGCGACCCAGCAATACCTGTTATTTAAAACCACTCCTACTGCTGTGGCAGGTGGTACGTTTAATAGAAGTCCCGAGTCCAAGCAGAAGGGAATATACATTTTTATTTTGTGCAGGTTTTGTGTGGTTGTCACACCCTTCATTATCCAGAATATTGAATGTTTGTGATCCTTGTCTCTCAGTCCTTTCTTCCTGCCTTCCTTCTTTCGATTTTGCTCTCGCACTTTCTCTTTCCTTTTTGAGCATTCTTGTTCATTCCCCCATTTGCCTTTCTTCTTAGTTTCTTTTGCATTCAATCATATATTTTCTGGTAGTTTTTTTTGTCAGCTCAGCATGGCACAAAATCTATGACCCAACCCTGCATAACAACTGTGCATTGGCACAAACTGCTACAGTGACAATATATCTGTCACAAGTGTGACGACTGGATGAATTAGGACAGTGACAGTACGTCACTTTGTCACAACCAACAAGATTGTGACACTAGTGGTAATGCGCATGAGGTTATGTACTGCTGCAAGTGGTGGCAGTGACAATGGCAATGTTACTTTGTCACTATTGAAAAGAGACAGTAACGGACACACAGCTCCGTATGGGCACGCATTGTGACAGCGACAGTATGTCACCTTGTCATAAGCGACATTGAGTTCTGATAACACCAGGCTCCGTATTGGGAAAAGTTGCGACAGTGACAGTTTGTTGCTGGCAAATTGTGAGTCAAAGCCGGTTACTTTGTCCCAAGTAACAAGACTAGAACAAGACAATATTCACGGGGCTATGCATGAATACAACGAGTCACAGTGACAGTATGTGACTTTGTCATGACTGAGAAGACTACAAGATGTACATTGGTGTAAATTGTGACAGCGATAATCTGTTTGTGTACATCAGAACATAAGCCAAACAGAAGTCGCTCACACACACAAGTGTTCAGAAACCATTCATAGTGTGGGGCAATAAGATCTGTATGAAAGCCCACCACAATGCAGGTTTCAAGCTACTGTACATGAGTTTTTGCTTTATTTGAGCTTCGTGTCAGAACTTTCACGCTCTGGTAGCACGCATTATTCTACTTCCAAGACCTCATATTTGGCTGGAGCCTTTGTACATAAACTACAGATGGTACTTCTACCCACAGGATCAGTGTACATGCTCTGTCTAACCCCAACAGTGGTCACACAAAGCAGGTGGTCTCACAAAGCAGGGCAAACAACACGGGAAAGATAGCACAAGGGAGTTGATACATGTACACGGTCATAAAGACAAGTGGCCTCCTGCACGTCCACGAATGCAGAGGTGGTAGTCTTCTTGTCATGCTTACGTGACAAAGGGACATAACCTTCACTCTCATAACTTTTGCCAATACTGAGCCTCACCTTTGCTCCTGTGTCACGTGTGACATACTGTCACTGCCACAAGTTCTGCCAATACAGTCTAGTCTAGTCTAGCCTCTATGTTCCTCTAGTCTTGCCTCCATGTTCCTCTAGTCTAGTCTCTACGTTCCTCTTGTCTAGTTTCTATGTTCCCCTGTTTTTGTCACATATGACCAAGTGACAATCACACACAGATATATAAAACAGGTGCCCTCCTCCCCTCTCCCCCAAGTCTGAAAAGGATCCACTGGCAGCTAGAACTTTCAGAGAAGCAGAAAATATCACATCGTTAATACACCACCACCACCATAATGGACATAGTGGCCATTTATAAGCTCAGCTGATTCGCAAGTCAATGACCTAGAAATAAGATCAAATATTGCATAGGAAATACACAGTGCCCTACTGCAGACCAGCTGGCAAAATTGTGTAGAAGGACAGGAAAACAATGTCATGCGAGGCCAAAAATGGTCATCCAAATTGAAGGGGTCAAAAGTCAAGGTCACAATGACCTAACTTTGGTATGAGACACACTCCTATCCCAAGATGTACCCACGCTCCAAGTTTGGCATCTTTGAGTACTATGGTGCAGGAGATATAGCCCACACAAGAATTTTCTGACAAAGGTCAAGGTCACAGTAACCCAATTTTGCTACATGACACACTCCTATTCCAAGAAGTATTCAGATGCCAGGTTTGGTGTGTCTAATTATTACAGAACAGGAAATGGCACCCACACAAACATTTTCTCTGATGGGGTCCAAGGTCAAGAAGCATCCATACACCAAATTTAGTAGGTGTATCTGTTAATAGTACAGGAAATATGGCCCAGACAACATTTGCTGGAAAGATGGATGGACAGACAGACAGATGGACAGACCAGGTGCACACCTACATGTACATGTATTGTGCCCAGTGGGGTACTCCTTACTCTACCTGGTACTCCGATAATACCTCATCCTATTTTTCTCCTTGCCTGACAAGTCATGCTTCTGTTCTGGCAACTGGAGCATCACAAAACAAAAACTAGAAATTATCACCGACAGAGTGGTTACTCTGCTTTGCACACACACAGTTTCTGTGACCTTGAAAATGTGGTCAAGAAAGGGTGTTGAGGAACAACTTAGGTAAAATTTGAGATTGATGTGGCCCATGAACACGGTCAATTAGGAGATATTTTGCATGTTAGGATTCTGGTACAGACAAGCCAAACTTAGTCCCCCTGGCTGTCACGGAAACTGGTCATACTCTGCAAAAAACATTCACTAGTGCATTTGATCCAGAGAAAATATTCCAGAAACTGGCACTGGTGTGGACCTGCAGTACTCTCTGAATACAATGAGGACGGGCTGGTCAAGTACCAAGTTCATGCGGATGGCAGCTATTTAAAACATCCAGTCTCAGGTTTTTAGTTTGGCAGTGAATTTAAGCTCAAGACATGATACATCTTGTGACAGTAGGGACATTACAAAACACTGTGTGCACCCAGCAACACTGTTCAGACATCAAAAGTGCTCAATTATCCGGTGTTCAGGGACATTCAGTTACCACATGGGATCTAATCGTTGTGTAAAATTCAGAGTTTTCATGGAATTTTTTTCTCGCAGCTAACATAACTTAAATAGAATATTGCATGGTGAAGCATTCGGGATCACGTTGGTGACACAAATTGGGACATATTTCGGTTTTCGAAAGGTTAAACTGAGCGAAAACAGACCAGCCGACTTGATACCGTGTTGGTTCAAGTCCATTCACGTGTTGCAGTTAGCACATGGCTTATCATTGTAACCATTTTGTTGTCAAGGTGGTGATGCGCCATCTGGTGAGAGCCTGTTGATGGAAGCTTATCCATGATGAGAGGCTATGTTTATATGATAAACAAGATTGAAAAGGTTGACATGCAAGATAAATACATGTATATGCTGGCTCATGAGGATTCATGGACCTGGCTGCAGAGCAACTTGCTCCTCATAAATATGCCTGCAAACTTTTGGTACTGAACTGAGCTGTTTTAATAAGAGCATCACATGTCTGAGACAATGTCACTGGTGGGGTAGGCACGTGGACTATAACATTAGCATAATACGAAACAAGGGTGCCGATTAACCCATGCCATTCAGACCGAAAAGTTCTATAGTGCACAATTGATGGATCCATTGATGTTCTTTCTGCAGTTGAAAAGTTTCTGTTTTTTTCAACCTTGGAGGAGTCTGTATTTGGCTCAAGATTTGGACTTTCCGTTGGAGTCCACTGTGGTCCGGCTGGGCAAAGTGCGTGCCTAAAGGTTTGTTAACATCCCCTTCCTGTACATAATAAAAGTGTTCCCTCAGTCTGTCCCTTGGTTGACGAGAAATTTGTCCAACATATTGCTTCTGGCATATGCCACAATTTAGTAGGTAAATGAGGTTAAATGTCTGCAATTCCCTCATTTACAAACAATATCAACCACAGTTAAAGACTTGTTGGAATTCTTCGCTTTGAGACCCCTCATGAACATGATGAAAATCGCCTGATACAGTTGGATATACTGCCAGACAAATAGATCCCACTGAGTATGCCCTCTACAGGGCACCACAGGTACCAGACCACATTACCCTGCATTCCATTCTTCTCTCTTGCCCACTCAGCAATATAGGAGGTACCAGTGTCGTGGATCCACCTTAGGCATCACGCCCTTTAGGAATCAACTGATCTCGGTTTATATCCCTTTTACATTGAACAATTTTTTCTAATTCCAGACTTTACAAAAAAAATTATGCTGCACACAAGGACTAATTACTAAAA
Organism: Hermodice carunculata; assembly: GCA_964020975.1. Taxonomy (NCBI): domain Eukaryota; kingdom Metazoa; phylum Annelida; class Polychaeta; order Eunicida; family Amphinomidae; genus Hermodice; species Hermodice carunculata. The sequence continues at coordinate 80,856,963 of OZ026614.1, read as the reverse complement.
TATCCCTTTCGCTCCCTTCTGTTTGCTCCACTTTCACATTATTTTCACGACAAATTCTAAGAGAGACATCCATAAAGGTATTCCATTCTTTATTTGGCATTTATACATACATGTACCCAGTAATGTGTGGTTGAAAAAGGTCCCCAACAGCAATCAGTCATTGCATCTCCATAGTAACCATTGTTATATCAGTCATACATCCCAATCAAAATAGGCCAATCAGTACCCTTTCCAGTCTGGCCCTGTGGTCCCGTCCAATGGGTCTAAACTTATATGATGACACAGCAACTCAAAAAGGTAGGATTATAGTAATATGTAATCCTGTGAAATACACATCTGACGTCATATGATGATACAGTAACTTAATCAGGGTAGACTTGATGTAACATCTCTCCTGTCAAAATGGACTTGCACTCTTCCTCTCAATGATGCAAATGAAAGGTCTTTTCTGTAAAAGTCTGACAGAATGGGACAAGTAATGGTGTCAGTTAACCCTTAACCCTTTCCCCTTTGAAGTAGGACTGAGTCAACAGCTTTCCTTGGCATGGGTTGGGCACCTAGTGCCCAACCTGTGCTAAGGAAAGCTGTTGACCTGGGGGATGTGATCTTGATAGGTCTCATCTACAATTCACGGTCAAATTGTTTTTCACTATGCTGTTGAAATAAGTTGAAGACAATAAAAGCGCAAAACATTTGACCACCAGCCAGTTTTGGCCCGATTAAGAGGGCAAGGATTAACCCATTCGGTGGCCGCCCGGACACTCAGTCTACCGCTTAATTCTTTGCTCTTCGCGAAAGTGGTCGACAGCTGTCCTTTCCACATAAGATCCCGGTGTACAAGGGTTACGGTAGTCACTGTCATAATATGCTTATGTGGGTCGCCATGGCCCTCATCTGCTCCGCGGTCCAATGGCTTGTGTTTAGGCTGGGGATGCTGCCGTCCCCTTGTTGCTCTTGTGGTTCCTGTCGAGGCTCAGCGCTGCTGGATGTGACGGGCCTGAGCAGAACAAGATACACTGTCACTCACACATGTACTTACTTCTCAACATTTCATACCCATAATTCCTTTTTGCTTTGATGTCAACCAAATGTGCACACAGAGTTAACATCACTAATGCCACCCAGAACTGCCATATCAACTCAGAAGCTTAACTTGGCAATTGAATTCTACAGGCCTTAGGAAGTGGTCTTTAAAATTGTAACATTCCTTTGCTAAGAATTGCCCTGTATCCAAAGTACATACAACTAAAAGTGCTTGCAGTTACGGATACGGTACATGCAATGAGGAAGCAATGCAAATGCGTGATTGCCAGCTTCATAACAGAAGGCAAACTAACCTTACGTGTATTCAAAATTAATAACCAAAGCTGATCACTCTGTCTAGCAAGGTGATCTATACTGACTGCATATTCCCACTGCCCCCTATGTACACTGATGTGTGGTCCATAATACTCTCCTGTGCACGGACACATTGGTCTATAAATGCTGTATATACTGACACATGGGTCAATACTCTGTGTGTACACTCCTACAGTAGTCTATAAATCCTCTGTACATTGACACATGGGACAATCCCCTTACATTTTCACAGTGGTCTGTGAATCCAGCATACACTGATACAAGGTCAATAATACTATGTGTATACTGATACAAGGTCAATAATATTATTGGTATACTCATACAAGGTCAATAACACCATGTGCATACTGATACAAGGTCAATAATACTGTGTATACTCGTATAAGGGTCAATAACATTTTAAAAGTGTATATTGATAAACGGTTAATAATACTATGTGTATGGTGATACAAGGTGAATAATACCATGCGTATACTGACAAAAGGTCAATAATACCATGTGTATAAAGATACAAGGTACATAATACTATGTGTAAAATGATTCAAGGGTCAACACACTTGTACTCTGTATACATTCTATGTACTTTGTTACAGGTAAATCTACATGTAACCCTGTGTGATACTGTCACAGAACATGTTTATGATACATAAAGGCTCTGTTGTGGCAGTCCTGAACAGCACAGACAACACAGATGAAGCCCAAAAGTTACTATATATGTAACAGGATCCAATACATATCACTACCACCAGGTACATATCAAATCAACCTCTGGCCTTAATCATAAACTCGCGCTAACAATACGGGAACTTTTGCATTTTGCAGCCAAAAGGAATCCCAACTGGTCATGGAGTTAACACAGGGCAAATGGAATCCAAAAGAAACCTAAAAGGAATCCTTTTATAGGAATCCAAAAAGAATCCTTCTTTTTTGACTAGGGGCCCCCCTTATAAGGCCACTTTTCTAGTGCATTTGGGGTGCCCTTTCCCCCACACACAGCATATGTATCAATAAATGATCCATAACATTACCCATCATTGACGTTCCTGCCACCAGTACGTGTATGTACACCTCTGTCTGCATTGTCTGTGACACTTCCATGTAGATCTGCCTGATCTCTGTGGTCTGCGACACCCATCTCCATGTCGGCTCTGTCTATGTCATCTACCCAGCCTGGCAGCTCCAAATTCATGGCGTCCACGTTAAACCTAGGACAGCTACCAAGGCAGTATTTCGACCAATCCACAATGCCTGCAAGGATGTTATCTCACAACTAGGTGCACACAGGAGACTAATAAAGCAATGATCTGTGGCCATGTGATCAGTCTGTATCCCATATGCCACAACGTGTACCACATTTCGGTTTTGCAAGCTTGCCTGAATGTTCATTGAAATGCCGTCTTCAAACATACATCCTTCTCAAAATAGTAATGAAACCAACAAAAAAAATGATAATTTCCGTTCCTTCTTGGACAAAAAAAAAATATCATAGAACACACACTCATGACTACCTCTTTGTCTCACTTTACAATTCTGAATCAACCGATGCTTCAAATGTTGGGTCACCATTTTGTTGACACTTAGTTAGGCCTAACAAATATATTTCAGATTCATGTCCATCCCATGGATGGAATGCCCCATCTGGGCAAGTGGATATGTGAATAAGTGTTGTCAAGGCTTCATTACAATATTCAACAAATCAGCTTGGACCTGAAGTCATCCTGCATTCTGTTCTGGTTTTGTGGCTTTAATTTCCATAATGACAATGTTTGCTTCAAAAATCTGCCTTTCTATTCTCCTGACATGACCTATAGTAGCTGTTTTACCATCACAATGAAAAAGTTTCGAGATTACAGAAAGTAACTCCCTCCCTTCCTGCTCACAACACACCACTGGAAGACAGATGCTTGACCCAAATTCCTCTAAATTGTCCTGTATCTTAGGAATCAGCTATGTGAAGGTCACCCTTACATATCCATAACCTCTGTACAGCATCGAATGCAATATTAACCATTTTTCCCCCTAATTATTACCTGGAACCCAAAGATATCTTGTTGCCTTTGGGCATTAAGTTAAGGACATTCACATGCAAACTTAAACAGTTCTCAAATTATCACCTGTATATAGGAAGCAAATTGGTTACATTTTCCTCTCAGAACATACTGAAGGTAACCCTCATGCAATCCCAACCAGCCCAGTTCTAATCCTCATGTGCGATATCAAAATAGCAGCTCTAACAAATTTTGAGTTATCATCCGAATGCCAAATTTACCTCCGTTGCACTTTACATTTGAGACCATGGTGGAGGGATAACTGACCAAAAGATCATGTCAGCTGAGCGACAAAGTGATCTCCCACCCAAAAAATATTAACAAAACTCTGGCTCGTTCAAGGCAGGTTGTTACATGCCGCCGCATGTGAGTCACTGTCTCACATTTACAGGTGTTAATTGTTGCTATGTGTGCACATACACAATCTTTTCACACCATGCTGCAGCCTGACAGTGCAGGGAGGCTTATTAGAATTCCCAGGCTCTTCCTTCTACTTGCCCAACTTTTTAATGTGCTCAAAATATTGACAAGACGGTCTAAAATTGAAACATGATAAACCATGTCTTTTGCATATTCCACTTGAACCCTTTCTCCCTTGAACGAACACTGAGTCAACAGCTTTCGGCCTTGGCATGGATTGGGCATAAGCACCCAACCCATGCCGAGGAAAGATGTTGACCTGCAGCATGTCATCTTGATGGCTGATACCTACATATTCTCATTCAAACTGATTTTCGTTCCTGTTGAAACTCAAACGAATCCATCGAAGCAGGCGACATTTGACCATCAGCTGGTTTTGGCCAGTTTACGGGGGAAAGCGTTAACAAAACATACATCTGGAGAGTAAAATGCACAGCTAAATCTTCACTCTTCTCGTGGAATAACAGAAGTCGCAGTCTCAATTACTGATTACCTTTTGCCAATATCCAGGGACTGTCTGCCGGACTGCTGTCCTCTCCACTGAAATCTGTGTGTCCACTTGTACAGGGCATATTTGTCTTCACTGGGTCAAAAAAAGAAAAAAGTCAACAAAAGCGTCTTTTGGCATCTGAACGCAAAATACCAGAGCATGTATCACAACACAGTACTTAAATACATACATGTATATATATATATATATATATATATATATATATATATTCACATACACATATACATGTACATACATACATACATACATACATACATACATACATACATACATATACATACAATCATACATATCATCCACTCTGACTGTGCACGGTGGTTTTCTCCAAGTCCTTCAGTTTCCTACACCAAACATGTAGGTAGGAAGTATACGCCACGATCTGTGCCATGGAGAGTGATTAATATAGGCTTGGCCTGCTTTGCAATCCATGTAAAAGATATGGGTCTATACTATACATACATACATACCTACATACATACTTACATACATACATACAAACATACAAACATACATACATACATACATACATACATACATACATACTAGTGTATGTACATGTATGTATGGGTGTGTGTGTGTATGTGTATGTATGTATGCACTGTATATATATGCCACTGATAAATTCTATGAAGATCCATCTATCAAAAATGAAGGATGCTAGAGTTGTAACAAAATTTTCACATGTTGACCCATATATTACATAATCCTGTAGGTGGCACCATCAATATCAAACTCCACCTAGATTGTCATACACGATACATATCTTGCGACTTGTATGGGGCTAACTTGAAAACTGTGGACTATATCACATTCACAAGCTTAAGTTTACAGATGAATGGATGGATGAATGGACAGAGAGGCAGACCTGTGGACAGACATGAGTGATTGTATAAGCTCTGTGACCTTAGGTCAGCAGAGCTGGACAAAGAGTTACTTGCGAGCTTGGAAAAGGAAAAGAACTTATTAATAACTTGCGATGCTTTTGGGGTAGGATTTTAAACATTGGCTTTTAATATTTACATGTATTTTCATATGACCATGGTATTGAAAACTGGTCAGTACAATTTGGGATAGTCAGGGAAATAAAATCTTTATTGTCTTTTATCATGCTGTGGGCCTTCTTAAAGTATATGAATCATTTGCTACTTACCATGTTTGGAAGCCAAGATAATTTCTAAATTGCCCTAGCTTAGAACTTAGGAATTTAGACATCTACACAGGACTACTCATTTGTTTAGATTTAAGATATAATTAGTCAGGATTTGAACTAAAATGATAAAGACTAGACCTAGCTTCAACGCAAAGCTTTGACAGAAGGGTCCGCCCTAAGGAGGCTGGCATTTGCTCAAATTAGGTCATGGTGACACCAAAATGTAATCAGTTCATCTTGCCAGGTGAGATAAGCATATTGCCAAATTTGTGCAAAATGCATGGAGGCATTCTGCAGACATCGCGGTAATGAGAATGACAGACATCGGGAAGGACATTCGGACCGACGGACAACCCGAAAACATAAAGGGTTCCCCCCCATGGGGAAGACCCCCCCCCCAAAAAAATACATGTACATGAATAGTTGCTTCAAAAGGTGTAATACCCCCCACCACACCCCCACACCTAATGCATGTCAGATGATTTGAGACTGTAACATGCTTAATGATGGAGATTGCAGTTAAAGGTTTCCTGCTGATGACCTGTTTATAAATTCATTTGGCTCTTTAAACCTTGACTTTTCAAAACATTTTGATTTAATGTAATGTAACTGCTGAATTATTAATACAGATCTAGTCATAAATAGTGACTGCATTGGCTGCGAAATACAGTCAGTTTATAATAAATCGGCCTATTTCTTATTACTGAAACACAACAACGTTGATCTGACCAGTTTTCAGGTGTGACGTAACAAATTCATGACTCTTCAACATCACAACGTTACACTCGCGTTTTACTTGAAGTTGAAGCACTGGTTTTTTATTTTACCTGATCACTCCGTCAGGTATACCTAGTCATGTCTTTTCTAAGACCAAGCGTCATAGGTAAGCGTGGGGTTTACAATACCTAATTAGTTCAATATTCAATTCTGGTTGGCATAACCATGCATATTAGATGTACATTTATGTTTTATAAAAGTAGTTTCATTATATTCATGTAATGTGGACTACATTTTTAAGTGGGCCTATCAACAAAGAAGCATCACATTCACTATATTCCACAACACATCAGCTCGGGATGTTTGAATTAGAAATGCAAACATGGCGCCGCCAGTTAGCAGAATGACTTGTCCAGGGATTAATGGCACCAAAACAAGTCTTGCGCTGGTTCCCCACTGATGACCCGATTTTATAAAGTTTTGTTTGTCTTAATGGCCCAGTAACAATCAATGTCAACATCATGCTTGTCAAGTTTTCCTCATAAGGTGGGAGTCTCCCACTTTTCCATCCAAAATTTTCAAGTTTACATGCAAAAATTTGCACCTTCTTTCCCATGAAAATTGAGTATTTTCTATTATATTCTTTATAAAAATACAAATTTCCCCCAACAGATTTTTCTAAATAACAAGAATCTCCCTGTTTTGAACTCTGCAACGTTTACAGATATGCAACATGACACAACAGAGAGTGACTAAATTGCTGGAAAAACCAATGGTTCTCAGTCTGTCCACAGACTTTCATGACTATGTTTCCTCATTCCATTGCAACAGGACATGATGTCAACATTCATTCCCCCCTGTTCACCTCTTTCACTTTCAGTGAAGTTATTCTTAAAAATCCTCTGGCTTGTTTCTTCTTTCAGTGTTTGCCTCCAAAGCAGACCCAAGCTGCGTATTTTGTCTACTCTGCTGGGGTCTGCCCTTCTTTGACAAGGTCACAGTTTTAGCATTGGAAAAGTGACTCAGTTTCTAATAGGCTGAGTACGGTTACTATGGTAACAGGCTTCAGTACACTAGGGACCAGAGGCTGGTACTGGTCCAGGTGATAATGATGAACATCCTGATTGGTGTCTCAGTCTAGGGGGAGGGTTACAGCATAGTTTTGTTTCCGGTACCATGAATAAAATCTTGTAGAAGGGCAGACCAAGTGTAGTAACACGGAACTTGGTCTGCTTTCCAGGCAATATCAGTGCTAACAGCAGAGCCCCATTTTCAAGCTGTGATGCCTAATCACTTTTACTATATTTAAACTCTTCTGCCCTTGGCGTGGTGTGCAAGACCCATTAACCCTAACATGTTAGTATCTTTGCACAAACACTCTCACAAATTCGTGTCTATTCTGCATTTAAACTTTTCATAAATAGAATAACCATCTTGTAACTGGAAACAGAACTTGCTGGTCACATCTGTGAACCTGTATCCAAGTACACAATAGTGATTCTCTTCATATTTGATCTGATCTTGTCAAATTATAGGAAATGGTGGCACCATAAACCACAATCATGCGTTCAAAATCAATGTATACTGGGCAAGCTATTGAAACAGAGCAGTAAAGGTGACTACAATGATGTAAACAGAAGTGCTGCAGTTCACTTACAGTCCGTGTCCCACAACAATGTCAAACATTGCCAACTGAGCTTGTGCTTCTTAAAACAGGGTTTTTGACCAAATTCTCTTTTGCTGTTGTTGGTTTTTTTTTGCATCAATTGGTCTGGTTAAAATTGGACATTAGCAGGGCCTCACTGCACAAAAATCTGAATTTTGGTTTCAAATTAGAGCTTGTTATGTGACCTTAAACTTCAAATGCGAATTAACTGTTTGGAATGCCTTAAATACAGTCTTCATCTGTACCTGGACTTTTCTTTAACATACTAGGTGGCCTTAAATTGAAGCTATCAGCTCTCACCGTCCAGACATCTATGTTCTCCCTAATTCCCTGAAACATGCCTCTGCACAAAGGAACAATTGCACAAGCTCCAGCCAACCTTTGTTGTGCATGTCCCCAGGTAACTCTAGATGTTTAATACAGGAAAACCTGTGGTCTAAGAAACATGGTGGCCCATGTTAGAAAGGCCACTTCCTAGGAGAGACTCGATTTTATAAAACACCACTGCTGTTAGACACTATTGAATTTCTCTGTTGATTTACCTCCATTTTGAGACCACCTGCAGCGCAAGACAACCTATTTCTGGCAGCTGGGGTAGTCTAAGATACTGTTTCCACTGCAGTAAGATTAGTAGCTGGTAGACAGGAGTTATTTCCAGTGCATAATCATTAAATGATCATGCACCACTGAAAGATGACTGATGTATTCAATGTTCAAGTAAAATTATACATGTACCGTCTGGATGAAACTGAAAACTGATTCAATTTTTTTTAAAATCTCTATTCTGTATCGATAAAGGCCTGTGTCAGTAGCTTTTTCATTGTTGGCACAGGCATGTAGTGTTTGAAAGTTAAACAGACTAGCTTCCTGACAATGTCTCCAGTTCATATCACATGAATCAGAGAAAACAAAAAAAAAAAAAAAACATGGAATTTGGCCAGCTCAGGAACAAAGATGGGTATCTAAAGAGTATTAAAGTTTGCTGGTCAGGTATCAACATACATTTGAGCAGAGCATCTATATCCATGGGTGAGTCATCACCAGGGTCAGCTTGCTGGGCAGTGAGCTGGGCACTGAGCTGGTTAGTGAGCTGGTCGGTGAGCTGGTCAGCTGGGGTGGTGTAGAATGCAGATAGCCTCAGTAACTGTTCTTGTTGATGAGCGTTGACACCACACGAGTTCAGTCTAAAGAGGCTGCAAGGTCAAATAATCATAAAGCACTCACTAGTAGCTGTTTTTCTCACAACAAATATCATACATATATGAATTATTGGGATTCCCGTTCTATATTCCCCGCGAAAAAAAAAAACAACTTTTGTCCAAGTACCAGCATTCCCATCGTTTCAAAGATGATTGAGTGGTCCAGGTCAACAGGTTTCCAAGGTGCACTTTGGTGTGATGTACCCAAAGTGCACCCTGGAAAGCTGTTGACTCGGTCTCTTACCTAGCACTGTAGGGTTAATGTTATGTGTTTTCCAAGTTTTTTCACCAAGGGCTGTAAAAATTTTTAAATTCAAATCCAAAAAAACTGGGGTTTTTTTTGTTTTTCTTGTTTTGTTTTTTTAAATTAAGGTGACAATCTAGTGAAGACGAATCAAGTGCTCCATAGTTTCATTTGTTTTATCCGCTTCAAAATTAAATTGAAATACCATAAAAACTATACATTTCCTGAATGAAGAGAAACATGGGGATACACCAATGGCAATTATTTTTGCTTGCATTCAAAACTTCACAACCAATTCAACTGTAATTACAATTCGAACTTTTGAAAAAATTGGAACTGACACTAGTAATGCAGAATCAATTATTCTGGTGCCAAACGGAAGAGTACAGTTTGCATTCCAAAAAGGTGTTTTGCTTTCTCCTTACCATCAATATTTTTCAAGTTATAACAAATTAACGAGTAGAAAAAAATTTAAATTTTAAAATTTCATTGCCAAATTTGAATAAACCATTTCTTTAAAAATAAATATGATACAGAAAAAATGAAACACCTTTTTGCAATACATACCTAACTCTTCCATTTGGCACCAAAATAATTAATTCGGCATAACTAGTGTCAGTTTCATTTTTTTTAAAGTTAAAATTTTAATTAAAATTTAATTGCTTATGTAATTAGTAGAGCCTGACTGAGCATGCATTTTGAAAACGAACCGGATACTTGGTACTCGGTACACATTACTGATCCCGAACCTGGTACCGTTCAGGTTTGGTGTATCCAATTCAAACATGAAAACATTCGACAGGGGTTATTAGCTGTTACCCTTTTGCACAGGGGCATTATTATTGTTAATGTAATTAAGGCGATTAATGCAACCCATGTGACACACGTAATTGCAAAGTATCGTTTGCTGCATTGTATAAAGCGTGTACAAGTACGAAAAGTAATCTCAGTGACCTTTTTATTTAACTTTATTGCCAACATTGACAGTGATAACCGGACCCCTGAATGTTTAGCGACGGTAAAAGCCGAACCCCAGCCGGGCTTTAATCCTGAAACCCCGTAAGCTCAGGTTCGGCTGTTTGGATTCGGCCAGGCTCTAGTAATAAGTCATATCTTTTGAAACATTGCATTTAAGCAAAAACAATTGCCATTATTGCACTCCCCTCTTTCCCTTCTTTCAGGAAATATACAACTTTAATGGTGTTTCAATTCAATTCTGAAGTGGATACAGCAAATGAAACTATACGGAAACTTGATCAGTCTTCACTAGATCTCTACCTTAGAGAAAATTTGAAATTTGGGATGTCAGTACTGGCATGGATAACAGATACATGTACCTGGGTATTGAATATCATAAGTTCACATGCTCTGCTTAATGTTAAGTTTTTTTTAATCCATACATGCACAGTCCTATAATAAGCACAATGGTGCATGTACCTATTCTAAAGAGCACCCTTTGACAGACCACGTATCTTTTCCAGACCACCCTTTCATGAGATTTGAATTTTTTTCCCCCAGTAAATTGACTCATATTTTAACACTGCGCGCAGTGTGAGACAACTGGACGCAGCAGGGGTGGTCTTATTTAGCAGGTGCTACAGTACCACTATATTAGCCATTGTGAACATGTTCAACCATTTCCCCTTTAAATTGGCCAAAACTGGCATCTGGTCAAAAGTCATCTACTTCAGGAGTGCTTTCAGCAAATTTCAACAGCAAAGCAAAACGGTTTGACTGAGAATAGTAGATGAGACCTATGGGGATAACATGCCCCAGGTCAACAGCTTTCCTTGGCATGGGTTGGGCATTCAGTGCCCTACCCATGCCAAGGAAAGCTATTGAAGGGGGAAAGTGTCAACGCACTTATGTACAATGCATCATGGGAGCTGCAATACTTGTCTTGACCTGGCTGGAAACTAGATCTGTTTCTTCCAGCCCTGTCACAGGGCGCTCAAGTGCAACACGAAAATTTCACCACATAAAATAGACCGTTTTCCTGCACTGGCTGACCCACAGTCAGTCCTACTATGCTGGCTATGCATATTTCCCATGTATTTTTCCCTCATTATTACCCTGCAACATATCATAAGCTCTATCTTTACAAGAGATTTTCCAAAAATTGGGAGGGAAAAAACATTCAATGCAGTCGGGACACAATGAGATGTACATGGGCAACATAATTGTTTCCCCTCTCTGAAGTTTTGTAATTTAAAATGTGAAAAGTTGTGCAAACATTAGCCTGACTTGTGGATGTAAATAATGTAAATTTCTGTCAATCTTAGTGCCAGATGTGTTCACTTTACTAAATCAATATGAACAATGCTGCATTAGGCCCTGTAATGACATGTATAGTATAAATCCAGCAAGGTGCCACCTTGAAGTGGCACATTCAATAAAATACGGAACACCCTTATTAACTGTATTAATTGCTGCTTCAACCAGTATCATCCAACACGGTGGATGCTGTACGTAAGGGCAGATTCTTGCATAAAACATGGCAAAATATGTTGGTCTTACCACACTAATAACTTAATGAACTTGTTGAAAAAGTTACAGTCAAGTTCTACACACTCAGCTTCATATAAGGAGTTGTTTGAAAGTATGGAGTCAGCTTTTATCGTCATAGCTGTAAGTCATTTTACCCCTGTTTTTTTTTCATGAGTGCAGCCATAATGTACTAGGTTGATTGTTACAGTTGCCTAGCGACATGGTCAGAGGTCAAAGTCCAGAGATTTTGGTGGGATATTAATATGCATTAACTCTTTCAGTGCCAACTGCAACAAAAGTCAAACTACTTCAGACAAACTGCTCTCACGTGCAATAAGGATGCTAAACTCACATTTCTTGTGAAAAGACCTTTCATTCAAGTACCAACATGCCTATAGTTCCATTACAAAAAAAATCATGTTTGGAATGCGGTCTTCATGTGGACTTGAGACAGTAGTTCAGGTGCATTAGCATTGTGCCACACCAAACTTCCATAAGAAACACACATCATTGGCCTTAGTCTTTTTCAACATATCGAATTCAAGTAGTGTCCTTTTATCAGTGTTTGTACCAAGACTTGACTAAAAATCCTACTCAAATTATTGGAGCAATGAATGTGGGTATTTAATTTTACACCCAGCAAATTTGGTCACTTTTACAACCACTTTAAGTTATAAAGAGCCAAAATCTTCCAAAGAATTAAAATCTTGCTTGCTAATAATGACAGATCTCCACCAGAAAATAACTCATTTCATTTAAAAATGCATAATTTGACATATATTTGGGAAAATTTCCTGATGTTTACAAGAATATCCTACTAAATTGAGCCTTTTCTGGCCTCTTCATTAAAAATCCTACTAAATCCTAATTTTTTGTCAAAATCCTAAAAAAAATAGGAAAATGTACCCAGTACATATACAGACACAGTTTTTATTTAAGTGCTTAATGAACCTGAAAAATAAGTCCAGATAACTCAAAATTTTAAAGAATTTGACAAGTGGCCTAACGCATACATGTATTTGGTGTAAATTTTGTACATGTAGTTTTATCTCAATTCATTATCCTGAACGCTATTATCCCAAGATCGACCAAGATACGTCACCCCCAAGCTTCAAAAGGACCCGACTAAAAATTTTAATGAAGTCCAAAATGTGAATTGTTGCTGCCAGGATTGCCAAGTTGTAGATACCTTTGCCTCTTTGTCTAGTTTGGTATTGCAGAACTGTACAGGACTTACAGCCATTCTCAACATGAAATATCTATGAACCACACAGTTAGCAATGGTCTACACAGTAATCTACCTTAGGTTAAGTGCATTTTAGGGATCCAATGCTGCCCACATCCACATATATCCCATGCACAGGTGAAATTATCATACCTCAGGGGGGAATCTGCACTCGTGATTGGCTTAGGTTGGGGGTGGGACATTTTTTCCTGTCTCCTGCTGAAAAGGTACTGTCATCCTGCACGTCCCACTAGATGGCACTGTAATTCTGATTGGCTTGGGAACCAGGCAGGTGGGAAGCACATTATTATGTGGAAATTTTTGCTGTTTTAGTGATTTATTGTGCTTCGGTATATAATAAAGCAAATGACGTCCTTGGCTTTGAGGGACAGGAACAACCGTGAAGCTGAGGGATGGACTGTCAACCCTCGGCTTTGCTTCAGGTTGACAGTCCATCCCTCAGGATCATAATTCTTCCTGTGCCCCAAAGCCAAAGGCATCATTTGTTTAATGTGCTACAGAGGCCCTATCAGTGTCAACTATGTCCTGTTATAGTGCACCGTCTTGAGTGTCAAAAACATATGAATCACACATCATTCCCCTTGTTTTCTTGCTCAACAAGATAGCATTTCTCATTTTTAAAAAAGCTTCTTGTTAAATGATATTTACATTTTAGAAGTAGCTAGTGACAGCAATGGTCATAGAGAGTACAGAACTTGGGTTTCCAGAATTCTGGTACAATGGCTATCGTGGAAGTGTTGCATAACACGATGCAGCTTTTTTGAGATAAACGAGGAGTAGCACATCAAACACTTGCTGCATGTCATCACACCAGACAACACTCATCAGCTAAAACTACTGCCACTGCTTTATCCTCAGAGACTCTGTCCACCATGAAGTGACACAAAGAATCTCAGGTTTATGAAAATATGGCAGTCACTTATGTTTGATAACCATGCATGAACTGAGATTTCGTGTACTCAATGTCATTAAAAAAACTATGTAATATACATTTGATTTTAATGAGATAATATGAAACTTCCGAGTCCTCTGTGCTGGGCACTTTTTAATGATGGCCACAGATCATCACACAAATTTCCACTTCTCTCCGCAGATGGGCCTTCGTTTATGCAAACAGTTGACAATCTGGTTAAGCCTAACGCAGACCACACTGTCACAAGACTGAGGTATTAGTCCCGTACACACCTAATATTTACACTTGGGTTTATTTGCTGCATTTTTTTACCAGGAACCTCCCTCTTCTTGGCTAGCGCCTTAAGCCCACATTAAGTGCATACCTAACTGCAATGTGCCGTGACATGACTTAAAACTGGGTCAGGAGTTAGCACCTGTGACACCACGTTGGGGACTGTGTCCTATCACTCAGTAGTAGTACGTATGCATCCACCCGAGTGAGCGGTTTCAGAGAAGAAAATTCTTTAAGATTTGTCCAAAAGCAAAAAAAAAAAAAAAAACATTAAAAATTCAAAAATCACTTTAGCATGACCATTTGAGTTAACCTGGTTGAGACCTACCCAAGGTATATTGTTACCAAGTCTGATGGTTTTGGAGAAGTCAAAAATGTGAATCAGTATTAGAATGCCCATTGACTTGCATTGTAATCAATAGGAAAGGTGCATTTACTGGTAAGTACCCAAATTGAAAAAGTCCTGAAAAATCAGAAATCCACAGCAGTGCTACCTAGTGAATAACTTTGTTTGACCCATCCACAAGGAATGTATCCACCAAGTTTCAGCTTAATCCGAGTGATGGTTCTTTAGAAGAAGTCAAAAATAGCGAAAACACACAAGAAATAATAGAAAAAAATTGCGGCACCACCTGGTGAACAAACTAAGAACTAGCAGTCACCAGGAGTGTTTCTGTGTGATATCAAAGCAATCAGGTGAGCGGTTTCAGAGAAGAAGATTTTTTTAAGATCTGTCCAATAAAAAAATCCCCCAAACTTCATAAAAAAATCCAAAATCCCTGGAGCATGACCATTTGAACAAACTTGGTAGAGACCCACCGAAGGTACATTGTTACCAAGTTTGAAGTCAAACTAGTTGACATTTTCAGAAAAGAAGTCGAAAATGTAAATTTTAGCATTAGAATGCCCATTGACTAACATAGTAATCAATAGGAAAGGTGCATTTACGGATCAGTATTCGAATTGAAAAAAAATCATTAAAATCAGGAATCCACAGCAGTGCCACCTAGTGAACAACTTTGTTTGACCCTTCCACAAGGAACATATCCACTAAGTTTGAGCTTAATCTGAGTGATGGTTCTGGAGAAGTCGAAAATACTAAAAACACCATAAATCATAAAAAAAATATTAAAAATTGCAGCACCACCTGGTGAACCAATTGAAAACCAAGAATTCCTAGGAGTATTCATGTATGATATCAAAGCAATTGGGTCAGTGGATTAAGAGAAGAAGATTTTTAAGGTTTGACCCAAAAAAGAACAAAAAAAATCATAAAAAAATCCAAAAATCACTGGAGTGTGACTATTTCGACATTTGGTAGAGACCCACCTCAGGGACAATCCCACTGAGTTTGAGGTGAATCTGGCTCAGCTGAACTAAAAAAATACTGTTCAAAGAACGCAGTACCCTTCGGCCACCTTCAATCTCTTTTGCTGTAAGTGAATAGGAATAGTGTCCCATAGTATCAGGTATAGTTACCTACACAAATACTACTATTGTACACTTGACCTTTGACCTCAAAAACATTAGGTCAAATATAGAGGTATAACCTTGACTTTCAATAGCCTTCTAGATCACCCTATGTTGCTTCTTTTTCTAAAGATATAGATTTCTAGATGCACAATGTCATTCAGCAAACATGTGACCCGTGTGTGACCTTGAAAATTAGGTTAAGGTCAATTATGTGTGCAGTGGTGTACTATCATATGCAATTATGCTTGCAGTGGTGTACTATCATATGCAATTTGAAAGTCCTGTCTCAAAAGCTTTTGAAGTTATAGTGGTAAACAAAATTTCAATGAATAGGTCACTGTGACCCAGATACTTGACCTAGTGAACTACTTTTGATTCATGACACATTCTTTGGTTGTGATACATGTGTGTATAAAATTCCATATGACTGACTTAAAAACTTCCTTACTTATATCAATATCACCATTGTGCACTTGACCTTTGACCTTAAAAAGTAGGTCAAATATAAAGCTATGACCTCAATTTTCCATAGGCTTCTAGATCACTCTATGAAGCTTCTTGTGTGTAAGATTTAGATTGCTCCATGCAGGCTTTCCATAGCTAGAGCTGTAACGTTGCTCAGCATATGTGACCAATGTGTGACCTTGAGAATAATGTCAAGGTCAACTATGCTTGCACACAAAGTAGGCCATATAGGAGTGTAATATCATGTGCAATTTATGAGTCCTGTCTCAAAACTTTCTGAAGTTATAGTGGTAAACAAAATTTCAATGAATAGGTCACTGTGACCCAGATACTTCACCTAGTGACCTACTTTTGATTCATGACACATTCTTTGGTTGTGATACATGTGTGTATAAAATTTCATGTAACGGACTTAAAAACTTCCTTATTTATACCAATAGCACCATTGTGCACTTGACATTTGACGTCAAAAAGTAAGTCAAATATAAAGCTATGACCGATTTTCAATAGCCTTCTAGATCACTCTATGAAGCTTCTTGTGTGTAAGAAATTGCTAGATGCAGGCTTTCAATAGTTAGAGTGGTAACGTCGCATAGCACATGTGACCACTGTGTAACCTTAAGAATTATATCAAGGTCAACTACGCTTGCACACAAAGTAGGCCATATAGGAGTGTAATATCATGTGCAATTTGAAAGTCCTGTCTCAAAAATTTCTGAAGTTATGGTGGTAAAACCATGGGATGGACGGACAAATGGACGGCTGGACGGACGGACAGATAGACGGACGGACGGAATGCGCCAGGTACGACAATACCCGTCGGCCTCATAAGGCCGAAGGGTAAAAAACCAAACATGTTGCAAACCATAGATGCCCACCTACTGTCATTATGTTTGTCCTCATTACCCTGTTGATAGTACTAAATGGACCACTCGTGGTCTTGGATAATGGATGTAGGAACCATATTTACAAAAGCAGCCTTGTGACCTTAGAAATTAGGTCGAGGTCACCCTTCCCTGAAGCTGATCAAGCCATAATAAAAGACTATAACTTGTACAAAATATAAGCTCTGGCCCAAAAAATTTTGCAGTTATTAAGCAGAAACCAAATTCAGTTATGTGGCTCTGTGACCTTGGAAATTGCCTTAAGGTCGCCCATTTCAGAACTTGATCTAGCTCTTATAAAAGGCTATATTCCTGTGCAATATGAAAGCAGAAGGTGAAAAACATCTTAAGTGACAATGCAGAAAGCAAGTTCACTATTACGACTCAGGGTAGTGACCTTGGGATTTTGGTCAAGGTCATCCATCTTCTAAGTCAACCAAGCCCTAATTGAGAATTAGTACCATGAGCAATATTGAAGTCATGACTGAAATTCTGAGTAACAATGCAGAAACCAGGTTCACTAGAGTGACCTTAAGACCTTTGAATTTAGGTCAAGATCACCTGTCTTCAAACTTGGACCTAGCCCTGGATTAGGACTATAATCCTTTGCAATATACAGGTCCTATCATGAAAACTTTTCTAGTTATTGTGCAAAAACCAAAATTTACTACAGTATCTCTGTGTCCTTGGAAATATGGTCAAGGTCAACCACCTTCATACTTCACTTGTAAAGTCTTATCTCAAAAACTTCCTGAGTTGTGGTGCAAAAACCACAGTCTCTCTACCAACCAACCGACCTGGTGACTTTGGGAATTTGGTCAAGGTCATCCATCTTCTGAGCTGACCAAGCCCTAATCGGGGTGATCTGGGTTGGTTTAATTTCTTGACACACGGCCTTTTGTTCCCATGATGCATGTTTGTGACACCTAGCAACCCATGCCATTTGAGGTCAGGTGGATCAGCAAAGCCCATTACATTACAGTGAACCTGATAGTTTTACTCTGCATATGAGGGCATTTTTTGAAATTATCATCTTCTAATCTACCAGAATTACACATTATTATCTTTCAAATACACCCAGGTGTGAAAAAAATTAAAGTTTAATGCTTATATGGCAACATATAGAGAGGTTCAGTTCATATCTGCTAATTCACCAGGTTCATCCATGGAGAAAAAGTGAGGGTCATGGAAAATGACCACAAGATGTGGGCGGTCAACCATGAACAGGATGGGCTCGCACCACCTTTACACGAATTTAGAACTAACCCAGATATAGACTATTGAGGTCTATTAGTATGTGCAATATTGAAGTCATAACTGAAATTCTGAGTAACAATGTAGAAACCAGGTTCACTAAAGTGACCTTGTGACCTTTGAATTTAGGTCAGGGTCATCCATCTTTGAACTTGACCTAGCCCTGGACTATACTCATGTGCAATATACAGGTCCTATCATAAGAACTTTCCTAGTTATCATGTAGAAAGCAAAACTCTGTGACCTTGGAAATAGGGTCAAGGTCAACCATCTTCATACTTCACCTATCCCTTATATTGGAGTATATACCTAGCCACTATCTAAGTCCTATCTCAAAAACTTCTTGAGTACTGGTGTGGAAACCAAAGTCTCTCTGCCAATTGACAGACATGTGCATAATACATGTTTATGCCTCATGTTCTTCAAAGGGGGGGGGGGGGCATAAAAATGTACAAAATGCAGCTCAGTGCTTGCTAGGGTGCAGCTAGGGAGTAGTTGATGTGAAAACACTGGTCCCATCCTATAAGACCCCTCTCATCAAAGGCCAGCCTCACCAGAGGTAACCTTTTCATATATAAAGTGTGCCATTTCCACATATTCCCTCCTCTCAGGTTATCCCTTTTGGCTGCATCTGGGGTGGTCTTAAAAGAGGGGGCAGCCACTGTAAGGCCGGTAAAATGATCAATGATAGAAATGCTTACAAACTACAGCGTTCCACATCAAAAGCAGAAAGATCCAAGCACTGCATTCATACCACATGTATCAATGGCACTGCATTGTCCTACCAAGCTTCAGCAGGTAACATTACACCTGGGCACCTGGTAACACTGCACCTGTTTGCATTAGGTTACTAGGCTGCCATGCACAACCGCTAACGAGGGTCTGAACATAATCATGATTAAAGAATATGAGTAACTGCACTTCATCAGCATTCACACCCTGGATATGACTGATGCACAGCAAGACCTCAGGACATTCAGTTCAGCCCACATGGCATGTATGCACCCACTCATTATATAATTATATCAACCTCAGGACATTGACTATGATCAGTTAGTACCTCTGCATGCCAGTAGATGGCAGCTGCTGGGAGTGGGGGTAGTCATACGGCAACAAGGTAAAGTTGATGATTCAGGGGGTAAGTTTGAAAACTGTGGTTAATATATCTTTTTTTTTGTGAATCCCCCCTCTTCCCCCCTTGTCATCTAGCTGATAAAGTATTCTATTTGAATTTCATCCCCGTAACTATAAATCTTGCAAGGTCTGGAATTGTCCATGTCCCACTTTATCCTGTTTTTTACTCGTAAACATATTTCAAAAATTTAAATATTAAGCTTTTCAAACTTCACCAGCTCTCATGGCCTTTGACATGATCTTACACTACCTTTCCACCTGTTGTGAGCTTCAGCAAATTTTGAAACAGGTCTTACTGGAGTTTTAGTTTAATTAGACTGTGAAAGTTCTTTCTCCCATAGAAAGTGACCTTTCAGACCCTGGTGACCCTTTCCCCTTGAATTAAGACTGACTCAACAGTTTTTCTTGCCCTGGACGGGGTACTCAGCATCCAACCCAAGCCAAGGATAGCTGTTGACCCACAACACGTTGCCTTGAAAGGTCTGATCTGCACTTCTCACTTAAACTACATGTATTTGTCATTACTCTTGAAACTAATAAAAATCATTGAAGCAGACAACATATGAGCAGCCAGCCAGTTTTTTGCCCAGTTACAATGGGAAAGGGCTAAGATGAGTCTGGCACAGACGGTTTCAGAGAAGAAGATTTTTTTCAGATTTACCCACCCAAAAACCAAAAAAATTTATAAAGAATAAAAAAATTCACCGGAGTGTAACTATTTGAACAAACTGGGCAGAGACCTGCCCAAGGTACATTGCCATGAAGTTTGAAGTGAATCTGGCTGACAGTCTCAGAGAAGACTAAAATGTGAATTAGTGTTAGAATGCCCATTGACTTAGATAACTATATATAGTACATGTAATAAGTCCTCATACAGTGCAGTCCTGTAACTATACGTAGAAAAAATAGTGTTCATAGAAAGGATTACCCTCGGTACCCACAATCTTTTTTTCCCTCAATTCTGCATTTTTTGAGACTTTGCAGTAGAATACTTTAAATACAATTTCCATATTGTTGTCTATGAGATGAAAGAGCAATTTTGGGTGTGTTTTGTGGGCAAGTTCTGGTGACAGAGACCACTGTACTGTGTGTCACTCAGAAGACCATCAAATAAATACTTCAAAAGTTTCATAACAAGTTTTAAAATAATCAGAGGACGCTGGTTTTCAATAGGTCAATGTGGTCCACTATAATGTGCATCTCTGACAATAATTTGGTGAAGCTGCGTTGGATCCTTGTTGAGATATTATGGTAACGTCGTCTCCTTGTGCATCACTCAGACGGCCTTGAAGGTAAATACTCAAGAGCTTCATGAAAAGTTTATGTGCATAGGAAGCTGGTTTTATATAGGAACCTGGTCCATCATAAGATGGACCTTTGACAAAAATTTGGTAAAGCTGTGGTCAATATTTTTTGAGATATTGTGGTAACGTCATCAGGGTTGACACCACTTAGATGGAATTCAAATAAATACATTTAACATTTCATAAAAAGTTTAAAAATCATCAGATGAAGCTGGTTTTAATTAGGAGCCTGGTCCATCATAAGATATATCTCTGAAAAAAAAATGGTAATGCTGCGGTAAATATTTTTTTGAGATATTGAGTAACATCATCGGCTAGTCAGGGTTGATGCCACTAAGACAGCTTTTAAATAAATTCATTAAAAGTTTCATAAAAAGGTAAAACATAATCGGAAGAAGCTGGTTTTACATAGCAACTTGGTCCATACATCTCTGACAAAAATTTGGTAAAGTTGCAGTCAATTTTTTTTTTTTGATATTGTGGTACATGTATTAAACATTGTCAGTGTAATAAACCAGTCCTTATAGAGTACTGTCCTGCAACCATAGTAATAAACCAAAGTCCTCACACTGTACAGTCTTGTAACTATATATAGTAATAAACCACAGTCCTAATGAAGAACAGTCTTGTAACTATATATAGTAAAAAACCACAGTCCTAATGAAGAACAGTCTTGTAACTATATATAGTAAAAAACCACAGTCCTAATGAAGAACAGTCTTGTAACTATATATAGTAAAAAACCACAGTCCTAATGAAGAACAGTCTTGTAACTATATATAGTAATAAACCACAGTCCTAATGAAGAACAGTCTTGTAACTATATATAGTAATAAACCACAGTCCTCAATGAGAACATTCTTGTAACTATATATAGTAATAAACCAAAGTCCTCGTTGAGTAGAGGTCTCTACATATATGCACCAATCAACTAGTCCTCCCAGGATAGTCCTGTAAATATATAAATCAATCAGCTAGTCCGGTAACTATATACATGTACATCAATCAACTAGTCCTCACAGGACAGTCCTGTAAATATACATCAATCAGCTAGTCCTCATAGAATAGTCATGTAACTTTATACTGCAATAAACCAGTCCTCCCAGGATAGTCCTAGCTGTAAACATATACATCAATCAACCAGTCTTGTAACTATATGCATAAATCAACTAATCCTCCCAGGATAGTTCTGTAACTATATACATGTACATCAGAGACTCCAACCCACAGCTTTATACAAACTGGAGATTCTCCCTCCTGGAGTATTATTGAAACTCGAGATGTGACAGAGCGCAGCGACTGTGCTGGGGGATGGGTCTGGGAGGGCAGCGCCCCCTCTTGGGGTGAGACAATTCTGAAAAAAAAAGGAGTTAAAATGGTGTATTTTGATAACTTTTTTACCTCATCCATTTATTTTTTCTGGGTGGGAGAAGACATATTCTAAGCGGGAGAACAGGAGAATTTGGAAAAAGGGCCAAAATATGGGAGATCCCTGCTGAAAATGGGAGGGTTGGAGTCTCTGGTACATCAATCAGCCAGTCCTCCTAAGATAGCTCTTGCTATAACTACATGTACATACATCAATCAACTAGTCCTCCCAGGATAGTCCTGTAACAACTATTCCCGACTGCAATATCCCTCATGGGATAATGTCCTGTACAGCTGTGAATAACAGCAATTATACAGAACATATTTAGCTGAATGATACATGCTGGTAATGTCACTGTCATGGTCTACAGCCGTGTACAGCAGGCCTATGCCAGCATGATCCAGCTGCTGCTGTAACGCAGCAAATCCATGAGAGCTAGTGTACTGGACTAGTGCAATCGTGCCAATGATATCTAAAACATCTGCCTTTCACTCTTTCACTGCTGCATTTCTACCCAGGTTAAACCCTGACTGCTGAATTTCTAAGCATATTTTTCAACTATTTTGACTACTAGATATCCCATTTTGTATCTTAAAAGGTTCTCATGGTATTTATTTCAACCTGTTAGCACCAGCAATAAGCATCATGGTTTTTATTTTGCAACGTAAGTTTCAAGGTCAAAAGGTCACTTTCAAGGTCAAAGATCATAACATTTGGCAGTCATCTTGGAATTAAAGACCTGAATCACACAAAGCAAGAGCTGTATCTGATGTTGCCATTTATTCCATCTAAAAATTGATCCACTTTTTTGTCTGTTTAAACCAATCATATATATTTATAGTAAATACAATGAATAAATGTAAGCAATATTATATATACATGGATTTTCGCTTGTGATACATGGCACTTTATGCCAACCTTGCCACTTTATACAGGCAAGCTGCGATTATAAACCCTTTCCTCTTATACAAACCAACAGTTCTTATCTAAAAATCTTTAAAAACAAATTCACTTCAAATAAAAAAAAAATTCATGCCAGCAATAGATTTAGGACAAACAGCACCACACAACAAATTCATAGTCATCAACTATGTTCCTATTTGGCAAAATCAGCAAAAAACCTGGGATCCACACAAATGAAGCTGACGAACCTGATACAACTGTCCACTAAGGTTAATCTATGACCAAACATAGTAAAACTCCACAAAAAAGACGCAAACACCACTCATAAGCAAAGTCCAACTCTTGTTCTAGTGCAACTTGTGCCTTTTGAGACCTCTGAACTGACCTCTCGAACTGGTACTTTTAGATGTAATTAAACATTTTGTTTCAAGTGATACGTAATAATAATTCATAAACAACTACCAACTCCACAACAAAACCCCAAAAATTGATTATTTTTATTAAAACACAATTATAAAATCACATCACTTCTCCGGTGGGTTTCTGTGAAGTTGGACATCATCCTGTCCTGTCCCGGCAACACAATAACACAATGGTCTCTCCAAGTATGACAGAATTTGATCTTCCTATTCTTAACAAAAATCACCAAATTGTCACAATGTTGCTCCACATCCATCTACCTTCACTCACGGTTCTGTGAAATACATCCACAAAAGTTCAAAAGGCACTTTGATCCTTGGCCTGCTCATCCTCCTACTTTAACTCTAACCTGTCTCTATCTACCCACAATTTCAAAGCTCCATGTCTTTCCCGTGACCTTCAAGTATTCACTCTGCCAAAAACCTCTGCGTATTTTATGTCAAATTATAATGAAAGTTTGACCCTCATTTTGAACTCAGCCCCGGGGTTTTGAAGTTTTGTTTTCCTTTATTTTTTAATGTTCCTATTTTATGTGAGATTATATTACATGGCAAAAGATGCAGGTATGTACAGTTAATGACCACCATTTGTTTTGGGTGGTTAAAGGGTTAAAGCCGCATGTCTGATCCCAGTGTTCATCTGTCTGTAGACAGACAGTTTACGGTTTACAGTTTCAGGACTGTGCCACCGAGATCATCTCCACAGGAGATATAAACCTGGAAGTGCATACTGCTGAAGTGTGCCAGTCTCCCATTTCAGCCCTTGTCTACCTGCCAAATTGATGTCGTGTGGTTGACAATCACACATCACCCACCGCCAGCAGCGTGCAAGCTCTGTCTGCCAGTCTCCACACGACACACGATCTGTAACATTATCAAGGGTCATGTCTGTGAATATGTCAGCCATAGCCTAGGTTTACAATGGTGGCCAGAATGCCTGCATCAGAGAGTCCTGGCATCTGTGACAGGCCCTACACCTTTGTGTTGTGTAGGTTAATGTGTATAGTATTTCCTACCTTTGAATTCAAACTGAGTTCAAGACTGAGTCAACAGCGTTCCTTAGTGTGGATTAGTACTAAATTAGTGTCCAAACATTGTAGCTTTTTCCATCATGCTAACTGGGATCACTTCAATATTTGAAGCTGCTTTGCACATCTCTGACAATTGTCATACTCAGTCTGAATCTATGTGGATGCAAAACTGCGAGATCATTATCAATACTCTAGTAGATGATCGCAATATAATGAAAAAGTCCCTCGCTGTGTATGTCATTCTTAGGAGCCTAGTTCTTGGCAAGAACTGGTCTTACTTCAGAGGGAAACTAACTGTGCTTAACTGTCTTCATGGAAAGGCCAATTGTGAATCTGCCCTAAGGGTGTGGTCTCACAGAAACATTGACTATACTCCATATGGTTGGAAACCTGTGAGCCCCATGTCGAAAAATTGGACATAACGTTAAAGTTGACAACACTGCTAACTTTTCTTGCCTGCCTGTTATGTGACTCCCCACAGCATTTAGGTCTCTATAAATTACCTGCATCATCAGAGTTCATACAAAGTTGTATTACGTTAAATAGACATGAATTCTAATAGCCAATTATCTTTCCATTTGCAAAATTATCTACTATAAATACATGTACATGTATATATATATATATATATATATATATATACAGTGAAAACTCATTATAATGACACCATTTGTTCCCTTAGAAATGTGCGGGATAACTGAAAATGTCCGATAAATGAATCAAATAACAAAGAAAATTAACTTTTGACAGTCAAAAAATGTGTCATTATAATGAATATGTCAGATATCTGAGTGTGGTTATAATGAGGTTTCACTGTACATTCATGGCTCATGATACTTACATTACATTTTGTCATGAGGCCCAATTAAGTCAGGGACATTTCAAAATATGGTGCACTGTGGTGAGCACAGTGCATTCTCCTTGTTCTTAACAGTTCGGAAAAGAAAAGTCGTTTTCTCGTGTGAAATTAAAGATGGACAGGGTGTTCCTGCCGCTGACAGTATTCTGAGATCACAAGGTGTGGCTGGGAGGCAGAGGAATCACAAGTTCTGGGCTTAATTAATGATTTTTTTTTTCTTTTCTTTTTTTTTTTTTTGCAAATTGCTGCACTCTTTTACTATGGTGTAACAATGACTGTTAGTGGCCTCATTTACTGGGTGGGGATAGTTTGGAGCCGAAAATTGTCATTAATTTGGGATTCTCAGACCGCCCTGACCAATAGCCAATTAGCTAAATGCTTAAGTTCCTGAAATTTGGCTCAAGGGACAAAGCAGAGGTCTTGCAAATTTCCAATTTTGGCTACAGTTTTCTGGTGTCTAGATCATCTGTCCCTGAAGATTTCATGTCTCTATTGAGAGTGCTTGCTTTATTTTGTACTAATACAAGATATGTGGAGTAATATCAGCATTAGTAAGTACACTTACCTCTCAACCACCACAGAGGCCCACCCAACCAACCTTGATTCCTCTTATGGCTGACGTCAACTGACCAATTTTCAAAAGAAGAAAGATGGGAGTTCAGCCCAGACACAGAGGTCTAGGTAAAGGATGGTTGAGAGGTAACGTAATGTAACTAATGCTAAGTTATCATGTGTAATAGAAATACAAAACAATTACTGTGTGACCTTGGAAATCAAGCCAGGATCATCCATCTTGAACAGATTTCATAGAGGGCCATTAAAGGTTGAGGGGACCGGTTTAAACCACCATTTGCCTTTTATGGGTGACTGCCTGTCTCAAGTCAGGAGTGAAGTTTGTTTCTTCACATTGGTATTGGAATATGAATGTTGATGCTTTGGTAACTCTGGAATCTCTTTGCTGTCATTGTTAGGTCTGAAATTTATGAATATGTGCTTTTGTACTAAAGAATATATTAAAAATAGCTGTACAGTGGAAAACATCATCAAAATATAGAAAACAAAAGGAATGTGACAGTCCTGTGCTCAGCTGACCTTACATGCACAGACTGAAGTCTGTCATGGGAAATTCAGAATGATATCAAGGTCACCTTTGTTTAAGAAAATCATACTATTGCCAACATGAACACATCCCATTACTGATTTTCTGAGTTTTTAAAATTTGTTAAAAATCCAAAAATGACAGCACCACCATGTGGTAAACAAATTTAGTGGAGATCAAGACCATGTATACTCCCAATAAGCGTGAAGAGGATCCAATTTACCTTTTGGGAGAAAAAGTCAACAAAAGTTAAAATGCACAAAAATTAAAAGCAAAACATAATCACAACACCACCCTTGAACAAATTAAGGTCCAGAGGTCTCCAGAAGCACCGCTATGTATCTTCAGAACAATTGGCTCTCTGGTTTCACAGATGATTTTGTTAATTTTGCCACCACCACCCCCCCCCCCAAAAAAAAAAACCAAACAAAACAACAAAGTTCTTTCAAATTCCAAAACTGACTGGTGCGTGGCCATTTGATCAAATTGGTAAAGCCCCACCCAAGGTACATGCCACCAAGTTTGTGAATTCGGTTGATGGTTTGGGTGAAGAATTAAAAATGTGACTTACCATTGCAATGACTTTCATTGCAGTCAATGGAAATGCATTATGCATTAACCGATATGTACTCATTTTTTTTTTTAAATGTTAAAAATGAGAGATGTGGAATATCATCACCTAGTGAACAATTTTGTTTGACCCTTGCACAAGCTACATTTCCACCAAGTTTCAGAAGAATCTTAGTGACAGTTTTGGCGAAGAAATGGAAAATAGTGAAAACACCAAAAAATATTTTTTAAAAGAATCACAGGATCACCTGATGAACCAATTAAGGTCTAGGGGGGTCCCAGAAGTTTCCCCATGCAACTTCAAAGCAATTGGTTTGGCAATTACAGGGAAGAAAATTCTTAAGATTTTGCAAAAATATAACAAAAAATTCTCATAAATTGAAAAAAAAATCACTTGAACAAAATTAGTAAAGACCCATCCAGAGCACATTCCCACCAAGCTTGAAGTGAATCTGATTGACAGTTTTGGAGAAGTAAAAAATGTGACTTACCATTGCAATCCCCATGAAACACATTGTAATCAATGGGAATGTATGCATTAACTGATTAAGTACCAAAACTGAAAAATTTGTAAAAAATGAAATATACAGAATGTCAGCACCTAGTGAACACTTTGTTTGCTCCTTCTAAAGCTATATTTCAACCAAGTGTCAGAAGAATCTAAATGGCTATTTTGGAAAAGTTGAAAACAGTTTAACACACAAAGTAAACAAGTAGCCGCTGACGCTAGCCATATCTCCCACCCACAGTAGTCATGGACAGATGGACGGAAGGATGAACAGACACACGGACGGTGCCCATTACCATATCCCCTCTAAGGTCTACCCACCATAAAAAAATCAAGGGCTGGCATCAATAATTTAGAAGATATGGCCCGGACAAAATTTGTATTGTAGCTTGAGCTTGCTTAATGAACTTTGCTAATTAATTAATTAATTAATGGAAGTAATTAGCCACAGAAAACAATGCGTATGCACACCTACTACCTAAGTTCTACCCACCATAAAATATTCAAAGGGCTAGCATTAATAGTTTAGAAGATATGGCCCAGACAAAATTTGTCTTGCTTAACGAACTTTGTTAATTAATGCAAGTAATTAGCCACACAAAACAATGCCTATGCACACCTACTACCTAAGGTCTACCCACCATAAAAAAAATCAAAGGGCTGGCATCAATAATTTAGAAGATATGGCCCGGACAAAATTTGTATTGTAGCTTGAGCTTGCTTAATGAACTTTGTTAATTAATTAATTAATTAATGGAAGTAATTAACCACAGAAAACAATGCCTATGCACACCTACTACCTAAGGTCTACCCACCATAAAAAATTCAAAAGCCTAGCATTAATAGTTTAGAAGATATGGCCCAGACAAAATTTGTCTTGTTTAATGAACTTTGTTACTTAATTAATTAATGCAAGTAATTAGCCACACAAAACAATGCCCAGGCACACCTACTACCTAAGGTCTACCCACCATAAAAAATTCGAAGAGGTAGCATTAATAATGTAGAAGATATGGGCCGGACAAAATTTGTTTCGGACGGAAGGACGGACACACGGACGGTGTCCATTACCATATCCCCTCGCCCACTTCATGGGCGGGGGATAAAAACCAGAGTCATGCCAGCCGGCATGAATGTCTTGCCACTCTGAAGTTTTTTGTTGACGGATGTCTCTACTATGATACCTTATGTAGAAAAATATGACCCATATTCATAAATATCAAACCCAACAATGACAGCAAAGAGATTCCAGAGTTACCAAAGCATCAACATTCATCTTCCAATACCAATGTGAAGAAACAAATTTCACTCCTGACTTGAGACAGGCAGTCACCCACGAAAGGCAACTGGTGGTTTTAAATCAGTCCTCTCAACCTTTGAAATACTCTTCATTAAATACAGACTATAGTGTTTCCAATATGTACAGGCGCAACAACTCAAAATCCAAATTTTATTACTTCTGCAAAAGATGAAGGAGAATTAGTAGGCCTGTCACTATTTTTATTCTTCTGACTAGTTCATCAGCTGACTTTATAGCAAAAGTAGAAAGTAGGCCTATATCGTTTTTGTGATATTACCATTGCAATCCCCATGAAATGTACAGATGTCATAGTTGGCTTGGGCACAGTAGAGAAATCAAGGGTTATTTAGCAATTGCACTCATAAATTTGATAGCTCTTTCACTGTGCCACGTGCAAGATTCCAGATTCAGTAGTACCTCGTAATGCACTCGATCATTTAAGAGAACATGGCCTGCGATTTTGGAGAAGTTGAAAATGTGAAATGTGAAGGCACGGATGGACGAGGGATGATGGCTCCCCGGAGGATGGATCATCACTCATCCTTAAAGCTCAGCTGATTGGCAAGTAAGCTGAGCTTAAAATTGCAGAACCTCCTGGTGAAAAAATTATGATCATGGGGTATACAGAAGCACCCCTGTGTAATTTTGAAACAACAGACCATGTGGTTTGAGAGAAGAGTTTTTAAGACTTTGCCAAAAAAAAAAATTTAAATGTTCGGAACAAGCGAGACTGGAACTTACAACCTTTGGCACCAGTTGCCTAGCTGAAATGGGAAACTCACATATCCATTTGACCAATCCCCAACTCTTAGAAAGAATGGTTCAATGGAGATAGTTATGTGTGAGTGCCATATCAATGTGGTCATGCAGTATATTTACTAAGTCAGCATTTATTTCCAGAATCGGGGACTTAAATCCACCAGCATTGAGGAAATGCCGAAAATACATTTATGTTTGCAACAAGCAAGACTTGAACTTGCAACCTTTGGCACCAGTCGCCTAGCTGTAGTGGCAAATGCACATATCCACTCAACCAAATCCCCATTCTTAAAAAGAATGGTTTATTGGAGGTTAATAAAATAAAATATTCATTAAAAGATCTGATTTCATGGGACCATGACATGTTGTACAAACTTGGCAAAGATCCACCTAGTAAACATGCCTAGTTGAAATATGAAATTGTTGATGGATGGATAGTGGCCAATGGGCAATGGACAAGAGACATTGAATAACGACAGACTATACTGAAGACGAAAATATGTGACATTGGAGCATGTAAAGGGTCAAGCAACAGTGTTTTAAGAGTATTGTGAACATCAGTGTGCGCCCGTGAGGAGTTGAAAGCTTACTATGCGAGAAAGATCATATCAGTATTTAGATCACAATTCAGTGGTTCTAATTATGTCCAACCAGCCTGGCAATCAGAAAACCAGCAAGACAGGGCCAACTTCAAAGGGAAGATAGTTTTCTGTGGCAAGAGTCCACAACCAGATAATTGGCACGAGTAATCTTCGTCATTTCACCATCCAAAACAAGAAAATTACTCACTCTCTCTCTCTCTCTCTCTCTCTCTCTCTCTCTCTCTCTCTCTCTCTCTCTCTCTCTCTCTCTCTCTCCCTCTCCCTCTCCCTCTCCCTCTCCCTCTCCCTCTCCCTCTCCCTCTCCCTCACCCTCTCCCTCTCCCTCTCCCTCCCTCGATCGATAGATCGATCGACAATCCCAACTGGGTGGGTCAAAAAGGTGTCTCGACAGACACACATCAATATGGAAGAAGCATTACCAAAGACTTGGTGAAAGTCTTCGCAAGTCAACTTGTCTCATTACGAACCATGGAGCATCACGGTAAATAAATAAAACGCCAGCACTGTTTTGCATTGAAAACCAATGCAGCTTTGCAGTTTGCTTGCATGCTTAGACCGAAGTGTCCCAGGCTTACCAAAACTATATACAAGATTGTACTAAAAACTAGCTGGTTCAGTTCCTGTTTTGCTATTTCAAAGATTATACAAAAGAAAAATGTTAAGTCCAATATTTGATGTGCCGTCCACCCTATGAAATATCCCGAGTGATCACAAAATTCACCTATCTATTCTCATTGGTATTACAAATCCTCACTCACCAAGACTAAAAAAGACTGAAATTAGAACTCTCCCCGTTGAAAGCAGTGGGATTTGAAAAGTTTGCCTTATTGAATATTGTCTGATAGCTGAAGTTTGGCACCATGTACTTTTATATCCAAACAGGAGACAAAATGTCAATGTTTCATCCCATTTAACATTCAACTGTAGTGAAATCAAAAGGTTAAAAGAGACTGTTACAGTTCCTTGCTAAGCTGAACTTGTATGTACAGAGTGGTGTACTGCCAAGATATGAAGAAATAATGCTGACCTCGATCATTTTGCATCTATAAAATATCATCATTCTTTTTATCTGATATTTAGGATATGTAATAAGAAGGTAGACAACTGTTATGATTTCACTTATGTGGCCCTGAAAACATTGGGAATTCGGTCAATGTCAAACTAGAAGCTACTAGTCACCAGTGTTGCTTGTTTTACAACAATCAGCATGCAGTGTATGGAGTAATGACAAGAACAGTTCTTCCTTGAGCTTCAAGGGTTTGACCGAGATTGGTACATTTTATGGTGGCTTGGCATCTTTTTCCACGCTGACATGCACTGTTCCAGGAACATATCCAAGCTCAGAGTCGTTTAAAAAAGAGTTAGACTCCTTGATGATATGCTTCTGTTTTGAATGAACAGCATGTAGACTGTTTCAAGTTTCCATAGTTAACTGCGAGGAGCTGCATTTGCTCTGCCGCTTGATGACTCAGCAATGGGGTTAAGTTTTCCTTTACCACGTGGAAGTCTACATTGTACTTCTTACGTGTAGTTAGGTTATGTGTTGTCACTCCACACTTGCTGGCAGGGTTTCAAAGTCGTGTTGTTACAACATTGAGAGTGTAACATCTGATATGGCTTTACTTGCAGCTTGTGAGCCAACATATTTCTGCGGTAAAACGTTCACTGTTGCACCACAGTTGACCTGAAACTTTGTTGCCTGTCCGTCCAGTACAGACATCTCGTCACATATTGAGCTTCCAATACCCTGCCTGTCAGTACTGTCAATGTGTCAGTACTGTCAGTGTGTCAGTACTGTCAGTGTGTCAGTACTGTCAGTGTGTCAGTACTGTCAGTGTTCACATTTACCACCATTTCTGTTTCAGAGTCATCATTACCTTTTACGTCGTGCACTTTATTTTCTGTCTTCAGTGGGCAGCATTGAGAAGAATTGTTCGGTCTCTTGCATATGGTATTACAGGTTTTATTCCAAGCAAAACAGAGTCCCTTCCTGCTTGGGACCGGACTATGCCATAGACCTTGCATGGCATAATTGATCTTTCCTGTGGTTGCCTACACATATACCTTTGTTGTTTGTAGGACTGCTTTGGATGGCACTGAAATGGCTGATAATTCTTTTCTGTCTTTTGTTTTTTTTTGTTAAGTTTGCATGCAGTATCACTTGTATTTCCAGAGATAACTTTAACTCTTTCAGTACCACATTTTGGACTGAGTCAACAGCTTTCCTCGGCACACTTTGGGTGCATTGCACCCAAAGCGTGCTGAGGAAAGGTATTGACCAGGCCTATTATATTCTATGTAACTTAGGCATGCTGGCTCTTGAATGAACCATCTTTTCACAAGGAACATGAAACTAACAATGTTATTATCATTCAGAGCAGTTCATTTTCAGTAGCTTGACTTTTAATCCTTGAAGTGCTAATCACGGCTATAGTCATTTTCTCTTTACCGTTAAATATATAATGGTTAAAAGATTCAAATTCCTCATGAAGAGACCTTTCATTCAAATACCAGCAAGCTCAGTCTAAGGCAAAAAGTAGTCTTAGTCAACAGCTTTCCTTGGGGCATTTTGAGCTCATTGCGCGCAAAGTGCCCCAAGGAAAGCTGTTGACTCAATCTTAAATCAGCGGTTTAAGGGTTAAGTCCCAGTTGGCCAGTCAACTGATCAACAGCAGTTGGGTCCACTAGGGGGTAACCATACACATGCACATGTTCACAGCCATGCTGAACAGGACAGGATAGTGTCCTAGGAGAATGTTCACATTTGCGCCTGACAGGCCACTGCAGCATGATTCTCATTGATTAGCATAGGGTAGAGAGCTTCTTTTTTTTGTAGCTGCCACCATGTTAAGCCATGATGGCCTCATTAAAGGCATGGTGCACCTGACGACTCTACAACTCTCAAAAATGCATGTATAAATGTTTGAATTCTGTCCATGGTTACTACCTAATATCCTAAAAAGTATACATTTTCTGAGAGAAAACATAACATGAAGTTTGATCCTTGCACTGAATTTAATTTTATGGTATCACTATTCATTAAATTAAATTTTAATTCTTACATTTTGCATAAAATTTTGAAATAAGAGATAAAAATATAATTAAAATGCAATCAGAGATTCTTTGCACCTGACTCAGACCTTATGCAGGATTAAAACCTTGTGCAATAAGAAAAGTCAATGTTAAAAACTTTTCAACTTATAGCATGAAAACCAAACTGCTAAAATGGCTCTGTGACCATGGGATTTGGTTCAAGGTCATCCGACTTCAAACTTGTCTAAGAGTTTATGCAAGACTAAACTCTTGTGTAATATGAAAGGCCTACATGTATGTCAAAAACTTTTCCAACTGATCACGTGAAACAAATTAACTAAAATCACTCTGTGACCTTGGTAATTCAGTCAAGGTCACCAAACATGCGCTATATAAAAGGCCTATGGCAAAAATGTTTTGGTTTTTTCACATAAAGACTACATTCACTGAAATGGTTCTGTGACCTTAGGGATTAGGTCAAGATCACTGATCCTCAAATTCTTCTGAAACCTTATGTAGGACTATGTACAATTTGAAAGGCCCATGTCAAAAATTTTTGAACTTATCACCTGAAAACCAAATTACGTAAAATTACTCTGTGTCCTTGGGCATTGGGTCTAGGTCATCCACCTTCAAACTTGTCCAAGACATTATGCAGCACTAAAAGCATGTGCAATATGGAAGGCCTATGTCAAAAAGTTTTCGAGAAATTAAATTAAAACCCAATTCACTACAATGGTTCTGTGACTTTGGGAATTGGGTCAAGGTCAGCCATCTTCAAACTCATATAAGACTTAATGTCGAACTATAAGCATGAGCAATATGAAAGGCCTGTGTCAAAAACGTATCTATTGACTACATGAAAACCATATTCACTAAAATGGTTTTGTGACCTTGGAAATTGGGTCAAGGTCACATATCTTCAAATTCATTCCAGACCTTATGTATGACTATAAACGGATGCAATAGAAAAGGCCTAGGTCAAAATTTGTCAACTTATCGCCTGAAAGCCAAATTAAATAAAATGGCTCTGTGCCCTTGGGAATTGGGTAATGGTCACTCATCTTTGAAATCATCTGAGACATTATATATATATATATATATATATATATATATATATATATATATATATATATATATATATATATATATATATATATATATATATATATATATATATATATATATATATATATATATTGCATGTACAACAAGAAAACCCTATGTAAAAAACTTGTCAAGTAACGGCACCAAAACCAAATTCACTAAAATGGCCGTGTGACCTTGGGATTTATGGCAAGGTGATCCATCGTCCAACTCTTTAGAGACCTTATGTAGGACTAAAACCATGTCCAATAATGAAAGGTCTGTGTCAAAAATTTTTTTAAGTTGTTGTTCAAAAAAACAAATTTGCTCAAGTGACTCTGTGACCTTGGGAATTAGATCAAGGTCACCTATCTTATACTTCATCAGAGACCTTCTGTAGGAATGTAAACATCTGCAATTTGACAGGTCTAGGTCAAAATTTTTTCAAGTTATCACATGACAACCAAATTTACTAAAATTGTTCTGTGACATTGGGAATAGGGTCACGGTCACCCACTTCAAACTCGTCTGAGACCTTAAGTAGGACTGTAATCTCCTGCAATTTAACAGGTCTATGTCAAAACTTTTCAAGTTATCTTGTGAAAACCAAATTCCCTAAAATGGCACTGTGACCTTGGGAATTCCATCAAGGTCACCCATCTTCAATCTCCTACGAGACCTTATTCAGGACTATGAGCATATTCTATATGCAAGCCCTAAGCAAAAAACGTTTTGAGTTACTGTGTGAAAACTGGTAGTGGGACACACACAAAGTAATCACTAAATGCCCCCTTCTCCTTCGCGGGGCAGGGGGCATAAAACTCAAATTGAATATGCGTGTTGACATGTTTGGATATGACTCTGCACATTATGTGAATTAATTTGTTCATTCCTGCAGCTAC
The DNA here is from genome assembly GCA_964020975.1 of Hermodice carunculata. Taxonomy (NCBI): domain Eukaryota; kingdom Metazoa; phylum Annelida; class Polychaeta; order Eunicida; family Amphinomidae; genus Hermodice; species Hermodice carunculata. The sequence goes on along the minus strand of OZ026614.1, from coordinate 80,821,776 downwards.
TCTAAAAACAGATGTGTTTTCAGCCTCCACACGGTAAATTTACATGGAGATTCCCTATAATCATGAAAAATCTAATCTACAAATTACAACTTAAGTGCAACACTAAAGTTTAAAATAAAAACAGAACATTTAAGATGGTTAACTGAACCATGTCATCAGATTTCCACACAGCAATCATGCGATGTTCACAATTTGTAAATGAAGCTGAAACTGTTCATACATGTACCTTATGATTCAAAAGTGCCTTATAGATGAAAAATGAGCCTACAAGCAGAAAATTCAGTGAAGAACAAGAGGCCCATTGGCCTCATGCTCTGCTAACATGGAATCAGATGACCATCACAAAAAATCAATTTCCTAAAGTGCAATCCCTCTGTGACCTTGAGGATGAAGTTCAAGGTCATCGACATTGTGCAATATCAAACTTCCTAATAATACACAACTGTGATACATTTTGGATCATTGCCTGACTGTCAACATATTAAATTTAATGTCCTGTATTAAAGTGGTCAATAACCTCAAAAAATAAGTCACGATCATGCCAAAATTGCCAAAATTTGACCATTGGCCCAAGGGATATTTGGTGTAAATTTTGTACATTTGTAGCTCTTTTTACGGCATTGTCACAATAATAAATTAATGTGTTTGTGACACCTGTATGTTAGTTCCAATTAATACCACCAGTGGCAACAACATGACTCTGAAAGTCATAGACTTTTGTCTGTTTAATGGTCCTCTACATTTGGAATCATTAGACTTATTCTTTCTCAGCATATCAAATCTAGTGTCTCTTACCAAAGTGCTTAATGAACTTACAATAGGTCAATGTGACTCAATTTTTTTTTAAATCAACCATTGGCTTAACGCATGTTTCACATTATTTTGAAGTTCCACCTCAGTTTATTATCTCATCGATAAATTCAATGTGTTCTTCATTCCTAAGAAGTTAGTTTCAATTAATACCACCAGAGGACATGATGGCTATTGATTTAAAACCCCTCGTTCATGCACAAATAAGAATGTATATCATGTACAAGTGTGAACACTGTAATAGGATGAAGTGAATAATACAGATTAATTCTCGACACATTTGCAACAAAAAACTTCACAGAGAACAATGTTGAATTTTAATCAAAAACAGCATTCTCAACATTTTCCCATTTTAGTTCATATGTTACATAATATTCAAAGTGGCATCGTCAATATAAAACTCAACCTACATTTTGATACCCTTTAAAAGTCCTGAAAATTGTATGGAGTTAAAACTTGAAAGCTACAGACTGTATCACTGTGACATTAACAAGAAAGTTCACAGACAGACAGGCACGACAGATCACACAAGCTTTGTGACCTTAGGTCAGCAGAGTTAAAAAAAGCCTGCAGAGTGGATTAACCAGAAGCCAAATAAATCTAAACGAAGGTAAAATAATGTAATGCGAGTCCATGTTGGTACTAAGCTGCACAGAGAGCCATGATAAATGGTGTATCTATCCTCTTTTGCTACTTCTTTGACAGTAGCAAAACTGCATCACACATACACCTCTGCACAGTGAAACCTGTCTTGAACGACCACCCCTGGAGATGATTATAATTGTGTTCTCTCATGGGAGGTGTAATATAACATGACACCAGCAACACAAATTCGGGGAAATTTTGAGGGGCCTAGCAATTTCCGTTGATATGCAAACGGACTCTTAATTTCAATATAAATTTTTCTCCCCCCCCCCCCCCCCCCCCGGAAGCCTGATCACTTAGATATCAGCATGGTCTCACAGCTGGGAGGAAGGCTGCATTAGAGTGAAAGGAGTTAATTACCCGGTAGTGCAAAAAGATAACAATCTCTCGGTGTCAGGAATTAGCACACGGGAAGTCCTAAGAAGCAGCCATCAATTTTGGGCAACAGTGAAGCCTGCTATGGGGACAGACCAAATCAGGTAATGAGTTCAGCATGAACTGTACCAGGTAAAGTATTACGCAAAGACGGTCTTTCATTGGAGTGGTCTTTCACTGGAGTGGTCTTTCACAACAGGGACCACTATGTGAAAGCAGCTCCGAGGCGTGTTTAGATAGACACATTTATGTGGCGAGACACCTGATTTCTGCCTTTGAGATGCTACCATGACACAAAAAAAACATAGTTTTCATGTCTCGTTATTAAACTTGCACCAGATAACCTGGTCCTAAGACAAGCTCCAGACTTCACTGATCTCTCTCTAAGTTCTAACTGCAGACTCTGTATTTCAAACGGAACCCTGATTGATGGCACTCACTTGACAAATTTAATAAGTACATAAAACATATATCAGTCTGGCAGGTGGCTTCAAGTTGCAATTGCAGACTGTCATCTGCATCCTAAGTGTGTGCTATGCACTTTAATTATCATGTTATAGATGCACCATTTTAGTTCTGATCTTCACAGACAGAGGGAGCTGCTACTCAGTTGAACACAGGGACTGACATGCAGCAACAGGACGCCTTCTTACTCTCCTGATGGCACACTGTCAAAACTAGATCATGTTTACCAACAGAAATAGCCACAACTGGCAGGCATACTGCACGGATGTCACACGACAGAGTGGAATTTCATAAGAAGTTCGTTTTTTTGTCGCTAGTTCATTGTCCAGTGCTAGCTGGCGTGGTATTTTTCTTGCCCAGTTCTTCAAGGCCTCTGCATCCAGGCATGACATATTATTGGCACATCGTGCACCTACTCTCATCAACATTTGTCATGTTTTTCCATATAACATATCATTGGCTTTGGGTTCATCACTAAGCTGAGCATGACATTTGCATATAAGAAACACTGAAAACCACAACATATTTGCAGAATCTGCATGGGCTGGCATTCGGAATTATTCAAGTGTAGCCAATTTTGCTACAGTAACTCATATGATAAGTCTTGCAACCTTACATATTTGTTTCTTGAGCCAAAATCATGCTATTTTTTTTCAAAAACAAGCTAATTGGTGTTGAAATATTTGATCAAAACCAAAGAAATAGCAACTATCTTGAGGAGCCAATATCTTTAGCCAAATCCCACTTTTACATTAGCCTTTGGCCAGCATAGCCTAGACTATTCACCAGTTTCTGCTTGCCCCTGTGTGTACAGGGCATCACATGCAAAACACCAAGTTCACCATGTAAAACAACCAATCTTTATGTACTGGTTGACCCACAAGCCCGGGCCCACAAGCAGCGGTCTTTCAGTTTCCATAGAAAACAGTTTCAAAGATTAGTTTTATTGTCCATCACCTGCGTTAGTGTCAATGTCAACTTATTATACAAGTATTAAAGATGGATGCACATATACAGTATCTCAGCAGTGCCTGATGAGACCCAGTAACGAATCTATTTCACATTATTATAGAAAAAACAATCAATACAAAAAAAGGGAGGGGGGGGGGGACCATGGGCCTAATGTTCTTCTGACCACCATCAATACAACATAGTTTAAGGAAATGCATTCGCGCATGACCTTGAAAAATTAATCAAGGTCATCCATTTTATGCTATATCAAACTTCCACATGACACACATTTGTGGTACATTTGGCATCCTTTGCCTCAGTCTTTATCAAGATTTTGAATTAAATGAAATTTTCTCAAGTGATTAATGACCTTGAAAAATAGGCCAAGGTCATAAAATCATGGGGTCAAGGTGACACCAAAAGTTGGTCACCAAGTGGAGTTTATATACAATGTACTCAAATGCACTTTTGATAAGGAAGTCAAATACTCTTTTCCATTGATATCCAAGCTACACCCTGCCAAAATCACCTCTTCCAACTTAACAGGTCTGGTGACCTAACAAAAATAAGTCAAGGTCACTGACCTCATATAACATATTAGCATTGACATGATCTACATATCCTATAATTTGACATGTATAATTTAATTATTTTTGGACATATGGAATTTTGAAGAAATTTCAACTCTTAATTTCTGTCAAAGTCTAGGTGGAGCCACTAGTGTGACAAGCAACTAAGATTTTTACCTGATGTACAATCCTACTACATTTCATGAAGATCCACAAAAAAGGAAGAATGTTTCACTGGTCACAAGGTTTTCACATTTTGATCCAAACATTACATAATACTATAGGTGGCACCACCAACATTGACGTCAAAAAAGATTTTCATTCACTTCTTAAGTGCTAAAAGTAATATGGGCCTAACTCAAAAACTGTGGGGTGCAGAGCAATCATAAGATGACCTCTATATATTTAAACTGGCCATTCGACCTTGACTTTCAACTAGGATTACAAAATTGTTATGTTCAAAATGCGTGCCTGACATCCAGCTTTCTATATGGTCTGTTTGTTCAAATAGGGTAATAACTTTTGAGTTATTGAACAAAAACAATAAACTTGGACAAGCACCAAAGTCCATAATCATTGGATCATTTTGACCCAAGCAATACGTCACCAAGTACAGTTTTATATACAATGTACTCTAGTGCTATTTTGATCAGGAAGTTCACTACTTTTTGCCACTGATGTCCAAGCTACACCCTGCCATTACAAAATCACCTCTTTCAACTTTACAGGCCTGGTGACCTAACTGAAATATTTCAAGGTCCCTGATCTAACATTACGTACTAGCACTGGACATGCTCTATGTAGTCTATAAATTTGGCAAATCAAATTGAATTACTTTTCGAGATATGGAATTTTATATCTTTAAACACATTTTGGCTCATAATCTCTGTCAAAGTATAGGTGGGGCCACTAGTATCACATGCAGCTGAAATTTCGAAATCACACATAATCCCACTCAATTTTATGAAGATATATCATACAATAAGGTGCCACAGCAGTCACAAGATCTTTACGTTTTGACCTTTATATTACATAATACTGTAGGTGGCACCACCAATATTGAACAACCAAGATTTTCATACCCTTGAGAAGTCCTGAAAGTCACATTGTATATGGGGCTATGTTGAAAACTGTGGACCGTATCGCACTCATACGCAAAAAGTTAACAGACAGATGGATGGAAGGACAGACATGTGCGTGTGATCCCACAAGTTGTGAAACCTGTGGTCAGCACAACTAGACAACCAGTAGGACTGTCACGGTCCTGTGCTCAGCTAACCTACCAATTGAGCTTGTATGTCAGATTTGCTGCTATTCCCATTGTACAGTAACAACTGATGTGTTCTAATGTTGAAAGCTTGTTAAAAATCAGAAAATGACAGCACCACCATGTAGTGAAAAAAAAAACTTGGTGGAGATCAAGCCCATGTAAATTGTCACTAAATTTACATTGTCACTAAATATCATGAGAATTCAACTTACAGTTTGGGAGGGGCAGTCAAATACAACGGGCTAATAGCCTTAAGACCCCCTCTAATGCCCTTAAGACCCCCTCGGTCGCCCACATCCCATGGGAATTAACTAGTGCTTTAAAGCTCACAGTACATTGGAAAATAGTATTTCGTTCTTATGCATGTACAGTGTATGTGTAAAATTTCACAAAAATGCATCAAGGCATTAAACAGATACAGCTCAAAAACAGAAAGTTCATGTGTGTGCTCTATAACTTACATACCTTACTTAGTAACCTACTTTTTCCACATGACATACCTTTGTTTTCATATGCATGCATGTGTAAAATTTCATGACAACATGGCAAGGCAATCAAAAGTTAGAGCTCAGACATGAAGTTAATTTAGATTGCTCTGTGACCTAAATACCTGACCTAGTGACCTAATTTTTCCACATGACACATCTTGTTGTTCTTGCACATGCATTAAGCTTCATGACAATACATCAAGGCATTAAAAAGATACAGCCTGGACACAGTGAGCACACGTCCGCATGCATGTCTGCACAGACATGATGACGACTATACCCCTTCAGCCAAAGAGCCTGAGGGAGAAAAAAAAGCATAGGTAAACAAAACTTGTTAAAAAAGGATACAGAATCTTGACACCTGTTCAACAAATTAAGGTGTGGGGGTCCCAAGGAATGTCCCATTGCAATTTGGAAGCAATTGGACAAGCAGTTTTGGAGAAAGTTTTTAAAGATTTTAGCAAAAAATGACTTGGAAAAAATTATTAAAAAATCTAAAATTCGCCAAAGCATGCCCATTTGCCCACCCAAGGCACATGATCTCAATCAAGTTTAAAGTAAATCTGGCTGACAGTTTTGGAGAAGTCTGAAATGTGAATTACCATTGCAGTCCCCACAGAATTACACGGTAAGTAATGAGAATGCCAGCATCAACTAAAAAGTTTCCAAATTTTCTAAAATGCATTAAAAATCAGGGATCTGGAGTGTCACCACCTAATGAACAACTCAGTTTACCTTCCCACAAGGTACATGTCCACCAATTTTCAGAAAAACCTGTGTGACACTTTTGAAGCAGTCAAATATAGCAAAAACACACAAAATTTCAAAAAAAAATCACAATGCCACCTGTTGAACAATTTCAGTCCTAGAGTTCCAAGAAGTGACCATAAGCAGTTTTGAAGCAATTGGCCAAGCAGTTGTGGAGAATATTTTTCAAAGATTTTTTTCAAAAATGATCCAAAAACTGATAAAGAATATAGAAATCATTGCAGCATGACCATTAAAACAATTTGGTAGAGACGTACCCATGCAAGGTACATCTTGACCAAGTTTCAAGTGAATCTGGTTGACGGTTGTGGAACAGAAGTTTAAATGTGAATTATCACCGCAACTTCCACAGACTTACATGGTAATCAATGGGAATACATGCATCAACTGCCAAGCTCCCAAATTAAAAATCAGGGATTTCAAGTATCAATCAATAGTTAGCAATATAAATAGAAAACAGGCTACAGCAACCCAGAATCTAAACAAGTTCATCTCAGCTTCATGAGATACTTGCGCACTAAGTTTGAGAGCTATATCCCTAGGAAGAGCAATAGATATGTCCCTACCCACAAGTTCTATTAATTCAGTGCTTTATTTTATTAACCTCTCATGAAAACTTTTCAGTTTTGAGGAAGACCATATTTTCACAAGAGCAGGATCATGATGATGATGACCCTAAAAAGTAGGTCATGGGTTCCAGCAAGATCTCAGGTACCCAACTTTATAAAAGCTTGATGACTATTATGCTAGAGCACCTTCAGGGCTCAGTGAACTTTAAGCAAGAGGTAAAAAAAGAAAAAAAAAAGAATGAAACATACTCATCATTTAAGATGTCACACTACTGGATCAACTTTATAAAAGCTTGATGCTGGGGCACCTTCAGGGCTAAGTGAACTTTCAGCAAGCAGCCAAAAAAAAAAAAATTGTAACATACTAATCATTTAAGATGTCACACTAGTGGATAAGTAGGTCACAGTGACCAAGAAAAAGTTTTTTTTAGATCCACGCAGTACTTGTGTTCTAAATTTGATCATAATCTATCCATATATCTTTCTTTGGTAAAAATCATTGACTGAAAAGAAAGATGGATGGAAGAATTGACAACCTGTTACATGTCAAGAACATTACGTCTCTATCCCCTCAATAGGAAGCATTAAAAAAAAATGTATTTCCACTGGTGTCGAGCTGGATGACTTTTTCCTCCAGGAAATAAATACTGTGACAATTTCTGCCGGGTTTTCGGTCTCCTCCACAGCAGCCAGGAGGACCTAAAGGTAAAAAATTATCAGCCATCAGCACCGGTTTTTCCCCGTGACCTATGAAGTGTGTCTGTGGGTCAATGTGACCCACAATATTGACGGTACATAGGGGTTTCGGCCTGTTCTGTACTTCACATGAACGTTAAGCATGAAAAGGACTGTTGATATTTGAAGCCAAGTGTATGAAGTGGCCAGGTTTGCTGTCTTCGGCCCAGAAAAAAGGAAAAGGCTCACCACAAACGGTACATACACACAATACATTACAATGCAGGTTTATTTTGAGTCAGTTCTTTGAACATGTGCACAAAAACTTAATGGGACCCTCATATTGGTGTTAATATCACCGACTATACTCCCCACTGGTTCTTTGCTTATACATATGAATGGTGTACACTCTGCACCAACACAATGAGCAGTAAGCTGAGGCAGTTTCAACAAAACTGACACATGGGTTGAATGCACAAAAGGCATATGAATGTACTGTGCTGTTTTCAGGGGTGAGGCCAAAGAAGATGTTTCCGGGGAGGATGCCATAAGACCAGCATATTTTTTGCTTTTGAGACCTTGCAAATGGGCCAAGGTCACACAAATGATATATGCACCGCAACATAATAGATTGTCTCTGTGGTATACTTTTTCAATGTCCAATTTCCCCAGCATTGGTTGTGGAAATATGATGGGAGATTTATCACCGACATGACCACATCTGCTGGCTCTGGAACCTTCAAAATAGGTCAAGGCCACCTGGAATGACACATACTCAAAATCTTTTATGCAATGCTTCTTAGAATCAATGCCCAGACTTTACTGGGTCTTGTAATATGAAGCAGTAGGCACAAAAGTATGTATATTCATAACTCCTGTGACTTGCAGATAGGTCTCTGACTCACCAAGGATCTTAATTGCAAGTGGGGGCCATATGCATGGCTTCTCTATCTCTCTATGTTACGCACATCATCATTCCATCTGACATGGTTCCTGAGATATCAAGACAAATGCACAGACACACAGATGGATGTACAGGCAGGCCTGTAGCTGGAGGGGGGGTTCGGACCCCCCTCCCCTTTTTAAACGAACCCCCTAACCACCATCAACGACCCCCTACGCCCCCAAAAAAGCAATCACGAAAGGAAATGGCTTAAGGATCAAGTAAAGCATCGCAAACTAAAGTGACTGAATATAATATTGCAAGCCTCTTAAATGGTTATATATGTTCTGTCAAAATGTTCAAAGTATAGGGCCCTATATGAATTTTTATTCAATGACTAGAGGTTGCCTAAAAATAGGCCTGTATCAATAATGGCATGAGGCTTAATGTTAAGTTACCTGGCTAATCTACTTTGATATCACGAGACCAAGAGTTTGTTTTTTTAAAAAAAAAGGCATGTTTTTATCATATTAACTTACTCTACTGAATCCAAGTAACAGCATACTGACATGTTATCAATATGAACAATATTTAGAACTAGTGTGAGGTAATCAGCATCAACAATCACTTGTCATGGCCACAGAATAGGCCTAATGTATCATATCCTTGCACGGCCCTTCTGATGACTGTGTCACTGTTCTGAAAAAGGTATAGTATTTGAGCAGAGTTAAAAAAAATTTTCAGTGCACGGAAGCCTAATTTGACTACAAAGTACTTCTATAAGTTGTTTAAATTGAAATTGAACCTGGATACAGGCTAGCTAATCAGTCGGTCTCACATCCACTCGAGAAACCATTAAGATCTGCATACCATTGTTGTGCCATGTAAAAGCCTGAGTCAACAGCTTTCCTCCAGGCTGGTGGCTGTTGGCAGATATCATGGCATGCTGGTACATTGGAAAGGTCCGCTCATGGGCAATCTTAATATGCTGGGTGGTGAATTATTTTGGCTATTGAGGAGAATAATAATAGAAATATATTGACATTTCGCAGAGGCTCCAAGCCTCCCGATTTAGCGCTTCAACATCTCCCAATTTCCATTATTTTTTTAAAAAGTCTTCTGATCAAGAAGAAAAGTTTCCCAATTTTTTTTTAAAGGCACCAGTAGGACTAAAGACCATTTTTATGTAAATAAATAGGCCCTACTCGTTAGGCTAAATTTTCAAGCACCTCACAGGCAGATCCCTTATAACGTGCCTGAAATGCCCAGAAAGGAGCCAACTTAGCATAAATTTCAAGTATTTTTCAGGGGAGAATGCCCTTTGACCCCCTAGGCAAGCTTCACACCGCCAGTGCTCTCAGAAAAAAATCTGCCTATGTGCCTCCATCTCCAGAGTTCTCCTGATTTTGCCTTAGTCTACTCAGAGAATCTGATATTGATGTACTACCCAACCAGGATAATATGTATAGTATTTTATCATATTTAGTGTATTCAAGCATTGATGAAAAACACTTTCAAATGTTTTCTGAGTACAAGAAATGGCATATTTGATTACCTATTTTTCAAAAATAATTTCCAGGGAGGCATACCCCCGACCCCCCCCCCCCCCCAGCAAAGCTTCCCACCTTCCTCACATAGTGCCTAGTGCCTTCTGCACTGGTTACCACATCTTCTTCCCCCCAAAAAGAAACACCCCTTTTAAAAAAGCTGGCCAGGAGCCTGACAGGCAGCCTCAAACACTGAGTTCATCTGATAGTGCATATGCTACTGTCCATCATCAATCAAAGGGGGGGGGGGAGGGGAGGGAGACAAAAAGTGTAGCACAACCTTTTAGGTTATACTTTAAAATGAGCTTAACAAGAGGCCCATGGGCCTAATGCTCTGATGGCATCGTGGCTATATTGCACCTGCTCATTTTAAAGTTCTGAGTCCTCAAGTGACTTCTGAACATATAAAGCTTATGTACATTTAATGTAAAAATTGTCCACCAGATGGCACTTCGCTCCACATGTAATCATAGCTTATTGGTGCAACTCCTGTGATGAATATTGTTGCATGTGCCAAGACAACAATGAGTGAGTCCTTAACTTTATGTCCTCAGTGACCTTGGGACAGAAGATCAAGCACATGCACCCAGATTACCGGTATGTAATACAAGAGGCCCATAGGCCTGCCTGGTGCTGTGCTGACATTGCCATCGAAGTCCACGCTACACCCTGCCATTACAAAATCACCTCTTTCAACTTTACAGGCATAGTGACCTCACAAAAATACGTCAAGGTCACTCATATTATATACGATTCTAGCTTTGGACATTGTCTAAATATACTATACATTTGGCAAGTCTAATCCTATTACTTTTCAAGATATGGAATTTTATATCTTAAAACACATTTTGGCTTATAATTTCTGTCAATTATAGGTGGCGCCACAAGTATCAGTACCAACTTAGACTTTGACCTCCCCTACAATCCCACCAAATTTGGTGAAGATCTGCCACAAGTTAAAGATGCTAGAGTGTTCACAAGATTTTCATATTTTGACCCGTATTTTGCATAATATTGTAGATGGCACCACCAATATCAAAAGAACCTAGATTTTTATACCCCCTATAAGTCCTGAAAGTTATATTGAGCTAACTTGAAAATTGTGGACAGTACTGCGGTCACACGATTTTCACATTTTGACCTGTATATTACATAATACTATAGGTGGTGCCACCAACATTGATGTCGACAAAGATTTTTATACACTTCATAACTCCAAAACATTACATGGGCCTATCTCAAGAAGTGTGGGGTGCATCAGCATTTATAAGATGACCCCAATATTCAAACTGGCCATTTGACCTAGACCTTGGACTCGGATTAAAATATTGTAATGTTCGAAATATGCCCCCCACATCCAGCTTTCCATATATAGACTGTTTGTTCAGATTGGGTAATAACTTTTCGAGTTATTGAGGGAAAATAATAAACTTGGACAAGCGCCAAACTCCATAATTACTGGGTCACAGTGACCGGAAAAGCAGGTCACCAAGTAGAGCTTTATGTATTATGTAATCAAACAAAATTTTGATCTGGAGGCTCAATTCTCTTTGCCATTGATGTCCAAACAACTTCCGGCCATTGCAAAATCACGTTTCCAACTTTACAGGCATGGTGACCTCACACAAATAGGTCAAGGTCACTGATATTACATAACATTCTACCTTTGGCCATGGTCCATATATCATATAAATTTAGTAAGTCTAATCCTATTACTTTTCCAAATATGGAATTTTACAACTTAAAACACATTTTGGCTCATAATTTGTCAAATTATAGATGGCGCCACTAGCATCATTACCAACTTAGACTTTGACCTCCCCCACAATCCCACAAAATTTGGTGTAGATCCACCACAAATTAAAGGTGCTAGAGTGTTCACAAGATTTTCACATTTTGATCCCCCATATTACATAATAATGTAGGTGGCACCACCAATATTAAAAGGGGCCTAGAGTTTCATACACGCTATAAGTCCTGAAAGTTATATTGGCCTAACTTGAAAAATGTGGATGGTATCGCGCTAACAAACAAAAGTTTAGGGACGGACAGATAGACAGACAGACATGAGCGGTTGCATAAGCTGTCAGACCTTAGGTCAGCAGGGCTAAAAAGGGTACAGTACATGAAACATGCAGATTTAAATTTCCATGTTTTATTGACTTGAAAATTTGACAACCACAATGTCCTAATACTCTGAATCATCAATCAAGCTAGAAAGACCCAAACAGTTTCTTGAGCAGCAGACAAATCACTGCTAATTCCTGAATATATTTTGGTAACCAATCAGGCTCTACATCATGACAATTTAGAGGTAAGGCCAAGTCATGACAGATCTCAGAACTCAATCCACTAAGTACATGTGCTAGGTACATGATCCGAGGTCTTCAAAGTGGCATGGTTCAGCATGGTCCAGGTCTTGACATGATGACCTTGACATAGACCACCTTTTCTGCGATTTTTGCGTGACGTGTTTTCTCTCAAAAACCTTCTGAGAAAGACTGCCTGTTCTGTGGAACTACCACTTCGCGATGCCTTGAGGTGGTACCTGAAGACAGGTTTTACTGTACAAGCTTCTGAAATTACAGGATCACACGTTCAGTAGCCCACTGGTCAGGTATTGATTTCCTGATCGTGTGGTCTGCACGAGCCGCCCAGTGTTAAAAGTGCAGTCACTGGCTAGCTGCCTGGAATAACCTATCTGCTCTCTCTTTTTTTTTTTTTCTTACTTTGACAATGTATCACGATCAGTGTAAGTTAATCAGAGCTACAGCACAGTTAAAAAAATAAAACCGTGCATTTCTACCAACCACTTCCCACTTTTATCTGGCTTCTGGTTGCAGCACCCTCTGGTGGCCTAAATCATAGCGTAAAAGAAGCTCAATTTCTGCATCTAACTGTAAATATACTTTACTTATTTACATTTTTTGCACTTCGAGCATTGAACTTGCCTGAAATGTTAGTTTCAATGTTTTGCACCCAAATCCTATTAAACCCACTTCATTGTGTTTTTTATGCCAGTAGTTTTGTGCTATTGGAGAGTTATAAGAGAAAATGATATACAGCAAAATTGAGGAAATTTACAGTATATCTGGATGGCAATGTTTGAAGTCCAGGAAGCAATGTACGGACTTTATATCCACATGCACAAAAGTAGCCCACCTCCTAGGATTTACATCAACGCACGAACTCAGTCGCTGCTTTCAGGGGAAACCCACAGCAGATCTCTGAGAATTAATCACTCAATATCTGGGCCCAAGCTGTAAAGGAAACCCAGATAATTGGACATCAAGTTGGACCAGTTTTCTCTGGATAGTCCCGGCTACAGGTGGTGTAAGTTTGCACAGTATCTTGCAACAGAGCCTTTATTAACTGGAATAGTCCAATATTCATATCACATGACAGGTCTTTTCTCCTTAATCGGAACTTGCATTCTTTCATTGAATATCGTATGGGCCGGCAATCAGATATCCGATATCAAGTGCGTTTTATCTGAATCCAGACCACATGCAATTGCTTTTGCGTTTCTTTAACCGTTCTCCCCCATGACTCCGTCAACTTACACAGCTTAATAAATGTGGTCTTTACAGTAATATCGAGGACTGATATTGAGAGACTGCAACTTATTGTAAATGAACTTTGGTGTGTACAGCATTTGTGTGACTATGTCCCCACTTTTGTCTTTCAAATGATCATGCTGTTCGTGTACATCAAGTTCCAAGTCAAAGATTGGCATCAAACGATCTGATAATATTGGACATCATATGAAGTTTCATATCAAACCATGTTATGGAAGCTTAAATGACTACAAAAAGCAACGACTGTTACCCCAGAAAGTTCCCTTAATTCACAAGCTGGGAAACCAGCCTTTTTCTGCCAGCGCCATCTGGCGACAAATGATAATGCGAGGCTTCAATGACCTCATGGGTCAGCACTTGGTAGGCCTAACATTGGAGATTGTGTCGGATATGACTTACACTCTGTGAACCAAAAGAATGAGATCATGCGACTGAGAATGACTGCAAATTTCTGATGGAAATATATATATATATATATATATATATATATATATATATATATATATATATATATATATATATATATATATATATATATATATATATATATATATATACACACACACACACAGAGAAAAAAAATTCTCAGAATTTTCAACAAATATGTTTTACTGCAGTACACAGGTCCTCTGGTACCCAGCTACTAGCTCGTGTACCTGACTCACAAATCCCCATCATATCCCATAACAATTGCAAGGAGTTGCCCAACAGACCTGTGCATACTGAGTTGTACCAAACTTTTCCGGACCGTAATTAATCATGTATTCCGTTGTTGGCCTGATTGTCCAATCAGCAAGTGGCCCAGTCAGGCCTATAACTTCATGTTTACAACGGAATTGCAAATGCTAACTCTAGTGACCATATGGACTGTGCTAAACAGTGTAAATCTTTTACCTAAAATGTAACATCAGTGGTGAAATGTGCATTTTTAGTTTGCTGACAGGTTTACTTTTCATTAGATCCAAGCACATCCTGCGTTTCACTTTCTGATCCTTCCACATGTAAACCGGCTAGCGTGGTTGAGCACAAAATGAAAACAACGCAGGGTGCACTTCCCGAAGTGAACCAAAATAAACCTGAGTCCTATGAACTGGTCTATTGGAAGTCCCATCATATCTATGATGACCAATCAGATCAAAGAATAACCCAGAGCATGCACAGGTTGTCATGCACTTAATGATCCACAAACATGTTCTCATACCGATTCTCATGCACCTAATGACCCATATTCACAGGTCTTCATCACATGCCTTAACAGTTGCAGCCAGTTGTCCAACTGGCGTTGTGCTTTAAGTTGAAGAACTGATTGTTATTTTATCTCATTACTTCATTAGGTAGGCCCTGTTGGGTCTGATTTCATATACCATGTGTACATGCAGGCTAATAAAGCCTAAAACTTTCTTCTAAATTTCAAGGTTTATGAATCTGATTTGTTCCTTACACAAAATAATTTGTTATAATGATTTAGAACCATACGTTTTCTCAGTGAGTAGTACGGAATAGGACTTTGCTGTTGGAATATCGGACTTGATAGCGTTCAAAGGCTACTTGGGCTTACAGATTTGCGTTTGTACAGTTTCTCCTTATATTAGATAGGTTTGTCCATCAGCAATCACAAATTATGTCTGTTTACTTACTTAATTACTTAATCAATCAACAAATTGATTAATTAATTAACTTGAAGGTTCTCTTAGCAAATTTTCATTGGCAACATACATCAAAAATGACCAGTGCATTCCAAAGAAAGAATTAGCATTATGTGTTAAAGTGAGTTGTGCATCATACAAAAGGAACCAGAGTCATGCAGGGGCATTAATGTCTCACCAGCGTAATTCAAGCCACTCCGAAGTTTTTTGTTGACAGACGGACGTCCGTCCATCTGTCCGGAAAGTGACTACTTAGTCTCGCCAACAGCTTATGCTGGCGAGACAAAAATGATTAAAAAGGTTCCTCAAAACCTATGCAAACAAATGACAGGTGCATCTGTCTGGAACCCATGATTTGTACGATGAAAAAGAACCTGAACGACATTCACAGTGATCCTATGCAATTTAGATCCTAATAGACCTGTTCATCCCTACTTTGTACCAAACTTTTCCGGACCCTAATTAATTATGCATTCCATTGTTAGCCTGATTGTCCAATCAGCACATGGCCAAGTTGAGCCCACGCCTTCATATGTTCACAACGGATGCCACGGCTAACGCTTGTGATTACAGCATGGATTGTGCTGAACAGTGCAAATCTTTTACCTAAAATGTCACATCAGTGGTGAAACCTGCATTTTTAGTTTTCTGACGGTTTGATTTTTCATTAAACCCAAGCACATCCTGTGTTTTACTTTCTGATCTATCGATGTGTAATCTGGCCAGCGTGGTCAAACACAAAATGTAAACAAAGCAGGGTGTGCTTCCGGAAGTGAACCGAATAAACCCCGCGTCCTATGAACTGGTCTATTGGTTGGTGTGACAGCCAAAAGCTCTTGCATCAAAATTGACAATGCCACATGTAACATGTGTAAGTAATTCTGTGTTTTGTCAGTATATATCATCAGATTATGTGGAAACTGTAGAAACATGAACAATTCTTGTTCAAAGAACTTGGATATTTATCTGCATGGACAAACTCAGTAATGGTGCAAATTGATGCTTAAAGCATCAATTTAAGACTGAGACAACAGCTTTCCTCGCAACATTTTGGGCACAATGTGCGCAAAGTGTCCAGGGGAAAGCTGTTGACTAAGACTACTTTTTGCTTTGGACTAGGCTTGCTGGTATTTGCATGAAAGGTATCTTCATGAGGAATTTGAATCTTTTAACCATTATACATGTATGTTTAACAGTAATGAGATAACAACTATGGTGGTGATTAGCACTTTAACAAGAGTTAAGGTACTGAGGCCACTTAACAGTGACAATAGGCAGAAAGCTGCTTCCAAGGGAATTTTTGTGTTGGCACTTTAAATTTCCACAAAATAAATTTCTATTGATTTGAACCAAGGATGATGAAAAATGAAGACTTGGTTCAGACTGAGCCAGAGGTAACAGGAAAGAGTTTCATGCTGAAAAAAAGGGGGAAAAAAAATATGTATCTTAAAACATATTTCCGTGTGCAGACTGTACAATAAAATTATGACTATTACCATGTGCTTTGGATATTGAAAAAAACTAGTCATGTGACACCTTTGCATGCACACACTGATAATGATCATGATGATTTGAATTTTGACCCATCATGATTGAAGCTTTCATGCCCAACAAATGAAGAACTGAGAGCCTGAAATGCACCAGACGAAATGCACATACAGCTCTGACAATACAGCTCAACAGTTTATATTTCAATAATGTACTTCTGACCACTGCCAAATAGGCCTGCAAGTTCTGTCAACAGTTGCCATTTAAAGGTGGAGCCAATGATCAGTTGATGCAGGTTTACCTACAGTGGCCCACACAACACTGAAAGGATTCTTTGCCGTCGCATTCATTAAGGCAACTTTGTTGGCTTACCATGTGGGTGGTATACACTTTATGGCCATTTTTTTTAATCACTTCAATTAAGAACAATTTTTTCTTGTGTAATTTACTTTGCTTACCAGGCACTACTTTTTCTGTTTTACGGCCATAAAGTGTTTCATGCACACACTGATAATGACCATAAATTTTCAACTGTTTCCGGAAATACACTCCTTTAATTTCTATAAGATAAATAAATATTCCTTGGTTTATGCAAAATGTGTCACAAATATGATCACTTTTATTAGTTTGAAGATAAAACCTTATAATACAATTTAAGAAGTTGCAATGTATTTTTGCTCCTACTAATCCTTAAAAGCCAAATGTCTTGCCCCAACTTCCTTATAATCAATAACAACAGAAATCCACTGGTCAAGTCCTGTATTCCCCATGTTTATTCCTCTCACTGCCTATTTCTCAAATATACATACACACACATTGAAAATCTGATTTAAAAGATAGTAAAGAAAGAAAATAGCATTCAGAGAACGGATTACCCTCGGCGCCCACAATCTTTTTTTCCTCAATTCTGCATTTTTTTTGTGAGACTTAAATTTGCAGTAGAATACTTTACAATTTCCATATTGTTGTCTATGAAATGAAACAGCACTATTGGATGTGTTCTTGGGGCAGGTGCTGGTGACAGACACCTCTGTACTGTGCGTCACTCAGTCAGCCATCAAATACATACTTCAAAATTTTCATAACAAATTTAAAAATAAGGAGAGGAAGCTGGTTTTCAATAGAAATGTGGGTCCACTATAATGAGCATCTCTGAAAAAAATTTGGTGAATCTGCATTGGATCCTTGTTGACATATTCAGGTAACGTTGTCCCCTTGTGCACAACTTAGACGGCCTCCAAAAAATACTTTAAAGTATTAAAGAGTTTATAAATACAAAGAGGAAGTTGGTTTTTATTAGCGTTCTGGTCCATAAGATACATCTCTGACAGAAATTTGGTAAAGCTGTGACCAATATTTTTTGAGATATTGCGATAACATTATCAGGGTTGATGCCACATTATGAGACGGCTTTCAAATAAATATATTAAAAGTTTCATAAAAATTTTAAAATATTCAGAGGAAGCTGGTTTTAAATAGGGTTCTGGTACATCATAAGATACATCTGTGACAAATATTTGGTAAAGCTGCAGTCAATATTTTTTAGTTATCATGTGTGACGTTGTCAGGGTTGACCCCATGCATACAAAGTTTCATAAAAAGTTTTAAAATGATCAGAGGCAACTGGTTTTCAATATGAACTTGGTCCATCAAAAGGTCCTTCTGTGACAACATTTTGGTACAGCTATGGTGAAAATTTTTTGAGATATCACAGTAACATCGACAAGACGAATGGACGGATGATGAAGGGGACGACAATAGCCTCCGGCAGTTTATGTGCAGAGGGTAATAAGATTACTGTTTGAAAGATAGCAACAGGGCTTTGGGGGAATTATCAGAAGATTTTGTAGCCATGAATACTTGGATGTGTATCTCTGATAGAGGCTTCTGGTCTCCTATAACACTGCTGGCCTACGTTGATATTGCAGCATGCATCACGGTGTATTGCCAACAGATAATGCAACAAGTCAAAATCATTTCAAATCCTACAATGACTCAGTGATAGTTTCTGTAGACATAAAGAAACAAGGCGAGATACTGCCTCTTCTGTTTGTTATCCACAAAAATTCTCAAGTTCTGTCTTTCTTTGAGGTCTGAATTAATTGGATTTAATGTCTTTGTTCTATGTAATACACTCATATACATTTCTTTTGCTTCTTTCCAAAAACAGGCGACACTACTTTACTCAAATAACATTTAAAATACTGCAGTAAAATTACTATATCCATTTTATAATAATATTTCGAACACTTTTTTTTTTTAACCAAGCTACTATTTGCCACAATGCATGATTGTGAATGATGCATTGGACCAGTTTGTTATCTCTGTCTTTCCAACTGTTTCCTTCGAGTTGCAGAAAACTATGAAACCCAACCGAAAATTGTCACACCGCTTTTGATTTGCCACAGTGGTCACTTGCATGTGTGTGTATATCTTTATAGGTTATTCATAATCAAGATTCTTATGGTGACACCAGCCTTGGTATACCTTTCCGCTGTATTGTGGAATGCACACCTGCAGTTATAGACATTACATACATACATGTAGACCTTAAACGCATTATATAGAAAAATATATTCCCAGCAAGTGTATTAACCCCTCCCCCCCTTGAATTAAGACTGAGTCAACAGCTTTCCTTGGCATGGGTTGGGCACTTAGAAGTGCCCAACCCATGCCAAGGAAAGCTGTAGATCTGGGGCATGTGACCATGATGCATCGCACCTACAATCCTCAGTAATAAATTGCTTTTCATTACTGTTGAAATGAATTTAAAACACTGAAGAAGATGACATTTCAACACCAGCCAGTTTTGGCCGATTTACAGGAGAAAAGGTTAATAATATAATGCATACATGTACAAGACCTTCACAATGCTGTCATATGAATTCATGAGACGTTCCGCCTAAATGTAACGTAAAGTGACCCCTGATGAGTCTTCAAACTTTGAATGGTATATGACAGATGAGCAAAGCAGTGCAATTTTCCACAGCTCGCCTTTCACATCATTTCATTTGATGGACCTGTTGGTGGCTTTTATAAGGAAAGACTTGATTCTAGATTCATTGGATTTGGAAATGTATCCTCTGGATCCAGTTTCTATTGGGTTATAATCACCAACATGCACACCGAAATGTCTGTCTTGTATTTCCGACATCAAACTTGCATATACCCGTCCACTTTAATCGGTAATTTTCAATGTTTGTTTCAAATGGTACTGACAATTGCAGCATTATGATCTTTTCTTGGGGTTTGTTTACTATCACTGGATCGGGTGTCAGGGCTGTGATGATGATGTCTAGAGGAAAGCTTGAGCTTCCAGGATGATGATACTGGAGGTTGGGTTATAATTTGTTGTTCGGGGGAGGTGTTCTTGATGGCAGTAACTAGGTAATTTAAGATAGACTTGCATCTCCAGGGGAATTGGCAAAGCATATTTTCACAGTTATTTAGTCTATGATGCAGGGTTTCCCTTTCTGTGCATAGATTACATTTTGCATTTATCCATTTTCCCCAGCGTTTTAAGTTGGCATTTGTTTGAAGAGTATCAATGAATGAATTGACCACAAGCTGTAAAATTACCCTCGGAGGATTGTAGACAATTCTCTACTGAGCGTTATTAGAATTTTTGATGACCACAATTTTAAGAAATTGGTCTTGAACAATAACAGTTTTTATATGTTTGTGCCACATAATGTGGAATTCCTGAGCACTATTAAGTTTTGTTTTCCCTTTGATGCTCTTGGTGGCATTTTGGGGTGTACCACTGGGTGGTGTATCAGCTGGGGCCGGAATTGAGTGGTTTCCGTTGTGCAAGGCTAGAGAGCCTTTGCGGGCTCAGATTTTAATACTCCAGCTCTCACCATGTGACTTTCTCATGTAGAATTTGCTGATCTGTCTGGTTTTAGTCTGGATGCTGTTGGACTGCTTCTATACGTCTCTTTGCATACATGTGAGATGGTTTTAAGACCAAGATCTTTGAGGGTGTGTACAACGGCCATAATAATGAGGGTGTGTTCAACGGCCATAATAATGAGGGGGTGTACAGTGGCCATGGTAGTGAGGGTGTGCACAATGGCCATGGGAGTGAGGGGGTGTACAATGGCCATGGGAGTGAGGGGGTGTACAATGACCATGGTAGTGAGGGGGTGTACAATGGCCATGGTAGTGAGGGGGTGTACAATGGCCATGGTAGTGAGGGGGTGTACACTGGCCATGGTAGTGAGGGGGTGTACAATGGCCATGGTAGTGAGGGGGTGTGTATTGGCCATGGTAGTGAGGGTTTGTACACTGGCCATGGTAGTGAGAGGGTGTACAATGGCCATGATAATGGGGGGGGGGTATATTGGCCATGGTAGTGAAGTGTACTATGCAGTGCTGCCACTGCCTAATTACAAAAAAAAGTATCCAATTTAACTTTAAAAAAGTATAAATTTTCAGAAAAAAGTAAGGTATAGCAGCAAAATTATACGGTAACAAGAGAGCTGTGTGAACAGCCCATGCTCAGCTGACTTAGAGATTCATCACATTTGTGGCTCTGTAAACTTGGGATAGGATGAAGGTCACCCATGCACTGAGTAAGTCTGACTTATATGGAAGAACACTAACATGGGCAAGATCAAAGTGGTGTTCAAGTACTTCTCAAGTTATAGCACTGAAGAGTAAAATAAATGTATGTTGCACTGTGACCCCAGAAATGAGATCAAGGTCCCTCATGTACTGTCTGAGCATGACCTATATATAGAGAAACAGAAACATGATAATGAAGTCAAGGTCACCCATTTACTGTGTAACTCTGGCTGTCATGCCCTCAACAAAAACTCATAAAAAATCCAAAAATCACTGGAGCACGATCATTGAACAAACTTAGCAGAAACCCACTCAGGGGACATCCCCACCGAGTTTGAAGTGAATCTGATGAGTGGTTTTGGAGAAAAAGTTCAAAATATGAATTTCCATTGCAATCCCCATTCACTCACATAGTAATCAGTAGCACTGTATGCATTAATTGTAATTAAGTACCCGAATTGAAAAATTCATTAAAAATCTGGGATTCATAGTGTGAAGTTCTCACACGAAGATTTTCGCTTTGAAAACTTTACAAGTTTATTAATTCCATACTCCATATATAATGTACCAATTACAATTCCTGTTCATTCCCAAGGCACAGTATTGCCTGGGTGACGAAGCTCACAGCCAGCCTCTTTTGACCACATAATTTCAAAAAGGCAGATTTTTACTACCACCACTTAATAATCTATATAAACTGTATATAAAATAGACTTTGCATGCTTCACACATTTGTCATGTGCATGATTTACATATAATTTGGAAATGTTCATTGGCCGAAAGTTCTGACATGTTGACACTGACCTTCCCCTTGTACCTTTTGATTGGTACATCATTTAGGTCATACTATTTTCTGGTCAAGATTACTGCGCCAGACTCTAGGATAGACAACACTATCACTAAACTTTCATATAATGACACTGTGCTCTTAACTGAGATCACATCATTATTAAATAACAGCGGACTTGGTCTGATGAAACTCAAGATGCACACAGATGGCCCAAGCAAAAGCAGTCAGTTCTAAATGTCCCAATGCATAAGATTTTATACTCGTTCTTAAACACCTGAAATCACTGTACAAATTATAAATCACTGGAAAATTACAAAGAACTGTTTAAAAAATCTTTACAATAGCATCACAACCTTGTGAACACCTTTGTTTGGCCCTTCTAAAAGGTACATTGCCACCAAGTTCCAGAATAATCTGAGTGACGGTTTTGAAGAAGTTGAAAAAACACATTTTTACATAAAAAATATTTGAAAAATTACTGCACCACCTGTTGAACAAGTAAGGTCCAAGGGTCCCCATAAGTATCCCTAAGCAATTTCGAAGCAATTGGCCAAGTGGTTTTGGAGAAGATTTTTTTCCCTTCCCCCCCCCCCCCCAAAAAAAAAACATAAAAAAAGTTCATAAAAAATCCAAAAATCAATGGACCTTCACCATTTGTACAAACTTGGTAGGGACCCAGGTACATTCCCATAAAGTTTGAGTTAAATCTGGCCAGTGACTTTGGAGAAGAAGTCAAAAATGTGAATTGTGGACACCAACAGACAGACGATGGATGCCTAATATAACCACCACATAAGCTTAGCTGACTGATAAGTCAGCTGAGCTAAAAATCACCCATAGTTGCTTGTAATGAACAAAGGACAATTTCCATGCTGAGTTGTACCACTTAGAGTGCATTTTTGGCTGTGTCTGACGGGAACCAGGACCTTGGCTACGCATTAGGTATCGCTGCACCATGGTCCAGATCCTCATGATGACTGACAGCAAAACATGCAAGTGTTCAGTTAACCCCCAAATGGGGTATATTACGCTTTCATATCATAAAATACTCCCTCAGCAAAATTCAAAGGGTCCCAACATTCTATATTTTCTTCGTTAATTCTGCAAAGGATAGCAAAAAATTAGACTCTTTCAGGTTGGGACCCTTTGAAAAAATTCCCAACAGAAACACTGACATGGACCCGTGGTTGTCAGTCAGTGGGAAGATGGTTCATCATTCTTGTTAACCAGACCCTCTAAAAGGCTGTAAGAATGCTTAAAACACTACCCTTAATATCTAACTGAATTCCAATCAAAAGTTAAAAAATTTGTCCAAAAAAAAAAAGTATAAAAAAGCATTTCAGGGAAAAAAGGTATAAATAAAGTACAAAAAGTAAAACAGTGAAAATAAAGCATCATACTTTTAAAAAAGTATAAAGTGGCATCACTGACAAAGGCCATTGTGGTGGGGGGGACAATGACCTCCTGACTTGAGAATGCTGGTTGTCCTGACTGATAATGGAGACCTTGGATGCTGCTATGTTCATACTGGTTCTATATCAAATTTCCAGACTTATTAATTTCAAGAAAGACATCCACACTTGATACTGGAATGGTGACCATAGTACAATGTGTCTGAAAGCATGTTCATCGTTTAATCCCAGGTAATCACTTCCAAACGACCAACGCTCAAAATATTTGGGCAGCCAACCAATGATATTTCATGATGGGCATCCAAAAATATCTGCTTGTAATTTTTAAGTATTTTGTTCACACAATAGGAATTTTTTCTTCTCTTTTCTTCCTGATTATAGGTCTGCCCCAAGGAAGCAACCCATGTGTCAAAGTCACCACATCATCTGGGATTTTTGCTTGTTTCCCAATTTAGTTGTTAAAACATTTAAATAGTTTTTAACCCTTCAAGCACTGATTTAAGACTGAGTCAATAGCTTTCCTTGGAGCACTTTGCGCACAATGTGTGCAAAGTGCCCTGAGGAAAGCTGTTGACTAATACTACTTTTTGCTTTAGACTAGGCTTGCTGGTATTTGAATGAAAGGTATCTTCATGAGGAATTTAAATCTTTTAACCATTATTTGTTTAAGATGGAACCTGCGAAGCTAGTGTGCAGTGAGACTGGCAACTTTGGAGCAATATTACCCATTTAATTTTTTCACAAGTACATTAAACCTTTATATTTTCTGATCACTACTTATCCATAGGGTTTTTTGGCAGGATTGGAATTTTTTGACATTTTATAGCATTCTTTCTGATTTGATAGGATATTCACATTTTTCGTGCAGAAGTCGCACAAAATTGTTTTTCTTTTCAAGTTGAAATCAGAAGAAATTTAAAATATATATACATGTCCAGGATCAAATTCAAAGGTGAGTCCTGAAATAGCATAAATAAAAATTATAAAATTTTTAATTTAGTCCTGACAGGTTGTTCATTTTCTTTCTATTAATGGCTCCAAAAGTCACAGAAGGGGTTGTCAGAAAAAAAAAATCCTGGGAAAAGCTCCTGGATATGGTATTTTTCTTTTGAAGTCCATTGATTTTAATGTGATAGGGCAATTAATACGTTTGTGAGGCGAGATACAAAATGCAGAGGTTGAGTAAAAAACAGTTCTGAGAAAATCGAATTGAAAGAAAAAGTTGCCAATTCTTATGTATTTATGACTGTACACATACTCATTTCTTCTGTCCCGTGTTTTAATTATTGTGTGATATAAACTGGTAGCTTTACCTCTGTGATGTTGTCATTAAAAAAAAAAGTATATTTTGTGGCTTAAATCTAGACTTTTTTCACTTTGGAACATCATACTTGGCTTGTTTGGGTGTGGGTTCACATGCAGCTTTCCATATTTGGGGCTCAGTAAGTGGATTGTACTAATTTGTTTTTACACCAATAGAGAATTTCAAAGTAATCAGAACAATGGTAGTGATTAATCTGAACTGGACCATTCTTCTCTTCACGGCTAACGGTTTCCTGTTCCCTATGAGTGACCCTTGTCAATTGGTTTCCAGAGGTCATGGACTAATGACTGTGCAAAGAATCACATGCTTCATTATTATGCCCATGCAAACAAACCCCATGTGCTGGGCACTATTTTAACTTTTCAGTGTAAACAAAAGTTTTGAGATCAATTTTATGTTCACACATCTGAGTTTTTGGGAGCGTGTAGTTTAAGTATCAAACTATCCGAAACTACAAAAAAGTGATCAGAGGTTATTCGAGGTGCTGGCTTCAGATCTTCCACCTTAAGGGGAATAAGAAAACGACTATAGCCATGATTAGCCCTTCAAGGGTTAACAGTGCATAATATTGGGAGTAAAAGCACCCTGCTCTCCTTGGAGCCAAGTGTAAAAATAAACTGTTCGCTTTTGGCTCATAGTCTATTTTTCATACACTTGATACCACAGAGATAAACTCTTGCATAACATGTACCACTAGCACAGAATGTCAGGTTGTATAACATCTCTTGGTCTACAGCAAGTCCTCATTAATCCAATCCCTTTCATTCGACCCCACAATATCTTCCCGTTCTCTGTCTCCACTACTGGTTCTCATAACTGGCCAATGGTCTTTACATCTATCCATAAACAGCTCTTAGTGTGGAAGGCATCTAATACTTTCCAACCAATCACTTTTTAAACTGACACATCGGGAAAATTAGGCTTGGACAACTTCAACAACTAATCAGGATGAGACCAAACCTACCCGAGGATATTTACGGGACACAGAACCAAAACATTTTTTTGTTCAGCTGGCCAGTAAAGACACAAGAGTAACTTGCAAAAGATCAAGGAACTTTTTCAGAAGCAGTCTTTACAGATGGACCATTTCCTTTCTTTTCCATTAAAAATCCACCGGTGACATCACTGTACTGTTGTTGCTCATCAAATTTGTCCACGGACGATGAATTGCTGTGAAAATACCACATTTTCATCCAATGAAACTGTTTACTTTGAATAAATTGCCATGGCAATATTTTGTGAATGTAAACAAAGGATTTCAATTCAGTCAACCACTTCGGAACAGCTCCATGCATAGAAAATAAGGATTTTCTACGAATGATGCATTCCTCGGTAATCAACCTGTACTTACATGCAAACATTTGTTGGCCAGTTCACTTGTCAAACACTATTCAGAGCCCCTGGAAAGTCCCATATGGTACCCACTGGTAGTGCCACATGCAAAGAACCCTGCTCCCATTGTAATTAAAAAAA
This sequence comes from Hermodice carunculata, assembly GCA_964020975.1. Taxonomy (NCBI): domain Eukaryota; kingdom Metazoa; phylum Annelida; class Polychaeta; order Eunicida; family Amphinomidae; genus Hermodice; species Hermodice carunculata. The sequence continues at coordinate 80,795,484 of OZ026614.1, read as the reverse complement.
AAATTTGCACCTTGCCCAGGAGTGGATCACTTGGAAGGGGTAGTGGGGGGGCACAGGCTGGTACCAGTAACAAAACAGTATGTTAACTGAAACCAAATTTGCCTGGAGGTCTTTATTGTGAGAACCCCTTGGCCAAATCAGAGGAAGTTACTGCTGTGGGCCACCAGGGGGCCCCACTGTAGAACGGGTGCAAGACTTTCTGGTTGTACAGCAGCTCTGTTTCATGCAGATGGTGCCTTCAGTGGAAACATGGATGTGATTCTAAATTACAAAATGCTCTGGCTATAGGGAATTAGACAGTAACTGGAGCTACATGTAATCATGACTATGTAAGTTCAACATCTTCTTTGCTGGCAACAAAACAAAATATAAAAGTTTGCTAAAAAGTCACTATTTGAAGCATGTTAACACACAATCACTAATCCCCCATCAAAAGTGAACATGTTTTTTGTTGTTTTTTTTTTTTTTTTGGGGGGGGGGGGGTTAATTCCATTGTCATTTCCACCTGCAAGACTTTTCTCACAATATTTAATCTAATTAAGTTTCAATGATCTCTTTTGTCTGAGTCAATGTTACTGGTAGGTATGGCTTGTCATTCTACATGCTGCATCTTTTGATTGTGAGCACTGCGCCTTCTCCATCCATGGCAGCCTGAACTGAAGCCAAGTAAACCATCAAGTCACATATGTTTTCCCATCTCTTTATGCGAATCAGTAGCTTGATATACTCATCCGTACTCAAGGGTTACTTGCCAAATGGCAGCTGATGCATCAGACCTTGTAAACTATCACATGCACTATCCTGGTTGCCAAAACTGGCTTCAGAGGAATAAGTTACAAAGGCAGGTGGTCTGTATTAGCATTTCTTTGGTCAACTTACAACGGCACAGTGTCTGTTCCTGTGGGCAACTTATGATCACAATGACAGAGATCAGCATGCATAACAGTTTTTCTGTCAACTTACAACTATTATGACAGAGTCACAGTGTGCATGTAACAGTTCTTCTGTCAACTTACGGTTATTGTGGCAGAGTGAGACAGTGTATATATATAACCGCTCTTCTGTCAACATACAGTTTACCGTAACACAATGACAGTGTACATTTAACAGTTTCTTCTGTCAACTTTAAGTTATATGTCCTGACACTCTGCCTTGGCAACAGTAATACAATTACCATGGTAGACTGTCAGGACACATGACAGTTCTTCCTTCAACTTACCATGGCAGCAACTGAGACGTGAGAGAGTTGGGTCGCTCCATACACAGTTGCAGAAGTAGCTTGCCATTAAGGTGGCACCGCTGAGTGTACAAGTTTTGGAGGCTGTGTCTCCGTCCTGCATACACAAAAACACGCATAGAAAAATTCAGTTTTAACCTATTTTGCAATTTATAATATGCTTAGAAAGTGGACAAGTAAAAAGAGAATAGGAGAAACAGGATACTTCCAGGGGTCTTGTGGCAGTCTCTGAAACACAACTGTGACAAAAGTATTGTGTATGTTTCCTCTCTTCCAAGGAAATCAGGAAAATCTGTATCAGAATACAGGGTCATATCTCTTGTCCAAACCACATGGCTTGTGTATAAATATATCCACCTTTTGATGAAGGTAATAAGATATTATATACATATCACAAACATTTTAGGAATAGAAACATGTCATTTGATCTCCACAGTTAGGGTGATCATATTCAAACAAGACTCATGGACTTATAATATTTATAACAGCACAATGTGCTTTTCAGTATAATTAAAAATGAGAACAGTTATTCATGGTCAAACCATATTACTAGACTTTTAAAACAAAAGACAATATATACACGTAAGTATAACAATCTTTGGGCCAGCATAACAAGCCAGATCATATCTAAAATTAACTAAACATCAGTTGATGTCTATTCATGATTAGAGACACTATAACTAGTCTTGGCATTAAATTGATCATTTCGGCATTTCAAGTCATTTCCCAGCATTACATAGCGTTTGCCAGCATTAAATACAATGGACAACGTGACCAACGCTGGGAAATGCTGAAGTCCAAGTGACCCTCTTCAACCTCAGCGTTTGCCAGCATTTAGAGACTCCTAATGCTGGCAAATGTTAACAAATGCTGCCCAACGTTCTACATAGCTCTTTGCTCACATACTGATTGGAGTACATGCAATACATGTGAATTCAGCTGGGCTGGGATGGAGGGGGTTGGGGGTATGTCATCAACTTGCCAGCTTATGACCTACACCTACATAGCTCAAGGTCACTCTTGCCTGGTGACACACCCTTTAGTGTTAAACAATTAGCATACCAAGCAGCACTTGCCTGGCTGCCACTGTCCTCCCTCTGTCTGTGATCTGACCCATGAGTGGCCATCTTGGAAAAGATCAGGTTCAAGCCAACATGACCAGCTCCACTTCCACTGTTTCTCTGGGTATGTGTAGATCAGACATAAGTGATACTTCTCTCTGAAGAGTCCAGGAAAGGCTTAGAAAACAAATTCCGCAGTAGAGATCATAGTGCGTGCAGCACTATATATACAAGTCTTGGTGAAGGAAAGTCCACAGAGCTTCCCAACTCTTAGCTCATGCCAGAAATGGCATCTGGGAATGAAGAAAGAGCACCAGGAATGACCACTGGATTCAAAGGAACTGAGCGATGGTGCTACTGGAACCATCAGGTTTTTGGAACAACCGAATAAGTAGCCAACTCAACTGTGTCCGGCAGTATGGCCAGACAAGGTCTTGGCACTGGTAGTCGAGAGGTAGCGCTAAGTAACTAATGATAGTCCAGACAAAAATATGTCTACAGATGGATGGAGAGGCAGATGGATGAACAGAGAGGTGGGCCTGGTGAGACCCCTCCACAACTTTATTGTATGGGGATACAAAATTGAGACAAGGCCAGTACATAGTACATGTGGGGCCATATGCCATTGTTCATGAAATGTGATTCCAGATGAAAGTCGTTACAAACAGTAGCCCTACAGCAGACATTTCACTGTTCTTGTGTCGCACAAAGCACCATAGACATTTGTTCTGGATGACTAATTTGCCCGCATGAGGCCAGATAATCTCATTAACATTGCCAAGCAAATATCAGCAACATGCATGAAAGTTTCATTCAACCGGTAATAGGCTCCGAAACATGTTGAGTAGTTAGCCGCTGAAGACCCTTTAATTTATTTGGGCTGATACAAACTATGTCAAAATTTTAAAGAGGAACATGTGCAATATGGACAATAGTACTTCCTTATGTATATAGGTTAGACAGGGACAGGTTAGCTTATAGAGAGTAAAGAATTCGGACTGGGGAATAGGGTAATGACTACTAGGGAGTGGCTCAGGGCAAAAAGACACAAATACAATTCAGATCCACTCAACACTCTCATGATCATTAATGGTTTAAAATGCCATAAACATATTTAAATCCACGTAAAGTTTAAAGTTTGTACACTTTGTCAGTGTGCAACAAATGCAAAATTAATCCCATGTGAAACTAAAAATCGTCAAAGTAATCCACAATGGCAAATTTGCAGCATTAAATACCCACATACACACAAAAGCTATCAATTTTACAAATTTGTTAAATTGAATATGTGCAACATCAAACATATCTGCAGTTGCATTAACTTTAGGGCATCGCCAACATTTTTTCAGGGTGAAACTGAGAGCCGCAAGTGAGTCACCACAACGTTAGAATGCTGAGTCTCCCATTGGAGGAAAATGGTATCTGTAGTTCACTATAGGAAATACATGTATGGCCCAGACAGGCATTTCCTATGATGCGGTCAAAGGTCAAGGTCACAATGATCTAATTTTGGTGCACATGACACTTCTATTCCAACAAGTAGCCACACACCCAAGTTTGTCATCTTTACTTCTTACAGTATGGGAAATACTATAATAAGGTCAAAGGCCAAATGTCAAGATCCCAGTGACCTACTTTTGGCACAAGACACACTCCAATCCCAAAATATCCACACACTAAGTTTGGTATATGTAAGCATTGCAGTTTTGGAAATAGGGAGTACACAAGCATTTTCTACGAAAGGGTAAAAAGATAAATGTTACAGTGACTTAATTTTGGTATTCCACACACCCCTATTCCAAGATGTATCCACACACAAAGTTTGGTATCTGTTAGTATTACAGTATAGGAAATATTGCCCATACAAGTATTTGCTTTGATGGGGTCAAACGTCAAAATCAACAATGATCAAGGTCACAGTGACCTAATTTTGTTGGGATGCCTACATTCAAAGTGTCATTTCAGGGAAGTAGCCAAGACCATCCGAGACACAAAATAATTAACAAAGAATATAGCAGCAAATACTCAATTTTGATGAGGGATATATGCCGTAAATTGGTCAAATTTTCAGCAAATTTCAGGGATTGTCCCTCATAAATAAGGGACAGTTGGCATGTGACACACCCTAATCTCAAGAAGTTCTGACAAACTAAGTTCGGTATCTATATTATGCATTTATGTGGTATATCACAGTTACCAACATGACGCGGTCCAGAGAAGAGGACTCTACATGTAGGTTGGCTTAAACATCTTTAATGGGCCCAATGCTCTCCAATTATCATGAACTTGCCACAAACAAAGCAACGTACCCATCCACACATCCTAAGCCACATCCTTGTGGTTTTCTATAGTCATTCTAATGGCTGCTCAGTCCATTATGCTACATGTAATTGTCGTAAAGTCTTTCTGACAATATTGCAAATTTTCCATTATATCGTACTGCATGTCCACTTTTCTTCACTTATGTTATGGCATTTCCACATGTCTATTCAGTCACATCGCCATTTTGTTTCATACTTTGCCATCACAGCAAAACATGTTTTTGAGCAGTTGTCCTTTCAGGATGTTGTATTTCTTGCAGATCTCACTGTTCATCTTTGAAACATTTGTGTGCAGATTTCTTCTTTTTCTTTGTTTATTCTTTAGATATCCTCTCTGCAGTAACACATATATAAAAAACTGTCATTGCATCATAATAACTTGAACAGTTTGCAGCTATCACCTGTAACTGGCTTGTATATACAGCATACCTTGTAATGTAGGCCACATTGGCTCAAAGTAGGTCTGGATAGCCTAGGATCTCAAATGAAAAAAAAGAGCATCTCATTTATCATACAACTTCCTTATTATTTTAAAATTCTTCAATTTTGAGATGCAAGTCAAGAAATGTTGCTTCTGTTCTGAATATAGCTCCTTCAAATGTGCACCTAAATACTCTTCATTGTTCATACTGCATAAATCATCAATAAATCAATGCACATATAGCTGTTAAGTGTTTTCTTACTTTTCCATAGTTTGTCCTGGTCATCTCCTTCATCCATCCTGACTCACAGTACAAAAGACAAGTGCATGATGATATGAAGGTTCTATGTCCCCACAACAATACATATAATTATATTTTTTATCTCATGTTTGGTTCAATTTTAGTACTATAACAGGCTTGTATAAATACCATATCATAGGCCTAAAAGCTACAGTGCCGCGACATGATGTATCGGTATCTTCAAGTGGTATAGGTACTCTTCCGGTTTCATCAGTAATTGTGTTGATGAGGAGTAAAACTTTCTGCAAATGTCTTTCTTATTTTTGCTTAGTGTATTGAAATGTACAAATCGACCCAAACATGAGATAAAAATTTTATAGCATGCTTTGTTGACGATATGAAGTAATCAACTCACAGTGGATACCATATAGGAGAACTCGTTCACTTCGCTCACTCGTTCTGCTATATGGCATCCAGTGCTCGTTGATATACTTCATATCGTCAACAAAGCATGCTATAATCTATATAATGGCACCACATACATGTACATGTACAGTTACGCTCGTGTTCAAGTTAACAAACGCCAAACGCACCAACGTTTCCCAAACGTTTCCCAAATACTTTCAGTGAAAGTCAAACGTTTTGCAAATGCGTAGCAAACACTTTGCAAACACTTTCCAAACGCTTTACAAACACTTTTCCAAACGCTTTCAAACACTTTTCCAAAGGCTTTCAAACACTTTTCCAAACGCTTTCAAACACTTTGCTGAACGCGTTTGGTGAAAGCCGAACGTTTTCAAACACTTTTCCAAACACTTTCAAACACTTTACACTTTGCTACGCCAAGCAATAGAATTAGCTCCAGTGGAGTAAGACAGGTGATACTCCATTGGTCCTTGGAGGAATTTATATATATTTTAATTGAAAATTAGGAACTATTTCAGAGTAAATTTATAGGCAATATCATGATCAGATCATGAATAATGATCTGATCATGATATTGCCTATGGATTTACTCTGAAACAGTTTTTGAAAGATGAAGTATTCATGACATCTGAAATGAAGAATTAAGTCTTTAATTAATTTTAGTTGAATTAGACACTTGGGCAAACGTATTTGGATCATGTTTTATATAAATATATACAACCTATAATGCTGGATAAGTGCACATTTACATGTAGGTACATCATATATTGTTGGACCTGTTGAAAATACATTTGGAGATTCTTCATCATTTAAATGGAAGTGTTTGAAATGCATAGTGTTTTAATGCGTTTGTGAAAGTGTTTGAAATCGTTCAGGTAATTGTTCAACGCGTTTGGAAAGTGTTTGAACGCGTTTGGAGAAGTGTTCGGTAGCTTTGTGAAAGTGTTCGAACGTTTTGTAAAAGTGTTTGAGATTTTTTCCAAACGCTTTCCAAACACATTCCAAACACATTCCAAACACATTCCAAACGTTTTCAAATGCTTCCAAACACAAGCCAAACACCAGCAAAACGCGAAAAAAGCGTTTGGCTGTTAACTTTTAGCCGGGCGTAACTGTATAAGACCTAAAGAAGAGCAAACAGTTGCCTATGTTATTGTGTCTAATTTATCAGCTGCCAGCCACCATGTACCTCAATTTGACAGGTTATTTGTGACCGTTTATGGTTGCATATAGTAGAGATCTCTTAACCCTTTCCCCCCTGAATTAAGACTGAGTCAACAGCTTTCCTTGGCATGGGTTGGGCACTAAGTGCCCAACCCATGCCAAGGAAAGCTGTTGACCTGGGGCATGTGATCTTGATAAGTGTCATGTACATTTCTCAGTCAAATTGTTTTTCATAATTGTTGAAATTAGTTGAAAACACTGAAGCAGATGACATTTGACCACCAGCCGGTTTTGGCCGGTTTGAGGGGGAAAGGGTTAACCAAGGAAACCTTGCTTTTAATATATCTACTTTTGGTGACAAGATCGTGCCTTATTTTTTCCACTGTCCCTGCTATATCTGTGTTTAATGGATTCACTTTCATATTCTCTAGTAGCTGTATTTTTCTGCAGATAATATGGTTTACACACAAATGTGATGTTGTTTGCAGCCTTGGCAATTAGAACCAGGACATTATTCTGTCCAATTCTTCTATGCATTCCATATTTATCTAATGTTCTCTTTGTTCTTCTCCATGGTTTGAGTAGATCGTTTCACAGTTCTTTGACTTCCTCTTCAACGCTTTGTTTGACTCTACATGTGTAATTTTCCATTCCCAGATATACTTTTTAACTAATGTTTTTAATTACTCTGTCTCCCCACAAATATACTTGCTTATTTCTTTCATTGCAAGGCTCAAGTTCCTGCCCTTTTTTTCTCAGCAGTTTGCTCCTCTTGTCAATAGTTCCTCTGGGCATTTGTCCGATCCTTACTACCTTCAAGTTCCCTGTCACAACATGTCCATGATGTTCATCTTTAAGCGCACTACATTCACAATTGCAATGTCCATCTGTATCTATGTTATCTACTTTCACACTCTGTACGGAGGCTATATAGTTGAAACACACAGTGGGCTTAATGGTAACAGGCTCATCTTTGACCTTATGCACCAAGGAAGGCTGTTGACTCAGTCCAAACTGTGGCACTAGAAAGAGTTAAGTATTTCCTACCCCTGTGACTGTACATGGTGGTTTTCACCCAGTCCTTTGGCTTCTTCCAACTCACAATTATGTAAGAACAAACACACAGAAACCTGTGCCATGGAGAGTTATTAATATATTAAAGCATGGCCTGCTTCAGGCCACAGACCACAATTATAAATCCTTCTATTTTTCATATTAGCATTTTTCAGTCTAAAAAATCAGCATTTTGGTATTTTGAAATTCTGTGAACGGCATTAAACACATAAAAATGTCAGAAAAATATGGACGGATTTTTGTCATACAATTCCCAGCTCGTTAATTTGTGATAATTGAAGTACGAAACAACACCTGGGTATCAGCTTTATACAGGTGTATGAACTGTGCTCTTGCCAGGGTCACATCATTGTCCTTCCCCACCATAAAGTTCCCACCTGGCCTGGAAGACAGTGCACTCATATGACCACCAATGAAGCAACTCTGCGATGCAGCAAACCTGACTTAGCTAACTTTATTTAAACAGAAGCTACAGCATGCTGAAAACATAGTATTTTCACAATTACAGACTATCTCTGTTGGGATGCGCAACCAGCCAATCACAACTGTAGTCTGTAACCTATTAGACTTATCAAAATTTTTAAAACCACAACTTGTTTTCTGCAACAGATTTGCATTAACTTTACCAAACTTCAATATTAAAGAAAATATCAACTTTTTTGCAAGCAACCTTTAAATCTGAAAAATCAGTTTTTATGACAAAAAAATTTTGAGGAAAACTATATAATTGCATCCAATCAATTCTTTTCTGTCCAATGTGAATACAATACACAGTGGGCTATGATGCAAACCCATAATCACTTGCCTGCATGTCCCGCCCTTACAGTGAGAGATCAAATTACAATGCCCCACCCCTTAATTTTAACCCCAAATTTGAATATATTGCTAAAATTTTATGAATTTTTAGGTGAAATAGGTGATTTTTTTACTATTTATGGATAGATTCGTAACATTTGTGTACAAAAAATATGATATCTATCACTGCTGAGGCATTAGTGGCGGATGGGGGGAGTATCAGTTACACCAAGTCAGCATCTAATACCAGTCATTATGGCAGTATTTTCCTGATATAATCTGAATTATGGCAGACAATGGAACAGTTTCAGTGTTTAAACATTATTAGCCCATCAAAGCGCACAGTTTAAGACCAATAGGTCACAGATTAGAGTAGCAGTATTCAGCAAATTATGTTTTTTGGTACTAAAATTATGGAATTTTAACGCGCCCTTTGTTTGAACATTAGGAGGGCAGTTGGGTGATCCAGCTTCCACAAACCAATAGTGCTATGCCTTTTTTCTGCAGTAGACTGTATAAGTTGTGGTTTATTGACATGGTTTCTGGTGTATGTGCACATATTAGAAAGAAAATGACAAAAGTTTGTACAGTTACTCCAATATCATAAATGCATATTTGTATTCACAAGTGCTCTGATTTTAAATTTGATAAGCATCCAATTATCAATCCAATTATCAGGCGCAAGTGTTTTCAGGCAAGTGTTTAATGGAAGCTAACTGTTTTTCCCCTTGTTTCACTTTCTGAAACTCTTATAATAATATGTGGTTGTATGTCGAAGTCCAAATGTTTTGCCACCTATGTACACTAGCTTGGTAAAAGTTATAAAATCTGCAGTTCATAAGTGCTGTCATCCATATTCATGGATATAAATTGATTCATTTATGTGAAAATAATATGCTGATGAACTCAACAGCTCAACAAAGTCAGCATGCCTGATTTTAAATGATTTACCCCAGTCAAATGACACACATATATGACAAGCTTTTGTCTACCAAAAAAAAAATAAAATAATAATAATAAAAATAAAAGGGGGTGTGGGTGGGGGGGGGGGGGAGAAACTAAAACCAAAAAGCAAAGCAATTTACATTTTACCTAAGATTTGTACAGCTCTACTGACAGACAATGCGCATTTTTTTCTGGTATGCCGAAAATCACTTTGACATGATTTTGTATAAACAGCTCTGCATATGAATGGAGGCTGTAGGCCTACAATGACAATGCCACAAAATTAAAAGTTTGAAACAGAGGGTCACTAAGTTTCATATCAATGGGATTAGCATAATTTATTCATATCATATAAGCATCGTTAATTTCTCATACACACATGATTACCTGTGTGGTACCTGTGAGGTATCGCTAAATACAAAGGGCTATGGAAGCTATCTATCTACCAAGCAGTCAGCAAAGGAGGCATAGCCAGTGCACTTGTTAAATGTCTTACAGCGAATCCTGTTATTATTTATGCAGTGTGGTTCCACTGATAGGTGCAACATGTCTATGCACAATGATTTGTGACATAAATGTGATACTTCATGAATTTTTAGAAAATTGAGACTGTTAAATTTGATATTCACAGCCGATCTGTGGGTGTAAAACTTTTTTTTCTCCTTTCATAAGCTGGCCTGAGGTACACAATACCATAGCCCGAACCATTTGCCTTGTGATCTACAGTCCCAGGACCATATCTTGCATGCTCCATCCATGTAAAAGTTTTTAGGATCACTCAAAATTGTCCAGGCAGCTGTCAAAAATTGCTGAATTCCCATTTTTAACTTGCTTGATGGACGATAATAGAATAACAACATGACCATGTGAGTCCCAATACATACAGAGTTAGCCCTAATAGGCCACAGACCACAGTTATAAATCCTTCTATTTTTCATATTAGCATTTTTCAGTCTAAAAATTGGTATTTTGAAATTCTGTGAACGGCATTTAACAGATAAAAATGTCAGAAAAATATGGACGGATTTTTGTCATACAATTCCCAGCTCGTTAATTTGTGATAATTGAAATACGAAACAACACCTGGGTGTCAGCTTTATACAGGTGTATGAACTGTGCTCTTGCCAGGGTCACATCATTGTCCTTCCCCAACATAAAGTTCCCACCTGGCCTGGAAGACAGTGCACCTATATGACCACCAATGAAGCAACTCTGCGATGCAGCAAACCTGACTTAGCTAACTTTATTTAAACAGAAGCTACAGAGAATGCTGAAAACACAGTATTTTCACAATTACAGACTATCTCTGTTGGGATGCGCAACCAGCCAATCACAACTGTAGTCTGTAACCTTCAGAATTCATTATATAAAACATGAGTCTATAGTTGAAGATTTTATTTCTAATCATTGCTATTTATCTGTATATTACACTGACATCCTCTGTGCAATATAGTCCTTCAAGAGGAGCACTTATATCATCCTCTCTAATAACTGTAGCAAGGTTTGTATTATTGTAATCCTTTTTATGCAATCCTCATAGCAATAGGATCGCATTTAGAGCTTGCTCATATTTCTGAAAAAAAAAACAACTTTTTCTTGAACAATGAAATTTCTTTTCTTAGCCTTTATATAGGCAGTTTTTATATTTCTTATGGAAAAATCTCTTTTGTGGACCATATCCTTTCGGGATTCATTTACCCATGAAGTTATATTATCTCCTCTGGAGTTGAATTGAAAATAATTTATTCATATGTAAGAAAATACAATTTACATACATGTAGTTGAACACAAAAAAATATGTGAAAAGGCAACCAGAAGACAAAACATTGTGGGGCTACCAGACTTAAGTTGATACATTCGTCTGTATATTGAGCAACGATAGCATCGTTCAATTATTTAAAGCATCAGTATATAAGATATTGCATTATTTGACCTCAAATATGAGTATTACTTTGCATTAATTTGACCTAAATTGACCCCATGAATTGAGTGAGAATAAAAAGAAACAACCTGACTTGCATATATGAAAATGATAATAAATCAATACTAACAACATTACATGTAACAATAATAATGATACAAAGCAGAATCTAGCTAGAAGAATCTGTGTGGAAATACAATTCTTGTGCTATCGATACTCTCTTGGAATAACCAATCTTGCAGCTGCTGTTTGAGTTTGTAGCTTCTGTAGTTAGCCTTTATGTAATCTGCTAAAATATTATATATTTTAGCACCTTTGTTTGAAATACTCTAACAGAATGAGCTAGTTCTGTGTGGTGAGCAAGACAGAGAGTAGTTATTTCGTAAATAATGAGGGTGTGTCTGGCAGCGATATTGAAAACCAAACTTACCAAACAGATTCCAGTCCAATTCTTTTGAAACTATAATACCAACCTCAAGGAAGAACATTTTTGACAATGGTAGAATTCTTATAAACTTGAACAGATCCTCAGAATGTGTGAGAGGATGAGAAAAGGTTGATTATTAGATTGAATAACCTTTTTCTGTGACACAATAAGAGGTTTGAGATTATTGTGATAAGCTGTTTCCCATGCTTTTATACAGTACAGGATAATTATGTGAATGCACAAGTGCATAGTATAACTATCTAAGTACGCAGAATGAAACAAGAAACCACACTGAGAGAATACCAGCTATAGGTGAAATGGTCTTGCATATCTTTTGTACATGTGTATTCCAGTCCATAAACTCATCTATGATTACACCGATAATTTGTATGCTATACCATTTTAAGAGATGATCCATCAATCCTCAAAGCTATGTTTATAATATGATATTGGCACCAATCTAATGCAACACCTTGAATGCCAGTGTGCTCAAGCTTACAGAGTAACCCTTCATGATTAACAGTATCAAATGCCTTCTTGTGGTCTATAAATATTCCTATTAGAGCACATATTTTCTTCTCAATTTGTTGATATACATAATTAGCAAACTCTTCAACTGCCATCTTCGTACTGTGTTTTTTTTAGGGATGCCAAATTGTAATCTGTAGAAAAAAAAAATCAAAATGTTCAGAAAAGTTGCTCTGCCATTAGCTATAACTCTCTCTAGCCATTTTGAGACCGTTGATAAGGCAGATATTTGCCTGTAATTACACTTATTGCCTGTATCACCACCTTTAAATATGGGTACAACTCAAGCAAGTTTCATAATAGATGGTACAAAACCAGCAGATAATGATAAATTGAATAAAATGTGCAAGTGGTTTTATTACATTTTTGTATCATCTTTCAACAGCTTTGAGTGGACCATATCCATGATATCAGCACCATATGACTTATTTACCTTAACACAATTGAAGAGCAAACCTAGTTCTTCCCTCAATCTATTACTGGTCTTAGGATTATACTCTGTTGTATTCTTGGTCCTAGATATTGTATAATATTCTTTTCATTCCCTTGTAGTTTTATCGAGTTAGCTACGTTCTTCATTTTTGTCCACATTAACAAAGTAATCATTACATGTTTTACAAATTTCTTGAATATCATTAGTTTCACTGATACCAGAGTCTGTAAATAAATTCAACTATTTTGCTATATTATCAGTATTATACATGTACCTAGAGCTACTTGTTCATAGCTTCACATGGTGTTTTCCATCCCTTTTTTTATCATTAATATTATTTTCAAACTGTTGGTCAAAGTACATTTTTGAGCCCTTTTTAATAACATATCTAAGATGTTCCTCTAGTTATTTTATCATCTTTAGCTCTTTGGTTGAATGGTTCTCGACATTTTTGTGAGCACAGCTTACTTTTTGGGTGAATAGATTTCAACAGTGCATTTGTGATCCAAGGCTGAGATGAAAGTGGAAAATGATCTAAAGTCTGAAAGCAAGGAGCTGAAAGAGATAACTCTTAACCATCTATTGATTTCACTTGATTGGAGCAGTTGACGCAGTTGATCCAAGGGGTTCCAGAGCCACTGCTTCTGCTGAAAATCAAATGACAAATCAGAAATTTTTTTATTAAACTTCCATTTGGTTGCTGTATGTTTGGATCAAAACCAAAAAATTTGAATGGGATTTCTGTCAGTTATAGCATAAAGCTGTGATATCAAAAGATTTTTGAAAATAAATTGATAAGACTGACCTGGAAGTGCAGAGCAGGAAATGATCGAGATGGACTTAGTGCCTGGTAGTTTAACTACAGTCCAGACTGTCTTATAATGTTCTCAGAGGATAAGTCTGACCTGGGAAGAGCTTGTTATTAATCTTTAATTATTATTTAAATACACCTCCTGTGTGTTGATTTCTGTATTTTCTTGGGATAACTCTTAACTTCAGAATAGAGATCTCATTTTACAAATGTCAGTTGACAATTACATTGAGTGAGAAATTTCTTCTTTCTGGTATTTGAATTTGATAAAAATCCTGGATGATATTCAATGTCATGTTGTCAAAATCTTTACTTGTAGGGTTGTAATCTTGAGGCAGCATTTTGACAGCTTTTGTGCGTTTTTTGTTTTTGTTTTTTGTTTTTATTCATCTGTGGTAGTCTGATTGATATATGATACCAACTCTTAATTTAAATAAATCCATTTGTCATGTACAAAATCTGCTGTAAGGTCCCCTTTGAATTTCTTTTTTGTGTTTCTTCTATTTTGCTTCTTCTTTTTTACTGTTGAACATCTTGTGTATGGTAAGGTCTTTTGCCCACTTTTCTGTTGTTTTCACACCTTTCGTTTAAACCTTTTCCCCTAGAATTAAGACAGAGTCAACAGCTTTCCTTGGCATGGGTTAGGCACAAAGTGCCCAACCCATGCCAAGGAAAGCTGTTGACCTGGAGCATATGATCTTGATAGGTCTCATCTACAATTCTCTGTCAAGGTGCCTTTCATTACTGTTGAAATTAGTTGAAAACACTGAAGCAGACGACATTTGACAACCAGCTGCTTCGGGCCAGTTCAAGGGGGAAAGGGATAACCATGATAATCCACATGGACAAACTGTCTTGAGTTCCTTCATTCAGTTTTCTTCTCTTTTGACTCACCGATGCATGACTATAAGTTTTAATTTCCCTCTGCTGTCTCTTCCATCATCTGAAATCTTTTTGATTATCTTTAGGCTGAACGTTTGACCTATCAGTTCCCCTTGACAAAGATGCTCCATGATCATGATGATAGTGGTCATTTCCATCCTTTGTTTGGATCCTTTGTCATTGATCCGTGCATGATCCCTTTATACTCTTTTTGGTTGCAGAGTTTGACAGTTTCACCAGCGTGTTGTGCTTACAATGCACCCCTTTGCATGTTAATCAGTAGATGTCTCTCTTTTGTGTAAGACATGATTGTCTGCTCTTGGTTACCTTTTACTTGGTGTCTTTGTTGAGTTTACTACACTGTACAAATGTACTGAATGATCAAAATCATCACACAGCTTGTATGTCTAGATCTCCCATGGTTAAATTGTTGGTAGTGATTTTGCCTTACTATTCCAGTCTTTCCCATTGGCCATTGATGCCTGTAACCTCCCCGACCACTTGTGGAATCAGTAACCATGACATGCTCATCCTGTTGATTACTTTAAACCTAAGATTGACTGACTCCTGTCTCAAGAATGACGCCCTGGAGTGAAGTAGGTTGGAACCTTAAAACGGGATGATCCCATTAGGAAGCTACAGCAGTAGAGGGCTGCTCTGGGTCCAGGCGATTCCTTGTCTGACGTTGAGTACTGACCATCATTGGTAACAGGAATAATATGATTGAAACTGCAGTAGTGGAGCAATCTTCTGAAAACCTCACAATGAAGTGGAGTCAGATTCTGATGAATGTCTCAGAAATACATTTCCCAGTGACCTAATACCTTTTAGTCCTAGTTGGTGTTACATTTGTCCGAAAAGTAAATTAATAAATCGGAAGATAGTAGCAGAACGCATCACTAACTAGTACAACAAATATCCTAGTTACTGACTAGCAACATATAGAGAGGGTGCAAACCTATAGCCCCCCTGCCCTCCACCCCAACCACCGAACCACCCACACCCCCTGGTTCTGCTGGAGGGGCTATCAAACATGCACAGACTTAGGTACAGCATGCCATATACTCAATACTATTTCCTGTCAAATGTAAAAATGTTAATCTTCATCTGAGTCAATCTCAGTTTTTTACAGTACCAAATTTAAAGGACACCTATGAAGACACCAAAAATAAATCCAACTTTAACCGATCCTAGCTCAAAATGTACATGTACTTGTATTAGTATAACAAAATCATATATGTGTGCAATCCTCATACTCCAAAGAATTTATATGTCACATGTTTGGGTGTCTATGATGTTAATTGTTCACTAAACAATCAAAAGTTGACCACAAAGCACCCACCCCAGAAATGTCCACATAAGTCACTAATTATCTCTGATAAAATCATAAGTACACTTGTATCTTAACCCTGACATATTGGAAACAAAAAAAGGATCCTGCGATTTTTTATGTTTGGCTAAGTTTTTCTGTTATCCATCCTCAAAGTTTGACTTTTCCATTTCCCCTTTGATTTCCAGCATGTTCATTTTCTTCATTTCAGAGAAAAAAGAATGAAGCAAAATTTTGAAAATTGCTGAATCACTTTTGCAGTTCACACATTACAAAATCAAAGATCGTTAAACTGATTGAATTTTGCCCAGCCGTTTTCTTGGAATATCTATTCCTAGGTGGAGTTCTCATGCTGTTATCCTTTCTGAGAAACCAAGCTTCAAAGGCCTTTGATGTTGATCATTTGCCTCTGAAACAATACTATTTGCTCAAGTCCAGCTGATGTTTGTACAAAATGGAGTAAACACCATCCCTTAACATTTAGTGAGGCTGTCAATCAACTATTGGCCAACCACATGAATAAAAGAGCTTTTGAAGATGGAAAAAATTCTTCAGTGCCGTGTCAAATGGTGACAGTGACAATCTGGTTTCAAAGCCTGACATCATGGAGGCGGGTCTTCAGGCCCTGTGATCTCATGCCTGGGAAGGAAAGTTGCGTTGCCTTGCTTTGGTGTGGCAGCCTGCAGCCACTAGTGGCCAGTGGATGGGTGGCCGGTTTGGTCCTTCAGCCCCGACCTCTTCATCTCATTTTTTGAGATAGTGTTTTATTGTCTGTACTCCTATCAGTATACTTTTTCAGTTACCTTGTCAGGCTTGTCTGTATACTTTACTTACTTAGTTTGTCATTATTTTCTCAATGAGTTTCATTTCTCTTTGCCTCCTAAGCAGACTTTCTTGGGGCGAGACACTATGTTGGCCCCCAGCGAAAGTTCGCTGGGGGGTAGTAGACCGCCAAGAACGGATGTTTAGCAGGCAACATTTCTCTTTCCAACCTGACTTTTGTAAATTTGTACCGCTATTCAGTATGTTTTCTCTTGCGTTCACGTTTATGCTTATTGGTGTAATTATTTATAATTTTATTTCTTCATCCTTGGGGGTTCGATAAAATATTATAACGTACATGGGTATTGTTGATTAAAGTTCCAGTTTTTTTACCCCTGCCTTTGGTGTGCTGGGATACTGGAGCAATCCATCACAGCTCAGCCTGTGATAGGATATCGTCTGATGATTCCTGCTGCTCCTGAACATTTAAAGTCTTCCTTCATTTGAACGCAAAACAAGCATGATAACTACAAAGGAAACCACTACGGCTGTGACATGTTTGCATGTTCACATCATTTCCCTGTCCACAAACACACTTTCAGCATGCCACCTGATTTCACAGTGCCACCGTGATACCATTCTCCTTTTGCCATGGGTTGTTGCTACCTGTAGCCGCATGACCGACTGTTACGTATGACTGACCGGTGGCATTGTTCGGCTGGGTGGATGAAAACCAAAAGAATGACACATGGACGTTCAGATGTCCACATGCCTAAGTGTGTGTGTTTTTTTTTTTTTATTTTTCTCATAGTTCTATTCTAGTTAGAAGCTTGAAATTTTGCCAACTTATAGAAAGAACATTTATCTTGTAAACACCGTTAAGATCTCAAAATCGCCCATGCAAAGATTTTTGGTGTCTTACCTGTCCTTAAGCTATACAAAGCAGTTTTATTGGGCATGAAAAATAAGTACCTGAATACCAGAGTTTCAATGGTGACCAAATTGCAAGCAAACTTCTGAACATGGCAAATGACTCAGCATAACACTGTCAATTAAATCTTTTGACATGAATAAAGGTCTATGACCAGAGAAAATACCACATATGATGTTACACTTAATCATATTAGATAAACAGGATAAAGAATACTGCATTTGACATGCCCTTTGAAGAAGATAAATTCCTAGGCCAATCACACACGTCTGGCCAATTCAAGATGTTAGTCCAAGTTTGATTACACTTACATTGTGTCTCAAAAGAGGTAAATTAAGATTTTATCATGAATGGGTACCAGACGAGTCCTGTTTCCATGCAGGTCACGTCTGTAAACCGAAACATATGACTTGACCAGAGTATGTGTCACATTCATTCTGCAGTTGTCGCGACACAACCTTCACTTGCCTGAGCTCAGTGGACGGCCACTTGTCCTCTGATATCGTACCAAAAATATGACTTGTTCTATCAGCCTGGCTTGAGATAAACCACAGTCAATTTCATGTGCCTGTGGTTGAATTCCATTCACGCACGTCGCAAGAAAAAAGTAAGTCTGGACTGGCCATTAACTCATCACCAGTGTGAATGCTAGTGATCCTTGGATTTTCTTGCCTTGTGTTAACAGACATTCTGCATGCTGCAAAACATCAATGAAAAAGTGGCCCATCATGCTACACCCACTGGACTGCTTTGATCCCAATACTCAACAAATTGCTCTCAGTTTTCTCACAGATGATCCAAGACAAAAGCAGTCCGGACACTGTCTGCCCCTGGACCTGCATTCTAATCCTTTTCTGCTCAAATTATCCAAAGGGACCACATTATAAATTGTCATTTGCTTCAAGGTTTCACAGAGAGGAAACACTTTGGATGAGAATTATAAGTAAGGCCTATTATTAGTGCATGCCCCAGGTCAACAGCTTTCATTGGTGTGTGAGCTGAGCTGCACCCACCCTGCATGAAGGCAAGCTGCTGGGTACTCAGGCAGGAGAACACATCTTTACTTCCTAATTTTGTTGTTGCTGTGGGTTTTTTTTTGTTTTGTTTTCTTTTTTTTTCTTCTTCTTCATCATCATCATCATCATCATCATCATCATCATCATCATCATCATCATCATCATCATCATCATCATCATCATCATCATCATCATCATCCATGTACCAAAAGGTGACAAGGTTTATAACCTCAAGGGGTAAGGCTCCGAAACATGTTCTGAGTAGTTACCCGCTGAGGACCCTTTGTCAAAATTCTATGAATATAATAGTCCAGATCAACATATTTCCTTGGAATGTTTTGGGCACAATCATGACATTACCCCAACAACTGATAAAAAAAAAAACAACTAAAAATATTTCTAGAAAAGAAGATTTGCTTCTGAGCAAATCAGTCAGTCTGTTTATTCAAGTACCAGCATGCCTGAACTTACATACATGTATAATATAATAGTCCAGGTCAACAGCTTTCCTCAGCATGCTTTGGGCATATTGTACCCAAGGCACGCTGAGAAAGGCTGTTGACTCAGTCAAAAATGTGGCCACTGAAAGAGCTAAAAGCAGTAGGTCCCTGTATTTCAGAGATTTTTTAGAGATTTACCACATTGAACAAAAAAAAAAAAATTATAAAAACTCCCCAAATCACTGTTCACCATGATCTGTCATACAAATTTGAACTGGCAGAGACAGCCAAAACTTTATGGTTACATCCCCATCAACATACATCATGGGTGTACATATACAACTTGACACAGGACAAGCCTGCAGTGCAACTCTTGGCATCAAAATTTGGAACAGAATCCCCAATGATATAAAAAATGCTGTCACAATCAGAATTTAAATAACTAATATTAACTTGGAATTTTGATAATGCTTGTAATTGTTCTGCCTGTCAATAGTTTCACTGTGATCTAAATATCTGGATGGCTCCAAACTACCTCCTCTGTAATTTTAGTGTTTATTCTGTGATAATATATTTTACATACAATCTGTATCCACTGCAATCTCAATATCTGGATGGCTGGAAACTACCTACTCTGAATAATTTTTAGTGCTTATTCTGTGATAATATATTTTACATACAATCTGTTTTATTTCATGTGTACATTAATTTCAGCCTGGGCTAATTTTTTTATGGTCCGTTGTAATAGCCTATGGCTAATGTTCTGTAATTTTCAACATACCGACTTGAAATCGAGATTTGTATCTTGTACCACATTGTCTCATCAATTCCATTCCTGACTCCAGCCCCATGACACCTTCAGCTAGCAGATCACCAAACAAGGACATGCTCCCTTTGTGCATGGAGCCTAAAGCTTTTCTAGGCATCTTGCTTTGTATTATCAAGAAAAGCATATGATGTAAGTATCTGACAAAATGCCTCCCAACAATGAGACAGATGACGGACGGATCTGTCACAGTGTGGTATACACTGTGCAGAGATCATCAGATTTTGTCTTTATGCATATGAGTGAAAATTTCAGACACATGAAGATACTGACTGTTTGTTGTTGCAGGGCCAGCATTTTGGCGAGAATCCGAGAATCCATTCTCGTAAAGATTCTCCTAAACTTGTCTTTCTTTAAAAAGAAAACTAATTGACAAAAATCAAATAGATTCTCGCAAAATTTCGCGAAATTCCGGCCCTGTGTTGTGTAGTATTGACTGTGCTCAGGTGGACCCTGCTCCTGCATAAGTCTGGTAACACTAGAAAATAAGTCACACCTGAAGTGAAAATATATGACCTGTTGTGATTCTTTTTCTGTAAATAGATGCAACTGAGAGCTGTCGTAATTTTCGGGGCATTCAGAGTCCAAAGGGCTTGTGCTCCCGATCTTGTCAGGCTGGAACAATTGGTAGACCACTGAAAGACTTCCACCAAGAATTCTGGTACAGGTACCATTTGTGGTGGTACAATGTATCGTAATGGTAGCATGGTACATGCATCATAGCTAGATTGTGTGAATTAAACTTTGATGAGTATGGTTCATCATGCATTATTATCATTCTTCATTCCTTTGTTCAAATGCAAGATTCTGGCAACAATAAACTTCAGGTTTTGGACAGCTGTGGATTAGTCAAGAAATATGTGATTGAATACCGTTTCTACGAAAATTTAAGCATCATCTCTTACTTGTATGTCGATCGCATGAAGACCAAAGGAAAACGTATTGATCACAAATGTATCTCTCACATTCTACATTTCAAAAGTTCAACGATCTAATGTGTTCACAAAATGTTTTGATCATCACTGAATTATTAATTTACTTATATCATTGTTTTAAACTCATGCAGATAAAAAGATACAGAATGTACATTGGCGTCTTATTGTCACTGACTACTGTGTACATGTATCCATCATGTATTACTATTTATTGTATCACGAGTCCATGGCTCAAGAGTACAACATGATCTGGAAACATTTACAGGCATCAGCAAATTAAAGTGAATTGATTTCCGTGAACAAATGGATCAATATGAGTGAAAGAAAGTAAATTGAGATGACCATGTACAATATTACTGAACAGGTAGCCGTTGATCCCTGTCCTTTTCACCTGGATTCATATTTTACATGTTATGCACTGGCAGCTGATTGGACAATGCTGCAGCCAGTGCCAGTGGATGACAGACAGAAGCACATGGTGGCAAAGCTCTCCCTGCGGCTGACTAATGCTGTCCACTGCTCACAAGTGGTGCCCTCTGCAGCCACATGCTAGTACTGAACTGCAAAGCTGTCAGCTGGATTTCAGCAGCAAAGAGCATTCTAGAGCATTAGTCAGCAGCAGTTAGTCAATATTCTCTGCCATCAGCTACCAAATTGTCTCGTGCCCAAACACAGCATATACTGCCCACAAATTTACAAGTGAATTGTGGACCAAATCAAGTCAGTGACATCTTACCATGTGGGTATTGGTGTTTGAATGTGTCCTTCTGTGGTATCCTACCTCCACAGTTTTATCTCCCTCTTTTCTGCATTTGTTAAACATCCTTGCTAATCCAAATGAACAACTGCATGTCAGTGTCATCATTAACAGCCAGCTATTGTGCTGATTGAAGCAGTCAAAAAATGTCAATTGTGGGCAATGGATGGACAGGCGGAAAGACAACAGAAAAAAAAAGCCCACCAGATAACCCCAGCTGACTTGTAAAGTGGCACCCCAACAAGTTTTTAACTAGACCCCCATGGGCCTAAAGGTCTGCTGGCACTGTGCCTATACATGTATTGCACTTACATCTTCATGTCAAAGTTGCGAGTCCTCAAGTGGCTTCTGAACGTATACAGCTTATGTAATTTTGGTGTCTGATTTGTCCACCATATGGCACTTCACTCCACATATAACCATAATGGATTGTGCAATACGAGACATGCATATTAACTTCCCACCACAAACCACGGTGTTCATGCCTGTCAATCACGGAGGACACAGGGGCATATAACTGTCCCAGGCTGGGCTTGACACTTCTTTCTCACAAAATCAGTGTCTCCGAGAGAAATTTAAGTTTACAAATGCCAAAGTCATATTCATTTAGCTTTTCCTAGATTGGATATAAGATTAAATTTCCATTTGTTTGTGCTGATTATTCTTTATTTCCAAAATATTAGTAATACCCCGCTTGCCCACACATGCAGCAGCCCGCATCTCGCCAGGCGAGGCTATGGTTACTAAGACAAACAAATATGCAGTTGTGGCAGGAAATTAATATGCAAGCCTCGTATTCCTATGATGGATATATTTGCATGTGCAAAAACTACAATGACTGTCCTTAACTTTATGCCCTCAGTGACCTTGGGACAGAAGATCAAGGTCACCCAGATTCGTTAATACAAGAGGCCCATGGGTTGGTGCTGTATACTTACATGGCCGTTGATGTCCAAGCTACATCCTGCCATTTCAAAATCACCTTTTCAACTTTACAGGCATGATGACCTCACAAAAATAGGTCAAGGTCACTGATTATTAATTGACATTCTAGCATTGGACATGGTCTATATATCCTATAAATTTGGCAAGTGTAATCTAATCACTTTTTTAAGTATGGAATTTTACATCTTAAAACACATTTTGGCTCAGAATATCTGTCAAATTACAGGTGGTGCCACGAGTATCATTAGCAAATTAGCCGTTGACCTTCCCCACAATCCCACCAAATTCAGTGAAGATCCACCCAAAATTAAAGACGCTAGAGTGTTCACAAGATTTTCACATTTTGACCCCTATATTGCACAACATTGTAGACGGCGCCACTAGTAGTAAAAGGGACCTAGATTTTCATACACCTAATAAGTCCTGAAAGTTACACTGGGCTAACTATAAAACTGTGGACGGTATCATGCTAACGAGCAAAAGTTTATGGATGGATGGACATGAGCGGTCGTATATGCTCTGCAACCTTTGCTAAGCAGAGCTAAAAAACAAAAACTCAATGGAAAGTGACCACTCAAACCAACTAAGTAGGCCCAGACTTATATCTCCATAGACTTCAAAGATGATCCAGCAACCAGTATTTCTAAGATGTGGATAATGTGAAACTGTTGACGCATAATGATAACGGCATCAATGATGGAGGACAGACGAAAGAATCCGATGAATCACAAGTAAACTGAAATAATAACCAGAGTCATGCCCGGGGGCATGAATGTCTCGCCAGCGTAATTCAAGCCACTCCGAAGTTTTTTGTTGACGGACGGACGTCTGGAAAGTGACTGCTTAGTCTCGCCAACAGCTTATGCTGGCCAGACAAAAACAAGCAGGATAGTGCTGACACATGGAAGATACATTTCAATGGTAATTTGGCCATGTTGAATGTCCAAAACCTTAAAAATGGTTACTAGGTTGTTTACAACAGGTGCAAGTTCTATTTGTGCCCAGTCTGAGACTACTTAAAGTATCAGTGTTCAGCACAATTCTAAATTGAAGTTTTCATGAAGAGTGCTCTTGGCACTACTTACAGCAAGCAGTCGAGATGCTGACCTGGGTTTAATGAGATGCGAGATTAGGGGTCAAATCAGCAGCCTCGTTCTCGTTCTCGATTCCATTGCTGGGCAGTGCTTATGTAAACAAAGACGCATGGGCACATCTTGGTCCCTGCTATTTGGGAGTGTTGAGGTGTTCGCGGATCACATGAAAGGGGTGTGATAAGGCATTTACCACTTACAGTAAAACCTTCCTATACCGAACACCCTTGGGACCTGAAAAAAGTGTTCAGTAAGGGGAGGTGTTCAGTATAGGGAAGTTTGCTAACATTGGAAGTATACATTCGGGACCAAGAAATGGTGTTCAGTATAGAGAGGTGTCCGGTATATGGAGGTGTTCGGTTAGAGACGTTTTACTGTATATAACAGTCAGTGCATTTATTGGGTTACGATTAATGGTCATTTTACAGCATCCTGTCACCCGATACCCCGCTGAAGACACAAGAGATGCCTGTTTGGAACACCCACCAACCAGATACTGCTCTGGCATTTTAATTTAAAACAGATCCATGACCCTTTCATGCTGTAACTTGACCAACAAGTGTTCATGCTTTTCAAGAGGGTATAAATTTGGGCTGGATTGGGTAAATTTTCAAGATACAAGTGGTCCAATTTGAATAACAGAACAGTCCATTTTATCAGAAGTAATGGGGGTTTAGAACTACTGATAAAATAAAACCTTTTCTGTAATAACATAGATTAGGCTAAGTTTCATACTTACTGATATTTTAAGTTGTGATAAAAATATATTTGAGCATTCTATGGCAAATTGTACAGATTTGATCAAAATTCAAAGGGCCCTACCCCCTAAATATGACATTTTGGGGTTCCTTCGTTTTTGGCTGAAAGGTGGACACAGGGTTGTCACTATCCCACCACCCCCATTGGATTATGGATCTGTATGCTTTGGCAGTGCATTCTTGGCGCAAATTGCCGGGAATAAACCCCATGGTACAAAAGTGGAGCTTTGTAGAAAAAGTGGATTTTTTGCAAAATGGCGGATTTTAGAGGTTGAAATTCAAAGTCAGGTCACAAGATTATTTCTTTCTAATTTGGACCTACATCTTACTGCTTGCATCAGGAAAGTATTTTTGCAGTAGATGGCAAAATATTTTGTCATTACATTGCTTGTACAAAATTTGATCAAATTATATGTACATGACTTCTGGACATTAGGGTCAGCAATGGCTGACAGATCAGAAATGAAATGGACATATTGGACTACCATGGCCCTATTATTAGACTGGAAAAATACCATAATGTGGATTTAAATCTGTGGAAAGAGAACATATAAAGGTAAGAGATCATAACACATCTTTTGTACCACTTTTTACAAATTTCTTATTTGTACAGTGGTACCTGATATTTAAGACCACCCCTACAGCCAACAAAAAGTGGTCTCATACTGCAGGTGGTCTTAAATTGAAGGTATATTTAACATGTAAATACAGCAGAGGGTCTTGAAAGAGTGGTCTTAAAAGACATGCGGTCTTAAATTGGAGGTGGTCTTTAGAGAAGGTACCACTGTATGTGATACCAGTTAATATCATGGCCGCCATGTTGGATTTTGTGTAATTTGGTGACGTCACAGCCTAAGGCTTAGCTTGGAACCGAGGCGTGCTGGTAGCCAATCAATCTCATTCATGTCTCAGCATTTCGACTGAAGACATTTTGAAGGTTAAAATTTGACTTTATTTCTTTTGTTTATATATGTAGCATAGTACACCCCACCAAATTTGAAATTGACCAACTGGACCCAGGCACTTTATAACCCACTCTGCAACTTTTATAGAAACAGTCATTTTTTCCAAATTCTTCAGCTCCCCCCCCCCCCCCCCCTTCTGTAGATTGCTCTGAATACTTGTATTCCAAAGACATCATGGCTCTGGCAAATTCTCCTTAAAGCTGTTTACCCCACATACATGTAGGACCTACATGTTTATCGAAAAAAAAAAATACCACATGAAGAGTTTAATCCTGCTTCAGTACACATCGGCATAAAACCCTGCAAGTTCTTAATATCACAGCATTTTTCTTGAAGTCTCCCACAGCTTTCTACACAGCAGGTATCTTGGGTTCTACTATTCTGGTCCCCTGCAATGTAAAGGTTAAATTACCAAGTCTGACCCATTGAAAAAGGCAGGGGACCACTCTTGACAAAGAGCCATTAAGGCAATTTCAATGGCCTATATGTGCATGCAAAAATATATACATGCCTGTATTTTGTAGAGAGAAAGCCACCATTGTTACAGTCACAGGCCCGACAGGAATTGGTCATGAAGAAGAGATCATGTTGCTATGTCAAGTGTATGATAGAAAGGACCATGGCCTTGCTAACAATCTGGTCGTGCCTACTCTGGTGATTGGAAACAAACAGCGGCAATGATACAATACTTTTTCTCCATATCTACATTCATTTTTTTGCGGTGACTTTTTTGTTGATATTTTTTTTTTTTCGACCATGTAGATGAAACACTGTCCACTATAGCACAAAGTCGTGCTGGAAATATTTTCACTCATGTCATGGACATTGGAAACTAAAAGGATGCTCTTACTAAGAAAAGAGAGACGAAAAAAAAAACCCACACACACACACAAAACTTCTGGCCAATTCAGCAAATACATGTGGTATGGAAAATGCGGCTTTATTTTCTTGTATCTCAAATGTCTTCTCAATCATAGTCATGATAGAGCAAAGTTGTCCTTAATACACATGCATTGGCCACAAAAAGCATGAGTATATGACATTTGCCCAAAAAAGCTTGACTGTAATTATGCAATGAAAAGAGAGGACAATAAAATGAAATTTGTGACGAAGTTGGCTCTGTATGTCCAAAATAACATGAATAAGCTGTAAGTTTTTATTTTTGTTACCAGCTACGTTTCTTGCAGAAATCAAGTTTCAACAGCTTCTATCAAAGCATTATACCAGTAGCCTTTACCCTATTTCTACATGTTTTCTTTTTTTTTCATGTTCTCACTCGAGCTATGCAACCAGCAACAAGATATGTTTGTAAAACATAGATGCCCCCCACCCTCATTACCCCTGCCCTCGCTACCCTATTGATAGTGGTAGATGGGGCACTTGTGACCTTACAAAATTAGTGAAGGTTGATCATACATCAATGTCACATATCTTTAAACTTTAACCTAGCCCTTAAAAAACGACTAAAAACCTGGACAATATAAAAGTTATAGCCGAAAAATTAGTCATCATTTGGAAACCATATTCAGCAAAGTGGCTTTATGACCTTGGAAATTAGGGCAAGGTCACTCATTTTCACTTGACCTTCTTCAGTCGTTGTGCAAAAACCACAGGAAGTCTACTGTCTGTGTGTGACCCTCAAAACTGTGTCACGGTCACCCATCTACAAACTCAAACTAGCCCTTATAGGCAACCACAAAGCTGTGCAATATAAAGGTGCTAACTCTAAAATGCAAGTTATCATGCAGAAACAGTATTCAACCAAATGGCTCTGTGACCTTTGAAATTAGGTCAAGGTCACCCATCTTCAAACTTGACCTAGCCCTGAATGTGGACAATTATCCAGTGCAATATAAAAGTCCTATTTAAAAAACCTCTTCAGTTATCATGTGGAAACCAAAGTTAACTCAGGTACCAACGTGACCATGGAAATTAAATAAAGGTCACCAAAATTAAAACTTCTTTTAGCCCTTAGCAAGAACTATAGACCTGTATAGTATCCCAGTCCTAACTGAAAAACTTCTTTAGTTATTGTGCGGAAACCACAGGAATTCTACAATCTCTCTGTGACCCTGAAAACTGGGTCAAGGTCACCCATCTTCAAACTTAATCTAGCCCTTACAGAGAACCATTAAGCTATGCAATATAAAAGTTATAGCTCCAAGGTATAAGTTATCATGCAGAAAGCATGAAACCATATTCAGTAAAGTGGCTCTGTGACCTTTATAATGAGGTCAAGGTCACCCATCTTCAAACTTTGCTTAGCCCCAAATATGGACTATAATTCTGTGCAATATAAAAGTCCTAGCTTAAAAGCCTCTTCAGTTATTGTGCGGAAACCAAAGTTGACTGAGGTACCACTGTGACCTTGGAAATTAAGTCATGGTCACCCATCTTCAAACTTTGCCTAGCTTTTGACTAGAATAATACACCTGTACAGTATCAAAGTCCTAGCTAAAAAACGTCTTGAGTTATTGTGCGGAAACCACAGTCTACCGACCGACAGACCGACCGACATGTGCAACGCTATATGCCCCACCTTCTTCGACGGGGGGGGGGGGGGGGAGGGGCATAAAAACTAAGCTCATATGACATACTTCTGAATGTTGTCTTTGCAAAATGTAAAACTTTCGCAATAAGTTGGGACCATGAGACTCTATAGTTAGTCCACATCCACCCAGCAGTTCTCTTTGTAACGTTCTATGTGCAAAGTGACAGAGTTTCTGTACTGTGCTTGGGTTGAAAAAGTCAGTCATGTAACTAGCATTGCATCTTGTGACCATGGTTGATTCTACTGTTAATGATAAGTAAAACTAAGTTGAGCGGGCACTTTAGCTTGCATCACCAACAGATAAAGCCATCAATGCATAGGAACATGAGACACAAATTCCTGTTGCAAAAATCCAATGAATTTATTTATCCCCCCCCACAAAAAAAAAATGGCTCCACCCGCACTTACTTGGTGGAGTATACTGCTGGCTACACCTGTTGTTAATGTTGCAATCAAAGAATGTCCATATACATTGCTTTATATAATATTTATTGATATTCAACAGTTAGAATTACATGAGGATCTGATATTCAGTAGTAATTACAAGATACCTTAAACAAGTCTCTCTGATGATATCATAATGTCAGGGTGTGAACCCAGACATTTCTTGTTTCCTAGAATTCCTTTTTCTTTCTTTGTGACCAAATTTGTCAACTGTTTTTCTTGGACACTACTCTTCCAAAAACCACCAAACCAGCCATGGTGACTGATCTACCAGTGAAACTGTGCATATCATTTGGAATAGTCATAATGTTTGAAATTTTGCAAAATAGGGGCAATTTAAAGTTTAAAAGCTCCGTATCTTTCAAACTATTGCAGATAGACACAAAATTTCAATGTGCATGGTTAGGTTTGTGACGCCTGCCAATATAATGGACAGTAAATAAATGTAGAATTTCAAATTATACTAATTAAGGGCATTGAAAATTTAAAAAATGAATACATGTATCTCCAAAACCTATAGATAGAGATGCCATTCCAACTTCAATTAATAAGTTTGTGGCAAAGCTACATCCAATTAATCATGAACCAAAGTTGTAGGATTTAAATTCCTGCAAATTAGGTAAATATCCAAACTTTAAATCTTGAATAACTTCAAAACTACATACAGGTGCCATTCTAACTTAAATTTGTAGGTTTGTGACATAGCCACATCAAATGAACCATGAACCATTAGTTGTAGAATTTTAACTTATGTGCAAATTGAGTAAATACACAAACTTTAAATCTTGAACAGCTTCAAAACTATTATAGACAGTGGTGTCACTTTAACTTTACTTTACAAGTTTGTGACATAGCTGCATCAACTGAAACATGAACCAAAGTTGTAGGATTTCAATTTATGCAAATTAGGCAAATACACAAAATCTACATCTTGAATAACTTCAAAACTATTATACATAGAGGTACCATTCCCACTTCAATTTGTAATTTAGTGACATAACTGCATCCAATGAACCATGAACCAAAGTTGTAGGCTTTTAATTTATGCAAATTAGGTAAATACACAAAAATTAAAATGTGGAAGAGCTTAAAAACTATTATAGATTGGGGTGTCATTCAAGCTTGAGTTTATAAGTTTGTGACATGGCCACATCCAATGAACCAAGAACCAAAGTTGTAGCTTTTTAATTAATGCAAATTAGGCAATACACATAATTTAGATTAAGTAGAACAATGGCAAAGTGTAGTACAGTGGAACCTGTCTTGAAAGGTCACTCCAATGAGAGGCCACCTGGCTTGAAAGACCACATTTCACAGGTCCCTGCTGCTATATTTTCCATGTTATTCTACCTCTAATGACAGGCCACCTGTCTTGAAAGACCACTTTTGGGCCTTCCATTCGGTTGGCCTCTGAAGACAGGGATCAGTGTATTTCAAACTGTTCTCATTTCGAAGGCACCCAGACAGATGTGCTGCAAAGCAAATCTTTCTTTTTCAAGTTTTACATATGTTATTGTTGTGTACCACAAGCCAGCCACAGGACTGAAGCGATCTCAAGATTTGTCCACTACTAGTCATGTGACTTTCCAGTATGTATACTAAAGGTGTCAGGTGATGCCAAGATGACAGAATCTGTGGTTATTCACTCACCCAGGTATGTTTTTTTTTCAATAAATCTGCCCTTGCTCTTGGGTAATTTTGTCCTTTTGAATTCTCAATGGGACAGGGCAAAACCAGGGAGAGACCGTGGTGGTCAAGTTTTGCAGAGGAATGGATGATGAAGGACACTTATGTACAACTGTAACATGCATCATTATGCACACAAATCTGATCTGACCAGGAAACGAAGCATTACTTCTTTGCTCACTGTAGATGACAACTTGAGCTTAATAATACATGTATTGCTAAGAGCCTATGGTATCAATTGCATTCTAGTTATCCCTACAAGATACCAACAATTAACAATTATCACTTTCCGTTCATGATCAGTACCTTTTCGGCAGTTTTGCTTTGTAAAATAGCCCCTGGAGACATAGATGAACATTTCGAACAAGCGCCCTGAAGAACGCAAAATAAATGCCACAGGAAATACATGCAGATTGGCTGGCATGCATCCCAAAGCAATGTGTTCCACAGCCATGTGTCAAATTTGATCAAAATCAGTCTACTTATGAAACATCATCAAGCCATGGTAGCAAAAAGGAATGAGCCCTTGTACTTGTCACTCATGCCTGCTTTGTCTCTCCCAAAAGGAATGAGACATACAACCTCATCACATCAGGTTACAGACTACAGTTGTGATTGGCTGGTTGTGCATCCCAACGGAGATAGTCCGTAATTGTGAAAATACTGTGTTTTCAGCATGCTGTAGCTTCTGTTTAAATAAAGTTAGCTAAGTCAGGTTTGCTGCATCGCAGAGTTGCTTCATTGGTGGTCATATGAGTGCACTGTCTTCCAGGCCAGGTGGGAACTTTATGGTGGGGAAGGACAATGATGTGACCCTGGCAAGAGCACAGTTCATACACCTGTATAAAGCTGACATCCAGGTGTTGTTTCGTATTTCAATTATCACAAATTAACGAGCTGGGAATTGTATGACAAAAATTTGTCCATATTTTTCGGACATTTTTATCTGTTAAATGCCGTTCACGGAATTTCAAAATACCAAAATGCTGATTTTTTAGACTGAAAAATGCTAATATGAAAAATAGAAGGATTTATAACTGTAGTCTGTGGCCATCATGCCTGCTTTGTCTCTCCCAAAAGGAATGAGACATATAACCTCATCACGTCATGCCTGTTTTGTCTCTCCCAAAAGGAATAAAACATATAACTTCATCACATCACACTTTCTTTGTCTCTCCCAAAAGGAATAAAACATATAACCTCATCACATCACACTTGCTTTGTCTCTCCCAAAAGGAATAAAACATATAACCTCATCACATCACATTTGCTTTGTCTCTCCCAAAAGGAATAAAAGATATCACCTCAGGAATAAAACATATAACCTCATCACATCACATTTGCTGTCTCTCCCAAAAGGAATAAAAGATATAACCTCATCACATCACACTTGCTTTGTCTCTCCCAAAAGGAATAAAAGATATAACCTCATCACATCACACTTGCTTTGTCTCTCCCAAAAGGAATAAAACATATAACCTCATCACATCACGCTTGCTTTGTCTCTCCCAAAAAGAATGAGGCACACAAAGTCACCCCATTATGTCTGCTTAATGTAGCGAGGATAGTGCAGTAATGTGGGCAGCGGCGCTCGGTAATATTGGGCTCGCAGTGTTTACACCCATTCTCTTTAGTGGAAAAAGCATATAAATCTTGCATACAGAACTGCCAGTCATAATGTCACTCTCCTGAAACAGCTAAAACACTTTCTGCCACTGTGCACCAAAGTAACATTTTATAATGTATCCATTCAACCACAAACCACACCTTGAATACTGTTCAATGATTTAGGGAGACAGTCCTGAATTTTAACAACTTATAATTGAGAAAAGTGTGCAAGTAGAATTATTTTAGATGCTGATAAATATGCTCCAACAAAGAACCTATTTGAGAGACTTGGTTTGCTAAAACTTCAGACCCTTTTTTTCATTTCATTCGACAGTATCAGAAAAATTAAATACAAGATCTGTAACAGATGTCTTTAATCATAACCGACAAAAGCGTATGAGAAATACGTCAGGATGACCGCAGCTAAGGACTAAGATCTGCTATTGCTGGGGCCACCTACAAGGAGTTTCTTGTCTGCAGCATCTCGCTTAGAATCATTTTCACTTCAAGATAAATATAATATAATAAGGCTGTGATAGCTTTTAAACCCGTTCACAGACTAACACCAGACTACAGACCTCATATGTACAGGAAAAACATGTACCACAGAGCAACAA
Source organism: Hermodice carunculata (assembly GCA_964020975.1). Taxonomy (NCBI): domain Eukaryota; kingdom Metazoa; phylum Annelida; class Polychaeta; order Eunicida; family Amphinomidae; genus Hermodice; species Hermodice carunculata. Next base: position 80,763,135 of record OZ026614.1, on the reverse strand, counting down.
GGTTCTCAGTCAACAACAAACTTCATGTTCCTAAACCAACACTTGAAACTTCTACAGGCAATCCTTTAGATACTCAGGCTCAGCTGACTAACAGGTCAGCTGAGCTAAAAATGGAACTCTTTTTGTCTGCATTTTGTACATATACTTCATCTAACCCTCACTGTTTTTACTAATCATGGAGGGTCTTGGGGGGAAACCAGCTGATGTTGCTAACTTGGTTATGTACCCTCCGTAAATGAAGTTTTATCTATCTTGATCTATTTGTCTGCTTCGTCTCTCCCGAAAGAAATCGGACATATAACATCACCACATTGTCTCTTCCCAAGAAGGGATACGACACATAACGTCGCCACATTATGCCCGCCCTGTCTCTCCCAAAAATGCACAAGACATATAAGTCTACGACATTATACTGGCCTGGTTGATGACACATATATACCTAAAACATGATGACCGTCTCTGTCCTCTCCTTCCAAATGTGGTGTCATACATAACCCTACAGTCTCATGACTGGCTCTCTCAACCCAAAACCTTGATGCCTGACTGTGTCGGGGCCACACTGAAACAGTAGACATGCCCATAAAAATGCTTGAGAGTAGCAACAACTTTAGCTCTACTCATATTTCTTTAGTTGGGTTGTGTTACATGTACGTGATCACAGTGACATCTGTATATGAGCAAGTGTCCAAGGAACTTTGCAAATTTCAACAGCACTCTGTCGAAAGCTCCAAACTGTAAATTAAAATGCTATGCCACTTGCTGGACACACCCATTTCACTAGAGCCAAAATCCATCTGACCTGAAACAAGACAACCCATTTTACACTGCTGATAGATGCTTATAATGTGTTTTGTGATGAGCAGCTAATATGATATTGTGCTAGATTATGTCATCATAATGACACGTGTTTATGGAGCGGTGATGCTCTTCTCTCATTATAATAACAAAGAGCCATATGAAAACATAACTACCATGCACGTGCTTCATTAAAGAATATCTTCCGTTTCATGGCAAAATCTCTGAATCTATGACTGAGAGGTTGATTTCCACAGAGTATAATGACCCGGCCAGCAAGATGCCAGACTCTGTGTATAAGATAGGAAAAGAAGACCCAGGCTGTCTTTCACTTTACGTTGGTGACTACTGAATACGTATGCTCTCAGTTTCTACATTTGCCTAATGGTAAGGCTACCGGCCTTGACCAACTCAGCACCAGACTGTTAAAAGCTGGAGTGGCTACCTTTTCAACACCACTTGCTCTCATTTTTAATCGTTCACTTTTTACTGGCACTGTACCGGAGGGCTGGAAGACAGCTAGGCTCACTCCAATTTACAGGGATGGTCGTAAAGATGACATCAATAACTATAGACCTATATCGGTATTACCAGTCACGCTGAAAGTTTTGGAGCATGCCATACATGACCAATTATACTCCTTTCTTACTCTTAATCATCTTCTGACCCCTGTTCAATCAGGATTCAGAAAAGCCCATTCTACATCAACAGCTCTGACTTGACTCTGTTCGCATGGACATTGACAATGGGAACTTCTGCGGTGTACTGTTTTTGGATCTAAAGAAGGCCTTCGACACCGTGGACCACCAAATTCTGATTCAGAAGCTGGGGGTGTACGGTGTCGAAGGCAGGGAACTTAGCTGGTTCAAATCATATCTCACTGATAGAACTCAGAAAACTGTGGTTGATGGCTGCTTGTCTGAGGCAAGAGCCATCAGCTACGGCGTCCCTCAGGGGTCTATAATTGGACCTCTGCTTTTCATTCTATATATAAATGATCTACCTGACTGCATCCAATTTTCCAATATCCTATTGTATGCTGATGACACAGTATTATATGTCTCCGCAAAAGACATAAACATCATCGAAATGACCTTGAATTCTGAACTTGAAAATGTATCTGATTGGTTCAAGGCCAACAAATTAACTTTAAACACCAAAAAACCCAAGTTCATGATTTTTGGCACATCCAGCAGACTTAAGATATGCCCACCCCCAGACATTTATATTGACAATGCTGCTATTGAGCAGGTTTATTCTTTCAAGTACTTGGGGGTGGTGCTGGACCATACTTTGTCTTTCTCCAAACATTTTGAACATATTGCCACGAAAGTAAACTGCAGAATTGCCATGTTGGGAAGAGCAAGCAAATATCTACCTTAACATCTTCTTTTGACTCTGTACGTCACTTGCTCTTCCCTACATGGACTACTGTGATACCGTATGGGACTCCTGTTCTTGCCAATTAAAAAATAGACTCCAAATTCTTCAGAACGGTGCTTTAAGGATAATAAACATATCAAACAGATATACACCAATTTTGGAACTTCATAACCTCTCCAATATTTTAACACTACAACAAAGAAGAAATCTGCATAGTAATGTCTTCATGTACGAGGCTACACATAACCTCATGCCCGAATACGTCACATCAAAATTCCATAAAGTATCGGAAATACACTCTTATAATACTCGGTCTTCATTCAACAATTCATTATATGTGCAACCCTCCCGACTGAATATTGGCAAGGGCAGGATGACCCACAGAGGCGCAGTCACCTGGAATTCCCTCCCCCTAGATGTAAGGAATGCCCTTTCACTTTCATGTTTTAAGGCCTGGCTGGCTCCGGTCATCAGATCATAGCCTGCTGCGACAATAATTTTGTGTTGGGGGGACGTGGTCTGATGGCCGGAGCTTGTGCTCCAGTTTATCATGCCATAGCCCTACATTAATATGTAAAGCCCCCCCCCCTTCCCCTTCTCACCGAATGTTCCATTTGCTTGTACTCTACCTAAGTTGTGTCTATAAGCCTATGTTGTCTATGCTGATATATGTTTTAGATTGTGATATTCTTTTATTATATTATATATTGTATTCACTTAACCTATACTTTAAATGTATAGAGAGTTATATTTCAAAACTGTCATCGCTTCATCATCACATGTATCCATCTTATCATCCAGGGCCTGGCGGAAGATCAGAGCTTTTGCACTGAGCAAGGTACCCTGGTCAAAGAATAAAGTCTATCTATCTATCATTTGTCATATCAATCCAGCACTAATATTACAGGTCATATTTATGTACCAGAGACAGTGATTTCAAATGACTAGATTCACCCTTTTTGCAATATGCAACTCACTTTTTCATAATCTGTTGAAATATTAATCCACAATCCAAACTGCCATTTCCCAACTGCGTGTGCCTGCTATGATTAAAAATAATTGTCAGTTGTTGGAGATTCAGTTTCATAAAATCTCTTCTTGAGTGACCTGTTTGCATAACAGACAGGAATAAACACAAGAGGATCATGATGATCCTGTGCTCTGCTGATTGGAATCTGCTACTCCTGTAGGCTCCACTCTATACATTTCCTGTATCAGTTTTTACCGATACATGTAGTTAACCAATAGTGACCTTGCCAACAGGTAAGCCAATACGCACACATGGGGCCTGCACTTTTTCTGAAGACTGAATTTTTTGGCATAGCTACATTACCATCCATGCAAACACTGCGGTGAAATGTTTACACCCACCCCGACTACATGTTTTTAGTATGAATATGATCAGAAAGCGTTGAAAGATTAATTCCCCAAATACATGTAGAAGTCAAATGCTTATTCCATGCAGTATACAAATTAATAAAAACATTTATATGCACAGCATATATGCAGATAAAACCCAAACAGTTTAAAAATTGCATGGGAATACCTGGTAGACCACACATATACATTGTACAAAGTGTTATAAAAAAGAAAGATAGTCATACTTTGGGTTTACTGCAACCATTTAAGCTGCAAATTACAGTGTATCAATTGCACATCTGACCCAGTAATCAAGTCGATACACTGTTTCAACTACACTCTGATCAAAGAAACCCTTCCCAGGAAAAATGATTGACAGCTTTGGCTGAACTTTCAAGAGAGAAATCAGTCTACAGACAGAAGAATCCCACCCCTGAATATGTAAGTTTGGCCTTTCAAAATCATTCTGAAAAGTCAAAATCAGTAAACACCAAAAGAAATCTCACGAATACTTTCCTATTTGTCCTTAATGGAAATTATGGGCCAAGGATCCGATATTACCAAGATACAAGCCAATGATGTCAGTTTGACCTGTCAAGGTTAAAATTAACACCAATAGAAACCCCAGAAGTAGGTTTCCAGTAATCTTTAATACATAAAAATTTATTGTTCTCGTGCCCATTCCCTTAAACATAATACAAACATTTATACAACAGAAACCTGTCTTTAACTGGATGCAATTTTATTAGGAAAGTTGTATGGACTCCCCACAATCATATGCGATCTGTAGAGATCACTAATCATAAATAATAGGGCCATGATCCCTCCCTGAATCATGCAAAAACTTATCCACAGAGAAAAAATGCACCAGGTTTTCACTATAATGCTAATCTTACTCGCCATGGTGGTGAAGGAAGCCTCAAAAACAGACATCGAGTTGGATAAACTCACGTCGTTCTTCAATGGTGTGTGTATGGACTCGAATAATACGACTCCGATGCCATCACCGGAAGTTCCACTGGTGACTACTGCCAGTTCGGCACAGACTAGCATATCCGAGGCATTTGACACTCCCTTTGGAACCCGAACAGGTCCCAGGACATCATGGGCGAATAGGGCCCATGATCCCTCCCTGCATCATGCAAGCAACTATCCACAGAGAAAATATTTGACTCTGGGATTCCCTGTGAGAGGAGACAAATGAGACTCCCATTCCCATTTGTTTACAGTATGCACGTAACCTTAGTCACACGACCGAGACTAAATAAGCACATAATACAGACAGTTTTCGACCAATGTTTGAACTCTGTGTTCAGCGTTAGGCCTACAACGTAACTTTTGTTGCTAGGACAGTGTTATGCTCTTCACAAATTTGATCAGACAGAACAGAGACTACAAAATGAAGCCATAGGACTGCGGGTGCTCATGCTGGATTACTATAAACTGCCCACAACTTTTGTCCATCACACATAAAAAAAAAAGAAAAAAACACACAGAAAGGAGACCATGAAGACATTTCAGGCTCGGATACATGTATACTAGGAAGCAAGCAATAAATGCAATTTCCCGTTATTACATCTGTTATGCAGAAGGAACAATTGATCAACTTATTGGTCATCATCAGATGCACACCGGTGAAAGAAAAAAAAAAAAAAAAAAAACATGCCAGATCAAGATGATTCCACCAGACATAAACACAGAGCCCAACCCACAAGCATGGCGAAATGAGAACAGAGCCCAACTGCTGAAGTGAAGACTCATGCAAAAATAGACATTTTAAAAACAGGACTTATATCTGTTAGGCGAGATTAGGCAACAGCAATGATTAGAACTTAAAAAATTCAATTTACCTGTACAACCTTTCCACATATTTATGGCATTATTATATCTTCACTTTATAAGAACCTTTCCTGATCTTTTTTTTTTTTAAACACAAAGACTCCTGATGTAAACACACAGTATATTATGACATCTCCTTTGATGACATCCATCTACTTTCTCTAAAGGGCTCCTAAAAATTGATATCATCCTAATAAGTTTGAACTCTACAAACAGGGGATGGGCCCACAGGCCCCCACAAAATTGCCGAGAACAGGAACCATACCGATAATTCACAACAGATGGTACAAGATACATCTGCTAAACGATGAACCAGCTCCTATCAAGAGAATTATTTTCAAATTTTAGTATCTTTAGTATGTAATAATAACAAAGACGATTTGTGTATGTCGAAACCAGTCGGGCATTAAGCATATATCAATACTTTATATAGCTTTACTTGCTTGATATATCATACTAAGATCTATACGTGCTCGTCTGGATCATTTTCTCCTTTGATGTTCTACATTTTATCTCTATGTACCCCTGCATGCTCTGGGATCCACGTACATAGCCCCAAAAAGTTATGTTAGTTAGAACAGTTCCCTTTTCCTTCATAAACATGGTGACAGTCCAGCTGGGGAACATTTATGTATAAAAGCAAGGCCGTCCATAGTACATTTTTTTCACAATATTCCAATGTATAAACAGAGGTGGCACTTACTGAAACATGGTGCTAAAGTTTGATGTCCAATAATTTCATCTCAAACTAACAAAATGATGAATCCCATCATTTTTGCAAACTTGCATCATCTTCACTCTGATGATATTCTCACACACTTCAAAGAAATTCTGTTCACCTGTTCTGGAGATGAGGCCTAAAATAGCCTTAACAAAAAAAATTATAAAAATACAGGAAACAAGAGGATCATCGTGATTATATCCTGTGCTCTGCTGGCTGGAGTCTGCGGCTTCTGCACGGGCAGACTTTACAACTCTATGTACTGTCTCAGTGTTTCCCAAGTTTGACCCTTTCAAGGTCAGTCAAAGTCGAAACAGAGCAACACCCAAAGGAACCCGGCCACAGGTACTTTCCTGGTAAGGTGTATCAGCAACCCTGTGCCAAGACACCATCATTACAGGTATCAGCACATGAGCCACTATGTCAGATTTGCGGAGTCAGCAACAAAAAGAGGGGGCGAGGGGAAGCAAAAATAATTTACCAAACTCCATGCATCATCATCATCATCATCATCATCATCATCATCATCATCATCATCATCATCATCATCATCATCATCATCATCATCACACATTTGGTGAAGGCCCACTTGGGGAACATCTATATGTGAAAGCAAAGAATTCCAAAAAAACGGTACTAGTTTTCACAAGATTACGATAGGACATGTATCGTACAGTACATGTAAGCATGGACCCCCACGTAGTAGCAAATAGTTCAGAAAAACATTACCCACATTCATAAATTCTAACCCAACAACGACAGCAAAGCTGAATACAGCAAAGGCAGAGATTCAAGAATTACCAAAACATCAACACACTCAGCTTTCAATACCAATCTGAAGAAACAAATTTCATTCCTGACTTAATTGACAAAGGCAGTCACCCATACAAGGCAACTGTTGGTTTTAAATCAGTCCTCTCAAGCTTTGAAATATTCTTCATTTACTACAAACTTTGGGGTTTTTTTCCAAAACATATTGGCCTAACTCCTTCAAACCTAAAATGTTTCGCTTGTGCCAAAGATAAAAAGAGCCATGGTAAGGCTGCCTCATTTTGGTGTTCCTGACTTGTCAGTCATGTTGAGCTGACAGCAAAAGAAGAAAGAAGACCTATATCATTTTTGTGACATTTATGAGTCTGGACCATAACGACAACACTCTACCTCCATTATAACAATGAGTCAGAGAACATAGCCCAACAACACAGACTGACATACCATAACTTTGCCAACGATTGACATAACTCTATCAATTTCACAAACTTTCATCATCTTAAGTCAGACTACATTGTCAGAATTTAAAAGAATTCCATACAGTCATTCTTGATATGTCAAAAAACCCCTAACACAAAAAAGTGACCCACCCACCCCCTCAAATAAAGGAAATATTTGCATAACCACCTGGTGGCCAAAATAAATACATCATAACATCCAGGTTACAGACCACAGTTGTGATTGGCTGGTTGCCTATCCCAATGGAAATAGTCCGTAATTATGAAAATACTGCGTTTTCATCATGCAGTTGCTTGGGTGTAAATAAAGTTAGCTATGTCAGGTTTGCTGCATCATTGATTTGCTTCATTGGTGGTCATATAGGTGCTCTGTCTATGAGGCCAAAAGGGAACGTGATGGTGACGAAAACAATGATGTGACCCTGGCCAGAGTACAGTTCATACACCTGTATAAAGCTGACATCCAGCTGTTGATTCGTATTTCAATTATCACCTATTAATGAGCTGGGAATTATGTGACGAAAATCCATCTATGTTTTTCTGACATTTTTAATGTCTTAAATGCTGTTCATGAAATTTTATAATGCCAAAATGCTGATATTTTAGACTGAAAAATCCTCACATGAAAATAAAGAAGGATTTATAACTGTAGTCTGTTGCCTCCAGGTGATTTTGTGTGCAATATCAAAGCAAATAGCTCGTGACAAGAGTTTTTATTTTTTTTAAATCATACAAAATAGAAAAAATATTGCATCATCATGCCCTTTACCATATTGGTAGAGGACAAAATCAGGACCATCTATGTGTAATATCAAACCATGCCATGCAGCCATTTGTGTAATATTGCAGTGTATACGCTGTATTACTGTATACATGTACAGTAGTAGAACTTGCAAACACATGGTCCAAAAGTATATCCCACAGCTTCATCAAGAAATAACACATCCTCATCATTTTTGCACACTTTCATCATCTTGAGTCACATTCAATTCTGATCAATTTCATGCGATTCTGTTCATCCAGTCTGGAAAAGTTAATAATAACCTGTACATACAAAACTTCAATTAAAAAAAAAAAAAAAAAAAAAAAAAAAAAAAAAAAAAAAAAAGGCATTGACACCTGGTGGTCATAAGGCAAACAATATGACCCCATGTGATCCTGTATGCAATATCAAAGCAATTGGGCCATCAGTTCTTGAGAAGAAATTTTGATTTTTTTCAAGATAAATTTAAAAATTCATAAAAAAATAGAAAATTGTTGCATCATCATCTCCTTTGCAAACTTGGTAGGCAACCACCTAGGCAAAATTCATGTGAAAAATTAAAACATTCCATGCAACTGCTTTTGATATTTAAAGCCAAAAATGTAGCAATTTTAATGGAAAGATGTACGACAAAAACAAACAGATATTTATAAGCTCTGCTGACTAAGACGCCAACAGAGGTAAAACCTGCTGCACAAGAACAGAACTATCCTGACAGATACACTAAACTTTCATTTATGTTTCTTTTCTTTTCTTTGTTTGTATGAGATTCTTCCTCCTTGTATGCAAACACTCTGCCCTGCCACTTGGACAACATTTTCTTTTTCTTTTCAAAACTCTTCACCCTTCATGTTAGGTAAGGTTCCTGGCACTCTTCAGTGGAAATTGAGTATTTTCACTCGATATTACCTCACAAAAAGTTTGTATGAAGTGCAATTCAAACATCAACTTGGGAATACAGTGCTGGTGATCCAATGCACGGGAGAATGGACTACAGCGTAAAAGGCAAAACTTACCAGCATTGGCCAAAGCCTGCAGTAGGGTGAACGTCCATCCCATCAGCTGCTCCGTGCGCCTACTCTGCTCCCCCGCCTCACTCAGCAGACCCTGTAGCAGCAGACTGGTCAGGTGCTTCTGGTGGAACAGCTTCAAAACTGGCCTCCAAAAGCTCAGCATTTTGTCTGGCAACATGAGGTCCTTGCCGCTGGATAGTTCTGTAAAACAATAGGAGACATTCATATTTAACTGCGATCCTGCTCACTTCCTGTGTTGCTGGGGCAACAGACTGATGCTTCCACCATGATCAGGGCAGATTTGTATTAAATGGTACATAAACATCCATAAATAACACCTTTTCCACCAAAAGAGAGCCCATTTCTAATCAATTTAGGCATCCTTTATGTTTCAAATATATGTAAATACATTTTATTAAGATTATTCTGTGTTTGTGTTGTTCATTTTGTTGAGAAAGTACTTTTTACCATGCTAAATACATGGATCTGCCCTGATGCAGGTGGCTCCCTCTTTTGCTCAATAGGTGTAAGAGTAGGGCCACATTTAGATATGAATACATCCTATTACAAACCTATGTTGCTGAAGTTAGAATAAAGACGACGGAATACAATGTACATCACGATGCTGGTCCTCCATACTCCCCCATGATATTTCTATCCCATATTCTTTCATGCATGAAGTAGTTTTTGCCACTTCTGCCGTTCCGATTGGTTCAAATATAAACCACGGGACAGGGTTCAACATTCTACAACCAAGAGGAATTTTGAGTAATTCTGACCAATCACAAATGAAGGCTGTCTGCAATGCCGCCAGTGGCCACCCACTGCTACAATAGTTGAAGCCAGACAAGAGGTTCAGAATGAACGCTTCTCTGTTAGTTGTATACACTTGTGCAAGATTCAAAGGTGTTCCAAGTTGATTGCAAAAAGGTGCATGGGCTTCATTTTATACCTTACTTCTTTCCAGTAACAATATGTATCATGATATACACTACAGTGAAGCTAAGTATATATAATAGCATTTGATTTGACTTTTCATTAAATCAAAGCCAGCCCATCTCTGGACCTAAATATCAACCTTGTAAAACCTGTAATAAAAAATAATAATCATTTCAAAGATTTGATGCCGGCAGTTATTATTTTAAATCTCTGTCACATTGAGTGCATCAACTTCTGTCACAGCAAAAAAAAATCCAGACGCAGCTAAAGACAAGGGAAAGGTATGTAACCCCATGCCAGGGTGCATGGTTTGTGGAGCTGCAACACACTCGCCTTTCACCTTTGCAGCCCGGGTCCAATTCATGGCTGGGGATGCAAGTGGAAAGAGTTCCTACCACTCTGACTGTGCATGGTGGTTTTATCCGAGTCCTTTGGCTTCCGCCACCGAACAATTGGTTAGGAAAGTATATACCAACATCTGTGCCATGGAGAGTGATTAATATACTATTAGGCTCGGCCTGCTTGGCAAACCATGTAAAAAATATGGGTCTATACTTATATCCTTTCCACTCTTCAACTTTTGTATAAATAGTGACTAATCCACTAGCATATTAGATGACTTGCATCTTTCTTTCTTTCTTTCTTTCTTTCTTTCTTTCTTTCTTTCTTTCTTTCTTTCTTTCTCTCTCTCTCTCTTTCTCTTTCTTTCTTTCTTCCATCCTTTCTCTTTCTTTTTCCCTCCTTCCTTCTCTCCTTTTTTTTTTTTTTTTTGAAATTTTTTATAAAAGGGGGGGTCGGGGGTTGGAGGTGGGTGTACAATGTCTGAAATAAAAAAATGAAAATTCTTTCCATCAGATCTCCCGTGGCAATACTTAATCACGCCTTCACACCTTGAGAAAAACTTACTACAATACATGCAGTACACTTACACAAACAAAAGATATAAAAAACTGCTGAAATCTGCCTTCTTTGTTCCCATTACACAGAGACTCTTGAGCCAGTCCAGGTCTGGTGTGCACACTCTAGTAGAAGTTTTCTTGATCTTCTATTATCTAAAATGCTTATTGTTGTGTAGCCTAAACTGCACAATATCCACAGGGCCTACTATTGTCTGTCTCTTACCCATCAGCCCCTTATCCCTCATTGTTTTACAAAAACCCTCACTGTGTTACAAAAACCCTCACTGTGTTACAAAATCCCCCAATGTGTTACAAAAAAAAACCCCTCACTGTGCAAGAACCCCCCCCCCCCCACTGTGTTACAAAGACCCTCACTGTGTTATAAAAACCCTTACTGTGTTACAAAAACCCCCGTGTTACAAAAAACCTCACTGTGCTACAAAAACCCTCACTGTGCAACAAAAACCCTCACTGTGCAACAAAAACCCTCACTGTGTAATAAAAACCTGCGCTGTGTTACAAAAACCCTCACTGTGTTACAAAGACCCTCAGTGTGTTACAAAAACCCTCACTATGTTACAAAAAATCCCACTGTGTTACAAAATCCCTCACTGTGTTTCAAAAACAATCTCCCACATATATCCGGATGAACCTTCACCAATGAGACTTGCAAGTTCTATTTGTTTGATACATTACCCATTGAAGGCACATTATGATCTTTCAGTCAAATGAAACTCCCTATAGTGTCATCTGTGAAGCTGTCCTAAGTTACACAATGGTGATTCCATTGATCCCAAGTTTAAATGTAAAATATATAAGGTTTAACTGAATTGCTCACACAATAATGCTCACTGCAAATGCATGCAGATGATAAGTTTTTAATCATTATTAAAAATAAGGAAAATTTAAGTGTCATTTGCCATACAAGAACCATATTCATGCATATAAGCTTTAATTTGTGCGGGTGACTTGGTTAGGGAAATACAGGTATATTTTCCTAATCTTCCCCAAGCCCCTTAGGCAATCAAAATACAATAATACTTGATACACATGGTTACAATAACAATTGGTAGACCACAATAACTTGACATAATTATAGTGTATCATGTGACATCTTTCATTATCCATCAGTTCTTGTTTGTATTATATGATTGTAACTGTCACGCTTGAAACTGTGGCAGGAATGAGAGTTTTTTTACACTATATCGTCGAGTTCCATATCACAACACCACAACAGACAAAAGATGACTTCAAGTAGTTTGTCCTTGCCTTCGGCTAGCAGAGGTGATCAATTGTTGACAATCTCAAATTCACATCACATGTGCCTTTCACATACATGAACAAATCCCACAGATAGAGTGGTGCCATATTATTCATCATCTTGTACATGGATATTGCCTTTCTGTAAATACTTCTTTCATCAATTGTCAGCCATTGTAACTTATGTATTAAATTTTTATAACTCTGAAAGCCATTAACCCTTAAAGTGCTAATCACGGCTATGGTCCTTTTCACATTATGGTTAAACATATAACGGTTTAAAGATTCAAATTCCTCATGAAGAGACCTTTCATTCAAAAACCAGCAAGCTTAGTCTAAAGCAAAAAGTAGTCTTAGTCAACAGCTTTCCTTGGGGCACTTTGCACGCAATGCGCGCAAAGTGCCCCAAGGAAAGCTGTTGACTCAATCTTAAATCAGCACTTTAAGGGTTAATGCTCAGGACGAGGTACACAGCAAACTTATGTGGCCTTCTTAACTTGGCAAGCAAAACCCTATTACCACCTCCACATATTGTACAGCAGAAATCAAAATGTGGGCATATATAAGCATTATTATAAATTAATCTTACATCGGAGGGAAGGAAATGTTTAAACTTCTTTAAAATATTCAATTCACAAGCAATTGTTTGGCAAATTGAAGCTATGTGCCTTTTCCCATGTAAGGTATTTGCTAATCCGGAGCCCAAGTAGTTTGTGTTCATCAACATTGTCCAGAGAGATGCTGTTAACTTTCACACTTACTTTGTCATCTTGGATCCGATTTTGTTTCCATTCAGATAACAGTAACATAATTTTACTTTGCTTTTCATTCAAATACAACCCAGGCTATGTGCTATGTAAGGAAAATCAACAATGCACATCTGACAATCAGACACAGATAAAAAAAGTAATGCTAGTCAGATATTGACACTGCATTGAGGTGAAGCTGGGCAAAAAATACCACTAGATTTGCTTCCAAGCAAATCGCTCTGTGTGCCTTCAAAACTTGCACAAATTTAAAAGCTACAACTTTCGTTTGTGGTTTGTTGGATGCACCTTCGGCAACAAACCTATGAATCATATTTGGAATGGCACCTCTACCTACAATACCTTTGATGTCCCATAATTTTACTAAAAATACCATAATCTCATCATTTTTGCAAACTTTTATAATCTTCACTCAGTGAAGATTATATTCTGTTAACATTTCAAACAATTCTGTTTGGCCATTCTGTTGAGGATATTGAAATAGCCTGCACTGTACACAAGGAGTTCGTAAAACAAAATAATTGCAGTGCCATCTGGTGGCCAAATTGAACATGACCCCCCAGTCACGTGACCCTGTGTTTAAAATCAAAGCATTCAATGCTATGTTTTTTAAGAGGATGTTGTTCAGTCAAACCCACAGGCAAACAACAGACAACAGATTTTACAAGATCTGCTGATGACATGTCAGCAGAGCTGAAAATTCAATAGAAATCTCCTCTTGATCCAAACTGTTAGTCCTTCACAATAACTAATAAGACATCTTCATCCCACTAATATTGCTTACGCCAAAGCATAAACCCCTCCATATACCAGTTTGGCAGAAGTTCTGACCTGCCTGCACGCATAGACAGACAAACCACTTTAAAGAGGTTTACTGGCTTTGTAAAGCCAACAAGCTGAGAACCGCCTGGAGACTTAACTCTTTCATGGCTGTGTGAGCATGTTTGATGCATTGACTCACAAAGCATGTCAGATACATTCTTCTGCATGGTGGCAGCACCTGCTTTCAGTATCACATGACATTTTCAACCAATGAATGAAGTGGATTTTGTTCATCCCCAAGATGTTTTTCCATGCGACAGGTGGCTACCAGGGGCAAGTTTCCGGCACTGCCAGTGCCACCTATTGCTAGGATGCTTCATTGCCTGCACCACAAGAGTTAACTTGGTGATTCCACAATTACTCAAAAGTCCTATTCTTTTTCATCTTTACATGTTTTTGTTATGTACAAATCAGAACATGCTCTGGAAGGCACAGAAACTTTCTGTCAAGTTTGATTGAACCTTGCATCGACCTCTTTGATTGGCTGCCTGACAAACAAGATCTTATTCGAAGCACTTTGGTCAGTTGCTGTGACAGCTTGCCACAAATTTTAACCCTTTCCCCCTTGAATTAAGACTGAGTCAACAGCTTTCCTTGGCAGTGGTTGGGCACTAAGTGCCGAACCCATGCCAAGAAAAGCTGTTGACCTGGGGACTGGGGTATGTGATCTTGATAAGTCTCATGTACATTTCTCAGTCAAATTGTTTTTCATAACTGTTGAAATTAGTTGAAAACACTGAAGCAGACGACATTTGACCACCAGCCATTTTTGGCCGGTTTGAGGCGGAAAGGGTTGAACAAATTCCAGGTGGGCTGCAGTGCATGACTTTGTATTGAGATGTACGTAGATAGCCTGTTGCCACAACTCAGCCATTTTAACCCTGACAGGTCTATCACCGATGTATCTGCCTACAACTTTTGCCCATAAAAAAATTACCAAAAAGCGTCTCTGTTGTCATAAATGTTGTCTGCTTCCTGTTTACTACATAACGTCTCTGTTGTCATAAATGTTGTCTGCTTCCTGTTTGTCATTAACCCTCCCCCCCCCCCCCCCGATTTAAGACTGAGGCAACAGCTTTCCCCAGTATGGCTAGGAAGCTTCGTGCCCAGCCCATACCAGGGAAAGCTGTTGATCTGGGGCAGGTTTTATTGATGGATCTCACCTACAATACGGTCTATGCATAAGTTCAACAAGCGGGAAAACCCCGGCAGTTGTCCCATTACGAAAGTGAGGCAGGCGGGCTGATCTTTTGCTACCAGATGGCGCGCTGTGCACCTTCTCAAAAGTGGTCACGATACATGATGGTGGACACTAATCTTGTTTGTGTCAACATGAACAGAAAAGCAGGATATGGACCAAATACAGGAGGTGTATAGAAGTTTACCATTGTAAATCGTTGGCGGAGGGAGTACGGAAAGCATTGATAGTTAGAACGTTGAGTGACAAGGCGAATTATCCTGGTAAACCACCATTGACTGTTGTGTAGTGGGCTGTAATGTTGATACCAGGAAGAAACATCAAACTGACAAATATCAAAAATAAAAGTGCCGCTTTATTCCTTCCATCAACTGATATTCCTTTGTCTTTCAAATACTTTTTCAGCCACCCTAGATTCTGGTTTTTGAAGAAATCATTGTCCCTTTTTTTCACTCCTCATTACTTGCTGTATTCAGTAGCACTGTAGCCTGTGCGGGAAGACTGAGTGGCCGGCAAATTACCCAGAAACCTGTGCGCGCCTGGCTCTGACATCGGAAACTCCCCTGGGGTTTCCCCGCTTGGTGAACTTATGCATAGACCGTATTCTCATTCAATTTCTGATGAAACAAGTAAAAATAAAACATTAAGCGGACAACATTCGACTACCAGTCGGTTTTGGCCAGTTTTAATGAGAGGGAGAGAGTTAAGGTGAACATCCCATGAGTAAACAGCTATCCTTGGCACAAGAATCTCCACACCGTTGAATAATAATCTCCAGGGGTTAAGATGTTGGCAGCGTGCATGTACAACAGGGAATGACACAGCACCACAATGCGTGGCTAAAAAAGTCTTGTTACAACTTGGCTGCGTTCAGCGCAGGATACGCTCTATGATGAAATGTATAGAGACAATGTTTACCTGTCAGATCTAAACCAAGAGCTTGAAGCTGTTCCACTGAGGCCGGCATGAAGCCCTCTTGTGACAAGACTGACACCACAGTCTCACTACAACAAAAAACAACATAATATTACCACAGGTATATGCACATGCACATGTAATGATGTAAGCTTACAGTGTGACAGAACCTTTGGACTTTCTACCAATTACACCCAGCATGACACACGCAACTGCAGTAGGCACAAAACCACCAGGTGGCACCACTTGAAAAGGTCATGTTCACCATTCTAAAGCAGATAGAATAGAGTCTACAGGCACAAATGCTACCTGATGATACCTCTCACAAAACCCACGGCCCAGACGGACGGGCGTGTAGGTGACGACAATACCCCTCCGTTAGGTCAAGGTTACTTCTGTTTGACCCAATAATAAAGCTTTGGTATAAATGCAATGAACAGAGATATCATGGCAAGACCATTTTTCTTCGATGCAGTACTGTGACCTAAATATCTGACCCAGTGACCTAGTTTTCACTAGGTGTCTGAAGCATCCTTAAGACTAACTGTCATAAATAATTGGTGCAGCTACAATGAGTACTTTAATATTTGAAGATATCATGGTATGGCCATTTTTCTTCGATGCAGCACTGTGACCTAAATATCTAACCCAGTGGCCTAGTTTTCACTAGGTGTCTGAGGCATCCTTAGGACTAATTGTCATAAATAATTGGTGCAGCTAAAATGAGTACTTTAGTATTTGAAGATATCATGGTATGGCCATTTTTCTTCAACGCAGCACTGTGACCTATATATGTGACCCAGTGACCTAGTTTTCGATAGGCATCTGGGGCATCCTTAGGTCCAACTGTCATAAATAATTGATGAAGCTATATTCAATATTTTTTAGATATTGTTAACAGTTTTCTTCTTCAATGTAGTGATGTGACCTGAATATGTGACCTAGTGACCTACTTTTCAATAGGCACCTCAAGCACCTCCATTTCAGTCTGTAATAAAAAATTTGGTCTCTGAAAAGTGAGTGTTTTTAGAGATATGGCGAGGCAAGGCCATTTTTCTTCGATGCAGCACTGTGACCTAAATGTGACCCAGTGACCTAGTTTTCACTAGGTGTCTGAGGCATACTTAGAACGAACTGTTATAAATAATTCATGCAGCTACAATGGTAATTTCATATTTGAAACTATCATGGTATGGCAATTTTTTTCAATGCAGCACTATGACCTAAATATGTAACCCAGTGACCTAGTTTTCAATAGGCATCTGGGGCATTCTTAGGACCAAATGTCATGAATAATTAATGAAGCTACATTCAATATTTTTTAGATATTGTGTTAACGCCGTTTTTTCTGCAATGCAGTGTTGTGACCTACTTTTCAATAGGTGCCTGAAGCACCTCAACAACTCCCTGTGACAAAAATTTGGTCTCTGTAAAGTGAGTATTTTTGGAGATATGGTGTTAACAAGGCATGGACGGACAGACGGATGGATGCATAGGTAACGACAAAACCCCTCTGGCCTTATAGGCCAAGGGCAGAAATTCCAACCCACAGCTTCATACAAACTGGAGATTCTCCCTCCTGGAGCACTATTGAAACTGGAGATGTGATGGAGTGCAGCGACTGTGCTGGGGATGGGTCTGGGAGGGCAGCACCCCCTCCTGGGTGAGATAATTTTTTTTTTAAAAAGGAGTTAAAATGGTGTATTTTGATGATTTTTTTTTTTTTACCCCATCCATTTTTTTATCTGGGTGGGAGAAATCATACTCTAAGCAGGAGCACGGGAGAATTTGGAAAAAGGGCAAAAAAATGGGAGATCTCCCGCTGAAAACGGGAGGGTTGGAGTCTCTGCAATGGGTAAAAACTACTTCAAAAGCTTCGGCGCAAATCTGTCTGTCTGCCCACAAAGAAAACTTGCAGCTTTTGTACATTCAAATTGAAATTAGAACAGCTACATGACAGAAAATGTGGTGTTTTTTTCCTAAAAAGCTATAGCAAATAAGACTCTTAGAATAAAAAAAATCTGCAGATAAGAAGAAAATGCCAGGCAGAAATAAAGCAGAATGACAAGTGTCAGCAAACAAACACGATTTGGTCACGTATTAAGAAACTCTCACCAGTTCTTGTACTGCACACTTTTTATTGCAACTTTGATTCATCTATGGGTCACTGTTGACGCTACAGCATGGACTGATGACAAAATGATCATAAAAGTGTTATGTGTGTCATGATTGTGAACAACAAATCCTAGTGACATACATACACATGAAGTTGACTCCTGATGACAGATCATGGCCGGTTGTATGTCCGACCTATCACAAATGTGTGCAAGTCTGCTATTGTTGCTCCTAATTTGCATTATTTGAATTTCACTGATAGGGCCACACACTGTTCAGAGATTCTATATCAGAACTAGACTGAGAGGACAAAATTGATGACGGACAAACCTAGGATTTGAAGTCACGATTGCACAACTATACATTATAGTTTTGAAGACAGATAATCAATAGTTAAATTTTTCAAGCTCCCTTAATCCAAAATCCACAACTTTTCTCCATGTTTCACTGGATGTGCATACAGCACAAACCTCTGAACTGAACTTAAAACGATATATCTACCTATAATAACTTTGAAGATAATCCACATTTAAACTTTTCAAGTGCCCCTAATTAGCACAAATAAAAATTCTACTTTTCCTGGTTCATTGGATGCACATAAAGCACAAACCTTTGAATTGAAAGTGGAATGGAACTGCTCCCTATAATGCAGTTTTGAAAATACTCAAGGATTAAATTTTCAAATGGCCTAATTGCATGAGCTGATGACAGGGCAAATAGCCGTAGAATCTCGGAGGCAAGTTTGACCAGTTTCGATGCTCTGTGCATCTCATCAGAAACTGTTGAACAAAACACTATTGGCCGGTTTATATACTCCGTTTCGCTACTGTGGTTTCTATGTACATAGCACACTTGTGTGTTTACGTAGAACAATGTCCAAGGTCAGTATCTTTGTTGATCAGTGTGACTTTAAAAAGATCTCTTTTTGAATGGGCCTGGCTTTTCTAATAAGTAAAGACCGTTTTGGCCATCAGCTGGGATCAGCTGGTGTTGTTTCTCAGGCATTCTAAAATTAGAACAACAGAAAGAAAGAAAGAAAGAAAGAAAGAAAGAAAGAAAGAAAGAAAGAAAGAAAGAAAGAAAGAAAGAAAGAAAGAAAGAAAGAAAGAAAGAAAGAGAGAGAGAGAATGAAAGAAAGAAAGAAAGAAAGAAAGAAAGAAAGAAAGAAAGAAAGAAAGAAAGAAAGAAAGAAAGAAAGAAAGAAAGAAAGAAAGAAAGAAAGAAAGAAAGAAAGAAAGAAAGAAAGAAAGATGTGTTGGTACACAGACATATATGTTGCAACTGCTCATGAATTTATGTCTTTGAAATGATATGACAACCATAATTTTTACAACATATTCCTAAAGGTCACTTGTTGTGTTCTGCAGCCCCCGTTTGATCTCTCTTTTAATTTGTTTTTGCCTTCCTTCCTCACTTTGATGTCCAACATATGAACATGCTTGGCAATGCGTACCACGATTTGCAAGCAAGCTGGCCAAAGAAAGTGAGGAGTTGTGATCTGAGAAGCCTGTCCTGTGGCCCTGATCATCATGACCACAAGGAGACTAATTACGAGTTACTCTATCCACCCACTATCCTTAGAGACAGCACCACACCAAAAGGATTGGGAGCGTGGTGTCTGTGAAATCAGAGAGATCATGCAATGTGGGCCAATTGGTCAGCTTCAGTGGCCTTTCCCTGTCAGAGACTCTATGTGTGAGGGACTGTCATGATCCTCAATGCCAGGTCCCCACGTCAAACAGTGACCAATAGGGAGCCACATGACCTCTTGTGTCAACACTGGCTCGTCGTCAAATGCTCCACAAGTAACACAATTTGTGACACTCTGGTTCTCTGCACAAGGCATTGAAATTAGAGGTGGCTTCGGTACACAGTGGAACCTGTCTTCATTGACAACTCCTACCGATGACCAAACGGTGATCTTTCAGGGTAGGTATAAACAAGAGGACTGTAATAGTCCTGTGCTGAGCTGACCTTACATGCACAGACTGAAGTGGTGAACTATGATATCAAGGTCACCTCTGTTTCAGACCATGATCACTGTTACTAACATGTATATTATCCCCTTGTTGATCGTGAAAGAATACAGAAAAATCGCAACACCACCTGTCGAACAAATTAAGGTCAAGGGGTCCCGAGAAGTGTCCATTTGCAATTTTGAAACAATTGGCTGGGTGGTGTCCAAGAAGATTTTTTAACAGTTTGCCAAAAAAATCAAAACAAAATTTATTAAAAATCCAAAATTCATTGGACCATGATTATTTGAATAAACCTGCTAGAGATCCACCCAAGGTACTTCCCCACAAAGTTCAAAGTAAATCTGCTTAATGCTTTTGGAGAAGTCAAAAAGGTGAATTTCCATTGCAATCCCCATTCACTTGCATAGTACTCCATAGAATGCATGCATCAACCGCTAAAGCACTCAAATTGAAAAATTTCTTTAAAATCAGGCATTAAGAGCATGTTCCTCTTGAGTAAAAACTTGTTTACCCATCCTACAAGCTACATTTCAACCAATTTTCACAACAATCTGCAATCTGACAGATGGCTTTGCAGAAGAAGTCAGAAATTACCTCAACGCAAAAGAAATCGTAACAAAATACAGAAAAATCACAGCGCCACCTGTTGGACAAATTAATTTTTAAGATTTGGCCACAAAAAGAACAAAAACATTTTTAACATCCAAAAGTCACTGGACTGTGTCGATTGGAACAGATTTGGTAGGACCCATCCCAGGTAGATATATATAGATTGTCACCAAGTTTGCAGGAATCTGGCAGATAGTTTCTTTTAGTAGCATTTTCTGATACAAAAATTCATACTGTTGTATGATTCTACATTGCACCTAAGGCCTAGTCACACATATTATCCTACTATGAATTTCACATATAGTAACTTTGTGTCAAGTTAGTCCCAAATCACTCACATAGAAGTCTCCACCACTTGACTGGCAGGCGTAATTTCTTCATTTTGTAAAGGGCCCTCCCCACATTGGATGTTATCACCAAGTCTTTTTTCTCTGGCTGCTTTACACTTTTTTTTCACTTTGGGCATGACAGAAGACCAAGTTTCGTGATCATAACTATTGGTAGTCTGTCCCTGCAGTGACTTGTAACTTGTTGCATTGAGGAAGAGAAACTGACTGGAAAACTTTGTCATTTCACACTCAGAGTACGACTTTTAAAAGGCAGGATAATTGTACACCTAATCTTAGTAATTTGTATTCAAACTATCAACATTTTTTTTTCATTATTTTATTCTATTCCTCATTATTATTCTTCAAACACTTCAAGCATTAGTTGCATCAATTTAGACCTTGACCAAAGTTGCAAACAAGCAGACATCAATCCCTTGACACCTCATTGTGACTGGTGTCCAAACAAACCCGATCGCAAAAGCCACAGCCCACGAAAGACTGTTCAATGCCTCACAATGTTGTTCTGCTGCTTCAAATATTTGCTATACAATGCGAAGAGAACACTAATCAAGGTACGCGTGTATCTCTGCAGTGTCCAAACAAACCACATCACAGATCTGATGATTTCAGTGCCTCAATTTCCCCATTAGCCCACCGTCCCACGGTGTTGCCTTGTCACTTATGATCTCTTAAACAATAAAGAACAGGCCTATTTTAATCCAATTAGTGGATGGTAGGGATTTTTTCCAGTCCCTGTCCAACTTCGAACGAACCAGAAGACTTAATTCTTGCCTTCCCCATGATAATGTCTGTTTGACACCCGTGGTCCCACAGGCACTGGTAATGTGCAGTCAGTCAATCGTTCCTGCTAATAAGATGGGAGGTGGACCTGGAACTACTATATATCATCAGACAGAGCTCCAACATAGTGTAGGTGTTCTGTCTGATAATATATTAGTTCCTGGTCAACCCTCCATCTTATTAGCACAAACGATTGACTGCACAGCCAATAACACAATACTATTGTATATAACGCCCTCTGTGGGCTACTGCATGGTCTTGGTGCACCCACACCTGCCCCCCCCCCCCCCCCCAATCTTCTTAGCATGAATGATTGACTGACTACACATTACAAGCCCCTGTGGACCTGTCTATGTGGCAGTTCTGTGATGTAATTGGATGCAATGTTGCATAGCGTCCTGTAGCCTATATTTTATTTTTTTCTTTATCGTCAGACTCATGTCATTTCAAGCACTTAGTTGTAAGTTTCTTCTTATTCAGAACCATACTTTCAAATCTGTGCTATTCCTAGCATAACCAACATTGTAACATGTCCAGGCTTTGGAGGTTCCTAGGAGCATTACCATGATAATGCAATGAGGGCCACTTTGCAGCTTGCTAAGCTGTGCCACGTGACCATCTGATCGGCAGCAGGCCGTTTTGCATGACAGCTCCTGTCTGTATTAAAGCAAACACATAATGGTCTGTACTTTGGTAAATGTGGCTATATGCTTTCTCATTTTTTTGTGCTTTACAACCGAGTTAGTACTTTCAAATCTTGGTCAAGTGTACACAACATGTAAATCTTGTCATTTTTTTTTTTTTTTTTAAATGCATGAAAAATAGCCAAAATGGGTTGGACATTACCTTAAGCTCCCTGCATGTTTTGAGATTGAGTATGTAACTTCCCTTTACCTTTTTGCCTTTTCAAGCTGTTACTTTCATTTGGGAAACACATTTGGCCTGCTTGATATATGGATCTGCCCTCCCGCTTGTCAGGTTGCTTGCTGTGGGACAGGGGGCAGCACTAGGCCTCAGTCAATATGAATATGTCTTGTTCTAGGTTTACAACAAAGATGGAGGACTCCATAGCCTAACACTCATATGTAAACATCAAAAGTCATCTCTTTTTAAGCCTTAATTCCCTTCTAGCCAGCAAATTTCCTGTTAGAAATAATAATAAGCTGAAATTCCCTTTGAAAAATTGTCAAAGTGTATGGAATAAAGTGTTTAATGATCTGGTCAACATAGGTCATGGTTAGTCTTGGCCATTAGCCAATAGCCATACACTAATAGATTTTAAATTTAGTTAAAGATGATTACCTGTTTTTAGTCAGTTTGGTTAAGATTTTTTTTTTTTGTCAATTCTATTGCTGCAGTTTCAGATTTATGCTTTGACAGATACTGAAAGAGAAGCATTAAGAGCATTTAGCTCTTTTATTAACAAACACCACCTTGATTACAATTATACATGTAAAATTCCCAGTGCTGGTTCAGATTTCCAAAAATGTTAAGTTTTTCAGCATTACATCAGTGATTTCTGGGAATCTTGGAAATTTTGAACTTTGATACATATGTAAGTCAAAAAAAAAATAAATAAATAAATAAATAAAAAACAAACAAACAGAGCAAACTTGACATTCAATTCAATTCACTTGTTTGACTTTCCTTATCTGTCACAGGAACTGCCCACACCTGAATTCAATGCCTGAGACTACGACCAGACATCACATGCCAAGTTCTGTGACCAGCTGTAATGCGAGATTTAAATCATGACAAACTTGCCGCAAAACAATGTAAAAGCAGCAACAGAGAAGGTTTCTCCTCGGTCTTGCCCTTTCTTCACTGGTTTCAGTTGACCAGAAGAGATATATAAACCACGAAATAAAGTCATAAAAGCTTTACGTTAACTGTGGTTGTGTGAAAGATGACAAGGTCCAACAACAACATGGGAGAAAAAATGAGAACGTGGTCACGACATCTTCGTGAAATGCTTGGCCATGTTTCTATGTAAGAGATCAACCCTGCGGGCACCATGAGCCCTAAACACAATGTCATGCTTTGAAACCCAACCTCTTGATACAAACAGGGCAACTCAAACACATTTCAATGCCTCAAACCAATTGATTCCTCCTGTTATGTTTCCTGTGCAGACTTGAAAACCAAACAAGAGGGCTGTCTGAACAGCTCGTGCTCAGCTGACCTACTGATTCAGCACACATGTAGCTGTGAATTTGGGATAGGATCAAGGTCACCCATGTACTTAGTAAGTCTGACTTTTATGGAAGAACACCTACATATGCAACATCAAGGTCCCAGTTCAAGTAGTTCTCAAGTTATAGTGACGAGTAAAATCCATTAAAGCTGCACTGTGATCCCAGAAATGAGGTCAAGGTCACTCATGAACTGTCTTAGCATGACCTTCATAAAGAAACATTAACATGTGCAACATCAAGGTCCTAACTCAAAAAAGATCTCAAGTTACCAAGTGAACAGTAAATTTCAAGTCAGTTGTCCTGTGACCTTGGGAATGAGGTCAAAGTTCTACGGTAAAATTTAAGTTTTTTGTCGTATCGTGAAAATTGGATACAGACAGGAATGTATCATGATACAGTTTGGTACAGGGTTAGTACCGCAGTATTTCGATATATCATCCCAACCCTAGTACAAACCCACCCGAGGCACAGTGCCACCAAGTTGGAAGTCAATATGACTGACAGTTTCTTCAGAGAAGTCTAAAATGTGAATTAGCATTAGAATGCCCATTGACTGACATGGTAATCAATAGAAAAGGTACATTTACTGAGAAATACCCAAATTGAAAAAATTGCTACAAATCAGGAATCCAAAGCAGTATCACCTAATGAACACCTTTGTTTGACCCTTTCTCAAGGAACATATCCACTGAGTTTCAGCTTAATCTGAGTGACGTTCCAGAGGAGAAGTCGAAAATAGCAATAACACAAACAAAATCATAAACAAGAGGACTGTGATAGAAAAAATTGCAGCACCATCTGGTGAACAAATTAAGAACTAGAAGCCTCCAGGAGTGTCCCTATGTGATATTAAAGCAATTGGGTGAGCTGTTTGAGAGAAGATTTTTTAAGATTTGCCTCCCCAAAAAAGACAAAAAAAATCCTTAAAATTACCAAAAATCACTGGAGTATAACCATTAGAACAAACCTGGTAGAGACCCATCCAATTCAAGGTACATCCCAACCAAGTTTGAAGTCAATCTGGTTGATGGTTTTGGGGAAGAAGTCAAAAATGTGAATTAGCATTAGAATGCCCATTGACTTGCATACATGTAGTAATCAATGGGAAAGGTTCATTTACCAAATAGGTACCCGAACTGAAAAAAAAAAAAATTAAAAATCAGGAATCCACAGTAGTCCCACCTAGTGAACAACTTTGTTTTACCCTTCCACAAGGATCATATCCACCGAGTTTCAGCTTAATCTGAGTGACGGTTCTGAAGATCAAGTCCAAAATAGCAAAAAACACACAAAAAAACACAAAAATGTAGGAAAAAATTGCAGTGCTATCTGGTGAACAATTAAGAACTAGGAGTCCCTGGGAGTGTTGCTTTGTAATATCAAAGCAATTGGGTGAGTGGTTTCAGAGAAGATTTTTTAATATTTGACCAAAAAAAAGGATAGGAAACTTTAAGGTGCATTTACCGATAATCAACCGATATTGATAGGAAACTATAAGGTGCATTTACCAATAAGTACCCGAATTTAAAAAAAATAAATAAAAATCAGGAATCCACAGCAGTGCCACCTAGTGTTTAACTGTTTGACCCTTCCACAAGGAACATATCCACCAAGTTTCAGCTTAATCTGAATAACAGTTCTGGAGCAGTCAAAAACAGCAAAACACACAAAAAATCATAAAGAAGAGGGTTTTCTGCACAGCCAATGCTCAGCTGACCTACCGATTCATCACACCTGTGGCACAGTGAACTTGGGATAAGATCAAGTTCACCCATATGCTCAGTGAGTCTGACCTTTATGGAAGAACACTAACATGTGCAACATCAAGGTCCCAGTTCAAGTAGTTCTCAAGTTATAGTGAAGAGTAAAATCTATTAAAGTTGCACTGTGATCCCAGAAATGAGGTCAAAATCACTCATGTACTGTCCAAGCGTGACCTTCATAGAGAAACATTAACATGTGCAACATCAAGGTCCTAACTCAAAACAGATCTCAAGTTATCAACTGAACAGTAAATCTAATGGGAATGAACAAATTAAGAACTATGAGTCCCTAGGAGTGTTCCTGTGTAATATTAAAGCAATGGGGTGAGCAGTTTCAGAGAAGATTTTTTAAGATTTGCCCCCAACAAGAGCAAAAATTCATTAAAAATCCAAAAATCACTGAAGCTTGATCATTTGAACAACTTGACAGACACCCACCCAAAGTACATTGCCACCAAGTTTGAAGTAAATCTGGCTGACGGTTTTGGAGAAAAAGTCGAAAATGTGAATTCTGGATGGACAGACGGACGGGCGGCTGACAGATGGCTTACCCCTCCTAACAGCTCAGCTGATAAGTCAGCTGTGATAAAAAAATGGGAAAACTTGCAGCCCCACCTGCTGAACAAATTAAGAACTAGAAGTCCTTTGGAGTGTTTCTGTGTGATATCAAAGCAATTGGAGAAGCGTTTTCGAAGAAGATTTTTTCAGATTTGCCCCCCCCCCAATAAAAAAAAAATTGACAAAGAATCCAAAAATCACTGGAGCATGACCATTTAAACAAATTTGGTAGAGACATGCCCAAGGCACATCCTCACCACGTTTGAAGTAAATCTGGTTGATGGTTTTGGAGAAGAAGTTGAAAATGTGAATTGTAGATGGACGACGGACCATCCACATGTGGCTTGGTGATGTCACAGCTGAATAAGCTGGGACAATGCCAAAGAGGTCTATCAGATGAGCACATCTACGACGTGCCAAGATGTCAGAAGCTTATAAACGTGCCGTAAGGAACAAATTCCATGCAGAAAAATAGGCTGCCGCAAGCCAACATGAAGACATACGTGGGGTCTCAAACTATGATTAATGTACCTTGCACCTGTAAAGCTGTTGTTTACACTGCCACAACACGAGGCGACATTTTCCCATTGGGAACTGTTCACGAAGTTTGCAGTTGCTGCAAATACCACAAAAGAAGTGTTCCAGGAAGCTTCAAAGAGCCATAGGACTGGGACAAGAAAGCTTGAGGACACCTACGACAAAGCAATCAGACCTGAACTGAAAGAAGGGCTAATGGGTGCCACAATCTTTCTTTGGTTACACTGTTGACGAATATTCATACAAAGTCCTTGTGAAGAGCTAGCCATATTGGTCAGATACGTGGCCCTTTCCAGCCAGCAAATTTAGACGAAGCCTCTACGCTGCATATATAAAGAGGTCCATGGTAGTTCGACTGCTCAAAACTTGTTTGTGTGTGTGTGCAACAGGCCTTTGAACACGAGGAAATCCTAGCGCATAAACTTTTGAACCATACCTCTAACAACGCAAAGGCAGTCACTTCAGAACTCAATGGACTAACAGCAAAGTTGAGGGATAAATACGAGGACTTGTATATTCAGAAGTGCCTCACGTCACTGATGCAGGCGCGTCACAATTTAGTTGTAACAATGTTCAGGTCATGTGATCTACAGTGAGTTACTACTTTTGAATTTCACTCTAGAATATGATAATTCATCCTCAAGCATAGAATAAAAGGTACCTTTACTGTGCATTGGAAAAAAATTGCACGACAGAAGCGTTCACCACATCATGATCAACAAGTGACAGGCCTAATGTACTTGGGGTTTTGTTTTGTTTTTGACAAAGTATTCATTGATCACAGGGCAGAGTACAGTTAAATTTATCTTCATATTTCTGCAACCTCTTGCCCGGCAACAAGAGCCACTTTTTTCATTCTTTCACTGCCAACTTGGACAAAAGTCAATCTGCTCTGAACTGACGTCATGATGCCAGATTCATATTTTTATCTGACCTTTCACACATGTGCCGCTGTGCCCACAGTTGTAGAGACCGTGACAGAGTATGAGAATGGCTCAAGTCAACAGTCTTCCTTAGCATGCGTCGGGTGTGCCCACATGGTACTAAGGAAAGCTGTTGACTCAGTCAAAACTTGGCACTTATTGAGTTAAAAATTAAAGTACTCTTACTCACTGCCTACAGCCCTCAGGCCAGGGCAACACTTGCACATTCATTGCTCATTGACCTCGGGCCAAGGGAATACTTCAATACATTCATTCTTTCCCAATTACCCAAGGATCAAGAGAATACCTATGTAATCCTTCCTGATCACAATCAGGCCAGGGAATACTTGTGCTGCCCTTCTTCATTTCCCTCAAGCAAGGGAATACTTGTGCTGCCCTTCTTCACTACACTCAAGCAAGGGAATACTTGTGCTGCCCTTCTTAATTACACTCAAGCAAGGGAATACTTGTGCTACTCTTCTTCACTGTGCTCAAGCAAGGGAATACTTGTGCTGCCCTTCTTCATTACACTCAAGCAAGGGAATACTTGTGCTGCCCTTCTTCATTGCACTCAAGCAAGGGAATACTTGTGCTGCCCTTCTTCATTGCACTCAAGCAAGGGAATACTTGTGCTGCCCTTCTTCATTACACTCAAGCAAGGGAATACTTGTGCTGCCCTTCTTCATTGCACTCAAGCAAGGGAATACTTGTGCTGCCCTTCTTCATTACACTCAAGCAAAGGAATACTTGTGCTGCCCTTCTTCATGACACTCAAGTAAGGGAATACTTGTCTTCCTTACACACTCAAGGCAATATAACATTTGTGCACTGCTTCCACATTTTACTTTGGCCAAGGAAATAATTGTGCACTGCTTTCCTAATTACACTCAGGGCAATGGAATACCTAACACTCCTTTTCTATTACAGGGTTTTCCCTAGGATTTTTTTAAGAGTAGTGGGATTGCTAAAAATAGCAACAATAGAAAAATTAAAGCCCTACACTCCTATTCAATATAATGGGGATAATGATTTCAAAGCCCTACATTTAGATGTAAAGCCCTAGAATTCTAGGGCTTTAGGGCTTTGGGGAATAGTATTACACTCAGGGCAATGGAATACCTCACACTCCTTCCCTATTACACTCAGGGCAATGGAATACCTCACACCCCTTCCCTATTACACTCAGGGCAATAAAATACCTCACACTCCTTCCCTATTACTCTTAGGGCAATGGAATACCTCACACCCCTTCCCTATTACACTCAGGGCAATGGAATACCTCACACTCCTTCCCTATTACACTCAGGGCAATGGAATACCTCACACCCCTTCCCTATTACACTCAGGGCAATGGAATACCTTACACTCCTTCCCTATTACACACAAAGCAGGGTAACTGTGATAATAGCTGCCATTGGCAGGCAGTCAGATAAATTGAAAGGAAGGGAGAAAGACTCGATGATTGCAAAACATGTGTACACATTGAAGAAGAAAATCTAGTTTGCTGAAATGTCTGCGTGCAAAATCAAGGCAAAAGGTGCATGACTGATTTTCCTACCTGTTTGTGGAGACCAGGCCGTCCAGCTGACTCATGACCTGCCTCAGCAGGCGCTGGTCCATCCTCTTCTGGGCCTTGCTGTTTCCTTCTCCCAGAATCTGCACAAGTCACACGCAATCATCACCATGTAGACATAATGTTGTTTTTAGACATTACGCTTGTGTATCATTTCACAGACGATCTTGATGTAATTTATGATGCCAGTGATGTCACTCTCCACTATCTTCATTTGGTAATGTTTTCGCATCACAGCCACAGGAATACACTAACTGGCTTTCATTGCTTCCTGAAGACCACACGAGACAATGAACGTCCATTTAGTCCTACCACTTGTCTTTTAATACCCACGTGTGACCCAATCATCTACCTGTTCAAATTTACTATAATTACTCCCCAAACAAAGTTTCCTTTCTTCACCTTTAGGTCACATAAATTAAATGTTTAGTTTCTTAGGCAGTTTTGAAATTACATTTTTTGCATTTTGATTGGTAGGGAGGGAGTCATTTTGTTAAAAACTGTTCTGTCCTCTTTTCATCGTGTCTTCCAATGTGTAATCAACAATATTAAAAAAGTTACCAGATCCAATTGTATATGGTCAGAGTAATGTCCCAAAAGTTCTTCGAGGGGGTAACCTTCGGATGGGGGGAGGTGAGTTCGAAACTTAATTTTTATTTGGCCCAAGTCCTTTTTGGGTGCTTTGTGAGCACTCCCGAGTTATCTCTTATAGCCAAAGTCAGAAGAAAGATCTAGCACAGGGACGGCTGGGTGGGCTTTCCTGTCATCCACAGGCAAGTGTTACTTATCAATGGGAAGATCACATCAAGTTTATCGCAAAATACAAGTACCAAACAAGAGGAGGCAGTGGCATTGTTCTACCATATTCTGCCCAAGACAAGGGACAAATTCCCCTTTTCTGTCTTTCTATTTATTTATTTGTTCACTATCTATCTGTCTGTCTGTCTGTCTGTCTGTCTGTCTGTCTGTCTCTGTCTGTCTGTCTGTCTGTCTGTCTGTCTGTCTGTCTGTCTGTCTGTCTGTCTATCTATCTATCTATCTATCTATCTATCTATCTATCTATCTATCTATCTATCTATCTATCTATCTATCCAATGCTATGGACCTCAAAGTAACAAAGCCCCAAAAAGGGATGTTCAGTACTGATACATAGACTAGTCTATAAAAACCATTTGAATTGTATGTTTGAATAATGTGGTTGACCCAGTTATCAGAGAATGGTGCAATCTTTTTACAACTATCTTAAAAGTCAAAGCTTGTGGGGGGGGGGGGGGCAAGAGGAACATTGATCAGTGCCATTAATTTGCCTTCAATACAAGTAAGCTCCCTCAAATACATGTAGTTCTCTGAGAATGTGCAGTGTGATCTCCATAGCAGGGCTCGACAATTCGCATGTCCGAAAGCCCGGGGCTTGTCAGAAT
This sequence comes from Hermodice carunculata, assembly GCA_964020975.1. Classification (NCBI taxonomy): domain Eukaryota; kingdom Metazoa; phylum Annelida; class Polychaeta; order Eunicida; family Amphinomidae; genus Hermodice; species Hermodice carunculata. Next base: position 80,732,430 of record OZ026614.1, on the reverse strand, counting down.
TGGGCTCGGGCCAGTGGAAATAAAAAAGTGCTATCCCTGCGGGCTAGTTGGAATTTTTTACTAAAATCCGTCAAAAAATAATAATATTTTACATTGCAAATTAACATCAAATGCTATTTATCAGTGAGTTTAAACAGTGTTGGAAAAAATAGGTGCTGTGAGATGACTTCCCGGGCAAAAACAGCACACAACTGCCAGTCACACACAAGTGACAGCGTGGACACTGGAGTGGATCTGCCGTGAACTGACGCAGTCTCACGGACTGATTTGGGACACATGCAGCAATTCCCGCTATCCCATACCTTTGCGTATTTGCCTGTGACTCCAAATAATTGTTGCAATAAACACTGGAATCTTTATTTTTGTATGCTGGAATATAAACAAAGCTGCCGTTTGTGTGTTCCCTCCGTAAATTCACACATGTTCACTGGGCGGAAGCCATGATGAAAACACCGCAACACGAGCCGTGATTGGCTTATTTTTGCATGTGATTCCATTGACCAATCGGGTGATATGTTGTGCGTCAGACCACATGGCCAAAGCAGATGTCTGTGTACAGTTGCAGGAAAGATGTTGACGGTGTGCACGCTCAATTTCTGATTTGAAATATTAAAATTTTCGTTTGAATTTGATTTAAAAACACCGTTTATTGCGAGGAACTTGCCAATACTGTATACGCAAATTTACTACGATGTACTGATAGCATTCATGGTAGGTACACAAACGATATGCATCCCATCAGTGCATCACGGCATCAGAGGCCGAGAGAAATGATCCTGAAGCCAATGCAAGTTTGCAACTATTTAATCCTTATTTAAGTTTACCCGGGATACGGACTTCAATAGTCCCAGAAATTACAATGTAATTTTCATCGTTAGTCACCCCATGCAAATAGCTTACTTTCAATTTGTATTTTTGATATTTTGCCAGTTTCACTGTCAAACAGTTGCAGCTAGAATCGTAAAATTTGACATTTTTTTCGATTTTGCAAGCGGCAAATACATTTAAGGGTAAATGGTTTGTGTAGGCCTTCGCATTTTTAGAAAAAAACGATGTTTATAGAAGTTTTATCAGGACAAGTGGATTTTGAAATCTACTTGCCCTGGGGACAAGTGATTTTTAAAAAAATTGTCGAGCCCTGCATAGGCATGCTGATATGTCGCAAAAGACACATGTTTATAACTCTTTCAATGTCAACTGCAACTAAAGCAGAAAGAATGTCCTTTGCGGCATCAAAACAAAACAAAAAAACAAAAAACATGCTGGCACTCGAATGAAATGTCTTTTTACAAGGAATATGAATCTCTGAACCTTGAGCTGAAGAGAGGCCTCTGTTCCTCACCTAATTTCAGGCAACTGGTCCATTTAGCATTATACATGTACATCATGGCACAAGTGGTGCAGTCTCCTTCTTGGAACTCTCCCTGTTGCCTGCTCAACAGACTCATTCTGTTTTTGTTTTTTTTTTTCAATGTTATGATGTTCAATGGAATTAGAAGGCCTGCTTCACAGACAACTCTCCCCGCCACTTTCTCCAAACATCAGGCATTCCTAATGCCAGTGGCTGTATATATTCACAAAGAATTTGATTTGATCCTGAATTTGATCCTAAAATTACTGAAATGTACAATTTTGCTCATGGTTTTGGCCATCATAATCAGTGATGCGCCAAACAGGTTTATGCCACTTTAGCCAAGCTGCCTACAGTTTCAATATTACGGACAAAAATGGACAAAACCAGTCCGGCATTTTGACACACCATGAGTCTACTTTCATCAGCGCTTGCCTTGTTGTTCTATTACCAAATGTTATCATTAAATGTGCACGAGTGTTTTGCTTAAAAAGAAAAAGAAACAAACAAAAAAACAAAAACAAAAACAAAACAAAACCACAACTGTTTGCTGGTACTAACACCATCCAATGACCTGAAGGTTTATTACCTTGAACTGGATGTCCATGTAGTCGACCAGTATTTGACACACCCTCTGCTCTGGGTCTTCTGGCGAATCAGGGTTATGTGATCCCGCACTGTCACCAGTGTCTGGTTCCTCTCTCTGAGCTTCCCAGTACTCTGTCTACAATTCAACAATACAAAACCATCAAAGGGGGAAACATGATGTATTTTTTATGTGATTTTGACTTTGAGTTTTTTTTCCCCCTGAGGATTGCAAATTTTGGTAAAAATTGTGAATTGTTACACGACCATGCTCATTAACTCATTCCATACCAGACCCTGATTTTTCCGTATATTTACCTAGATTTAAGATGACAATTGCATATTTAAGTCCTTCATGAAAAGAGCTTTCGTTCAAGTACCAACAAGCCAATAGTCTTAAGTCAGGACCAGAACCACTGACAAGGCCTGTCACCATAATATGGAATGGGTTAAACATGTGTTGGTATCTGCATAAACTGTCAGCTGTGGAATAAAATCTATATGGCCTATAGACTATGAAAGGTTCCCCTATACCCTCCCCCCCCCCTTTACCAAACCTGCTTTTGAAATAATCCCATAAATTGGTCTGTCATCTGTGACCTGTGGAGGGGGAGTCAAGAGCTTTCCTCCATGCCCTCTGGCACAGGGGAGCTGTTGACAAGTCAACCATTCTTACAGGTGAAAAAAGAAGATAACAAGACAATTATCACGACTGGACACCTTCTGTTTATTTCTAAAGTGGAAAACGTCCATACCAATAGGTAAGAGCTGTATCTCACGGGGTTAAAGCATATGGCTGACAAATTACTGTTACGTTTGATGCACTTGGTATTGAATTCACATACACGCATCACCATCCAGAGATGTCTTAATATCATCCCTATAATGAACAAAAGCATGACATTTGGGTAAATTGAAACCAAAAGTAATTTGCACACAATACCAGGGGCCACAAAATTGGACAGATCCAACAAGAAACTTTTCCAATTTTGTCACTTCTGTATACACTGACATGAAAATTAATCAGGTCAACCAATGAAACCACACAGTCACCCATATGGTTGAAACTTGAGGACTGCGTGAACAGTCCATTCTCAGTGGACCTAAGCTTGTCCCACAAAATCAAGGTTGCAACTGAATTTTGCCCACAAAAAGAACAAACAAGAGGATCATGATCAATCATCTTGTGCTCTGCTGACTGGAATATGCTCTGACAATACTGCAACACATGCACTGTAATCTGTATACATGTACAGTGGTAGCAAAGTTTAATACATAATTCATTAAAAAAAAATGCAGTACCACCTGGTGGCAAAAATAAGAACTCGGGCCATATAATCAAGTCATTAGAAAGTGCTATAATAAAACTTCTGTTCAGCAGATTATTGTCATGGATGTGAAGATAGTTGTTCACTTTGACTTCGAAAGGTCACTCAGTTCACTGAATGTTTTACACAGTCACTAAGTTGGCTTAGTTTGTTGGGATGACTCCCATGTTACTGGAAAACAATAGAATAATCCAGAATGTTGACCTACATTCAAACGGATATGACTCTTTTCATTGTAAACAAAGGGAAAGTCCTGATGTGGTCTAGAAAGGTCTCTGGAATTGAGATGTGTGACTTATTGGAAAACCCCAGAATACTGGTGAGAGTTCTCAGCAAGGGTATATAAAGCAGCTCCCTTCAGGAATAAGAGGAGAATTCTGCAATCTGACAGATGCTGTGTGTTGTCATGAAGCCACTAGGACTGTGAGGTGTTGCTGCAGAGAGATACATGTTCTCATATCTTTGACAGTGCCTTTGAGTGGACTGGTATATTTGGTGTTTAAGTGTACCACAGTGGAACCAAACTGTACCTCTGTGGGATTTAGACCAGCACTGTGCCTTTGTGTACCACATAGGAACCAAACCCTAGCTCGCTGGGATTTGGACTAGACTGTTTGGCACCTACCATAGGACTTGGAACTGTGGGACAGTACCTGTGGAAAATCTCTCACCAGGGATCAGGATTTACCTGCAGTCTGTTAACTATTGGATTATCAGCATAGCTAAGTGTATAATTTCATTTACCTACTTTGCACTGATACTTGATTGTCAACATATTGTTATTGTTAAAGTTATCTCATCATTGTCATTCTTTGTTGAGTTCCACTACAGTCTAGAATATTCTGAAGGTAGGCACCGTAACAATTACCTATAACAGGAGGAGTGCCCATAACAGGAAGAGTATCTATAACCGGAAGGATATACAATTTACTATTATGGGATAAGCTACTTCCTGGGTAATGATGGCGTCGCCTGCTGTCAGCAAGACTACTGAATCTCTGCTGGAACATTTGGCATCTGGTGCAGCACAACTTATTGAAGTAGGCCTTAACAAACATGAAATAAACAGATCATAGCATGGTTTGTTGTTGATATGAAGAATATGAATTTGCACTGGGTACCATATAGCAGAACTCGTTCTGCATATATAGCACCCAGTGCTTGTTGATATTCTTCATATTGACAACAAACCAAGCTATAATCTATACACATGTATATACAGTGCTACCTGCTGTATGCAACCACTGCCGTGAGCAGCCACACTACTTTTTGTGGTCACCTTGCTGGGACACAAGAATCAGTTTCTTTGTAAAGCTACCTGCAGTGACAGGTCACCAGCTGTATGTGGTCACTTTTTCTTGGCAGAAGGGGTGGCCACATACAGCAGGTACCACTGTATACAAATGTATACATATCTTTTTTTCACATTTGGGTCGATTTTATACACATTGCCACACAAAAAATATGCACGCATATTCAAACAATAGGTTCTGCAGTGGCTGTTGGGTGTTAGTAACCAAATTCCAGGAAAATGAGGGTTTTGGACTTGAGAGAGGGAGGGGGCAAATCTCAGTCCACTGGATTATTGAAACTAAGGAATGCTTTTATTTGAACCTGATCCCTTTGCAAAAATTGCTCATTTGCATTTCTCCACATGGCACAACTATCATCAAACAAACATATACAAAGTAACAGATCTTTGGCACATACATGTTCTAATTCACTTGTCCATCCATTCAAATCCAGTCTGTAAAACTAAATTTTTGGTTACTGCCCCCCCCCCCCGAATCAGTGCTTCGAAATTTTTACCTGCCCTATCAGGAAATTCACTTGTCAAGGACACACGGACATGTGAACTAGTGAGTCCTGAATTGTATAAAAGATGTGAAAAAAGAAACTTGGTAGAGTCAATGTAATTAGATAAACCCCAAGTGATCCAATTCACATTCGTCCACTTTGTGTGCAGCTCCTCCACTGTGGGACCAGACGGGAGTCACTGATAAATCTTTCACTGTTTCCTCCAAATATAAGCATGCAGCCGAAGGTACCTTCGTGTACAATATGTACATCTGTGTCAGGTGATTCACTTCAACACAACACAAACATCTCATTGTACCTTAGACTGTCACCGGAATCCAACCACATGTGCACTTGGAAATCAGGAGCATCAGACATCAAAGGAAGCTCTCCAATCATGTACTAACACGCTTCTGCAGTCTCCATCCGTCTGGCCCACATCTTTCTGTCCACGCCGTTGTCCCTGTGGTTCTGTCAGTATATTGCTCTCCTTATGATTTTTTCCACATCTTTCAATTGTCTGGCCACTCAAGACAAAAAAAAACAAAAAAACAAAAAACAAAACAAAAAAAAATGCAAGACATGAAGAAAAATAGCCCCTGCATCTTTCTTAGCAACTGATGCCAATTTTCAGACTCGAAGACCAGACAAAAAACACATCCATATCATCCAGAGACAGAGAACAAAGAAAAAATATAAGCCTAAAAGACCGGAAATTCAAAACAAAGGAAAGACTAGAACAGTTGTCGCCAACAAGACTGGACCACATTGGTAGTTAGATGTGGCTGGTGAATCATGGATGGACGGACGGATGCACAGACAGACGTACATGGTAAAACCAGTCTACCCAGCTGCACAATCAAATACCGTTTTGTAAGAAGGAATTTTTTTATTGGACCAAGAATACACTGACATATGCAAATAAAAAATTTCAACATTTCACTGTTATAAGTACAAACAAAAAAATTTGTGTAATCGTGACAGGTTGTGACTAGGATACGGATGACAGATGGTTTGGCGATACTAGTTGACCACCATCATGTGCGCCACCAAGAGGTTACTGTTAAGAAATTAAGATATCACCAACCTTTGTCTCGCAACTGATGACTTAGGTTACTTTGAACCTATACCTGTGGCAACAAAATTGTACAAATGTTCAACTTGTGTATAGTGAAAGCATTGTGCAGCTGGATTACAGACATAGCAGTCAGGTATTTGACAGATCTATAGTGTCATTATATAACAATTTATAAAGTATTGTTTGGTGTATGAAGAGAAAACCTCTAAAACTATATGCATTTATACTTTATCTTCAATATGATCTGGTAATTCATTGAGACACCATGATCATACTGATTCATGTCAAATACAAAACTTTGCAAAACTGCGCCTTACTGCATGCAGACAATTTGCATTTTGCTCCACATGTAACATTATGACTGTGTACATCATTAGCTGGAACTATTGGAGATTATTGAAATCAGAAGGAATTTGATCATTTACTAATTTGTGATGGAATTTTAATGGCCTGTGTTTATAAACGCCTCTAGTTTTAATAATGTCATACGTTTAAAGATTGGCTCAGAATGTGCATTATACATGTGTAATTACTTTTATTTATTGTTCTTACTGCCTTTTTTGAACTAAGTAAAGCCTAGAAAATGGGTTGCCCTTGGCTATCCACATCATCCCTATAGTTCTGTCCATATCATTGCCGCGATAGTTCCATCTATATTGTTACATCCATGTTGTCCCTATAGTTGCATCTATATTGTTCTGTCCGCGCTGTCCCTATAGTTCCATCCATGTTGTCCCCATAGTTGCATCTATATTGTTCTGTCCATGCTGTCCCTATAGTTCTGTCTATATTGTTCTATCCATGTTGTCCCTATAGTTCAATCCATATTGTTGTGGCTATAGTTCCATCCATATTGTCCTATCCATGTTGTTGTCCACATAGTTCTGTCCATATTGTTCTTTCCGAATTGTTGTCCCTACAGTTCTATCCATATTGTTGTGCCTATAGTTCCATCCATATATTTCTATCCATGTTGCTACCCATATAGTTCCATCTATGTTGTTCTATCCATGTTGTTGTCCTTATAGTTCCATCCATATTGTTCTATCCATGTTGTTGTCGCCACAGTTCCATCCACATTGTTGTCCCTATGGTTCCATCCATATTGTTCTATCCATGTTGTTGTCCTCATAGTTCCACTCATACTGTTCTATCCATGTTGTTGTCCCTATGGTTCCATCCATATTGTTCTATCCATGTTGTTGTCCCTATAGTTTGGTCCATATTGTTTTATCCATATTGTTCCTCTGGCTCTGTCCTTATTGTTCTGTCCACATTGTCAATTTTCTTTAGCCATCTGCAGGAAAACATGGCAGCAAATTTGATGGGGCATCTGTGCATGTTCCATCAAGTGTAATAATATTCCTATCCATTTAGCCAAACGTGAGGGCCACATATATAGTAAAAAAGATACTGATTATAATAATAATAATAAAACTCAACTTTAGAGCGCTTATTCCATACACAGTATGCTCATAAGCGCTTTACAATAGTATGAATCCATCGCAAAATTGATAATACATGTTAAAAGAATAAATGACGATGTTGAATGTGCATTAAAAAATCATGATAGAATGTCCACTTAGTCATTAAAAGCTTGCTTAAAAAGGTGAGTTTTCAATTGTCGCTTAAAAATATCGAGTGACACAGAGGACCTGATATGAATTCTTAAGCTGTTCCACAGTTTGGAGGCTACAACTGAAAAGGCTCTGTCACCAAAGGAGTGGGTCATGTAGATAGGTTGTGACAGTAAATGATGTGATTGTGACCCGAGAACTCGACATGGTCTGTATGAAATTAGGCAGTCCTTTAGATATTGGGGGGGGGGGGGGGGCATTTCCTTGCAGGCATTTAAAGACAAGTAGGAGTATTTTAAAATCAATCCTTTGCTTTATAGGCAGCCAATGGAGGTTTTTCAGCACAGGTGAGATGTGATCCCTCCTTCAAGACCCAGTCACAATTCTTGCAGCTGTATTTTGGATCCTTTGCAAGGGATTAAGGAGGTATTTTGGTAATCCAACCAGGAGTGAGTTGAGGTTATCAAGCCTGGAAGCTTTTTCAATCTGATAAGGATTAAAAACACCTCACGAAGATATACCATTTTATTGCGAAGAGGTACCCAAAAAATCTTCAAATAGTTCGGTTCTAACTCAGACAAAAGTTTTGCATATTACAATATTTGTTTTGCACAAGCAAGTCTATATTTATCACTGCACTCAAGGCAATAACTTCTGTAACTTATGCTTGCTAATTGAGATGTTTAGTTGAAAGGCTCATAGATACAAGTTTATTGCCTCCTAAACAGACTAAGTCCACATTTCTCTTCGTGGAATGGAGTACAGTGGTACCTGTTGTATGTGGCCACCACTTCTGCCAAGATAAAGTGGCCACATACAGCAGGTGACCTGTCACCACAGGTAAATTTTACAAAGAAATTGACTCCTATGTCTGAGCCTAGTGACCACAAAAAGCAATGCGGCTGCTCACAGCAGTGGCTGCATACAGCAGGTACCACTGTATAACGTAATTCCTTCATTGAGAGACCACCTCGAGGCCAGCTCAAAAAGTGGTACCATAAAGCAGGTGGTCTATTAGAGCACCCAACTCCCAAAAAAGGTTGAATAGCAAGGACAACACAGCAGCAGGGCTCTATCAAATGTGGTCATAAAAGACAGGGGCTCTCTCATTGGACTGGTCTTTTGAAGGAGCGCGCAAATACTGTGCATGGAACTTGGTCGAGTCTTGCTGTTTTTAAGTCTGTCATTGACAGGCTAGCTAAATAAGAGGTGCATGTACATTGTATTACAAAGCAATGTGACAATATTGGGAGTTTTGCAGTCTATCAATGATGCAATCCAAAGGGAATTCACATATTCAGCTCACCCAAGTTCAATGCATTATGCGTCCCTGTTCCACACACACACATCACTGCGACCTGTTGTATAATACACTGGCAGATGCATCGTGCCAGGACTCGTAGCTTGATGTAAAGTCATCTTGTACAATAAATGATCTTTTGACTTGTTTGAGAGAGTGAGACTATTATAGATCAAAAATAAAATCACAACTGAATGTCTCTATTGCTTTCATTATGGTCTTACTTATAGATATGTACATAAAAGACTGTGTGGGAAATAACGCTGCCTACATTTCGTAACTGTACAGGAGATACTCTTGCCTGCATCACATGTAACTGTACAGAAGATACTCTTGCCTGCATCACATGTAACTGTACAGGAGATAGCTTGTTGCTTCACATTGTAAAACCTAGTCCGGTAGATTTTATCTGCAATAATCAAGTGGGCTTGTTGGCACACATAAGATATGCTCAGAAGATACGCTGTTCTACAGAAGAGAAAAATACAGACGTCCACACCAGAGCTTGGCTAGGTGGTAAAAGCTATTTATTTCCCCAAACCATTACATATATATATCTAGTCCAGTACTTCTGGGTCTTGCCAATTAATAGAGCAGCCTTGTACTATTAATATTTGCCAGTACAGTCACTGCTATGAGAACATCAAAGGATCATGTCCTCAGCACTTGATAAATGACCTAACCGACTTCTTCATGACTTTTGGTTTCTAGTTTTAGGACTCTGGCATTAGTTGTTTGGGAAACAACTCTTTACATATAGGACTTGTTTGTTAACCAACACCGTAAATACTCTTCTCAATCGCTTGTGTGTTTGGCTGCGAAGTAAAATCATCGCCGATTTGCATAGACCAGATATAGCGATCACCAAAAGTTCAACTTGGAAAGTACATGTTTTAACCCTTAGGCAATCTACATGTATTAACCCTCAGGCAATCCTTTTCTTAAACTTGTTTTAATGTCATTTTTCGTAAAATTGCACTCTAAATCTTTACAACATGTACACCCCTTCCCTCCCATGGGCTACAACACATGGAATGCTCTTCACCAATCATCACATGACCTTAAGCCTCTCCTGGGCTTGTGCCAGGAACTATTCAAGTGTATCCAGTTTGGTGAAACTCACTGCTATGCATGAATGGCACCTCTATCCTGCAATTGTCTTGAAAATATGAAAGATTTAACATTTCCATTGCCTGCAACTTACATACTTTTAAAAATGTTAGCCCTTTCCTGCTCAAATTGCCCAAAAGTACCCAGATGTAAACTGTCGTCCCCTTTGAGTTTCTACTTAAATTTCTTGTTACCACACAACATTTTTGCTGAGATTTGTACTAAAGATCATTGATAATGGCATGTCCTCGGTCAATAGCTTTCCTTCACCAGGTTGGGCACATTGCATCCAACCTGCGTCAAGGAAAGCTATTGACTCAGTCATACTCTAAACCATGAATGGGTTAATTATTCCAGATCTCACGATTAATTTCAATCACGTGGCTCTGGCTGAGGCTATGGCCATGCATCCAGTTTGGATTTCTAGCTATAGTAGTCTGTAAAAAAAACGTTGTGGACAAGACTAAGGTGGAAAGGAAGGAAAGGAATGAAGGAAGGAAGTAGGAAAGCAGGGGGAGGAAAGAAAGAAAAAAAGAAGGAAAAGATAGAGAAAGAAAAAAAATGCAATAGTAGAGAAAAACATGGCCCATATTCATTAATTCCAAACCCAACAATGACACCAATGAGATTACAGTGTTACCAAAGCATCAATATTCATCTTCCAATAGCAATGTGAGGAAACAAATTTCTGAGGAAAGAAAATGTCTGTGTTTGCACACTGACATAATTATTTTCTCCATACGCATGTAATTACTAATTTCTAGCACAGACATTTTTTTATTTTCGTAAAAACATATTTCTTTAGACTTTCTCGGTCAACAAACTGTTTTCCTGTGATGGCTAGAACACTGTCAGGCAGGTTAACTGCAGTCTTTGTGAGTGAGCAGAGGGACATACCTTCAGCCAGGCAAGTGCATACTCTGCCGCTGCCCGCAGGAGCTGCAGCGAGGGAAGGCCGGAGTGTGTGGCCTCATGCCTCAGATCCACCAACCACTCTGGTAATCCAAGCTGTAAATGGTCAATGACATACAATAGACTAGTGCTATTATCACAGCAGATTTGTTCCTCGTCTCAAGGGCTATAATCATGATAAGGATTCCAAGATTAAAACCTGCCACAAAATGACCTTTCATTCAAGTACCAGCATGCTTATATGGTACAGTAGTCCCTCTTTTGAAAGACCACTCCTTTGGGAGACCCCCTCCTTTCAGAGACCACAATTGTCAGGTCTCTCTGTAGTACTTTTAATGTTATTTATACCTCCTTTGAGAGACCACCTGCTTTATGTGACCATCTTTTGGGTGGCACAAGGGGGCGGTCTCTCAAAGGAGGCCTACTGCATTTCCCCCAGGGGAAAAACTGGAAAAGCTGTCACCAACACACTGGATACTCTCCCACCACCCACCCCACCCCACCCATTTGCACACACATGGGTCCTGTGACCTTTAAAATGAGGTCAATGTCACCCCAAATGTAATACAGTCCAGAAAACAGTGACAAAATACAACTGATATATATCTGAGTATATCATCATCGTCATATTTGGGTCATTTGCATGTTACTGGGCTTGGTAAAGTACAGTGGGAAAGGATGAAGTGCTATTCATAATCCCTGTCAAGGGGTATAGGCAAACAGATGGGGGTTTTTTTGTGACAGTGCAAAATTCTTTTAAAACACAACTGTGTTGAAAAAGTGTTGCTTATCATGAGAAAATGCGCTAAAATTATAAAAATTTAGCATAAGGCTGAGCAACAAAGCTCATTTCCTCAATATTGAGGCCAAACAGGTCTATGGAGGGTAGTTGGTGCATCTAGTGCGTTTCCCTGGTTAGCCTGAGCTTTTTGCTATGCTCTAATCTCAGGGGTGTTTGGATGTACTCTAAGATGTGGGTTTCTAGAGTGAGTCCACCATGAGCCCAGCTCTGTGTAAAGTAGAAGGCGCTCAAGGGGTATTACAACATAGAAATTGTCTAAAATTAACAATTTTTGTTCCTTGTTTATTCTTTTTTAACCTCCAAATAATGGCACTACTCTTTTATATCAAAAGGGGCCTATTTTGACCTAATTAAGTACTTAAGGAGAGCAAGAAAGTGGCAAATGAAGACAGATATAATATTATATTGATTAGCCTAATATAAACACATGTCATCAAGTAATTAGCATGGCATGGCCAACGTGCAATCTAATAGCTATAAAATTAATCCATTGAGGCATCTATTTTTGGCTGTGTGCAAAAAGTCTATTTTCATCGCAGATTAATTTCATTTCGTAACCCCAATTATCATTTATAATCATATTTATGAGGTGGTGAACAGCTGTGACGTGAGATAAAGGAAATTTAGACACCAGGTGGTGCTACCCATCTCATTCAGGCAAACTGAAAAAACAACTGTAAGCCTGCATCCTGTGGTCACCACGCATATCCCCAGCCTTCTCTCCCAGGGAACAGCCATCCCACAGAAATATCCTTATTTTGATACCAAAACATGACAGTTCACGAAAATACCACAATATCGAGTTTCACAACATATATTTACCTCAGACAGAAGAACATTTGGATATACAGTGAAACCTGTTTTGAGAGATCACCCCTTGGGCAACCAAAAAGTGGTCACATAAGGCAGGTGGTCTCTCAATAGAGGTACATTAACATGGGAAAGATAGCAAAAGGGACACAGTAAACATGGTCCGAAAAGGCAGGTGGTCTTTCATCACAGTGCTCTCTCAACACAGGTTTCACTGTAATGAAAAATATACTTTAAAAAAGATGCTGTAAGTTTCCATAGTTAAGGATTCTGTCTGTGTCAGGCAGTCATCATGCACTTCTCATTAGCATATTGTGGGTCATGCAATCTGTGGGGACTTACAGTGTATCAAGAAAAACGCTATTATGGCAGGTTTTATTACAGTCAGTGATCTCATCACACCAATGAGCCACAATTTGCACATTTGATAGCACCAAGAGGTCTACCAAGGCACACATCAAGTCACATTAAAGTCTAAAGAAGATATAGAGAATCAATTATGGGTAGCCCACTGGGGATAACGTTGGGATCACCAGTTGTTGAATTTTCATGTTTTCAAAAGGCTTTGCCGAGTGAAAACATGAAAATCCAAAGAGTGATCCCAACATTATCCCCAATGAGACACCCATACTGGGATTTCTTTCTCCTATGTCTAAAAAGGACAAATAGGCACTAAATCGAAGTTCTATCAGAGAAACAAATTTGAAAATGATGCCATTTGAAAGTGGGAGGGGTCGGTATTTTATTTAATGCACCATGACCTCTCATTGGTTTGTCTACTACTTGAAACCAATAAGCGACAAATCGAATGAAAGATTACAATTAAAACCTTATCCCACATACCCATGTAGGATAACCCATTCAGGACTAGCTTCAGACATAGGAGAAAAATGAATCCAACACATTGTTGGGCACCAGTCTATGTTGCCAAGAATTTGTTTACATTCATATCAGAATTACAGTGTTCTGTGAGGTCTTACCTCTTCCGCCAGCATATGAACTGGCTGAGCAAACTGCCTTGTCTGGCCCCTCTCTGTTAGTAAATTTACAAATCTACAACAAAAAACAATATGTTTACATGAATAAATAAATTTATATATAATATATATATATATATATATATATATATATATATATATATATATATATATATATATATATATATATATATATATATATATATACATATATACATATATATACATACATATAGAAATATATATGTATATGTATGTATGTATGTATATATATATTATTCATGTATATACATTATATATATATATATATATATATATATATATATATATATATATATATATATATATATATAAGGTCTAGTGGATATGTGCGTTTCCCTTTTCAGCTAGGCGACCGGTGTAAAAGCTTGCAGTTCCAAAGTCGCTTGTTCTGAAATATATATATAGTGGTCCCTGCTGTATGCAACCACTGCCATCAGCAGCTGCATTGCCCTTTGTGGTCACTAGGCTCGGACATAGGAGTCAATTTCTTTTTAAAATTTTCCGGCAGTGATAGGTCGCCTGCTGTTAGTGGCCACTTTTTCTTGGCAGAATGGGTGGCCACATACAGCACGTACCACTATATATATGCATATATGTATAAATATATACATGTATTTATATCTGTATTTATATAGTAAGTCTCACTGCAACGGATTCATTGGTGTCACCTTCAGTGTTCTTACAAAGAGTTTTGGTAATTATAAAAATCTCAACATTCCACGTGCAAATTGAACCAAGTTATGACAAGTTGTTGCGAAAATCAAATTTAGTGTGCAAACCGTTCACTCCATCATTTGCTGGGCAACTCATTTTCAACACTGTCCAAATGTGCTTCCTGTACATTAAAGTTGCGATTTACGGCTGGATTGTTATCTGTGGCTAAGGTATGACAGACATGTAACATATTTGTAAGTGCAGAGAGAAGTAAGTACAAATAAAAGACACTTTTATTTCCTAGCATGACTGTCGGCATTGGAACTCAAACAGTCCATGGTAACAAACAAAATACACTCTCTACAGCTTGTTTTCCTTATCTTTTTTTTTTAACCGGACTTAAACGTATTAAATATCATATGGAAAAGGAGTGTTGTCTAAAATGCCAAAAACTTGGCCAAGTAGTTTTCCCAACAAATTTCTGAGGCAGCACGAGGAAGATGAAGATGATATGGGAGTTTAATTCCCGAGAGTACTGCCGGGTCGAGAGTCAACAGGTCACTTCAACTTGTGCAGGGACTTTTCAGGTGCTGCATGACAATTTGCGTTACCTGACCAGGGCCATGGAGTAATTCATCCTGATGCTCAGTCCCTGCTGTTGTGGTCTGCCAGATTGCTGGGCCACCCGGTCCTCTATCTGAGCATTCACCAACTGTGCAGTGCACTCTATACCTGGGGACAGTTTGTGCAGAAGCCTACCACGGAAAAAATAAAGAAAGAAAAAGATAATAGAGACATGAGGTCGGCAACCTGTATCCAAATGACAAGAAGAAAAAAATTCACCCACTGTATGACCATTTATATTTTTAGGCACTTTATTTTCAGAATTGAGCCCAAAACAGAATATTCAGCATGAGCTAGAGTCAAGTTTTATACATAAACAAGCTGTGCCCCGGGCAGCAATTCAAATGGATAACAAAGGAGACAATGCAGTAAAAGGGAAACAATATCTATTTGAAAGAATACATGTTTCAACAAACACTCAAAGTTATCCAAATTAGATGCACACGCCCCTCCCCCCTTCCTTTCATTGGGATATGCTGACAACATCCAGGCCCTAGCAATCCACAAAGCATACTGAGCCAAATACACTGAATATTTTCCTGGTCATAGAGTGAGAAGTTGCAGGAGGTACAATAAACACAGTGCTGCCAATCCTCTCTCTTTTAGTTTTTGTCAAACCAACTCTCTGAATTTTCATCAATATTTTCCTTCAATATTTCATATTTTACATTCCCTCTCCCTGATTTTCAGTTTGGCAGGTTTGCAACACTGTAAATAAAATTTACTGTGTAAAAGCATTCATGTATCTTACCATTTCTGATGTTCTGAATATTTTCAAAATACATCTTTATGGCCTCATAATTTTCAATTGGAAAAAAAAAATGAAACTACTGCTCTGGTTCACAAACCACTGGGTGTGGAATTAACAATTATCAACATGACAGCTAAGTCAGCATACAATATACAATGGGACTTTTCTACTGCAAGCATAACCTAACAGTGTTAATATACTGCTCTGAAACAAGTGTTGTGCACAGTCCTGTGTCTGAAACATCAATCTTGTAACTCACACTGAAATCACAACAATGGCACGAACTGATTACCAAATATATAAAAACCCTGCCAGTACTTTGGGACCTGTATCCACTATGGGGGAACCTTTTCCACTAAACTCCAACTTTGACTCCGTGAGGGCTCTTGGCTCCTGTGCCCAGCGCTGCTACTTAATTAATACTGGGGGCTACTTCAGTGTCTGATAAAACATTCCTACTCTGGGTCCCACTGCTGCCAATAACCGGTAACTTCAAGACATAGAATTTACATTTTACGTAATGCTCATTCTAGAAAAGTCCCATTACATACTTTGCATTACATTCATTCGACAGATTACCCTTCCATGCCAGGAGGCACTTGTATGTAACAAAAGAGCTCCGGCTGGGTTCCAGTAGGGCTGCACAGACCAGTCAGTCAAGATGACAGCCTGATACTGAATCAGGTCCACAAATTACACAAAACAAGTAATTTACAAAAAATTCCAGACTGAAATTATTAATGAAATGGACCACTTCGAGAAAAAACTTCTGAACATTTGGGTCAATCCTTCTGGACATTTTGTGATCATACATTATATGCTGATTTTGGCAAGATAAACGAAAGGAAAAGTCCTGAGAAAGTTGTTGACTTGCACCCTATAGACAGTACCATACAGCTTCCTCTTCATAACAGAATGTTCTACATACTAAACATGGGCATTGGTCAATGACAAAAAGTTGATCACAACAACCTTGTGGGTGAAAGAGTTCAAGGATAATAACTGCCAAGTTTTAAAAAAAAAACAAGAGGGCTGTGTGAACAGCCCATGCTCAGCTGATCTTGGCATTCATCACACTTGCAGCTCTATGAACTTGGGAAAGGATCACTGTCACCCATGTTCTGAGTAAGTCTGACCACTATAAAAGAACACTAACATGTGCAACATCAAGGTTCCAGTAGTTCTCAAGTTATAATGAAGAGTAAAATTCATGTATGTTGCACTGTGACCCCACAAACGACGTCAAAGTCATTCATGTACTGTCTGAGCATGACCTTCATACAAAAACATTAACATGTGCAGCATCACAGGACTAACTCAAAACAGATCTCAAGTTATCAAGTAAACAGTAAATTTCATGTCAGTTGTCCTGTGAATTAGCATTACAATGCCCATTGACTTACATGGTAATCAATAGGAAAGCTGCATTGACTGATAAGTACCTGAGTTGAAAATACTTAAAAATCAGGAATCTATAGCAGTGCCACCTAGCAAACAACTTTGTTTGACCCTTCCACAAGAACATATCCATCACATTTCACCTTAATCTGAGTGACGGTTCTGAGAACAAGTGAAAAATAGCAAAACCATATAAAAAATTCATGAAAAAAAAATTAGAAAAAATTACAGCACCACCTGGTGAACAAATTGGGAACTATGTGTCCCTGGGAGTGTCTATGTACGATATCAAAACAATTGGGTGAGCAGTTTCAGAGGTGAAGAGTTTTTAAGGTTTGCCCCAAAAAGAACAAAAAATCATAAAAATTCCCAAAATCAATAGAGCGTGACCATTTGAACAAACTTGGTAGAGATCCACCCAAGCACATCCCCACCAAGTTTGAAGTAAATCTCGCCAAAATTATTTAAGTTATAACCATTACAAGAAATTCCCATGTTAAACTTTCCAATTAAAACTTTTGTAAAAAATTTTGAAAAAAAAAAAATCATAAAAAATTCAAAATTCATTGGAACATGACCATTTGGACAAACCTGGTAGACATCCACCTAAGGTACATCCCCACCAAGTTTGAAGTTAATCTGGATGATGGTTTTGGAGAAGAAGTTGAAAATGTGAATTAGCATGAGAATGCTCATTTACTTCCATAGTAATCAATAGGAAAGCTGCATTGACCGATAAGTACCCGAATTGAAAAAATCGTTAAAAATCAGGAATCCGCAGCATTCCCACATAGTGAACAACTTTGTTTGACCTTTCTACAAGAAACATATCCACCACGTTTCAGCTTAATCTGAGTGACGGTTCTGGAGAAGAAGTCGAAAATAGCTATAACACACAAAAATTCATAAAAAAAAATTTAAAAATTGCAGCGCCACCTGGTGAACAAATTCAGAACTAGGTGTCCCAAGGAGTAATTCTGTGTGATATCAAAGTAATTGGGTGAGCGATTTCAGAGAAGAAGATTTTTTAAGATTTGCCCAAAAAAGAACAAAAAAATTCATTAAAAATCCAAAAATCACTGGAGCATGACCATTTGAACAAACTTGGTAGACACCTACCCAAGGCACATCCCCACCAAGTTTGAAGTGGATCTGGCTGACGGTTTCAGAGAAGAAGTCGAAAATGTGAATTGTTGACGGACGACGGACCGACGGAGGACCATAAGATAAGCTCAGCTGACTGACAAGTCAGCTGAGCTAAAAAAAACATATCATGTGCTTTGTATCCAACTAGACATGAACACTGTTTCAGCACTACATGTGGTACCATCTTTCACACGGTAGCCCTTGCTCCCCTGGATTACCGACATATTGCTAACTGCTGACTTGAGAACACTTTACAACAATAAAATTAGAAAATGCCTCTTTTTTTGAATATTATATTGTGTATTCTCCAATTTTCATTTGAACCCACAAAAACTATATATTTTATGAAACAAGAGGCCCATTTGCCTAATGCTCTGCTGGTGTCGGGGCTACATTGCACCTGTTCATTTCAAAGCTGCGAGTCCTCAAGTAGCTTCTGAATATATAAAGCTTAATGTAAAAATTGTCCACCATATGGCACTTTGCTCCACATGTAATCATGGCTTATTTGTGCAACTCCTGTGATGAATATTGTTGCATGTGCCAAGACAGCAATGAGTGAGTCCTTAACTTTATGTCCTCAGTGCCCTTGGGACAGATCAAGGACACCCAGATTATGTTATACAAGAAGCCCAGAGGCCTGCCTGGTGCTGTGCTGACATTGCCATTGAAGTCCAAGCTACACCATGCCATTACAAAATCACCTCTTTCAACTTTACAGGCATGGTGAACTCACAAAAATATGTCAAGGTCACTGATATTATATATGATTTTAGCTTTGGTCATTGTCTATATATATCCTATAAATTTAACAAGTCTAATCCAATTACTTTTTTGAGATATGGAATTTATATCTTAAAACACATTTTGGCTCATAATTTACATCAAATTATAGGTGGCCCCACTAGTATCATTACCAACTTAGACTTTGACCTCCCCCATAATCCAACCAAATTTGGTGAAGATCTGCCCAAAATTAAAGGTGCTAGAGTGTTCACAACATTTTCATATTTTGACCCCTATATTGCATAATATTGTAGGTGGCACCACCAATATTGAAAAAAAAAACTAAATTTACATACCCCTATAAGTCTTGAAAGTTAAATTGGTCTAATCTGAAAACTGTGGACAGTACTGAGGTCCCAAGATTTTCACAATTTGACCAGTATATTACATAATACTATAGGTGGCACCACCAACATTGACATTGACAATTTTTTTTTATACACTTTATAACTCCCAAAAGATATACATGTATGGGCCTATCTCAAGAATTGTGGGGTGCAGAGCATTCCGGAAATGACCTCAATATTCAAACTGGCCATTTGACCTCCACTTTCAACTCGGATTAAAAAATTGTCATGTTCAAAATATGTACCCCATATCTAGCTTTCCACATAATTTTTGTTCATATCGGGTCATAACTTTTCGAGTTATTGACAAAAAACAATAAACTTGGACTAGCACCAAATTCCATAATTACTGGGTCACAGTGACCCAAAAAGCAGGTCACCGAATACAGTTTTATGTATTATGTAATCAAGTGCAATTTTGATCTGGAGGCTCAATTCTCTTTGCCATTGATGTCCAAGATTTTCACATTTTGACCCCTATATTACATAATAATGTAGGTGGCGCCACCAATATCAAAAGCAGCATAGACATTTACTCATCCTACAAGTCCTGAAAGTTAAATTGGGCTAACTTGAAAACTGTGGACGGCATCGCACTAACGAGCAAAAGTTTACGGACGGACAGATATAAGCAGTCGCATAAGTTCTGTGACCTTTGGTCAGCAGAGCTAAACAGACATCTTGATAAATGTAAAACCAGCAACAGATCTTTTGTAACTGTTTAGTCATTACATCTTAATTAGTTTTTAAATTACGATTTTCATACTCCACGTAAAAACAAAAAACAGCCCTCAACACATTTCTGGCTAAATATTTGGTTTTGATCAAAATAGACACAGCATATTGTTGGCTACAAAACCATATCTCAATTTTTTCATTAAAGGTTTAGTGCAAATTTTAAAGTTTTGAAGCATTTTATTCAAAATTTTTCAAATTTCAGTAAAATTCCAATGACCAATAAAAAATTACCCAAGCCGTTTTTTTTTTTTTTTAATCTGAGATACAATATTTCAGACACAGGTGCTAGCTTTAATTGGTATAACAAGCTAACTTGTATGTTAATTTTTGAACAATCAATTTTTTATTTCACGTAAATTTTGCAAATTTTAATTAGAATAAAATTGAAATCATTTTGATGGTTAAATCTGAAATTCAATAGTAAATTTAAATTTAGACAAATATGCTTTTGATAGTCTTGCATGAAAAACAAATGAAATAATTACAAATTTCTACATGAAAGTCACAAATTGTATTAGCCCCTTAAATACAATATGCACAACACAACATTTGTAATGAATTAGCAGACATTCAGTGAAAATGTACAGCCAAAATAGCACCACATGCAGGGACACAATCAACACTCATGCAGGTGTGCAACCAGTCAAAACAGGACATATCAGTGGAGCAATGACCTATAGTTACTACAACAGAGGGCAGCACTGTCTGGAGTGCATGTTTGGAAAGGCCTGGTCATCTATGCCCACATTTAAAATAAGACCTGCCACTCCAAAGTACATTGGTCATCCTCAGGTGAAAATTTGATGTGGAACAAGGCTGTGATGCCAGCATAAATGTGACAAGAGGTGGCAGCTCTTGAGGGGGCAATTACAAACAAGTTATAGTGGCCTTTGTGGATGGAGTGAATGATTAACTGGAAGAGGGGGGCTTATATTTTGATTGTGCAACCAAGAAAAACAAATTTCAGGCCTTTCATCCACTAAACTATTTATACCTTATTTTAAAAATAATTACAAAATGCACAAGATTCATTCATTCATTCACCACTTAGAGTTTCTCAAATAGTATTTTAAATATTGCAAAACTTTCTGTGACTGTTTTGTGAATTCATGGTATGCTATCAGCTTTCTGTCAAGCCAGGTCTCACACTTGCCTGCCAAGCAGACCTCTAATCTTTTGACTGGTTGACTGAGGCTAGAGCTCGAGGCTACCACTCAAACAGATATCAGGCCTTAGAGGCAGCTAACCAGACAAGTTTCATACTACTAGCCTGCACTTCCACACTGCAATCCTTGCCAAGGCATGTCTCTGCTGGGTGGTGTCGCCACTGTACAGCTCCCTGTGTACAAGATCCCACTCGCTCCTGTACAAAAGACAAACAGCTTCACGTGACTGCCAATAAAATGATAATGGGTATTTAACCACGAGACACCTAATGCCAATGCAATGCACATGCATATCAGCACACCATTTTTTTTTCATTAAAAATGAACAGAAATGTTCCAGTGTCATTTGGTTGTTTTTCATGGAGAGTAATATACATGTAAGGGATAAGCCGACAGCTGTTGACAGGGTCCCCACAGGGGTATAATAATCCTGTTGGCACATCACTGGGGCTTTCTAAGGCATTTGTCTTGGTACCATAGATCTCTGAGCAGATGAGACAGTGGATCATTGGCTGTTGTGGTGCGATGTATATAGAGAGATAAAGCAAGATTTTTACAGAAAGTTGCACATGGAAGATTACAATTACAAGGCTTTAGAAGAGGTTCAGTGTTTAGAGGAAGAGGAACGTATGGCATGGATTTTAGGTTTGAAAGGCGGCTTTCTGGGAGGCAGGAAAGGTAATAAAAATGTACAGGACTACCTGCTAGGATGCTGGGAGAAAAGGAATGAAATAATAGAGTTAGAAGGCAACAGGTTAAACTAGAATCCCGGAGTACTGGGAGGGGAGGGAATGGGAGTGGTGGTAGCCCTTATTAGGGCTCCCATGGGGACTCCCATGGGGGCTCCCATGGGAAAAGCCTGAGCCTTAGAGGCGGGGAAAGGGTGTGTGAGGGATGGAATTTTTTTTTCTTTAACCCTAGGCCACCTGTGTCAGCACCGCGGCAGACAAGTGGAGAGCCACCGTATTATTATTATTATTATTGGTCAATTGCAAATTTTGCTGCAAACTCTTCATATGGAATGACCACCAAAGTGCTCAAGGGTCAGTGGGGGATAGTATAAACTGCGCCTAGTATCAGCAGGGAGGCCATGGCAAGTCGCTAGCCTCCTTGACATTGGCAATGATACGAAATGACACGGACATGTGTACAACGCACACAGTCCACATTGTACTCTCTGGGTTGGCTTAACTCAAGTGATCAACTTGCTGGAACTGTTGAAACAATTTTTCTGGCCATTGGTTCTGTATCAAACTGAAAGAAACCTGTGACAT
Source organism: Hermodice carunculata (assembly GCA_964020975.1). Lineage (NCBI taxonomy): Eukaryota > Metazoa > Annelida > Polychaeta > Eunicida > Amphinomidae > Hermodice > Hermodice carunculata. The sequence goes on along the minus strand of OZ026614.1, from coordinate 80,709,877 downwards.
CTGAGCTGCACATCTTTCTGTTATATGTACTGGTATGTACAGGGAAACATTTAATTTCATATGAAAACCCTGGGTTTCAAAACACGCATTAGTATGACTTGAGTAGCACTGCATATAATACGTAAAAATATTGGCTACCATTTCTTAAATTTATGCTATACAGTGGTACCTCTTTTGAGAGACCGCCCCTACGGCAGGTCAAAAAGCAGTCTTTCAAAACAGGTGGTCTTTCATTAGAGGTACATGGAAAAGATAGCACAGTGTTCTGAGAGAGCGGTCTTAAAAAGATATGCGGTCTCTCATTAGAGGGGTCTCTCAAGAGAGTTACCACTGTACCAATCAATTAAATTGTGCCTTGAAGTGTGTATTTTCTCTTCATTGAACAGACCAGACAAGAGTAGCAGACCTTCTACATTCCACGTTCATTTTCCATTTAACAAAGAAATAGGGTACACAAGTGCATATCATTCCCCTTTCATACTTGATTATTGAAATTATACCCTGACTTCCAATAGAGAACATCAGCTGTGCTACTGTTTTGGACTGTAGGCCTATCATTCGACAAGAAAGTACGCATATATCATGTATAGGAAGATCCCATTACTAAATATGGCAAAACATGTTGATGCTCTTGGCTAACTAGCCATCAGGATAAAATAAAATTGCTTAAGAAGTCAGACATAATCGTGTTTTCCTAAAATGCACTGAGCATGCAAGAAGGAGTCATCAAATCCTGTTTGGAATAAGAATTCTTTATACCAGCAAATATTATTGAGACTCTTGGTCATGGGTTTCCCACCAGTATGCCCATGTCATGGAGGCTGAGTATCACTATGGCCTAGTGACAAGGGTCAGAGATTTTGGCTGGAAACTAATGGTACCATACATCTCATATGTTGTCCTGTTTGATCGCACATATATACATATACATATACCACTGCACTGCTTTCTCTGCATTTCAAAGAGAAAGTGGAAACTATGGAAATAAAACAGCTTCATGTGAGAAGCTAGCCCCCACTGGACTCCCCTTCCAATCACTGAGACATGCACCCTCAGTTGTAGAGAAGTGACCTGGACATTGGCATAATCTGATCCCTCCCCCCCCCCCCCCCAAAGTAATATCCCTACTTTGCCCTTTGCTTTGGCCAAACACAAAACACTGTTTGCTGTAAAATGACATCTCCCAAGGATTCCATCAGAACTTGGGCTGGAAGTTAGTTCCATATAAATTTATCACTTCTTTGACTTTGGCTGGGAGGGGGGGGGGGGGGGGGCTAAGGGGTTTTCCGTACTGGCATACTGTGTATTTTTTATTTGCAATACTTACATACTTGAAGCCCTTTTTCATTTCTGTGTTTCATAACAACTAGATTTTGTACATTTGCTCATTTTCAGTAACTTGTACTAGGGCACTGCAAAATTGTTACTTGTACCAGCATACTAGGGGCCCCCTTACCCCTCCTCCCCCCCCCCCTCAAAAAAAAGCTTGGCAAAAACAGGAGGACAACTAATCAAAACAAAAAACAACAAAAAAAAACCCCCACTTATCAAAAGTTACTTGGTTGATGTATCCATTTTAGCTACATGTGTTCAGCAGGGATCTGTATCATTTCCTGAAAACTGATTGATTCCTGATTGGTTTTGGACCTATTTAATCAGTTTGGGTTGCTACTTTTACTATTTTGTCCACACTGTGGGCATGTTTGTGTGAGAATGGTTGTCGCAGTAGTCACTCCGCTTTTTGTCCTCCACCACTGAAGGTGGTATAAGGAGACACCGAAATACATGTAGTAGGATAGGGGGCTGTCAGTCTGTCCATCCCTCTAATGCAAGTATGCAGGTATGCAAGCCCAAAGCTATACATTACTGACTTCAATATAATACATGGAATTTAATAATAAATTCCATGTATTATATTCACAGGGATTCACATCTATGCTAGCACAAAGCTATGCATTGCTGACTTGTGCGGTACAAACAATAAAAAATTGCTGTGCTGTGTTTAAATAAAAATTGAAAACAGGGTTGTTTGTTTGTCTTTACTTTGCAACCAAGATTGGAGTGACCAAAATATATATATATATCAGTGATCATGAGCAAAGTCATTCAATACACATACACCTCAATGGATAAATCATCATCATAATATTAAAGATAATTATGTTGTATTGCCCATGAGTATAAAAAATAAAAGTACATGAATGATTAGTACAAGTACAAGACACAAATTTCCATGGATCCTTCTAATCCCAGTTCAACTGAATTCAAATTTTACATGTATCCCATTGAGTTTGCTAGTTGAGAGGACTACAGAGCGTTTGCCGGCGTTAGTCGGCGTTTCACAGCGTTTGCCAGCGTTGAAAGGGTGTCAAACACTGGCAAACGCCGACTAACGCTGGCAAACGCTGAGCCCCAAAAAGCTTAATTGGATTTTGGCGTTTGCCAGCGTTAGTCGCGTTTGCCGGCGTTTGTAACGCCGGCAAACGCTGTCTCACGCCGGCAAACGCTGTGTAACGCCGGGAACCGCCCTGAAACGCCGAAACGCACCCACTAACGCCGAAACAAGTTACTAGTGTATTGTCCAACGTGTCTGTCCATCACAGCCTGTAGCCCATAAACCGTTTCAGGTAGAATTATGAAATTTATACCACAGATGTATCCTGTGTAGGGCATGTGGCCGTGTCTTGTTGACCTCCTATCAAGGTCACAGGGCTCCTAAAGGTGTATTTTGCAGCATACTTGTTTTACCCATATTTCAAGTCCTGTTAAAGTTAGGCCTTTCATTTTTGTACCACTAAATCATTCCCTAAAGGTTTTATGTTTGCCTTAATTTGGATGACCTTGACATAATTTCTAGGTCATGGGACCCAATACATATTTTTATTTGGGGCAATTAGTATCATGGCACCTTTCAAAGCACATACATGTATGACCGATCAGAGTAGGATGATCCTAAACACAATGGTCTGGTTTCAGTAGGATGATCCTAATCAATTTTGACCACAATACATGTAGTTTCACATGAACAGCCATTAATTTGCCTCTTATTATGACCTCTATTTTATGCTGTTGTATCTTGACAACACATAATGTGGCAAGGGACATTGATCCTTTGGATCATCTAGTTTACCATACATTTGTCATTTGGGTTCAGTTTTCTTGCAACCTTTTTTCACAGTGACAGATCTTATTCTCTTTCTAATTCAGCAAATTGCAACTGAATTTGTCTGCAGATGCCAACCTGATCTTGGTATCATTCCTCTGAGTCAATGATAATTTTTAGTCTTCAGTGTTATTATAAGAACCCCAATTGATCAGTATCTTTCATTCGCGTTGCCCTCTGATGGAATATTGTTGCCATTTTCCTCATTTTAGTTTCTACTGTTTGCATCAGTACTTAGATCCTGGCCCTGCATGGGCGCTGCCGTCATTAGTTGCTGAAGGCTTAGCCTTAGGTTTTTGGACTTTGGGCCGAGTCTACATATTTGGGATATATTTACAGTATGTACATCAGTGGGTGAGAAAATTTCTTGCACTAACTCTTCATTGATTATGTCCTCCAATTATTGGGCCTATATCATTCTCCCTCCTTTCCTCTTTCACTGCTTCAAATTTAACTGGTGATACTCTAGTCTAGAGTCAGTTTTGGATACATCTTGTTTTAGTAATTACCACTTCTTGTCTGGTACTGTGCGGTAGGCACGCACAGAAAACAAAACTTATGTATCATGAAGCTATGACTAGTTTAGTCAGCAATCCATATTCAGCTTACACTGTTGACACATGGAGGCTCATGACATTTATCTCACATGTTGATTACTAAATCATAAATCGAAGTTTATATTGGACTTTTAATCCATGTGGTAATATTTCCGATATCCAGATATTTTACCGGCGAAATATCTGGATATCAGATATATTACCACATGGATTAAAAGTCCAATATAAACTTTGATTTATGATTTAGACAAATCACGCAAAATAGGATGATTTGAAATTAAATAGGTTATAAATTTTGATGATGAAGCGGAATTTCTCTTTTTCTGAAACGGAAAGGCGTTGGCCCTAAAGGATGAATGGAGCGGTGAGAAAAGTAAGAGCTGATAACGATGACAAATCAAGTAAATCACATTTAATTAAAACCTATTAATTTCAGTAAATGTAGCTTAAAATACCTTTTTTGAAGCTATAATATGAGCACACATCACAGACATGCTGCGGTATGGAGTTCCAAATCTTACAGCGAGCGACGTTAAGAGTTTTTGATGAGTTGCGGTTTATACTGAACCAGGGACATGCTATAGATGGACTGACAACGGGAGCACTAATCCTTTTAGGGGCCAACTGGGTGCCACGACTACAAGGCATGTTCAGTAGCACAGCTCAAATTAATCCCCCTTGCTCAGTCCCTTTGTTGTTTCATCTATGTTTTTGTTTTGCGTTGTTACTTACATCGGGTGTCCTATTGTACCAAGTTCAAAAACAGGGAGATTTTTGCGTGTGCAATCAGTCTCATCCTTTGATTCAGAACCGTTCGAGTCCATCGATATTTTTACATTAAAATCAACCGATAAAATGCAAGTTTTTGCAATTTTTCTGCCAAAAATGATGCAAAGTTGGACAATTTGCATGCATAATAACTCCTTATGCCGTAGTCAGCAATAAAAAAATGAAGTTTCAGATGGATAGTGTATGCCAGTAGGATCATAATGGTGGTTTCATTTTTTTGTAGCCGAGTACGGCACAATAAATTTTGATATTAAAATGTGGAACAGGGTGAAAATTTGTACACATTTCAGTTAGGGATGCAATTTTTCTCGCCTTTCATCACATGACCTGGCCCCAGGAGACTGCCAGCGGCAGCACGGACTGGGAGTTGTGTTTGTTTAACAAAGAAGGTGCTCACTTCAACACCCAATCACCTGAGCAGCAGCAACATAGATGGTAAAAATAGGGCCCGGGCGGTTGGCAGTCTGCCTATAGCACGTCCCTGACTGAACAAACCCTCACTGCCATACTTGTATTGTGGAGACTGGGGTGAATTTCGAACATATACTGGTAGATAAATACTCAGGGGTTTTCTTTTTGCCCATTTTCCAAAGAAACAGACAGTAGAAATTGTACTGAAGCATTTGTTTAATGCTCATTCATTTCACTCATGTCAAGCATATCTGTGCTGTGCGCTCTTAGTCCTGGGCGACACTTGCACTGCTCTATGTCAGTCTATGTTGCACACGTTGCAATTTGGTAAGGGCTTGTTTACGCTAATTGGTACTCCAAACCGTATTGCAGTAGTCAATGTGACGTAAAACGACAGTATTGAAAAGAGTAATTCTTGTGTGATAGCGGACAAATCTAGCAGCTTTTGCGGCGATACCCATTGCAGTTTACCCATCACATCAATCGAAATGGTCAATGAATTTCATGTCGGAGTCCAGAGTCTGGCAGAGACAGGGTAATGCCCAGGTATTTACAGAAGTATAAATGAAAAATTAACTGCTTGTCCACACTTAAATTCATTTCACTATTTTCCAAAGTCCGTTTGAACTAAAATTGTTATTTCTCGATTATGCAGAATAACAATTTGCATCAACACTCTAAGCCTGTCTCCGAACGACATGTTGACTACAATCGATTCAACTTTCAAGCAATCAAGGTCTCCAGTGGAACTTTCCTACACATGAATTTTAGACCTTGATCACTTTTAATTTATTTCATTCAAAGATGTCTGCGTCTGCATATTCGCGCCATACCAATCAAACCATGCGACGACTCGGTTCATCGGCGTGGACATTGTTTGTCAAAATGTTTCTTTGCGAGCTCACATGTGACATGGACGCTGACATCTTTCTTTCAGCATCTCGTTGAATTCTCTATCATGTGACCGATATGACGAAGCACAGGATTGTACCGGATTTCACCAGATTACACCAATTTGCACCTGATTTCACCGGATTGCAGTACCGGATTACATAATACAAAAAATTTCAGTAAAGGATTGCCTCTAAAATACCGGATGGCAGTACCAAATTGCAATACAAGATTGCACTTACAATACAGGATTGCAATACCAGCTTGCATTAGGAGGCATTTTCTTTTTAAAGTTTATGTTATTAAATAAAAAAATTAAAAAAAACTTTCCGTACCTGCATTATACAGGCATATATATGCAAATAAACAGAAAACAATGTGTGTGTAGGAAATCCCTTCACCAGCCACGGCATTTGAGATAAGCCCTTGTGTTTCTTCTCTCTTACTTTCATAGAACATAAAACAAATTAGATTCATTTTTTTCCCTTTTCATTCCAAGAAGATTACACCACTTACATTTAACTGATTCCTCCCCCACTCCCCCCCCCCTGCCGAAAAATAACATCCTGCTGTTTTTCTAACTTTGATAGAACTTCAGTTTTTGTTTTTTCGTTTTTGTTTTTTTTTTTGAAACACAAGACACAAATTTTCACGTTTCATACTTGTTTTCTTTCTTTTTCTGATTTGATAGAAGATTACAAATTTGTTCTTGTATTTTACATTGACACATATACAGTGATACCTACTGTATGCAACCACTGCCGTGAGCAGCCTCATTGCTTTTTATGTGGTCACCAGGCTCAAACAGAGGAGTTAATATTCTTTATCTTCAGTGGTACCTGCTGTACGTGGCCACTTTTTCTTGGCAGAACGGGTAGCCATGTACAGCAGGTACCAATGTTCACAATTACGATTTCTCTCTCTCTCTCTCTCTCTCTCTCTCTCTCTCTCACACACACACACACACACACACTCACACACACACATATCATGGAACTTAACAACTTAACAACTAACATTCGGGGTTTTTTTTTCTGCTCCCTATATAGTACTTAAGTTTGGTTCTCGTGTTTGGACTTGCGTTGATATATGTTATGTGACCACGGAACGGCCGATTCTCGAACCAGCCACCTTCTGCACCCATCACCTACTGACCTAGCCGAAACGCAGATACCAACTGCACCAAACTCATTCCTAAAAAGAATTGTTCAATGGAGGCAGGCATGGGTGAATGCCATTATCGACACGGCCCAGTTCATTATATTTATTCCAAATGAAATGCTGCGTTTGGAGTATATATGTGTGTATATATATATATATATATATATATATATATATATATATATATATATATATATATATATATATATATATATATACACACATATATATATATATATATATATATATATATATATATACATGTATATATGTGTGTGTGTGTGTGTGTGTGTGTGTGTGTGTGTGTGTGTGTGTGTGTGTATTGTATAGAGAACTGTGTTATTAACTCAGGCTGTTTCATTGTACAGTTAGACTCATATTTTGATACATATCTCACAAGAAAAATTTTCCCAAATATTTGTAATATTTGGTTTGTGTAACTTATTTATCGGGATACATTAGAACTTCAACTTTAGTTGTAAAGTGCCATCGCTGAGGTTGTTGGTGCCCTCGCTTTCGTTGAACTACATTCTGTATTCTTTTAAATTGGGTTACATTTGTACAGAAAAGTGTGTTTTTATCTCTGGCTGTTTCATACAGTACGTTAGCCATCGCGGAGGTTGTTGGTGCCTTCGCTTTCTGATTTCGTTTAAATTAGGTTACATTTGTAAAGAAAATGGTTACATTATTTCAGGCAGTATCATAGTACTATTATACGTACATTTGGATACATGTAATACCTATCATTTTACGCATATTTGTAATCAGTCTTGTATATAACGTAATTATTGGGATACAAACTTCGATTTTAGTTGTATGTGCCCTCACTTCAAGAGAACTTCGTTCTCTATTCTTGTAAATTAGGTTATATTTGAATTGAAAATTGTTTCATTATTTCAGACAGCGCTGTACGTGCATTTGGCTACATGTGATGTGCATCATTTATCCGAAATGCCTGTGGTTATGATTACACAATTTCTAATTTTGAGTTCCATATTTTTCATGTACATGTATGTCCAAAATTTCCAGAACCCCTCAAAAAGTAACAAATTTAAATTACACAAATTTAAAAAAAAGGAAGAAATCTGAACAAACCGTTTTTCCTCGAAACGATCGTGATAGCAGTTTTGAATTTCGGACTACATGTTTAGTGCAGACAGTGTCTGGTAAACCATGCTGCCTATTGAGTACATTATACACAAATTTTTCTGTTCATAATATGCGACGCTGCTTTGCCCAGTTGAGCATTGCACTTATTAAAAGATGAAAGGCATTAGTAGGCCTTCTAGCTATATGTGTGTACAATGTATTAAGAGAATAATAATGAGGGTGATGAGTCTGATTAATAATGAAGGCCTTCATATTATTATTTTATAAGTTAAGAATTCGACAAGTATGACAAAAGCACGCAATCAGGAATGGTAATGTTCACATCAAAAGCAACAAAAGAGTGACTATTTGTCATTTGAGGTCTTTGTCATCATGCAGGACAAAGAAATATTATTATATATTCAACCAAAATGTTCTGGTGAGTTTTACTTTATGATGTTATTTATTCATTCTTGTGACATGGCATGAAGGCTGTGTGACGCGTGATTAGGGTTTGCCACCCACCCATCCACCCACCCCCTCCCGTTTGTGATTTGGCCGGTCTCCTTGCATGTTTTTATATGCCATATACCTTGCTCTGCCTATAGTTTCAATATTTCGTTTAAGATATTTATCTCCAAAGAATTTCAATGTCACCATATACCATTACCATGTAAGAGAGACGAAACAGTAGGGCCTGTCAAATGCCGTTGCTGGTGAAGGATTTTGCTTTAGACACATTGTTTTCAGATTAACTGCAAAAATGCCTTTATATGCATTTCCAGTTTTTTTTCATAAAATGAAAAAACGAAGTAAATTTATAAAATAAATACTTGTTTATGCAATCTTTACATATATATATATATGTATATATATATATGCATGTATGTATGTATGTATGTATACACTGTATATATATATAAATATATGTATATATATACATATATATATATATATATATATATATATATATATATATATATATATATATATATATATATATATATATATATATATATATATATATATATATATATATATATATATATATATATGTATAATGCTTATGTGATCTGGCACTGTAATCCAGTATATTTTGCAATCCGGTGGGGCAATCCTTTATCATTGAGTGCTATCAAAGTATAAAAAAAAAATAAAAAAAAGTGTGGGATTTTTTTTTTTTTTTTTGAGGCAGCATGGGAGGGGAGGAAACAGATAATTGTAAGTTGTGTAATGTTCTTGGAATGAAAAGAAAGAACACTCAATCTAATTCACTTCATGTTCTATATGTTCTTTGAATGTAAGAGAAGAAACACCAGTGCCTATCTCAAATGCCGTTGCTGGTGAAGACACATTGTTTTTAGCAAAGTTGTGTCTTGTGTTTACAAAGAAAACACAACAACAACAACAACAACAACAACAACAACAACAACAACAACAACAGCAACAACCTTAAAGTTGTTTAAGTTCTACCAAAGAAGTAGGATGTGATTGGGGTGTGTGTGGGGGGGGGGGGGGGGGGGAGCAGGGCATATTAAGTAATCCGGTACTGCAATCCGGTATTTTAGACGGAATCCGGTGCAATTTGGTGCAATCCGGTGAAATTCTGTGCAATCCGGTGTTTAGTTCTACCCCCATCTGACTTGTCGTCTGCTAGGAAAAGTGGTCGCAATTTATAATTTTGATTATTAGCGTTTTAACAGCAGGTACATGACATACACTGCAATACTGAAATTCCATTATTTATGGATTTCTCCATTAAAAGCAGGAAGAAAATCAAGGAAGCATTCGGTGATGCAAATATTAAATAATATAATATTATTATGCGAGACCTGCGAATACGAATACGAATACGAATACGAATACGAATAATTTTATTGCATCATTCAACAAAAGAACATAGCAATACAATACATTCAGGACTCAAGCCACATATAATAAACATTTTAACTACAAGCTATACTAGATACATAATACTGCAAATTGTACCCAGAGGACCAAAAACATTAACCTCTTGGGTTCGAGGATATCAGTATTTCTAAAACGAGAAATCCAGCGGACTGGACAGTGGCAGTGGATCAGTGGGCAAACTGTCGTAGGACTACAAAGGCACATAGAGAGTTAGGCCTACAATTAAGTTTGATTAGGGGAAAGCTTCTGTTTCCGCTTAACCAGACAAGAATTGACATAATCTAGGACTGGTTTCAAGATTTCCGTGTCACCATCATTATACGACATAATAAATAAGAATTTTTGATCAGGTGATAAAAGGTGAAAATTTGTAGCATCAAGGGCATTGTATAAGGTATCCCTTTCATGAGAGTAAAAGGGACAGTCTAAAATAAAGTGTCTTTCATCTTCAACGTAGTTAAGAGTGCATATTTTACGAAATCGCAGTTCAGCTGGAGTTTTGGAGACAGTGTGTCTACCTAATTCAATTTGTAGATCGTGTGCGCTGGTACGCAGTTTACAGAATGCTCTCCTGCCCAAAAAATTGGATGCTTATAAATAGTTTTCCACCCCAAACTCCCATTTAAATAACTTGTAGGCCCTAAGCTTGGAGTTAGGGTCATTTCGATTTACGTACTTGGACCAGCCCTGTATAAATTTATCTTGGAGACTGTATTTTAGTTCTTTTATCTTTTTTATTGCAGTTTATGCTACCCTGGTTCTCCCAAACCATATTAAAGGTACCGCTACTCCAGAGTTGCTTTACATAAGTGGTCCAACCTGCAAACAAAAGGGTCTATTTTGAACTATCCTGGGACCAGATAGCGGCACAAAACGAATGTGCATTTTCGCATTCGTGGATTATCAATAAAGGGTACAGCCGAATACGAATATTTTATTGCATTACTTTAGCACAGCAATAATGCAATAAAACACGTAAGTTACATACATAAATAATCTACCTCATAACTAGCATAATTGAACGCTACATACGTGAGCAATAGATACATAAAGCATAACTTTCGGTCATAAAATACAAAACCAGAGACAATGACAAACTAGAAAAGAAAATTTGCTTCACAGCAACTCTGCCTATGTTGGCTTCAAAATGAGAACAGTTTGAAATGCCATATTCTGCCATTGTTCAATATTATCTAAATTTTGTGAATTAGCTTAATTTCTATAAATAAAAATGCTACAACTTTGGTTCTTTGTTCATTGGATTTGGCCATGTCACAAAGTTAATATGTTGTAGGCAAAGCCTAAGATGCCAGCGTAAGCATTACAAAGTATTGACAATAGCCAGCGTCAGCGAGCTCTGACCATAAACACGTGTGAATATAGGATATATAATAGAACAGTAAATTATACAATCAGAAGAGTACTCAGAATCTGTCTAATTGGTTTTCTTCGTCATCCCTTACTGCGCATGCGCACATGGGCGCAGGCATTGCGTTTTTTAGGCACCCTGGGTAAATTTCGCAGTTTAATTTACACTAAAGTATCTAACTTACTGGCTTTTATGGAAATCATGTCAATAATTCATAACTGGGTTTCAGAAAACGTTTTCGGCAGAGTGTAATGAATGATAACGATTCACCGATATTACCAGGATGGAACGTGCACCTAGCTAACACGCTTCAGGGGCTGGGAATGGGTTTCCGCGGAATAGAAAAACTTGACAGGTATGAGGGTAACCTAAATAAACATCCCAAAGTATGTAGTATGTGTTGCGCATGTTGCGCCTCAACTTGTGACTAATAGGCCTATCTGCATACTGTGCAGTCACCAGGTCGCTTCTCGGGGCCTTCCAGATCGCAACTTCCGGTCATACTTGTCCCCGCAGGGGCCCCAAAACACCATGTTGCCAAAGCTTTGTCTTAGCTATGAAGAACAGGCTTCATAATGATAACAGGCTCATCGTCCTGGTTACAAGAAAACAAAGACATGAAAGTGCATGTCCACTGGATTGTCACAAATCCACACCCTGTTTCAAAATTCACAAAGTTAGGAAAACAGTCACTGAGGACTGGAACACCGTACTTTGATGGGTCTAGCCAACTCAGCACTGCGTATAGTCTATTTTCAGTGGAGGGTACACATAACAGGCTTATTCTGCCCAGAAGTACAGTCAAGTGCTTAGCTATATGCTCACTTGGGATTGATATGCAAAGCAAAGCCGACTCATGATAGCCTCAGGCAAAAACAGACCAGCCAGGACACCAGTCTCATTCATGGTGCACTGACAGCTCTGTCTAGCAACAGTGGGAAGTGTGGCCTGCCTGGTATATATAGCAGCATGGAGCAGATATGTTCTTGCATGAACAAAAAGAGGTTCTCTGTATATTTTTGAGAGCCTCATTGCACAGTTCTTGGGAGTCACCCCCGACCCCCACCCCGTTTGCTACAAGACCCAAACCTTCCAAACCACACGCCCAGCATGCATCATGGATAGAAGGCTGAGTATGAGACATGCTCAAGGCAATTGATTATGAATGCAAAACGGGTGCCTGGCGCCATGGAGGTCCATGGAGCTTGTAACCAGCAGCAGAAGGCCTGGGTGTGGATTGTGGAGAAATTTAGTGAATTTAGCATGCAAGTTTTGTTTGCATGCTATTGGATTTGCCAGATGTCTCAAACCTACATGATTAAGTTAGAACTTTGTGTCTATTTTTAATATTTTTTGAAGATATAGATCTTTTAAAATTTTAATTGCCCCTAATCTGCTTAAACATCATGACTATTCCAAAACAGATGCACAATTTAGCGGTTGGTCAGTCACCATGGCAAGTTTGGTGGTTTTGGGAATAATAGTTTCTGAGCAAATCTCCAGACAAATTTGGTCATAAATAAGGAGAGAAAGAGAGAGAGAGAAGATAGAAGATAGAAAGAAAGAAGGAAAGAAAGAAAACTGTATTTTCCTTTAAACAGGCCGATTCTGGAATATGCCAACATAGTTTGGTACACCTGCAGTCAATCATGTAAAGACAAACTGGAGCTCGTCCAGCATGCCGCGGCTCGTATCGTGACAGGGGAAACACAAAGCGTCCGTCTGGACTTATTGTACCAAGCAATCAAATGGGAGTACCTCAGCAAACGCAAAAAGGAAACGAAAACTAGAAAAGAAGATTTGCTTCAAAGTAAATCTGTCGATGTGCCTTCAAAGTTATAAACATTAAATGCCACAACTTTAGTCTTTTGGCACTTCACATTCCATTAACCTTATGGCAGGATGAAAATTTTAAAGTCTGAATGACCTTTAGAGGTCACATGAAATTACAAAAATGTACAGTGGTACAATCCACACAATTTGAGTCCAACATGAACCAAATCAGTTGAAGATTGACCAAGTTATGGCAAGATGAATCTTTCAAACGGCTGAATGACTTTGATCTTTGACCTCTAAAGGTAACATGTTAATTACAAAATGTGCAGTGTTGCAACACCTACAGTTTGAGCCCAACATGATTAGAAATGGATGGAAATTGACCGAGTTATGGCTAGATGAAAATTTCAGATGTCCAAATGACGTCGACCCTTGACATTTAGAGGTCACATATCGTTACAAAAATATGCAATGTTACAATAGTCACAACTTGAGCCCAACATGATCAAAATTGGATAAAAATTGACCAGGTTATGGCTTAAAGAAAGCCACCATCGAAAATGGCCTTTTACCTTGAAATGACGTTTGACCTTGATGACCTCTACCTGAAGTGCACCTTGTCCTATAAAATGACATTTTGACTTAAAGTTGACCTTTGACCTTGACATGTACTTGACATTTGAGATGATCTTTGCCTTGCTGTGATCGAACTCCTGCAAACTCTGAACCACATCTACATAGTATATAAGATATTGAAGTTTTAATACTATAATTAGCCCTCATTTGCATAATTTTGAAAAGCATGACCTCTCATAATAAAAAAAGCAAGACTTCATCTATAGAAGTATAATTGTGCCAAGTTTTGAGTTTTATCTATAATAGTCTCCGCGAAAAAGTGAGGACTAACTTGCTGGTAAAGAAAGAAAGAACTAGAAAAGATGATTTGCTTTACAGCAAATCTGAGTGCCTCAAAATGAGAACAGTTTAAAATGCTACACTTTGCCATATTGTTCAACGTAATCTAAATTCATAAGCCTAATTTTTATAAAGTAAAATGCCACAACTTTGATTCTTGGTTCATTGGATGTGGCCGTGTCGCACACTTATAAAATGAAGTTGGAAGGAAACTAGTATCTATAATAGTTTTGAAGCTTTTCAACATTTTAATTTTGTGTATTTGCCTAATTTGCATAAATTGAAAGCCTGCAACTTTGGTTTATGGTCCATTGGATGGGGCTTTGCCACAAACCCATAAATTGAAGTAGGAATAACACCTTTAGCTATAATAGTTTTGAAGCTATTCAAGATTTACATTTTGCATATTCATCGAATTTGCATTAATTAAAATCCTACTACATGGTTCATTGGCTACGGCTTTGCCACAAACTCATAAATAGAAGTTGGGATGGTATGTCTATGTATAATAGTTTTGTAGGTATTCAACTTTGAAATTTTTCAAAAACCCTTATCAGCATAATTTGAAATTATACAACTTATACTGTCCATTATATTGGCAGGAGTCACAAACCTATATATGCCCATTGAAATGCTGAGAATCTGCAATATTTTGGAAGATATAGAGCTTTTAAAATTTTAATTGCCACTAATCTGCCGACTTTTAAACATCATGACTATGCCAAATGAGGTGCACCATTTCAGTGGTTAGGTCAGTCACTGTAGCAAGTTTGGTGGTTTTCGAAAAAACAGTGCTTGAGAAAATCTCCAGACCAACTTGGTCGTCAAGAAGAAAGAAAGAAAGAAAGAAAGAAAGAAAGAAAGAAAGAAAGAAAGAAAGAAAGAAAGAAAGAAAGAAAGAAAGAAAGAAAGAAAGAAAGAAAGAAAGAAAAGGAAGAAAGAAAGAATTCCAGTGTTTACTTACACAGTGAAACCTCTCAACAGTGGGACCAGAGAAAAGTCACCCCTGGGACCAGAGACAAGCACCCATTCCTGAGAGGATCAGCCGTTCTGGGCAGTAGGAATGAGTATGTGTGCATGTACATGTACATTATTCATACATGTACATATACATGTACAGTGTATACATATCATGATTCAAGGGGAGGTATGTACATGCAATACAAAGCTGTCTTTCTTCCTTTATTACGTAAACAAATTTTAACAGGAGCTTTCAAGAAACTACATGTAAATGTACCTGTGAACCGAGACAAGCACTTTACTGTCTCAGCGTTGGCTATGAAGAACAGGTTTCATCTCACTGGTTACTAGAAAACAAATACATGAAAGTGTCCACACATTTTTTTTTTTCAAAATTCACAAAATTGTGAAAAACATTCATAATTTTTTATCAATGTTTCAATAACTGAATCTTATTAATTTCCTTTCTCCAGTACCTCTAGATCGCTTGTCAAATTTAAATTACTCTGTTAATCGTGTCATAAATATACACTGTATTGTATTCCTTTTTCTAGAACTCAATAAAAATGTGTATCTTTAACGAGTTTCTGGGTGGCCCTGATGCTAGCGACCTTGTGGTCTTAATGAGGGTCTAATGACCAGTAATTGTCATGTGACTAAATTATTTACTATGTTCTTTACGTCAAATAAAACTACTCTGAATCTGAATCTGTGTCGTATCATTTTTTCCTGAGAGTGAATACACTTTTGTGAATATTAATAACTCTTAAATTATTCCCAATATTATGCAGATCACAGTTATTTAATGAACTCTTAATACATTTGACCCAGCACTGGTTGTCAGTGTGAAGTAGCGTATAATTTTCTTTCAGGCAAAGTAAAATTTGGCTGTTAGGGTCACAGACATGTAAGCTCGACCGATATTTAAGTGAGTGACATAGACCTATGAGTAATACAGGACACTGCCCGAGTTCACAAATTACGGCAGCATTGCAAGATTTCCGGTGTACTCCCAGTACATATTTACAGAATCTGATGTTGACATTTCCAATAGGTGCTATGTCACAGAGAGTCATAAAGTTATTATGATTCAAATTGTGGATCATTTAAGGACGCCAGACTTCACCTGCACAGGTTAATATAGGTATAATGAGAGTTTTGAACCGTTACAGAGCCAGTCTAATATTGTTATTGAGTGCATACTCTCTCAAATTGAAAAGAGCTTTACGTGCTTTTTCTTTTAATTTGTTGAGGGCTGCCGCAAACGTTTCTGCTGCAGTAAAATCTATTCCCAGATAACAGTAGCTTTGTACAATTTTGAGTTGCAAGTTGTGGTAAGTGAAAAAGAAGCCAGTAAATTTGTGGCTGCCTTTGTTAAAGATTAAAATTTTAGTCTTGTTCAGGTTGAGTTTGAGTTTCAATTTTTTGCAGAGTATAATTTAAGACAGTTAATGGAAGTCTGGAGTCCTGTATGAGATTCTAATAGTAGAACTAAGTCATCAGCATATATCAGACAACTGATTTTACAATCATGAAGTTGCATGGGATCACACCCGTCATCAAAAATATTTGGCAATTTATTACAGAGTACGTATTACAGATTAAATAGTTCAGGGCTGAGCACACACCCCTGTTTAACACCAACATTTGACGTAAAGCTCTTGGTATAACCATGCTGGGTTTTCACACAGTAAGTCACATTATAATACGTACTCTGTAATAAATTGTGGAAGTTGCCTCCAATACCACATGTCAGTAATTTACAGAAAAGTTCTTGTCTCCATACAGTGTCAAAAGCAGACTTTAAGCCTACGAAGCATGCAAACAGATTTTGCCTGGGAAGTTGGTTGATATATTTTTCAGTTAGGGTTTTAAGTGTTAGGATATGATCAGATGTTCTTGTCTTTTTCTGAAAGGCTATCTGGTTGGCAGGTATACATTTATGCTTGTCATAGAAGTCTGACAGTCTCACGTTTAGTATGGAACAAAATAGTTTTAGTAGGTTGCTGAAGACAGCAATGCCACGGTAATTGCCAGGGTCATTTTTACTGTTTTTCTTGTGTATGGGGATTAAAGAGTTATCTTGCCAGCAAAATGGAAACTCCTCTGACGTGAGAATTTTGTTAAATGTGCCAGTTAACTGAGGTATCAATGCATCTTTGCTACATTTTATCATTTCATCACAAATACCATCCTTGCCAGGGGATTTGTTTGTTTGTTTGTTTGTTTTAGTTTGTTTATGGCTTGAAGTACTTCTCAATTTTTGATACGGAGATTCAGCCTATTAAAATTTTTATTTTTGTTTGCTTCCACAAAGTCATTCATGGAAGCGTCCTCAAAATTACCAGGTTGGTCCATGAGAACTTGGAAATGTAGGAGCCATATTGTGGGTCCAATGGGGTTATTTTGTGAACTTTGCTCTGAGTTAATAAGTTGATCGCACATTTCCCAGAAGGGTTTATGGTCATTTTCCTCTAGGTTTACCATTTTATGGATCAGCTGGTTGTTAAAAAGCTTTTTCTTTTCATTTAAGAGCTTCTTGTACTTTTTTTCTTTCTCCTGTATAGACTTAGTAATTGATTACTGTAGGAGCGGGGTTGGCTGTGGAGTTTTCTAGCTATGTTAGATATATCCTTATAAGTAGAATCATATACGTTATCATACGAAAGTTTCTTTTTCTTTTTCCTGTTTTCTTTCTTACCTCCACACCTGGGCTTGATAGAAACCTTCCTTAGTTTTTGCTTCATCGGCTGCACAATGAATAACATTTGTTAAACCACTGACTAGGGGAGCATTACTTCTTAGCTTTGTATCTACATTATTAATTTGGAGGCGTACGTACCTTGCCTAATAGCATGGCACGCTGAAAGGCGTTTTCATTACCCTTGTTCCACACTTATTTGGTTGGGTTTGAGTAAGTTGCATCATCACGTGATAGGTTGTTGCCAGCCGAGGTAATGCTTGTAGAAAAAAGACAATGAATTGACCAGGGAGTTGGGGTATGCACATGGAAGTACTCAACATTGGGTAGCATCGATTTGTGTGCCATCATGTATAGTCGATAGCACTGGGGGAGCCTCGGCGGCTGTAACATGTAAAATAACTTCTACTATCACCTACATGTCTACCGTTTTATAACCTTAGGCCAGAGGTCTTGCAGATGGCAAGAAGTTTAGTACCATGTGTATCAACTTTGCTTTTATCCGTATTTTGACGTGGAACTGGGATATAAATTGTATACGAACCTGGCAATGGAATATAGTGAAGTGTATCATCCAAAAGAAAGTCATGCTCAGTGTTTGTTCGTGCATTAAAGTCACCAGCCACGATACAGTTACCCAAATTAGAGCAATAGGCCAGATCGATGTCCAAAAGATAAAAAATGTCATCAGTTCTTTGTGCATATGTGGAGGTTGTTGGACTTGCATATGCAAAACATTTATATGTATCTCTAACAAGATTGAAGTAGTTTCTGCACAGTTTAATCCAAAGGAGATGAGGGTTGGATTTCAGCATAATCTTTACTCCATTCTTGATCTCAGATCGAATGCACACTGCCACCCTCTGGCTCGCGCGGGGGGGGGGGGGGTACTTCCATGTAGGATTGTACTGGGTATGTGCCGCGGGAAATCCCTGTTTTCATTACTGCCAGGATTAGAAAAGCCCCCAAAATGTACAAGGCTGGATTAGGATAGGGGTATTTGTGTGAACTGAATGTCTTACTCATTTTTCAAATAAATGTATAGATTCTGGATATAGGCTGGAGATATAGGATAAAATTGTTTAAAATTGGAATGCTGGTCTCCAAAATCCACCAGGATGCACCAATGCAGCACTCGTTTCAACACATTACAGGATTAAGAAAGGGTATCTTTTTAAATCTGGTGTAGGATTCAGATAGGGTATTGTATAAAAATGTCCACGGCACACACTCACACTCATGTTGAGTATGTGCCCCCCGCCCCCCGCCCCCCGCTCTGGCTATCCAGTCTCTGAAACAGACCATCTGCATTCCAAAATCCTACTTTGACCGAATGAGACACAGCATCATGAGAAGGCATTTCACAGATCTTATGTACAAGTGCGAGATATAAGTCACTTCAGTTGCTGTAAGATAACATAATACAACTTTACCTGAATAGAAACCATGTTAGAGCAGGAGTACATACAATATATGTATATATAAGTATACAGTGAAGACAGGAACATGTACTCTCTGTGATCACACCCGTTGGTAATGGAATTCTGAGATCAGCAGGGTATGGATATAACATCTCAAAGTTTGTACTCATCATTCGAATGAATGAATAAATAAATATTGAAGTAAATAAATATCAAATCCAAGATGGTTGGACGAGGTTAAACCATTGTACAGGGTACAGTTCAATAAATGGACACTGTTTGCGTTCATCGTTTAAATGCAGTCACCATTCGGATAACTATATAAACACACATGACTAAATGTTGGTCCCAACCGAAGCCAAAAACGCATGTCGAGGCTTGCTATACATTCAAAATTTCCTAGTACTTGTCCTGAGTGAAGTACCTGTGGTTATCATGGATTACTTTTCATTGTTTCGTTACAAGTAAGACAAATATATGACCTACCACGTACACTGGAGTAACTACATGTGTGTCAATCTGTCATGGGTCATGCGCGCGATTAGCCCCAAAGGACCTCCCCATGCTCTGTTGGCTTAGGGTTAGCCCTAAAGCCAACAGAGCGTTGGGGAGGTCCCTTGTGGCTAGCGCGCGGTCGTCACGCCAACCCACGGGAGGCTTGGAAAAGGATTTCATTAACTTGTTACACCCATGCTTCATTTGGATCCTCATCCAGTGATTTCTAGATACCCGTAAGGGCTCGGTTTGTGTGGGGGAAAATGCTGTAAGGTTTTGGCCGTACCGCCGTAATTACCCACACCGGCCTTAAATTGAGCAGGATAATTGTCCGGAAGTACATAATAGCCATTGTCCTTTTGCTGTACGGATGTCTTGCCAGCGCTCTGTGTATGGGCAGCTTTCCTGTCACACAACAGACAAGCAGATAGATAAATAGGAAGACAGACAGACAGACAGACAGACAGACAGACAGACAGACAGACAGATAGATAGATAGATAGATAGATAGATAGATAGATAGATAGATAGATAGATAGATAGATAGATAGATAAGCAAGCAAGCTAGCAAATAGATAAATAAAGATAGTAACACAACTATAGCCAAAACTAGGAAATGTGCTTGACCAATGTTTAATTGTTTAAACACCATGAAGCCAAGGACCAATTAAAGTTACCATGGGGAATTCGAAGCATCCTAAATTTGACCCAAAAAAATTAAAATCGCGACCGAATTTTTAGGATATAACAAAACTCTGTTCAATATGAACATCATTGAGGTCTTATTGGTTGCAGATAAAGATTTATTGTTTATGTATATACTAAAACAATGGCAAGTAAACGTGCTTTCTCCAATGAGATGTCAATTAAAGTGCAGCTGCTGTAACAAGATATTGACAAGTGAAAATTTAACTGCCGTATGCCTACCCGGAAACATAATTATGGTACGACACAAGCCACAAGAACACTTTCACGGTATAATCCTGATAGTGTTACCAGAACTAGATGTTCTGAATATTGCAAGCACTTACAAGCATTGACTATCATGCTGACAAGAGCATCAAATCCTCTCCTAAACACGACCCAAAATGCCAAATGATATCACATTCTTTTTGCATCTTGTTTTTTCTCCTTTCTTTATTTTTCTCCAGAAAATATTAAACCTGATGGTGCGACATTCAGCAAATTATTGAAACGGCCTCATCAGTGAGCCCTAATTAATCAATTTAGTATATATGTATTTTTCACTTACTCCAGTATTTCCTCATACTCATGAAAACTTTGTATCTTGGCAGAATGTTTTTTATTCTGTGGCACTGAATAAGTATATATATATTTTTCACTTACTCCAGTATTTCCTCATACTCATGAAAACTTTGTATCTTGGCAGAATGTTTTTTATTCTGTGGCACTGAATAGTTAGTGCTGTTGTCTGTATCACCTCCGTATGTCATAATCACTTTCTCCCCTTCCCCATATGTGTTCCTCGTGTTCTCTGCATTCAGCTGAATTCCTTCTTTTAGATTCCTGAAAGACATCAGCGAGCAATTTAAAACTTCATTTTATCTTCAATACTTCCCATCATATTTTTATTGAAAAAGATTTAACAAAAACGAAGTAAGAAAAGAAAACCCTGCTCTCCTTTGTGAATTACTGGCACGAAATCTTACATGGAGAGTCATTTAATCACGAAGAATAGTACGCTTAATGATGATGTTGATGCAAAAAATGTTAAGGCATTTTCTTCGTTAGCTGTTGTTCTGTATGTCGGATGTTGCATTTTCTTCGTTAGCTGTTGTTCTGTATGTCGGATGTTGTCACCGAAGAACCTCCAATTTAGGACGCTTGTACACCCATGTTACCTAGAGCTTTGAGATATATGAGCAACGAATCGCTGAATCTCCATGGTAGTTTGTGTGTGACTACCCACTGTGAAGGTTGCTGACATCAAGTTGTCAGTCATCCAGAAGATCCAGCACTGCTTTCAACAAATGCAGAGCTTGAAACCGACTTGGATGGTGTTTTTGTACGTGTAAGCCTGCCTTGATAAATGCATATCCTTCTTTCATGCGTATATGCTTGGTATCTTGGTCCTTCATTTTGCAACTTGTAATTGCGTATCAAAAATTTAAGCTTCTTGGATTTGGCCGATTGTCCGAATTTTACCTAAAAGTTGCATTTGGTTATAGTTGGAATATTTGCTCCCTAGTTTTTGTGAATATTGAATGAGAGAGGATTGAGGGTCTATGTTTTGTGTCTGGAAGCCTATTGTTCTGGTCGTTGTAGGCTGAATATTAACATATCAGTGGATTGCATGCCATAGTTAGTATTAACATAATATCAGAAGGTTGTATGTCTATAGTGTTAAAACTATACAGTTGATGTTCGTACGCAAGAGTGGTAGCATATATAATATCATATGATTGCACGCTATGGTGTTGGAATGATGTGGGACAAAGGTATTTATCTAAACAAGTTAAGGGCCCCCCCCCCCCCCCCCCAGTGTTTAATGTCGACGTCATGCAACACCTCCATATCATCGATAGCATGTGTCCCGTTCGACTTTGTGTATACTATCCATTTTACATCATGACGATTTTTTTTAAATGTAAATACGCTTACGGACTCATACTTTTTTACGAAAACACGCTCAACAGACAATTTTTTTCGGGCGAAAAAGCTATATCAGCCTAAAAGATAGTAACCGGCCTGCACTTATCAGTAATTATCAGAACATGTTCCGGAGGCTCAAGGATCCAGACGGCGGCTCCTTGTCTAAGCATTTAAGCATGTTCTAGCGTTATATTATACCTGATAGTCAACATGATTTCAGATTATTGTATGCCATAGGTTGAATATGATCGCAACGAAAACTGGCCACTGCACACTTGACAGTGTAGTTCTTTGTAGACACCCTTGCACCCATAGCTTTCAAGAATTAAAAAATGTCCGTTTCTGTATCCATTCAATATGGACATGTTCTACAAATGACGTTCAGTTGTTTATATAAATGAAGATTGCATTATTGACAAAGCTGTTTTCTTCCCTAACGTACCCAACGAGTCCTTGATATTCGCGTACACTTGTTTTGCCTGTAAAGGAAGTGTAATTGAGTTTGTTTTCATCATCTTCAGACTTAGATGCAGCTGCGATGCTCTCAGGCACATAAGATATTTCAGTGGTATTACACTCATTCCAGTCAGATACATCTTTCCGTTTCCTGTGGAATGTAAGCAAATCAATTAGGAATAGGCCTATACAATTATAGAGGATTTGCGTGTAATTGTATATTAGCAGTACAATAATTGTATAAAATTGCGATAAGCATTGACGTCTTTTGTAAAAGAGTACCTTATGACAGGATACGCAGACAGGCTGATATGAAACATTATTTGATAACACGATACACAGCCAGGGTGACAAAAATTCCCAACCAAGCGCTCATGAGTGAACTCAGGAAATGCAAGTGCGCAGTAATTTTGAATGGGCGTCATAACCAGTCAGTCCTTCGTCAAAACTGTTTAAAACGGAAAAATTGTGTTTGTGTCTTTTCGTCCAGAATGTCTTCAGTATCGTTGCTCATATTATATGCTGAACTTTCGAGAAATGTCAGGTCAAGTTAAATTTACTTAATTTAGTTAGAAGAAGAAGAAGAAGAAGAAGAAGAAGAAGAAGAAGAGGAAGAGGAAGAAGAAGAAGAAGAAGAAGAAGAAGAAGAAGAAGAAGAAGAAGAAGAAGAAGAAGAAGAAGAAGAAGAAGAAGAAGAAGAAGAAGAAGAAGAAGAAGAAGAAGAAGAAGAAGAAGAAGAAGAAGAAGAAGAAGAAGAAGAAGAAGAAGAAGAAGAAGAAGAAGAAGATTAAAATGCTAGATTTTTTCTTCACTCGTCACTGGATGTGCCTATAATGCATTTCAACAACGGTGGAGTGGCGTCTCCTTCTTTTTTTTAAGATGTTCAAACCTTCAGATTTTGTTAATCTTGTCAATTTAGCATAAATGAAAACGTTGGGACTTTTTTTTCTACAACCATAATTGCCCGCGTGGAACTTTAATGGTAAAACAGGCGAACATTTTGAATGTCTAGTTTATTCCTTTCACTCTTGATGACGTACGATGACTGCCTGGCAAGCATGTCAAACCTCGATCTGCTCTGCTGTTCTTGCACATCGTAATGCTACAAGTGACACCTTGTGGTGATCGCTGTACTAACAAGTGGATTGCTGTTATTCCCAAAACTTAGGATTCCATATCCAATAAGTCGTTGTTTGTAAATGCTTTTGCACGTATAAGTCTTTCTGTTATTGACCTACCTGTGACAGCTGACATATACCACCATCACTATCACCAGAAATACCACTGACACAGGAATAGCAATACCAAGGAGTGCTTCCTTTCGAAGAGGAGGTGTACCAGTATGTAACAAGGTGGGGTCAGGTGATGCTGAGGGCGCAAGGGGACAGCATCTCGTGGTATTGTACCCTATGCTTTCTCCATTTGCAATATCTTTTGTTGTTTCGTTGCTGACATGGATGTCCGTAACGTTCATCGTTACTTCTGTATGTTGAAAAGTTTTAGTATTAGTGGCAGGTAAAACTGCTGAAAAAATGACACAAATTCTCATCCTTTCCCCGTATAAGCTTCTCGCTGTACCACGAACTATTTTCCTTATGCCCAGTTATTGTTGAACCCATTCCACCTTAATGACGCTTTTCCCCGCTAATATCTAAATGTCGTCTGGTAATTGTATTTTACTAATTTAGGGATTAATTTTCAAAATTTTGGATCAAACTTGCATGGAAGATCATTCCAAATTATATACCAATGGTCAACAGCTTTCCTTGGCGCGCTTTGGGCGCCCAGAGCACGCCAAGGAAAGCTGTTGACTCGGTCTTTTATGCGGGTGAAATGAGTTAAACACTTTCGTTGCCAATTACAACAACAGTCGATGTCCTTTGAATTATAATAGCAATATGAGATTCACTTTCCTTCTGAACAAACTTTTCTTTCAAGTACCAGCATACCTTTAGTTTGAGAGAGCTTAATAATAGGTCCAGGTCAACAGCTTTCCTCAGCGCATTTTGTTTGCTTTGCGCGCATTGCGCCCATACCGCGCCCCGGAAAGCAGCTGACCTGGTCAGACTTGGCACTAGAAGAGTTAAACCTGGACCAAGCTGTGTTCCTTCGAATTACCAAGCGTCCATCACACTCGCTACAAATTTGGCTCCAGATGTTCTGCTTTTAAAGAACAGGCAGTAGTCACCTTAAGTCTATATACGTCATACGTTATTAGTAGCGCATGCATATTGTACAAAGATACAATACAAGAAAAGACATTTATCTCGTTACAGTATAGTTTTCGTGAAGTCGGAGATATATTTGAACTTGTTTGTTTTGTTTTAATACAAGAATCAAATGCAATATAAATTTACATTAATTGCCGATACAATCGCAAACAACATGTTTTCATAACCCAATTCAGTTCTACTTGAGGATATTTAGAGCAAATAAATCCAACATAGTTATATATATATATATATATATATATATATATATATATATATATATATATATATATATATATATATATATATATATATATATATATATATATATGCTAATTTCAGGATTTAGTAACCAAGGGTTTTAATTACTTACTTGATTTGATAACAACCCCCACCGAAAATATGCTTGGTAAATAAATGTTATCAAAGAAATATGAAGTTCCAACTCTGGGCAAAGAATTGCCTCTTATTGTACGAAAGTGGGTACGATGCCTCGATTCACTCTGGAAGCTGATTGCACCAAACGGTCCTTCGTTTGTCCAGCCTATCCTGTCACCTTCTTTGACGTGGAATTGCTCCTGGTTCGAAAGTACCCACTGAGAAAAAAAAAAAAAATATTGAAAAAAAAACAACAATACAATAGCATACAGTACAATACAATCAATACAGACTTGCCTGCTGAACAGATCAATTCTATGTATATCTTTACTCCACGAGGTGGAGTGTAAAAGGAAGGAGGGTACACGTGTAGCCTCCTTGGTATGAAGAAACACAGGTTTATAGAGTGCTTAGGAGGCAAGATCTAGGCCTGAACATTGGAATTAATAACCAGCTGTTTATCGAAACTATTACAATATGCTTGACAATCCACCCGAGGTTATAGGTAACAAGCTTATTCCATTTTTGTTAAAAAACTTGCATTATTGAGGAGGGTAAGGTGTTTGACGTTCTGGCCATGTTTATTTGCCGTACTTACGTTCTGGCCATGTTTATTTGCCGTACTTACGTTCTGGCCATGTTTATTTGCCGTACTTACGTTCTGGAAGCCCTTTTTAATTTCCGTACTTCGTACGAGATGCCGTGCACTTTTTAATATTAAGCACTGAGTGTGGTGTTGCTATTTCTCAATTTAATTATGCAAAAAGTTATAGTGCGCAGTGCGTGTATTTACTTTTTTGCTAATACAGAGGAACTACCATAATTTCTTCACAATCAGTTTATTTTTATGCACAATGTCAATGCCAATATTCACTAAAAAAAGAGCAATTTTCAACAAAAATGCATACATACAATACATACATACATGCATACACACACACACACACATACATACATACATACATACATACATACATACATACATACATACATACATGCATGCATACATACATACATTCATATATAGTTGAAAGAAAGAATCCGAATACATACTTGACTAGGGCCAACTTTTGATTGCGTAGAAATATTTATAATCTTCTCCCACTTTAACTGATATATATGGTGTTTTACATCTTCTGGCCTCCATACTTGCAGTCGTATCCGCGTTTTCCTGTAATTAGTCGTCTGAGATATATCATGGATGAAGGCATGATAACTTTGCAAGATTCCGTTCGGCAGAACGGTTTCAAAATCTATCCAGGACTTCTCAGCGCCCGACAATATAAATCCGCCCCTGTTAATAATACTGTTCCCCCAGAAAGCTTTTGCATGCTTCAGACCAGGTCGTGCTAATGATCCTGCAAAGTGAAAATCACGAGGCTATAACGCGGGACATTAATATTCAATGTAAAGAGAAGTCATTCGGAAACAGTGGACCACATTTTGCTTTGAGTGCCGGCTCTTTTAACGGTGATATCATATAATAACAATATCTCTTTCATCTCTCTGTGTATACCCAGGTCTGTCAAGGTGCCATTGCCGGGGTGTGGCCCACATCCCCAGTGCCTTTATGGAGACAATGGCACTTTTTCCTTTGCGGTTCTTTAGGCCTCAATCATTCAACAAGGAAGTACCCGTAAATGCGGTCGCATTTCTATGTCAAGCATGGCACAATGTCTTGCTCTTGTCACGCTACCAACCTGAACCAGAATTTACTGTTGAAAAACTCATAGTCATCAGAGAGAGAGAGAGAGAGAGAGAGAGAGAGAGAGAGAGAGAGAGAGAGAGAGAGAGAGAGAGAGAGAGAGAGAGAGAGAGAGAGAGAGAGAGAGAGAGAGAGTTTGGAATAACTGCCGTTTCACCCTTGGTTTTTTCCAAAAGTACATCCCCCTGGGTACATCCGTACCATGACGGCTGACCATCGTTGCCTAGCAACAGGGATATACATTTTGACGCAAAATTAATATGCATAACCCATAATATGTTATCTTCAGCGCACAAACACATATATATCACGTCCCACACTCCACACCTTTTCATATCAAGGTTTCTTTCCGTTTTGTTTCGTTTGTTTGTTTGTTTGTTTGTTTGTTTGTTTTTGTTTTTGTTTTTGTTTTGTTTTGTTTTGTTTGTTTGTTTGGTTTTTTAATATTTAGGTGGCCCCGATGACAGTGGATTTTATGCTGAAGGTCTACTGTAGAATTTGCTCTGTTACCTGATACTCCAATTTTTTCAATTATTTATTTTTATTTTCTTTTTTCTTTCTTTTTTTAATTGAATTGCAACTTCTCTTGTTTGTATCGTATTTTTTTTCTATGTCATATAAAAGCCGTTTTGATTACTTTATATGCTGGAAAACACAACATAACTTCATAAGATTCGTACTCAGTATTTTGGAGGAATTACAATGAAAGTTTTAAAAATCTGCTATGTAAACCAAAAATGTATCTTTCTTTAAAGTTAGAGGGATATAAATGCAACACAAGCATATCACTCCATAAGTAAAACGCATTGTGTTAATTCATCGTTTCCAATATCTGTTTTCCAGAATACTTGCCGCAAACTTAATTCAAATAATAGGACTTTGATCATGCAGGTTTGCATTTCTAGCTTTAACGGCGTCCGAGAAAAACTCCGAGCAGCATTTATGCGGAAAAAGATAGATAGATAGATAGATAGATAGATAGATAGATAGATAGATAGATAGATAGATAGATAGATAGATAGATAGATAGATAGATAGAGAGAGAGAGAGAGAGAGAGAGAGAATATAGTTTTGAGAAAACATAATGTCTGCGTTTGCACACAGACATGATAAAGGAGAAAAAGAGAGAGATAGAAAGACAAAGAGAAAAGGGAGAGAGAGAGAGAGAGAGAGAGAGAGATAATGTCTGCATTTGCATATATGCATAATAAAGGAGTTGGAATTACACGATGTATCACAATAAGGAATTTAAACATTCACTGTGTGCCAATACAAAAAAAAATCACAAATGAAGTTTTGGGTCTCTCAATCAGTTTCAAATGAAATGTGGGTGACATATCAGCAAAGGAAGATTCATACCGGCGCCTTGACTATAAAGTGCCACCATCAGCCATATGAAACTTCGAATCACAATCATCTTGAGTCTCGGAAGCCAAGGGCGGGAAAACGTTGGGGGTATATTCTGTAAAAGAACAAAAACGAAAAAAACCCCGCGTGTTTTAAATAAGCCAAACCTGGTCCCAACGCACCACCATTACAAATAGCGTGTTCTGAATTTACTTTAAGTGATTTCTTCTTTATATATGTTGAAATTATCAATTTAGACAGTTCTCTCTCTCTTTCTCTCTCTCTCTCCCTCTCTCTCTCTCTCTCTGTGCTCTTTAGGAGTCATGCAGCAGATGTGCACGAGAAATATCTTTATGGACGTGCTTAATATAAACATCAAATGTGCGTTTACAAACAGTACAAAGTGCGAAATGGAAATATATGAGAACTTTGTAAAATTATTGCACAAATTAGAACATTAAAATCAGAAGGGAGATTGTTTATTAAGGTTGCCCTGAGACCGTGCATTATAAATATCGCTGTCGGTTTGGGCATATTCATTAATTTCCAACATGGGTGTTTGGACATTTGTGGAGTAGTTTGTATTGTGTTTGTTCTTAAATGACCTTCAGATATCGTGTATATCATTCCTTTTTACATTCTACAGCTTTATAAAGTGGTGAATATCTATGTTAAAACAACAATGTCGACTTTGTCCCACAGCAAACAACAAGCTGAGTGCACAGCATGCCGCTGGTCGGTCTCTGTGAGACAATGTCTTTCTTCTGAGTCCAAAGTTACAACATCGCTGTACAAAAACTATCACAAAGAACTAAGTTTGATGGAATAAAAAAAATAACAATGGCATGAGAAATGCGCATTCTCCCTTGAACTCCTCCCCTCCCATATTTAATTTTGTTGTTTATGTCACGCAGCATAATCTTCGGAATATGTATTTTTAGAATATTCATGCTTTGTTGGGAACGGACAGAGTACGAGAACAACAGTCCGTGAAACGCAAAATATTGAAAACGAGCGCCATGCCCGCAGAGGGTGAGTGGTAAACAACCCTCTCACTGTTTCAAATGTGCCAGAGATTCTTACTAGGCTCCGAAACATGTTCTGAGTAGTTACCCGCTGAAGACCCTTTAATTTATTGTGGCTAATATAGCCTGTGTCAAAATTCTGCAGAAGAACGTGCGCAATATGGACAATTGTACTTCAATATGTATATAGGTTAGACAGTGACAGGTTAGCTTATGGTGAGTAAAGAGTTCGGACTGCGGAATAGGGAAATGACTACCAGGGAGTGGTTCTGGACAAAAAGACACAAACACAATTGCACAAAGGTGCAACTCCACAGGATCATTTCTAGACTTTCAACGCACGAAGACCCACAGAAATGAGAAAAAAACAAAAACAAACAAAAAAAAACAAAAACAAAAAACCGCAGGATATGGAGCATGAACGGGAACAAACAGCCGTGACAAATTGGTCTCCCAGAACAGCAGCTTGTTGATGCGTGCGCATGGAACAGGTTTCTTTGCTTACTAATGTGTGTATACACAAGGAAGAAGTTGTTTATTTGCCTTTACATTAAACTTTTTTTTGTAAGAATCCTGACCTCAACTACTGATACTTTTAAAGAAGCGCGTCCCATAGTTTCCGAGGTGAAAATCAATTCAGTTATAAATCTTCTGTGTTATGTCAGGACACCTTAATATCATAACTATATATTTAATATTGTAAGCATATATTATTCAAGTTTTGCCTATAATCCGAAATATTCAACATAAATTTTGTTTTCACATACATCAAGTGTCCACAAACAGTATCTGGCAATGCAAACAAAACGTGTTTTACCGCCTCATGACTTCAAAGCTAAACCCTTACCTTGTAAGCTGGCCGTTTGTCATGATTGAAGACAAAAGATACACCCCTTATTAACTGAGCTGGTCGTAATTGTCATAATTATAGATGAAAGACGCATACCTTGTGAAAAAAAACTGACCCTTTTTGTCAAAATTATAAACAAAATACACATATTTACCTTATAAACCAGGCTAGCCGCATTGATCACAACTATAGACAAATACACACAGGCGTGCTAGGATAGTCTCTTTCATCACGATAAAACACACATGTCTTATAAATGTTCTATAAACCAGGCCAGTTGTTTTTTATCATAAAAAACATATCTCATTAACCAGATTAGCATAGTATTTTCAATCAAGATTATACATATACAAAGCACACCTACCTTGTAACCTAATTTATCCTTATTGCCACGTGGAGCGACTGTTTCAGTTGTACATGTCCTGTTTTAAATTTCTTTGTTTACTGGTGTGCAGCGTCTCATCCTGGAGTGACTGAACGTTATTTTTACATTATTTCCTAAGCCAACTTTTTTGGGTGATGCGTCACAGACTCAGGTTTAGGTATGCTTTTCTCGCCGGAAGAGATACGGAAATTTGTCATAACTTCAGCTTACGACTTGCACATCATGTAAAGAAAGAGGGGGAGGGGGGTAAGGGGGGCCCTAGTACGTTGGTACAGGTGATAAGTTTGCCCTCTTACAAGATACGGAAAATATGAAAATGTACAAATAATGATTGGTATAAAGTACAGAAATGAAAAAAAAAATGCTTCTAGCACGTAAGTACGGCAGATAGATATGCCCAGTACGCCAGTACGGACTCTCTCTCCCCCCCCCCCCCCACACACACACGAAATGATCGAGTTATCATCGAGTTTGACTGGAGCAAGAAGTCACAAGTTCATCAGAGCAACACCTTTAGCAGAAGACGTGTGTCACTTCCACTAGTATATCCCTCATCAAAAAAGCAAAATACATGAATAAATAAATAAATAAACAAACAAACAAATAAATAAATAAATAAATAAATAAATAAAGGAGAAAGACAGAAAGAAAGAAAGAAAGAAAGAAAGAAAGAAAGAAAGAAAGAAAGAAAGAAAGAAAGAAAGAAAGAAAGAAAGAAAGAAAGAAAGAAAGAAAAGCAACTAACTGTCCGGTTTCCTTTTGGGGTAAATTTCAGGACAATCTTGACTCAGCGAAAAGCTCAGGTCTTCAAACTATTGCTTTGACAGGAGATTTGAACTCCCATTTCAATACTCAATCTGGTCATAAGCTTGATTAGTTTGCACGTTCTAATTTCTTAACCTTACTTACATACGAACCTACACGCATAACTTAACATTCAGCTACTTGCTTAGACCAAATATTGTCAAATATACCCAAGTATCTTCGTGAAAATCCGTGTGCTTCCGCGATCTCTAACTTCAATCTGTGATCATTGTGTTGTGGGCGCCAACTTGTTCTTTCGGCGAAAGAAAGATCCAGTTTTTAAAAGACTTATTTGGGACTATACCAAAGCTGATTTTGGTATGTTTATAGCATTTTTTAACGATATGGACTGGAACTCATGTTTTGATTCGGAGGTGGTTGATATATGTTGCAATTCTTGGACCACATTATTTATGGAAACCGCAGCACAGTGTGTACCTGACAAAGAAATTGAAGCCAGACCATCAGACTTACCCTGGTATAATTCTCACCTTCGTTGTCTCAAGCGTACTGTTAATAGGAAGTATAACAGGGCCAAAAATCTGGGCTTCAAAACAATGCGTGGTCATCCTCTTGCCACGTCCGAAATCAATGTCAACATGAACGAAAGCAAATCGAGGCGTATAATAAAAAGTTGCGAGCTGACTTGAACAACCCTAACCGCAAAAGCAAAAGTTGGTGGCGAACTGAAAAGTATTTTCTAAATCGGGGTCAGTCCACATCTATTCCCTCCCTCCTACATGATGATAAACATATAAACATAAGCTGAAACTTTTAACTCCTTTTTCTTGCAACAGTGTAACGCTGATACCATATCAGGTTCTCTACCCACAAATACGGATCCCCCGACTTCTATTATTGAACGTCGAATTATAACAGAAACTGAAGTCCTTGAAACACTCTTTAGTCTGGACGTAACTAAGGCGTTTGGTCCTGATGGTGCAAGTGTCATGCTTCTGACAGAAGTAGCGCCTACTATTTTTTTGTTTCCTTGCTAGATTATTTAAACTCTCGCTGGACAATAGGAAATTTCCTTCAGCCTGATAAAGGGCCAACGTTACACCACCACATAAAAAAGGCCCAGAAGTTTCATGCAATAATTATAGGCCTATATCATTACTTAGCTGCATTGGTAAAGTCTTCGAAAGAATAATATCTAAACACGCTTTGAACTTTTTTTCCAGGAAAATATTGTTATTTCTGCTCACCGATCCGGTTTTACACCAGGCAACTCAACAATAAATCAATAACTTCTTCTCTACCACGTGACGAACTATGTCTGTGTCTGTCGATCAGCAAAACAGGTTCGTTTAATTTTCCTGATATTCGTAAAACATTTGATAATTTTTGGCACTCTGGTCTATTATTCAAACTAAGGAATACTGTTATTGTAGGAAATCTCCATGACTGGTTTTCTGATTATCTCAATGATCGCTACCAACGTGTTCTGGGTCAAAGGTCAAACCTCCAGCTGGGATAATAAATGCTGGTTTTCCGCAAAGTTCTGTGCTTGGACGTCTCCTGTTTTTAATATATATATAAATGACATAGTTGATCTCGTCAGATTGAATATAAAAGTGTTTGCTGATGACACTTCTCTGTACCTGAATATTGATTATCTAGCTGCAGCGGCTATTATCAATTCGGATCTCTCTAATATTGATCAATAGTCCAGTGACTGGCAAGTAATATTTAATGCTTTGAAAACAGATTCAATGCTTATTCCTCGGAAATCTATTCCAACAGATTACTTCCCTATTGTCTTCCACAGTCATGTGTTGCAAGACGTTAACCGCTACAAGCACCTTGGACTAATAATTCGTTCAGATTTGAAATGGTCCGATCATGTATCCCACATTTGCAACAAATCAATCAAACTGATCAACATAATGAAGAGTTTGAAATTCAGTCTGAATAAAAGAGCTTTGGAAACCATTTGTATCTCTCTTATACGCCCAATTTTGGCATATGATAGTCCAATTTGGAGTGGCTTTGCAGCATATGATAATGAAAAACTGGAAAGTATTCAATTAGATGCCACTTGTATTTTTACTGGTGTCATGTATGGAACCAGCAATGCTATTTTATACAAGGAAACATAGGGAAATATCCAAATTAACTTTAATTTATAAACTTGTAAACAATCTCGCTCCCTATTCTGTATGTTCCATCATTTATAGCGCATGTACTCGAGGTAATGAAACCCATGATACCCGTCAGAAGTTTGATCTTATTTGTTTTCGTGCTCGAACTAACCTTTTGGATACATCATTTTTTCTTTCCACAGCCACGCTCTGGAACCAACTTCCCCTCAACACCCCGAATTCTCTTTCATTACAGATATTTAAATACAAAAAAATACAAAAAAATCCCTCGGCCAACAAAATTCCAGGAACTTTATAATATTGGCAATAACTACTATTGTCCCGTGTCCCGATAGATTTCTTTCAGTTCAACATGCACGTTTCCGTCCAGATGCAAGCCAATTAAATTTGCATTTATTTAAAACTGGTGTAAAGTATTCTGCTAAATGTTCTTGTGCTTCACCTAGGGAAGATATATTGCATTATTTCTTTATCGGTCACTCATATGCTGCCCCGAGATTAGCTTTGCATGACTCGGCTTTCCGTTTTGCACCATATACCTTACAAACAGTACTATATGGCTCTCATGAAGCTTCACTTGAGCAAAATGTCGAAATTTTTTAGCAGTGTAAGAATATATTTCTAGGACAAATCGTTTTAACACAACAGGTATTGCCTTATTTTGTAAATTGTATTAGCATTTTTATTTGTATGTACTTTCATTTAAAATGTATGGCAGGTTTAATTCAACGGTGTCAGTCGTCTTTTGCGTGTATCTGTGCATCTAGTTTTGTCCTGTTCATTTGTCCCTTACAGCAAGAAAGGTTTACATAGGGTTTCGTCCTCTCTCCCAATTGTGATCAATTATTTCTGTTATGATATCTACTGTAATGTCTAATGAAATATGTTTAAACCAAAGAAAAGAAGGAGAGGAAGATAACAGAAAAACTGTGCAGTGCGTAAGTCATACATTAATTTTGTATCTTTGTATGCCCTGCATGGTCCGTTGTTTTGAGGATAGAACAACCGTGCCATGTATCACAGTAGGGACACTGTGTGGGTCATGTAAATAAGATAAATTGCGTTTAGTGATCCTCAGAGGTGATTTCTATCTCACTGTCAATCATCCACTTAAGAACCCCGTGAAATAAGCGGAGGTCATAGCATCTGTTGACTTTGCAGGACTTCACACGTGCTTTTCCCAGACTCCAGTTTTCTAGTTGTTGTAGCAGTTTTGGACTTCTTTTAATTTTTTGTTACCAATTAGTGATAGTTTCTGTCCCAGCTATTTTCACCGATTAGATTCTGTGGGCTTATCTGTGTTAAGACTGGACATTTTCTGCTGAAAACGTCATCATGTTGTCAGATGAGGAAACCCTCACAGACCAGGGTGACGGTGAGAAGAAAAACAGTAGGCCAAAAGAGCCAACCGAACTTTCTTCAGGTGAGAAAAGTGATGCTGAGACTAACAGCAGACTCGGCAGGCTGGAAGCCAATATAGAAACCACGACAAAAGTCATGAATGAAATGGGGCAGGCTTGGAAGAACTTAGCCACAACGATCGGTACATCAAAGAATGCGCAGCATCGGGATAAAAAGAAGTGCAAGGTAGACCAGATTTTTTATAATGAAGAGGAACATGAAGATGAATATGATAAGGATATCATGCTGAAGGAGCTTCTCCGGTGAAGGCCAACATGCGGATCAGGATGGGGATACCTCCGATGAAGATCTGCTTGATGAGATGGATGGATCTTTTAATGATTCCGAGGTGTGTGGCGATGCTGTGTCACACCAAAATTGGCTGACACTGTGAACAAGTGCTTTTCAAAATGCCTACCATGGGATGTTGCGATTGAAAAGCAGTCCTTCGGCCACACAATGTCGCCAAGGTTATTGTGCCAGAAGTTAATAAACAAGTCCAAAAGCAAATGAATCATTTTACAAGCACATGATATCAGCGTTTCAGTAATGTGCAGCAGGCAATGGTGAAAAGTGCTACAATTTTGGCGAAAATGATAGACATGCTATTCAAGCATAGGGAAGCTAAGGTTCAAGATCAAAAGCTGGATCTCATGGAACTTATCCTTATGTCCACGGATACTATTGCCTTGCTTGGCCATGGATGCTACAACGTGAGTTTGCAGAGGAGAAATTTGTTGAGACCTGTGTTAAAGACGGAATATGCTGACGTGTTCAGCGGACTTTCCTATAACAAAGTGGCTGTTTGGAGATTTCTTCAAGACAAGTCGGGAAGTGAAACAAGCCGCACAGGTGACACGTGGAAAATATTGCGGTTGGAAAAAAAACGCAGATTCGGCTACGACAAACGTGGTGACTGGGGACATTTGTCACCCAACTTCAAGAGCCAAGGAAATTTCCAAGGCAGATACAACCACCGCGGGAAGAAATACCAGGCAAGGGACCAAGAAGAGAACTAGGAAATTATTTGCCGACAAATTCTCAGGTTAGTGACCTGAATTCACAAATTCATTCATGTAAACGAATATTGAAAGAAAAATGTTCTAAATTCAGAGCGGGCCAAGTTAAAAATAACATTGAAGAGTGAGCCAAAATAACATCTGACCCCGGAGTTTTAAGATTAGAACAAGGGGCATCAAAAGATTTTGTAAAATAAGCCTATCAATACGCATTAGCAAGGGCATTTTTGTATAGTGATAATGAAATAACAGCTATTGACGCCGAAATACAAAAGTTGCTGGACATAAGCGTGATAGTGCCTTCAGCACTTGAGAATGGGGAATATATATATATATATATATATATATATATATATATATATATATATATATATAGAACGTATTTTGATCGGCAAGGTCAAACGTTTCTACCTCAGGTGCACATCCTTTGATGTACACATGTTGCAATACCTTAACCTGGCATAAGCAAGTTGACCCAAATTGAACATTTCTCTGTGTTTTTACTGAAAATCATGAAAAATATCCAAATTATGTCAATAACATATCTGCTCATGCACCCATTGCAATTTGTGATCATTGTACTGCGATTGGTGAGCTCACCTTTCGTATCAAAAAATGCCGTTTGATTGGCTCATCTGGCAATATTCCAAAACCGATTTGGAAGAATTTCATAGTGAATTAGGTAAAGCTAACCGGGAAATTTGTTTTGAAACTGATGACATAAATACAGCATGCAATCGCTGGACGAACACATTTTACATATTGCGAGGAAAACTATTCCGAGTAAAACAGTTATAGTCAAACAGGGTGACGCCGCATGGTATACTTCAAATTCGTATCAACAAAAGCGAAAATTTTGACGAGAACATGAAAGAGCCAAAAAGTCTGGAAATACAAACATTTGGTGTTTTTTATAAGGATTTAAGAAATACCTATATTGATGATTTTAGGAAGGCAGAAGCGATGTATTATGATCGCCAATACCAAAAAAAAAATCAGTGACAAATCATCCAACAGAGGTTGGTGTTTCATGAAAGCCAACCATGAGCCTTGTATTTCAGCCACAGAACATGGTGGCTTCATTTATTCAGACAAGTCTAAAACTGAAATCATGAGTGCATACTTTCTAGACATTATTCGTGTTAACTCATTTATGTATTCTTCTAGACACTTTGTCATTCCGGATGATTGTCCAAGCTGTTTAGTGATCACGGAAGACTTGATCTTAGTCATCTTGGAAACTCTCGATACAAGTGAGGCTTCGGGCCGAGATGGCATCAACACATAAATATTACAAGAGGCTGCCCCCTATTTTTCAAAATTTCTCTGTAAACTAATAAACCTCTCTTTCAAAACAGGTATTTCCATTTGAATTGAAGAGCGCCAATGTGACGCCTATTCACAAAGGTGGCAAAACTAATCATATGCAATAATTATCATCCAAGCGCATTATCAACCAGTGTTGGCAAAGTAATGGAGAGAGCCATTATTCAGCGTGTTTTGAATTTCTTTAGGGATAATCTAGTTATCTCGAAGAAACAATCTGGTTTTACGCCTAACGATGGAGATATCAAACAATTGATCTTCTTGTACCATCAATTTTGCAAAGCACTTGCTGAAGAAAAGGAAGTTCGTGTCGTTTTCTGTGATAAATCTAAGATATTTTACAGAGTTTAGCAATGAAAATGGTTTGCATCCTTCGTAGTCTTCAATATAAACTAGACAGACGTTCTCTTGAAATTTTATATATTCCTTCATACGACCACTTATCGCAAAGTTGTATTTGAAAATTGTTCAGGTTAAGATGAAGAAAATTTACAAAATGTGCAACTGGCAGCCGCTAGAGCAGTAACTGATGCACGTCGTTTTACCAGTCATTCACAAATGTATAACGAAACTGGATGGGATACTTTTAGCTAGCCGAAAGAAAAATAAGAAAAAAAACTGGTCATTATGTACAAATATATGTATAAAACATATGTATAAAATATTGAACAAAATTGTACTTCAGTACCTCCAAAATCTGTTGCCCCAAGCAGTTCACGATAGTACGTAATATAATGTTTGCTCTCATCCAAAATTAATGTCATACGTGCACGTACTGCTTCATTCAGTAAATCCTTTCTCCCATCTACTGTCAAACTGGAACGAGCTGCCAGTTGCAACGATTTAAGGTGAATCTGTCGAGGAATTCAAATGTAAGTTACAAAGTAAAATCGCAAAATTAATTATTTCATATTGGTAACAGGAAAGAAAATGCAGTACTTGCTCAGTTGCGCATGGGATCCAATAGTTTAAATGCAGACTTATTTAAAATTCGAGTAGTAGCATCTCCATCTTGTACTTGTGGATTTAGCAGTGGAGATTATTTTTACTATTTTCTAGAATGCCTATTGTATACAGCTCAACGAAACGACTTACAAACCATAGTTATTTCTCATGCATCCGTTTCTGCTGGAACATTACTCCATGGATCAGAACCGGTGTCAAAATACTGTAAAAATCGAAATTTATGAAGCTGTTATAAAGTTTATACAAGATATGAATTTCTTCACTTAGCAGGTATTTTATATCATCAAGGAGGCTACACGCATCCTTGACATCATCTTCACACACTGGCAACGGGAACCGCACAGCCATAGCTCATTTTTACTTAATATTTGTTGAGTCCATGTGTTGTCACTCTTCTGTATGTTCGTCCATGTCAAGTCTTGTCCTATGGTGCGGCTTCTTTCTTTTTTTCAGAATATTTTTTTTTCATTTTCTTGGCAAGAGGGGTTAATATAGGCTTCGCCTACTCCACAATTGCTCATGAAAATATGTTTAAACAACTACACATACCAGTGACGGGAGTGGGGTTGGGGGACTCAGTATGAGGTATTGCCGCACTGTATGCCCTCTTTGTCTAGGAAGCATACAAAACAGGTACAAGGGAATATACATGTAGTACAAAGATTAGAGAAACAAATAAAATCAGACATGTCAGAATTAGAAAAACAATCAAATGAAAGCTTCCACACTATGGGTATTACTTTTGCTGACGAAAGATTTGATATATATTTCGTTTCATTTATTTATTTATTCTTAGGAATTCCTGGAAGACTACAACTACAAAGATGTGGACGATTTGGCGGCGAGACTCACCAGCTACAAAGGTATGAGCATGCAACAGTGACGTAGGATTTTTAGCTTTTATTTTAAATTTTATTTTTCATACTCGTTCATACCATCCGAGTTTGAAATCTCTACTCTTTTCTTGGCAACTAATTGTAACGTTGTGCTCTTAGCATGTTGCAGGAATCTGAAATATTACGTTGTTTTTTGTAAAAGTTCGCTTACAATTCTAATTTTTAACATGTATGGTACTACAAAATGTAAAAAATAAATGTAGAATCCACACATAATAACTTTGTTGTCAATTTCTCAATTCATAACTTTCATTCAAGCTTTACAAATTGTTATTGCTTACCATCGACCGAGAGTTGTTTCCATGTTTTAATTAATTTTTAACTCTTTCCATTGAAAACCGGCTGACACATGGACGACTCGGGTAAATTAGTTTTACCATTGATCAAAAACTATTTCGAGTGATATTTTCAGCTGAGACCTTTAAACGACAGCAAGCGAACTTTTGCCGACGCTGCTTGGACGCTTTATGGTAACAAGGAAACTTGTTCGGTTGTGTGTGTGTGTGTGTGTGTGTGTGTGTGTGTGTGTGTGTGTGTGTGTGTGTGTGTGTGTGTGTGTGTGTGTGTGTGTGTGTGTGTGTTGATAGATTTTCCGTTTTGGTAATTATCATCCCCGAAAATTGAAAGTTAACATTGAATGTAATACATTCTGTGAGATCCCCCACATATTGATGGGTACCTATAGATGAGCCACATAGTTAATTTACTAAGTATTTTTTCATTTCATATTGATGGTTATCATGTTTCCCTTTTAAAGCTCAATTTATGCTATTAGATGAGGACAACTCAGGTGATATCGGTAAGACACATTTTTGTTGCATAATACATTTCGGTCTGACATCACGATAATCGAAAAATACCCCCAACACAACTACTGAACTCTTGTCGCTATCCCCCTGTCGGATTCTGGGCAGTATAGATGCGTCTCTGCAACACACCCTTAAAGTGTACTCTACCCGGAATCCTGAAATCCAAAATGCGTGAAAGTTTAATATTTGTAGCGGTATTTTCATATGGCCAAAGACCGTGTCTGTGAAAAGGCAAAATTTCATATTTTGTTCATTTATGATTTTGGTATGGCGCTGCGAATTGGACCAAGTTCCTCATTGAACCACAAATCACTGAAAGAACAGCCGCAAGCGAAACAATGTGCTCGCTGGTGTGCCAAACTGCTAATTGTCATGCAGTTAGACTTGCTCAAGTCTCACTGGACTGTCTTCCGTATTTTATTTAAAATCAAATTCATTGCCAAATTAGATTTTAAGTAAACACACGTCGTAGCGTTATTCTGTTACAATACAGGTAGGCCCTTTAAGTCACCTAGCTGATTGGCGTGGAACCTGTATATAACCAGATAACATTGACTCCAGATGATTAGCGCCGGGCGGTCTGCACTGTGTTTTTTATCACACAGACAAGCGAGCGGTCATAACGCACTCCTCTACAGAAGCTGTTGATTGAGCTACTGTGTAATGAAGGATTAATTGCAGCGCACCGCGTCAGGCGGAGGGTGTCCAGTGTCGGCAGCCAGAGGGAGATGGTCAGCTTTGTCTCGCTTGAGTGGCCAGTGACTAGCCATGCATTCATCGAAGACCACTTTCCACTCGCAATGATAACGGGATAGGAACTGACCAGGACTCAATAGCAGCTACTGTTGAAACCGACACGGCGGCAGTGTCGACCAGTTAAAAAAAATAATAGTAGGACTGCAGCTGCTTAAAGGCCATTCGCAATACACAAGTGCACTCGACTGATTTTGGCATAGAAATAACATAATTTTTTTGTTTTATACGCAAAGAGATATATTTTAACAATGATATCAAAGCGCTGTAATGACCCATTACTGTGTTTCATTGAGCATATCTTTCCTCGTTACATTTTTCCTGGCTTAAGGTTATAACATGGAACATGCAATAGAGATTATTGTCTTATCCATCGTTTCCACAATGATCAAATCTCACACACATTCCGTTGTGGCCATATTAAAGCAGTGTCACTGCGCAAACTGCGTATCATGAATGAGGCTATTAATTTCACTTAGTAAGTCACACATTATATATACAAGACGGGAATGACTCGAAGCCCAAATAAAAAACATTAAGAATTACTAACCAACAAATTTGAAAATTCTCCCCCATTTTTTCTCTGTAAAAGGCAACATTCCATCAGCAAAATTATCTGTTCCTTTGATTTTACACTTGCAATTGGTCAAAGAAAAAACTACTGTTTTAAACCATCCTTTTTTCAGATGCAAAATTAAATAGGTAAAACACACAAGTATTCGGTGATTATTTAACATATGTAAAGATATATTATATTTTAAAAAGTAGAAGAAATAGAAAATGATTGATTACCGAAGAACTGCAACGGGTGAGAACATGTGGCATAGTAGGACCACAATAATTGTTGTTTTTTTTTATTATTATTATTTTAATGAATCTATAAAAGTCTTATCCTTGATATTGCATGTTTTATTTTTTCAGACATAAAGGAGAAAAAGAGACAGATGTAAAAACTTGAACAGGCCAAAGCACATCTAGAACTGAAGAAAATGATTGCTAGGGTTGACACATTGAATTCAGGAAAAACTAAAAAAGAAAAAAAAATTTGCTTCAAAGATAAACTGTCTGTGTGCCTCCAAATGCATTTTCCCCAA
This sequence comes from Hermodice carunculata, assembly GCA_964020975.1. Taxonomy (NCBI): domain Eukaryota; kingdom Metazoa; phylum Annelida; class Polychaeta; order Eunicida; family Amphinomidae; genus Hermodice; species Hermodice carunculata. The sequence continues at coordinate 80,668,126 of OZ026614.1, read as the reverse complement.
ATGTTTTGCAATATCTTTGATCTTTGCATTGCCCTTGACCTCCAAATGACCTTTACCTTGACTATCGTTGAAAACATATACCCTTGGAATTACATTTATTACAGTTTATTAGATATTGAGGTTTAAAACTTTAATTCGTCCTAATTTATATAATTGTGAACATTATTTATGACCTTTCTTCAAGATTGGCCATTCAATGGAATGGTGGTTGTGGATTTATGATTAATTTCTGTAGCCACAAACTTGACAATGTGTGGATCGGACAGCCACCATCGAAAGTGGACTTCGACCTTGAGATGACCTCTACCTGAAGTGAACCTTGACCTTTAAAATGACATTTTGACCTAAAATTGACCTTTTACCTTCACATGACCTTTACACTTGAGATGACCTTTGCCTTGCTATGATCGAACTCCTATACACTCGGAACCACAGCTACTATAGTATATGATATTGAAGATTTAAAACTTTAATTTGCCCTCATTTGCATAATTTTAAAATCATGATCTCTCATTTTAAAAAGGCAAGGCCTCATCTATAGAAGTATAATTGTACCAAGTTTTGAATTTCTATCTGTAATAGTCTCAGCATCCAAGGCATAGAGGGTAAAACCCTTGCAGGCCATAGCCGGATCTCAAGCCACTTGGTTCTTAGCAAGGAAGCCCAAGTGAAGCCCCAGAATCACCTGGGAGTGGTCAGGTGAGCATTGGAGTTGGCCATGAGCAAAAGCATAGATCTTTTTTCTATGACTGATCAGAAATCCTCCACTGTTCTCGATTTCTACCGAAGACTTCCCACTGATACAACCAGAAGTTAGCGATGTCTGCAAAATTCCCTACTGGTGCACCAGTTGGAAAACACAATCCACCGAGCCCAGTAGACAGTTACAGAGATGAAAGCCCTCCTCTGGCAATTCTATCTGAGACCGATTCGGAGAAGTCTGTCGTGGATGTGCTGCGAGATAACTGCCAAGCATGGAGATTAAGCACTTGAGGGTTCCTGTGGAACACTTTCGTCCATGGCTACACTGGAAGCTTTGGCCATGCTGGTAATCCTAGCAGAGACTGAACGCTTAATTCCAGTAGGTCTACCCAGCAATCGCTCTGAGGCTACCAAGGAGCAGCCAGGATCAGATTGCAATTGTGGGACCAAACCTTGTGCAGTACACTTGAAAGGAGCAAGCAGGGCAGAAAGATGTACACCCAATGGTTGCTCCAGTCCATGGCTAGAGCGAGAGGGAGTCTGGGACAGGTGAGATACAAACTTTCAGTTTTGCATTCTCGCAAGTCGTAACAAGACCACATGTGGAGTTCCCCACCTGGCCCACATGGCCTGAATGACCTTGGGGAAGAGTGATATCGCCTTCCCTACTGGCTGACCCCTTCTCCAGAGTTGGTCGGCCAGGACATCTCTGTGCTCCAGCAGGTCCTTGAAGTGGAGGAACACTAAGCATATCGCCTCTAGCTCCGACCAGTTTATGTGTTGAGATGCAGAGGACATGCGCCAACAGCCCTACCCCATCTGGCTTTCCATGTGGTCTCCCCACCTGGACTAAGAAGTGTCTCTGTAAATAGTGAGCTGGGCCTAAAAGGCATCAGCATTTGTCCCTTCATGACATTCTCCGTTACAGTCCACCCTAGAAGTGCGTGGGCCTGATAGCCCTGGTCTCTCGACCATCTGCCCCCACAGAGCGTGCTCCCAACTCGAACGAGCAAGCCAGTAATGGTGCCCAAAAGAGAAGGATGATACGGGGAGCATGTGCACTGGGAGTCACCGCCACTTCCATCGGAACCTAGAGATGGCGCCACGGGACCATCAGGTTTTCAAGAATCAAGTGAGCAGACTCAACTTGATTTTATGGGCGTTCGACCCAGACACACAGGTCCAGGCAAATGGTGGCCGAGAGGTAACGTTACGGAACTGATACAGACAGAATTTCTGGGAAAACGGTATGTCTGTGTTGGCACACAGACATAATTACATATAAGGAGTTCCTGGACATGATGCTAGGGTCGAAAGCCATTGTGTTAAAATTGTAAGTAACGGTAACTGTCTCCTCAACGTTAGGCTACAGAGTGCACCTTCTTATAGTTAAAATTAGGAAAATACTGGGAGAGTTCGGTTGAAAATATAATTGCCGATGGAAATATCAAACCACTGTAGATCAATGTTTAAATCTGAGCCTGACTTGGCCATCCACTTATACGCCACTTCTGTAGGAAATTGTATTGCAAGGGATTTCTTGTTGTAGTATAGGTTTAAAAAGAAAGAAAAGAGTTTCACAAAGCAGGGGTAGCGAAAGAGATGTAAATGCACTAGGTCTACAAGTACAACAGGTGGGGGCAGACCCCGTGTTTTTAGAGGAGAGGAGGGGCAGGACAAGTGGCCGAAATATGATTTGTTTGTTCAGCGGAACCTCTTGGGGGAATGAAAATGCTGTCCCCATAAATTCACTCCTGATTGGTCAGTGTTGTTTGAATAACACAGTACTTGTATATAATATTACTTGTCGGATGTCTTAACCTCCTTCTCTGAGGAACAAGATACGGACAAGGAACAGGTAGGTGTGTGACCAAAATCATTGACCTATAGGTGAACAATAGGACATCAAATTTTCTTTTGGTGACCCTTAATGACACACTGAGTTGTTCTTTTACTTAAACTCTATCAGTCCCAAGTTTTGGACTGAGTCAACAGATTTCCTCGGCGCGTTTTGGCCGTCCAAAACGCGCCGAAGAAAGCAGTTGACCTGGCCCACTCCATTCCATGGGACTATAGGCATGCTAGTTCTTGAATGAAAGAGAATTTCACAAAGAATATTCATATAGTGTCCCATCTGATAATTCATGGGATTCCATCTAAAATACTTCGACTTTAGTCGCAGTTGGCAGTAAAAGAGTTAAAAAGAACTTCTGCTTCTGAGCAGTTCGGTGTTGGTATTGGAGAGTCGATATTGCCAGTAAATTTTATCGGCATGTTAAGTCCATGTGATAGCCGGCATATACAAGTTATGATTTACCGTTTATGAGGTCTTCAATGATATTGGAGTCCGTTTATGTTGCTTATACTGGAAAACTTTATTTGGATAATTATCCACAGTAAAGCAGCAACAATGAGCCACTCTTTCCAATTTAAAGTTGGAGCAGCATCATTATCTAATGTAAAACTTATTTGAAATCTTTACTCTACAATCTCGACTTCACGACAAAGTCAGTGCATTTTGCTCCAGATGATCCATATTCAACTTTTAAAGTGTATCTTAAAATAGAGAAAAAACATAATTTTACGTGACCACGTATTAATGCGTCATGAAGTGGGTAGAAAGAAATAAAAATGCATCAATTCCCTGTCTCTATAAAGAACTGTTCACCAACATAATCATATCTGTCTCGCACATGCATAAAGAAAGCATAACAGAGTTCATTATTTTCACAAGTGTACACACACTATGCTACGAGAGGGTACATGGTGCCGTACACTTTTAACAATGTGAAAATGATGATCAAGTAATTACAAGCAATCCATGGATTTGTCACTGCCATGGGAAAAAAAGACTGAAAACACGGATGTTGAGACCCCAGAAAACATCGCTGGTGCCTTTAAAGTTTAAGTTGAAGTAAGAAAGGAATATAAACCAAAATTTCCATAACTTTGCTTTTAACTGGACAATCATCATTTCTAAACGCCGGAAAGTACCCTTTTCAGGGGAGGGAGTGGTAATGCAAAATAGTACTTGGTGTACTCTCTGGAAAATGATGATAAGTTGTTTTGGCAACCCTGAACAGAGCTGTTTGGTTGTAATAGGACGCATTCATATTAACTGGGATGTTGTGCTGCCACCCAAGGAACTTGATAGGAGGGAGGGCAGATTCATGTTGAAGCAGGGCAAAATGAGCATCTATGATAAGAGTAAAAAAATGAAGAAAAGTAATTTATTAAGTTTTACAACATACAAGATGCTGAAAATACTTCCAAAAGTTCATTTGTTAGGTAGAAAAATGGTATTTTTGGACAGCCAAGTAACATAACTGGTGCAGGTGCCCTCATTATGACGGACGCATAGTTCCGTTGCCTACCAACTGAGGGCACCAAAGCTGGTATGCAGTTAATACAAGTGAATATAAACGCCTCCTATTATCATATGTCACTTTATTTTTGCAGGATACTGATGTTTGAAGAAACGAAGAAAGAAGAGGAAAGACCAAATGGTTTGCCACCGAAGAGATCCCTGACTGACTTGCCTTGATTAAGTACCAACACACACACTTCCGTCATTTTGTAATATGTCGCATTCTTGTCGATTGGAAGCAATGACTTATGCTAGTCTCCAAAGTTGGCATATCTGACGTGAAGACAGTGACCAAGCCTTGCATTGCCACAATTATGATAATTTTGCTCTTTAACATTTGTAATGAACTTTGCCTTTGATGCTCATTCTGCCAAACTGATATTAAGTGAAAACTTAATATCAGTCATTCACCTGTTGCCCATAACGTTTTTCTAATCTTAATCGCAACCAGTCACCAACCGTTCCATCTCTTTTACATGATGATAAACACATATAGGATAATCACACAAAAGCTGAAATTTTTAATTCATTTTTTCTTCAGCAGTGTAACCTAGATACGTCTTCAGCTACTTTACCAGAAATTGCTAACCCTTTAACTCCCGGTCTCGACTTTCTAAATGTAAGTGAACAAGAAGTTCTCGAGACACTTTAAAGCCTGGCCATAACTAAGGCATCTGAACCTGATGAAATTAGTCCAAAACTTCTCAAGGAAGCTGCACCGGCTATTTCTTCCTCATTAACGAAACTTTTTAATTTCTCTTTAGGAAAAGAGAAATTCCCTGCACTTTGGAAAAAAGCCAACGTTTGTCCCCTTCACAAGAAGGGGCCCGAGAATATATGTAATAATTATAGGCCAGTCTCTTTACTTAGCTGTGTTGGCAAAGTGTTTGAAAAGATTGTGTTTAAAAATATTTTTAATCATTTCCGGGACAACCTTGTCATCTCTACCCATCAATCTGGATTTACTCCAGGAGACTCTATCGTTAATCAATTATTGCTCCTTTACCATGAACTCTGTCTAGCTGTCGACCAGCAAAAAGAAGTCCGTATTATTTTCTTAGATATAAGCAAAGCGTTTGATAAAGTATGGCATGCAGGTCTGCTGCACAAGCTGAAAAAAAATTACCTATCGATGTTCGTTAGTCCAGATCACTTCAAGTCTTTAAGTCTAAGATTTGCCAACCAGTTCCTCGAAGTATAAACTTTTTTGAGTTGTATAACTTTGGCAATAGATTTATATCGGTTAAGCACACACGCTTACGTCTAGGTGCCAGCCAACGAAATTCTCATTTACATAAAATTGGTGTCCTTGACACACCTAAGTGCGGCTGCGGATCATCCGTTGAAGATACAAGGCATTATTTTTTCGCATGCCCTCTATATACTGTACCACAATCAACATTACATTCTGACATCACTTCTATCGCCCCATTTACTCTGCAAACAATATTTAGTGGTTCTTGTACATGCTCTCTGCTCGATAATGAATTAATTTTTTCTGCTACTCACGATTACATTTCAGCTACTGGACGTTTTAAACCATCAGGGATAGGCTAATCAAGGTCATTAGTGTTTGAGTTTATTTATTCATGTACACAAACGGCAGTATTACAATATAGACTTGAGACTATGAGCCCTTCTATCTGTCCTGGTGTTGTGACTATCATCCTCAAGTGTGTTTTTGTCTTGTTTGTAATGTCCTTTCTCTGTCTCCTTCTCCGCAAGAGGTAGTTGGATAGGGCTCAGCCCTTTTTCCCAATTGTCATATTATTTCTGTGAAACTTTATTCATGTACTTTGAGAAATGAAATATGTTTAAACCAACGTTTTTTTTAGCTTTGCCCAGCTATATTACTAATGTGCAAACTATATCTTCCCACAATATAATATATTCCTCAGCGTTCACCGATCAACAACAAGGAGCAAACACTTCGTCCTGATCGCAAATCTGATGATAGGTGGCAGCACTATTCAATGCTTCCTTCAGGATTGAAGTTGCAGAACAATTTAATGTGCAGATTAACATGTTAAAACCTCGAACCTGGTGGGTGGAGTGGGAGTCAAATTTTCGTCTGTTGGGCCTTCAGGATCACGATGGATGTCAATTTGTATGCATGAATTAGCTCTGACAATATGTAGAATCTTCAGTAGGACGGGCTGCACTCATTGATTTTTTCCCGAAGGTACAGAATCTGTCGCTCTCCCCATCACCACTGCAACCTACCCCCCTCCCCCGCTTTCCCTCCTCAAGTTATCAAAATTTTAAAGAAAAAAAGAAATATGTCTGTCTCAGATGTGTTGATTGCTGTAATAATTTAGATGTATGATATTGAAAAATAGCATAAAAACTAAATATGTAATTATGATTAGAACATGGCCTGGTTAATGGCAAAGATAATGAGAGCTGGACATTGAGCGTGCTTAAAGAATCCAAGCGCACGACTTCATCTCGTATTTTAGCAATGGTTGTGGCGTCTTAAAAAACGGATTCTGATTACATTCGTTCAGAAGTCAATACATATATTGGTTATTACATGGACGTCGTGAGGGGAAAAATTCGGACGGGAGAGGACTTTGGTCGAGAAATGACATGTACAGCATGAACAAGATGACGGTTCGTCCATTGCTTCACCAAATCAGGGCATGCAACACACAAACATGTCTCCAAAGAACATTTTGTGCCACTCAAAACTCTCACCTTTGTGTTGGTACTTGTTTTAATAGACATATCAATCCTTTTCCGCTCAAAAAATCGCCCCACAGTGCCCGGATGTTTTCATGTTGTTGGTCAAATTTCTTTATATTAAAACATTTTGGGTGAGAAATGTACATTTTAAAGAATCTTTTATGCCCCACCATTCGGGATCGAGTTTGATGACAAGAGATTTTTTTGTTTGTTTGTTTCTTTGTTTGTTTGTTTGTTTTTGTTTTGTTTTTTTTTTTTCGGTTTTTTTTTTTTTTTTTTTTTTTTTTTTTGTGCGATAAGACCGAGTAAAAAGGGGGAAAATGACACAGCCAGTGTCACCAACGGGATCCCGTGTGAAAGCCATACACGAACTTTCTCTCACATATCGTCAAATAGTCTTTCGCAAAAAAATGATGCTGCTATTGCCATTACAATCAGGCGAATTAATCAGAACTTCTACACATTATCCATACACACAGACTATTTCAAGTCATAAGGCTTCACACTTGTGGCCAAAACACTGTGATAAGTATGATGTCGCGACATTGATTTACGAAGTATAACAGTCAAGCGGTAAACATTCGCACTGAGGAGATGCGCTGTCGGTCAATAAATAGGAATGTTGTTCAAACGAACAGCCGCGCACGCAATTTTATTCATTGGTAAACAGTGTCGTATCCTATTGTGGTTTTATAAATGGAATTCCAGAGTAATTCGGTGACTGCAACATGTTTTGGAAATGCGCGAGGCACCTCCCACCGTTCATTGGGTGTATACTATAAAATATAGACCCATATTCATTGCCAAATTTCAATCAGATTATCTGAACTCATTAACAGACATTTGATAGCGATTTCTGTGTTACACAGCGGTATGACTATTGTATATCAGAAAAAAAATTGTCACGATAGCATGCCCCCAGGTCAACAGCTTTCCTAGGCGTTTCTTGCTTAAGGTCTTGGACCAGTAACCCCTCAAGGTCACCTCAACTGATCCACAACTTTTGATCGAGTACTGAATACTGTTGCTGTGTCTATTGGATGTTAATATCACAGGAGCAGAGCATCCCAAATTAAGTCCCATCATCATTTTGGATAGGAAAATACTTATCAACTGTGAGTTTTAGAAAGGCACTGCTACTCTAGAAATATTTTAAATCATATGATAACTTTGTGTATTTTTGGATACATATTTGGCGCGGAACGGTCAATCATGGAGGTAAGGTACACAAATGCACCTGTAAAAAAGAATTTAATCACATCCCCCCCCCCCCCCCCATTTTCTTGGTTTTAACTTGTTGCTACCGGTATAAACTTGAAGCAGAATGCCAAGGAAGTTGCAGTTTTACGTTTCAAATAGGAGAAATAAGCCAGCGAATGTCACTATTTTAACATGTAAATGCATTAGGCCTAGGTTACTGGTCCAAGACCTTAACACGTGTCAATTAAAGCTCATGTTTTGGTATCACTTTAACTGGGAACGGGTTAAATACTTCGCGTTGAACTAGAGTATGAAAAGGCGATTTATTTGATGCCTGCTGCTCCAACGCACGGCACAAAATCAGTAAATCAGAGAAGCCCTTTACTCATGGCTAAACTACGGAGGCGTGGAAACCTGCCCACAGTTAGCCACCTATTTCATCCATTTTAAGTCTGGATTAAGAGCAGTCTTCCAAAATTGATATCTTTATTATAATTCAGTTGCCAGTGAAGTAATGTGTTGCATGTTGAAATAAAAGAATAAAGATTCTTTATGTACAATGTGTTTGCCACAAACATCTCACGATTGGTTGGAGTTTCGTTTCTGATCTTTTGGGGTTTCATGGACATTTGTTGTCTTACCCTTTCAAAGTACACAGAAAAGTATATTTATCTAGAAAGTTCGTATTCCGAACAGTATGATTAAAATTGTGAATTTACTATGTCTCTATCATCTTCAGATTTTGACTTAAAACAGGTGTTTATTTTGTCCCTTTCCTCTCGAAAGATACTTAGGTTATAAAGAGAGCCTTTTAAAATTTGTATTTATTTATTTATTTATTTATTTATTTATTTATTTATTTATTTATTTATTTATTTATTTATTTATTTATTTATTTATTTATTTATTTATTTATTCATTCATTCATTTATTTATTTATTTATTCGTTTGTTTGTTTATTTATTTATTTATCTATTTATTTAATATCTATTTATTTGATTATTCAACAAATTAAATTAATTAATTAATCATTTAATTATTTTATTTTATTTTATTTCATTGAACTGCGGATGCTGTTCTCTTCGAATGTTGCCAACAGATGGGTCTAAGCCTGGATTTATATTTTTCTAAAGCAGATACACGACAGTTTGATGAGATGTAGGCTCATATGTGCAATCTGTGGGAGGGTTCTCTTCGCAAGATTGTTTTCTTACTTGTCAAACACAAGCAACATGAGACTCCTGGCTAGAAAATAGCGGCTTTTAATGCTTCTATAAACAACAGAACATAAACTGTGAGTAACAAACAAAACTTTCATATACATTCTTCGTACGATGTACATAAAAGTCAGCACGAGACAATATAACGATTATACGACACTTCTCATATTTTAAATTTACTTTCATATTTTCCTGCTTTTGCGTTAGATATACCAGTTATTTCTCGCATTGCTGTCAACGCGAAGATATAATTAAAATTTACTTAACAAGTTTTATGTACATGTAAAATGTACATTATATTTAACTCACATAGCAATGAAAACACAGTCAAGTTTACTTTCTAATTTCTATACGTTCGCGTGGAAAAATTACATATTTAATTCCCATTAAATAGCTTTAAATTAAACTTTAAAAGTCTGCAGAAAACACACAACTCAGCGAGATTCTACCACCCACGTGGCAAGTGATATCCAAGTCACTTTTAGACTTTAAAAAAAGAAATTTCAAACTTGTGTACATTACTAGATATTTCACTCTATACCTTGAGATGTATATACTATATTTTTCATTTCGTATGCATTTCAGAAACCTACAATGTTAAAAGACAACTTAAATTGAGAACAAAGACGCGTGTCTAGAAGGATATGCCGTGTACGCCCCACCCACCCACCCCCAAAAGAAGAAGAAGAAGAAGAAGAAGAAGAAGAAGAAGAAGAAGAAGAAGAAGAAGAAGAAGAAGAAGAAGAAGAAGAAGAAGAAGAAGAAGAAGAAGAAGAAGAAGAAGAAGAAGAAGAAGAAGAAGAAGTACTTGTACTAATATCATACTTACAGTAGTACCGGCGTCTCAGCCAGGAAACACGAGACTTCATGCCATGCGGTGGATACATTGCATATATGAACTCCCAGATAAAGTATGCTTTCACCGCATCTCAATGCCCTGAGCGGGCAAAACAATGTTGACGAAAACGGAGTCCTATATGAAAGCTTGCGTGACGGCAAGGAAAACCAGTCAAGAGGAGAAAAAGCACCTTTCCGTCGCCCGTTAAAGCTTCCATACCCCTGAATATTCAAGTTATACCAACCAAACGAGACCCCGACTCGCTTGTTGTTCAACAAATTTAGACATACTAGTCCATAAATTGCAGGAAAATTTATTTGCACTGATTTGTAAATTACATTATTTCTCAGACGTAAATGACATTATTTCTCAGACGACACACCCCAGTCCACAAATGTTTTGTTTTGAAGATGCTTGTGCTCAAAACCTATGTGAAACGGAAATAGCAACGATCTTTTTAAAAGTGGCGTCTCACTTTTTGTCTGATTTTATTATTCAAGACATAAATTTATACTTTGTTGGGTATTTTTACGACAGTAAAAAGGTGCGCCATTAAAAAATTAGTCCGAAAAGAAAATACACACGCACACACACACACACACACACAACATTTAAGTTCAATGATACTTAAATATACATTGAACACAATCCTTTGAATTGAAATATGACTGGCCCTTTCATCTAAAATAGTTTAGAAATGGTCAAGCTTTCAAATCTTCTAAGTGTGCATCATTAGCATGAACAAAAATTCTACGAGTTGGACTGACACCTTTTTTGCTGTGTTCAGAACAGTTTTGAAGATGTTCAATGTTAAAAGTTCGGGAGTACGCACAAATTCATATTTTACAGCTTTCATTTTCATTCTATTGGATGCATCTGTAGTACAAGCCGGAGAACTGAAACTAAGCTGACGCTTCTATCTATAATACTATAGAAGATATTTAACTTTTTAAGTTTTTCTTTAAGTGTGTCTGGTTAACATGAATTAAAATTGAACAACATTCAAGCTGTAAATTGGAAGCGGGATTGACACCTCTGTTCGTAATAGTTATAAAGATATACAACAATTAAATTTTCCAAGCTTCCATGCTTACTAAGCATAAATTAAATTTTGTTCAAGAGCTATGGACCGAGAGTATAAAATAAAACTAGAAAAAGAAAAGATCTGTGTCTTCAAAATGTGCGTAAATTTAAATGCTCCAACTTTTGGTCAAACTTCATTTGATGTGCCTAATGTGCATAATGCGTTGACTTCTGCAAACGGGTCCCAGATCTCGGTCCATACAATGGAATGTCAATGTCCTGCCAGGAGTCGTTTTATCTCCTTGCCTTGTAACTTGAACCCCCCCCCCCCTTTGAAAACGTTAAAAGTTTATAGTGAACTAGAAAAGATGATTTGCTGCATAGCAAATCAGTGTGTGTGTCTACAAAGCATATTGGTGTGGCAATGTACAACTATTCCGTAACACAAGAGTAGAAGTTGGAATGGCATCTCTATCTATTATAGCTTTGAAGTTATTCAAGATTTTAAATTTCTATTGGTGTTATTTAGCATAATTCAAATTGCTACAACTTTTGTTTTAGATTCATTACATGCACAATGGTCTGGAACCCCCTAGTAGAAGTTAAACTGACATGAAGATGAACCAAATCGGATGAAAATTTACCAAGTTATGGCAAGATGAAACTTTCAAAGGGCCAAATGACCTTGACCTTTGCCCTTTCGAGGTCACATGTTCTTATAAAAATGTGCAGTGTTGCAATACCTACAATTTGAGTCTAACATGATTAGAATTGGATGGAAAATAGCCAAGTTGTGACTGGATGAAACTTTCAAAGGTTCGAATGACCTTGACCTTTGACCTTTAGAGGTCACACATAAATTTCAAAATATGCAGGGTTACAATAGCTACAATTTGAGCCCAACATGATCAAAATAAGATAAAAATTGACCAAGTTATGGCTAGAAGAAGGCCACCAAGGAAAGTGGCCTTTAACGTTGAAATGACCTTTGACCTTGAGATGACCTCTACCTGAAGTGAACCTTGACCTCAAAAATGACATTTTGGCTTAAAATTGACCTTTGACCTTCACATGACCTTTGACCTTGACATGAACTTGACATTTGAGATGACCTTTACCTTGTTATGATCGAACTCCTATACACTCGGAACCACATCTACTATAGTATATAAGATATTGAAGATTTAAAACTTTAATTAGCCCTCATTTGCATAATTTTCAAAAGCATGACCTCTCATTATAAAAAGGCCAGACTTTATCCATAGAAGTATAATTGTGCTAAGTTTGGAGTTTCTACATGTATTACTTTTCAAATGAAATGTCGGACAAATTTGCGGGTAAAGAAAGAAAGAAAGAAAGAAGAAAGAAAGAAAGAAAGAAATAAAGAATTCCTAGTAAAACAGAAAAGTGTGTGCTGACACACACACTTTAATTATTACAGACCAAACGTTTATCGTCCTAATGCAGCCTCCTTTTGAAAATACAGTTTATCAGTCACTAAGGTTTCATATCTTATCAGGCGGGTCCGGGACATACAGACAAATCAAATGGGGGACACGCAAGAGACGACACGGTAATGAAAACCAGGCCATACCCAAGCAGTCACTGGTTTGCCAGCAGACAGGTTTCACCAGCTTTAATAGTAGAGGTGAGTCGCTTTCTATATGCTTGCAGAACCAGCATATAGTACATAGTCAGCCAGTCAGCTTTTTGAAAGATTGCTTAAAATTAGTTAGATGGCATTTGCATGTTACAGCTAAAGTTACCAGCGAGAAATGTCCTTTATAGTCCCCAGATCACTGGTGGACACCAATTTTGGCTTAGCCCGTAAATGGTTCAAAATTACAGAATTCAAAATGGCCGCCGAATGCCCACATAGCAGACTGAAAAGTGACATAAACATGTTAAAAGTTTGCTCCTTTCTGTAATTTTCATACAAATAGTCATATCATGCCCGTCAAAATTGAAGTAAATTGTTATTTTGGTTAATATTTAATTTCCATATTTCAAAATGATCGCCAAATAGTATCCTTTACATGTGGTAAACCTGAATTTCCAGTCACTTTGTAAACAGCTATAGAGATTATACTGTGGGAAGTGCTTTACATGTTTTCAAAGGCAAGGACCTTTATTTTGAGCTTCAAAAACCTGATTTAAGGATATGTGCATAAGATAGTGCTAGTAGCGGAGATTAGCCTTTGTAAGTAATAACTACAACGTATATGGTTAGATATGCCACTCTAATTTCGGCCACAGTAAGGAGAGTTTTGTCCATGTGTGAACCACATATATAACTCCCAGATTGATTGCAATCATACACTGCCTTATATAATAATAATAATAATAATAATAATAATAATAATAATAATAATAATAATAATAATAATAATAATAATAATAATAATAATAATAATAATAAGATAAGATAAATACCTTTATTTCAGATCATCAGGTCCATGTAGAAATGCAGTGCATGTTAATACGTCAGTGATTTGATATATAATGTATAATACTAAAAAGTACCCATGTCTGTGACTCTAGTCCAGAGACACTCCATGAGCCCAGGCACAGTGCACCAATGTACACAGGCCACAACACACAGTCCCATCTACATCCGTGTACCCGCCCGGTCCCCATGAAGTGCCTCCATCCATAACTGTCATGACACAGACGTGCACCTCATATCCGATGAACACATAGTACACTGTACTGATCAGTATATTGTCACTGTGTTATATCCTCAGCCAAAAGCTATAAATTGTGCACCTGTTAAGTTCAGGATAATAATAATAATAATAGTAGTAGTAGTAGTAGTAGTAGTAGTAGTAGTAGTAGTAGTAGTAGTAGTGGTGGTGGTGGTGGTGGTGGTAGTAGTATTAGTAGTAATACCGTAAAAACCCAAGTACTGGAGAAAATGAATACATAAGTATGAAGGTAAAATTGACCTAAATTCAATAGATACAATATATAAACAACGAAAGTACACGACACAGTAAAATCAGACAAATGCCTCAGAATGCATTCTTCATCAGCAGCAGTGCCCCCCCTCCCACCACCACCACCACAGACAAGTACCCCTCAGGAAGTACCCACACCAGTGCGGTGGTCCTGAAGACCACCTCTTCAATGTGGTCACCCATGCAGGCAGCAGGGTGGCCCCACCAAATGGAACCACTGCAGTATGGCCATGCAAAATGATTTATAGAACATGGGTTATAACTACTCCTTACTCCCGTGAAAAGACATTGCAAATATCAGAGAGCTAATACGCAGCATCATTATTACAAGTTCATTGACCATACACTTTTTCATATTTGGAATAAAGAATAACAGTGTATAAGCTTCATAATACGACAGTCTATTTCAAGTATGGTTAACACTAATACATGTCCCATACCAGCTTTGAATGCAACAATGACAGTCAACAAGATAAACGGAGATCACAACAAAGCTGAAGTTATCAATTTTGCTCTTAGAAGCTTCAGATCTGTTGTGATCCCTTGCATATATAAATTTCAGAAGCATGTCCTGTTATTATGATGCATTATGTTGTTTTTCCATGTTGTTTGTATCAAAGATACCTACCTTTAATTTGGTTCAAAGTTATTTGTAGCCCTTTTTTAAAATGTGCAATGTTTTTTAATGTTTTCAGAGCAAAACCTGTTTAAGGAAACATTAACATGCATTTCCACTTCTTTAAATTAATCAGTATTAAGATGACAAACAGAGGAATTGAAACTAATTTTGTTGCCACATATGGCATTTTGCTGACAATACCCGAAACAGATATTTATGTTCTTTAGCTTTCAGATAAGATATACATCCACAGTTTTTGTAATAAACCTTTCCCACTTGTTGAAGATTTTCACGAGTGTAATTTTCTGGTAAACTGTAAACTGGCTCTATGATTATTGAAAAGAGCTCACAGAAAAGCTATTGCAGTCATGCCTTTGTTCTGTAATAAAACTGAACAGAGAAAAAAATTGCCCTAAATTAATTGAGGCCAGTGTTGGGACTTCAGTGTCACTTGCTGATTGAATTGTAAAATACCATTATTTAGCTGTCTTCTGGCTTATATATGCATTATATAGCGAATCCAAAATGAGCACAATATGTCATAAATATCCTCAAATTTACGTAGTACACCCAATAGAATATGCGACCTGCTAAAAAGATGTATGACCATAGGAACCACAAAAGGATGGTAAGTAAAACATATTGTACAGTTTACTGGCTGACATTTTACATTTTTATACATTAGAGTGCCATTTTGGCGGCCATTTTGTTTCTTCGTTTCTTTTTTAATTATTTAAAGCCCAAAATGCTATTGGTATCCACCAATACGCTATCCACTTCTATCACTGAATAACTCTGGCAAGTCACTTTGCTTGTTGTATTTGTGTCTTTTTGTCCAGAACCATTTCCTAGTAGTCATTACCCTATTCCGCAATCCGAACTCTTTACTGTCCATAAGCTAACCTGTCACTGTCTAACCTATATACATATGGAAGTACTATTGTCCATATTGCACACGTTCTTCTGTAGAATTTTGACATAGGGTGTATTAGCCCAAATAAATTAAAGGGTCTTCAGCGGGTTACTACTCAGAACATGTTTCGGAGCCTATACCCGTAAATGTCTCTCTGAGTGGCGGCTCCTTGTCTACGCTAAATATTCAGCAAAGACAAACCCACATAATAATGACTAAATATGAACGTGGCAAATGATGAATTAGCTAAATACGTGAAGTTTTGCTTATAAATGCAGAGCTTTATTATGAAAGAAGAAAACCTGTCAAACAAAACGTAACTACTAAATTTGTATAGTACAGGTTCAGATAAGAGCGATTTGACTTACCCCTAAACCAGTATGTACCCTTTCTAGCTGGATAGGTTATCCTAGTTAACCCACCTGCCAGTGTATGACTGAAGTAGACACAAACACAGAAATGCCATCTATTTAAATGAACAGGTAAGTTGGCTGGCTGACTAGCATATCTTGTCTAAATTCTGCTGTTTTCAAGACCCACATATCCACAGTGGTGTGTACCAGAACCACCGCACTATTTATGCAAATGAGGTATTGAAGAGCTACTACTCAGATAGTAGCTGTTCAAAGCCAGGTTAAAGTTGACAATTCCCTTGCATTTTACTTACCTGCTCTCGGATATAGTTGTATGTCTTTTTTTTTTTTTTTCCGCAGACAAGCATAAAATTAGTAAGCAATTTTCGGCAGTCATTGACACATTTCAGTTAATACGGGGGCCTGTTTGGAATACGGTCCGGATTTTGGAGCTTTGGATTTTCAAGTTTTGTTTTGCCAAAAACGGCACTTTCTTTCTTGGGGGCTTCGCCGTCGACACCTTATTCAGAAAGGGCATTACTTGTCGTCCAGTATTCCTGAAGCCCGACATACACGGTACGATTTTCCTCATTCAATTCCCACCAATGTAATTTTGCAAGATTCAGTAACTAAGTTGGGTCCTGCCGACAAGGACTGATAAGAGGTCCAACCCCATCCAAGTGGACGGACCAAAATAGGACCAGGCTATATTTTCAGGCGAGATCTGGTGAACTTGTACCCCATCATCCCTCTGAGATGAAGTCAACATCCTCATCAGAACACAAATACAGCCAAGATGGCCAACAAGTGGACCAGGAGTAATAAGTGATGGTGACTGATCGAATTTTGTGGTGTCCTTCCTCAAGAAATTGGTGTAGCTGGTTGATACAGTGGTCCGCGTCTTATAAGACCCATCTCACCAGAGGCCACCCCTCTCGAAAGGCCAGCATTCTTGTGCAGAAAGTATGGCATTTTCATTATATCCCCCCCCCGAGGCCACCCCTGTTATAAGGCCACTTTTGGCTGGGTGGTCATATAAGAGGGGGAGCACTGTAATTGTCTTCCAGTTCCTTGAGCAGACAATGATGCAGACCCATTTGAGGTCTGTTCAAAATCCATCGCTACATCCACACTGTTTGAAATGTCTTCGTTTTCTTTTTACCCTCGGCACATAAAGTGCTGGAGGGTACTGTCGTCCTCTCCGTCCGTCCGCCTTGTCGACGTTGCCCCGATATCTCAAAACATATTCACCGTAGCTGTACTAAATTTTTGTCACCGAAGGACCTTATGATGGACCAGGTCCTATTGAAAACCAACTTCCTCTCATTATTTTTAAACTTTTTATGAAGCTTTTAATGTATTTATTTGAAGGCCGTCTGAGTGGCGTCAACCCTGACGACGTCACCGCGATATCTCAATGTATATATATATTTATATATATATATATATATATATATATATATATATATATATATATATATACATATATTATTTGCAGCTTCACTAAATTTTTGTCAGAGACGTATCTTAAAATGGACCAGGTTCCTATCTAAAACCAGCTTCTTTTGATTGTTTTTTTTAACTTTTTATAAAACTTCGAATGTATTCATCTGAAAGCCGTCTGAGTGGCGTCAACCCTGACGGCGTTACCGTGATATCTCAAAAAATATTCACTGCAGCTTTACAAAATTTTTGTCAGAGATGTATCTTATGATGGACCAGGTTTCTGTTCAACTCGCTTCCGCTGAATATTTCTAAACTTTATATAAAGCTTTTAATGTATTTATTTGAAGGCCGTGTGAGTGGCGTCAATCCTGACGACGTTACCGCGATATTTAAAAAATAATGACCACAGCGTTACCAAATTTTTGTCAGATATGCATCTTACGATGGACCAGGTTTCTATTTAAAACCAGCTTGCTCTTTGCATTCATACACTTTTTATGAATCTTTAAAGTATTTATCTTCAAAGCCGTCTGAGTAGTGCACAAGGGGACAACGTTACCATAATATCTCAACAAGGATCCAACGCAGCTTCACAATTTTTTCAGAGACGTAGATTACAGAGGACCACATTCCTATTGAAAACCAGCTTCCTCTTATTTTTTTTTTTAATTTGTCATGAATCTTTTGAAGTATTTATTTGATGGCCGTCTGAGTGACGCACAGTGCAGTGGTCTCTGTCACCAGAACTTGCCCAAAGAACACATCCAAAAGTGCTCTTTCATTTTATGGACAACAATATGGAAATTGTATGTAAAGTATTCTACTGCGAAATCTAAAAAAAAGCATAATTAAGGGAAAAAAAGATTGTGTGCGCCGAGGGTAATCCGTTCTCTGAACGCTACTTTTTCTTGATAGGATACACAGAACAGCTAGAGCACCCAGCTTAACTTTTTATTGTTTCTTTCATCAGCCATGTTGTGCATACTTTGCTAAATTTTTGGCGAATAGTTTTATTTTTAGAACAGGAGTACAGGGGTCATGTAAATTTAAGAAGTGGTGACCTGGACAGAGTCTTCTCAAAGTGGAATAGGAGGAAATTGGATGGAAAAATTGGTGAGAGACTGATCGATTGTGCACCTATGTTACGTCAAAAGTTGCAGGGGACAGCTGGATCCAACTTAATCTTACCGTGTATGTCGGGCTTTAGTCTTTGGTTCCACTCCATAACGTGACCTTATGAGACTCGGACGACTACCTTGCTTGCGAAGCAGACTCTGGTTTTTTTTTAATGTCTGGGCCCTGGCCCAGACATTAAAAAAAGAATTTTTTTCTTTCCATCTTTTTTTCCTTATGTCTGGGTGCCAACCCAGACATATTGTTTTTCCTCGCGTTCTTTATTATGTCTATGTACAAAGCCAGACATTTGTTTTTTTCCAAGAATTCTTTCTTTCTTCTTCACGACCAGATTTGTCTGGAGTTTTTCTCAAACACTATTATTCCGACAATCACCAAACTAGCTATGGTGACTGACCTACCAAAAATTTTGCACTTGGTTTGGAATAGTCATGGTGTTACAAATTATGCAAATAAGGAGCAATTAAAATATTAAAAGCTTCATATCTTCCAAACTCTTGCAGATAGACACAAATTTTCAATGTGCATGTTTAGGTTTGTGACACCTGCCAATACAATGGACAGTGAATGAAAGTTGTGGAATTTCAAATTATGCTAATTAGGGGCACTGAAAAATTTAAAAGTTGAATAAGTCTATTATAGGTGGAGAAACCGTTCCAACTTCAAATTATATGTTTGTGGCAAAGCCGCATCCAATGAACTATAAATCAAAGTTGTAGGATTTCGATTTTTGCAAATTAGATGAATATTCAAAATTTAAATCTTGAATAACTTGAAAATATTATAGATAAAGGTGTCATTCGAACTTCAATTTACAGGTTTGTCACATGGCCGAATCCAATGAACCATGAACCAAAGTTTTGATTTATGCAAATAGGATGAACACACAAAATGTAAATCTCTTTGAATAACTTCAAAACTATTTAAGAAAGAGGTGCCATCCTAACTTCAATTTATAGGTTTGTAATATAGACGCATCCACTGAAACAAAAATGTAAAATTTAGATTTATGCAAATAAGGTGAATACACAAAATTTTAATCTTAAACAACTTCAAAACTATTATACATGGAGGTGCCATTCCACCTTCAATTTGCAGGTTTGTGACATGGCCGCGTCTAGTAAACCATGCACCAAAGTTGTAAATTTTAATTTATGCAAATCAGGTGAAGACACAAAATTTAAATCTTAAATAGCTTCAAAACTATCATACAGGTGCCATTTCAACTTCAATCTATATGTTTGTGGCATAGGTGTATCCAATGAACTATGAACCACAGTTGTAGGATTTTAATTTATGCGAATAAGGAGAACACACAAAATCTAAATCTTGAATAACTTCAAAAATATCATACGTAGAGGTACCACTGAAACCTCAATTTGTAGGTTTGGGACATAGGTGCATCCAATGAACCATGAACCAAAGTTGTAGGAATTAATTTATGCAAATCATGCAATTCACAAATTAAAATCTTGAACTGCTTCATAACTGCTGTAAATAGTGGTGTCATTCAAACTTCAGTTTATAAATTTGTGACATAAGCACATCCAATAAACCAAGAACCAAAGTAAAAGCATTTTAATGTATACAAAATTAGGCCAATACACAAAATTTAGATTTTGTGAACAATGTCAAAGTGTAACATTTCAAACTGGTCTCATTTTGAAGGCACCTAGGCAAATTTGCTGTGAAGCAAATCTTCTTTTCTAGTTATGTTTGGATGTAAACCCAGACATTTTGTTTTCCCAAGAATTCTTTTTTTTTTCTTTCTTTCTTTCTTTACGACCAAATTTTCTCAAACACTATTATTCAGACAATCACCAAACTTGCCATGGTGACTAACCTACCGGTGAAATTAAGCACCTGGTTTGGATTAGTCATAATGATTAAAATTATGCAAATTAGGGTCAATTAAAATTTTAAGAGCTCCATATCTTCCAAACTATTGCAGACAGACACAAAGTTCTACCTTACACATGTAGGTTTGAGACATCTGTCAATGGACAGTGAACAAAATTTCTGGAGGTGCAACTAAATGTGGCAAGTGTGAAGTTTTTGCCATGTTAATTGTCTGAATATATTCTTGTGGAAGGGGAAAAAGGGGGGCACATTGTGTTGAATATTAAATGGTTTGTTACATGGACACAAAATAATTCAGACTGTAATCATGAATTATATATGATATCAAGTCAGATTCACACGTTGAAGTATTTGATGGAACAATCGTCACTCAATACTTTTTATGTAAAAAGCTCATAATCACCATGCAGACCCTGTTAAGGGAAATGCGTGTTTGGACTCAGTGTTGCTACAAGATCGTTCTGTTCACTGCTGATTGGCTGAAGATCAGGTTTTCGACGGGGTCCACTGTAAATATGCAAGCCTGCCTCACAGTGGTGGACTGAGCCCCATGGGCCACTGGACTGGGCCCTTAGAACTGGACTTGCATATTTGCACAGCTGTGTGTGTGCGTAAGAAGTTGGGGGGGGGGGGGGCAAGTTGGTCACAGCAGCATTTTCCTGCTTGGATAACTGTCATGCCATTTTTGTATGTGTATGTGACTGGTAGCTGAGGGTCCCTGTCCGCCCTGGGTCTCCTAAACAGGCAACAACAGAACCATGAACCAAAGTTGTAAGATTTTAATTTATGCAAATCACGTGAATATGCAAAATCTAAATATTGAATAGCTTCAAAACTATTACAGCCAGAGGTACCACTCCATTTTCATTTTATGGGTTTGTGACATAGCCGCATCCAATGAACCATGATCTACATTTGTACAATTTCCATTTATGCAAATCAGATGAAAACATGAAAGTTAAATCTTGAATAACTTCAAAACTATTTGCGAAAGAAGTGTCATTCCAACTTCAATTCGTAAGCCAAAGTTGTAAGCTTTTTAGTTGTGCAAATAAGGCAAATACACAAAATCAGAATGATGAATAGCTTCAAAACTATTATAAATAGTAGTGCCATTCAAATGTCACTTTATAAGTTTGTGACCACATCCAATGAACCAAAAACCAAAGTTGTTGCATTTTAATTTATGCAAATTAGGCTAATACATGAACACAAAATTTAGATTATGTTGAAAAATGGCAAAGTGTAGCATTTCAAATTTTTCTCACTTTGAAGGCAGACAGATATGCTGTGGAGCAAATCTTCTTTTCTAGTTTCTTTCTTTCTTTCCATAGCACCCTAATTTGTCCGTAGTTTTTTTCAGACACCATTATTCCCAAAACCACCAAACTTGTCATGGTGACTGACCAACCAATGAAATTTTGCAGCTGGTTTGGAATAGTCAAGATGATTAACATTATGCAAATGAAGGGCAATTAAAGTGTTAAAACTCTATATCTTCAAAAATGTTATAGATATACACAAAATTCTTACACATATAGGTTTGAGACAAGTGGCAATTCCAATAGCATACAAAGAAAACTTGGAGAGTTTGAATGTATGCTAAATTCACTGAATTCCTCCACAATCCACATGAAGGCCTTCAACTGCTTGTTGCATGAACTACTGCTTGACCTCCATGGTGCTACACGACCATTTTGCATTCATAATTAATTAGCTTTAACCAGTGCCATAGGCAGCCTTCTATCCATGCATGCTAGGTGTATGGTTTGGAAGGTTTGGGTCTTGTAGGAAATGGGGAGGGGGGACTCCCAACAACTGTGTAATGAGGCTCTCAATTAGATACCGATAGTCTCTTTCTGTTCATGCAAGAACAGATCTGCTCCATGCAGATATATGTACCAGGCAGGCTGTAGTTCCCACTAGTGCTGGACAGAGCTGTAAGTGCACCATGACTGAGACTGATGTCCTAGCTGGTCTGTTTTTGCCTGAGGCTATGTCAGTCTGCTGATCTTTTCAGTCCCAAGGCAACACTGGCTCTGGACTTCTAGGCATACAAGCCTGAGTGTTCCCTCTGTTAAAAATAGACTACACACAGTGCTGAGTTGGCCACACCCATTAATGTGTGGTCTTCCAGTACTCAATGACTGTTTTCCTAACTTTGTGACTTTTGAAACAGTGTGTGAATTTGTGTCATCTCAGTGGACACTTTCATGTCTTTGTTTTCTTGTAACCAGCTGCAGTGCTGTGCAGCAAATCTTCATTTCTAGTTTATGTTCTGATGTTTATGTACAGAGGTAAAAGGCCTGCTTTGCAGACAAATGACTACACCTTACCCTCTATAAGGGGTAGCAGTCTGAGTCTGCCATCAGGTAACTCTCTGGGTACGGGGGGGGGGGGGAGCCCTCGGGGGCAATGTCTGCCTGCCCATTGCGCCGCGGTGTGTGGTGACACTCAGGATAAACTCTCTTTTTTGTAAATAATTATTCGTATATTGATATATGTTGTTAAAAGAATGGTTATACTTGTGTCGAGAGCCTATTGTGTTGTTTTGTATTGTGCTTATTGCATTTTCTGTTGACTAAAAAATTATTGTGTTTGTAAATGGTGCAGTCAATAAAGTAATTTCATTCATTTATTTATTCATTCATTCATTCATACATTCAAGGCTTCCTCAGTCATATGGTCTTGCAAGTCTCTCCGTTGCCTTTCATCATTTTTGCCCTGTGGTGTGTCCATCCCCCTTTTCAGATTGTATTCAGCTTTTAGTGACTGTTGAGAGACTTGCAACAAGTCTAGCTGCACTCAAAGGTAATTATCGCCACCTGATCCATCAGCTAAAGCTAGGGTTATATAATAATTTGGTGTCCCTGTAAGAAACGAATTCTTTCTGGCCAGACTGATTGCCGTTTGTTTGTTTCAAATTATTGTCATGTGTGGGGGGGGGAGAGGGGGTCCTTCCCCACATTTTTTTTTTTGGGGGGGGGTTGCGGCTCGTCCTTTCAAAAACCCATCTTTGTTAATGCACTCTTTCACAAAAATGATACCTTTGTTAGGGAAATTTTTAGCTGAAATTATAGTAATAAAATGTGGTCTCGAATTGGCATGAAAAGTGCTCCACGAAGAAAATTTTGACCTTCGTTAGGGAAATGTTCACGAATTTTGGGCCATAAAAAAAAGAGAAAAATTACCCTTTGTTAGCGAATTTTTGGCAAAATACTGGACCTTTGTCAGGGAAGTTTTGCCGAAAAGAGGGGCCTTCAGAGCAGCAGATTCCCAGGATAGTCACTAAATGGAATACCCCCCCCCCCGTGCCATACTATATGATAAAATAGCGTACAGAGAACGGATTACCCTCAGCGCTCACAATATTTTTTTCCTCAATTATGCATTTTTTTTAACTTTGCAGTAGAATACTTTTCATTCAATTTACATATTGTTGTCTATGAAATGAAGGAGCACTTTTGGATGTCTTCATGGGGAAAGTTCTGGTGATAGAGAGCACTGTACTGTGCGTCACTCAGTCGGCCATCAAATAAATACTTCAAAGGTTTCATAAAAAGTTTTAAAATAAGAAGAAGCTGGTTTTCAATAGGAATGTGGTCGACTGTGATGTGCATCTCTGAAAAAAATTTGGGGAAGCTGCGTTAAATCTTTGTTGAGATATTATGGTAATGTCGTCCCCTTGTGCACCATTCAGACGGCCTAAAAGATAAATAGTTTAAAGATTCATAAAAAGTTTATGAATACAAAGAGGAAGCCAGTTTTAAATAGAAACCTGGTCCATCATGAGATGCATCTCTGACAGAAATTTGGGAAACCTGTGGTCAATATTTTTTTAGATGTCATGGTAACGTCGTCAGGGTGGACACCATACATTAAAAGTTTCATAAATAGGTTTAAAATAACCAGAGGAAGCTGGTTCTCACTAGAATGTCCTTGAGGGTATCACTGCGTTTTTGAGTCCATGGGTATAAAGAGATGAACTGAAAATATACAAAAAAAAAATACTTCTAGCTTATTTCATTAAAAAAGATATTTTAGCAATAACAAATTTTAAAAGATGTGCATAAATTCGACATACATCAACAAAGTGGATTTCTTCTCCTTGATGAGCCTTGTAATGTAGACGAGTGCAGTTGGTCCTCCCTCCAAATAAGGAGTGTCTTGGCTGAAGTCGCTCTTGCACATCCATCATGTCAACAAAGGATTTGAGTTCTGTATTCTCTAGCACCTGTTGATGGAATTCATGTTCCCAAATACAAATATATCTGTAGCCTCTAAATTGTAGCAGAGGCTTCTTTTTTAAAGTGAAAGTATAGAGTTCTTTGAGTGTTTGGTGCCTCGGTGCCTCGTCCTCATGGCAGCAGGTCTTACATCCATGATACAAACATCCATGAAATTCATAAGCGGTTCATGTTGCCTGGCAATGACCATCCACCTTGTAGTTGATCCGTGGCACTTTGTACTCCCCTTCATTGAGAGCATGTTGGATGGAGATTCCATCTTTATATGCCATCCACTCGAGCCATTGAATGTACACTTTACTAAATTGATTTCTCTTGACATAACCTTCCACTGGTACATGTGCAATAGGGGACTCCAGAAACCTGCTTAACTTGACAGTCCAACTTAAAGCTTTCAATTGATCTTCATCCATCCATGCATTCTGAAAGTAGACAGTCCACTTTTGAGCTTTTTTGCGTGCTTCACACCAGTCACTGATTTGTCCTTGTCTGTTCACCAAGTTAATCACATGTTAACGTTATTCTTGCAAGAATCTTGTTTTGCCAATAGCAATGCAGACACGGATAATGGTTATGTGGTCAAAGGGATTGATGCCATTTACCAGGAACTATGATCTAAATTGTCTGAATGGACTCTGTCACTGGTCTCTTCCAATAGTAGACCCCTAAACTTTAGACAAGCTTCTCTCAAGATCTGGACATCTGATCGGCAGTAGGACTCAATGTATTTCCTGGAGTCGAAAATGACATTGGCTTTAGTCATATGCCATTGCAAAAACTTGTCCTGGTCGTGTTTGTCCTGCTGCTATGCGCATTTCAATGACCCCTATGGTGATGTCAAATCTTTCATTGACATCTAAATCTTCATGAGAATTTAGCACATTTTGGATGGCTTCTGTGATAACATCAGCATCTTGCTCTTCCAGTGGGCATAAAGGGGTGAATATGGGCCCATCCAAGGCTTCATGATGTATGATGACATGACCCTGATCATTGCCTGCTTTCCCTGCTTTTACCTGTTTCGATGTATCATCGAACATGTCATGCAATTTTTCTGGGATGTCAGCTATCTTCTCTCCTTTCCAATCACCAGTAAACTTGACTTTAAAGGTGGTGTCCACAGCCCCATTTTTAGCAAAGACTCTTTGCCTTGTTTGCTAAAATTCATAGGCTGACTCTTTATTGATACCACCCTCTTGTCCACCAGGTTGATCATGCCAGCTAGGTCCAGGTTGAGGGGAGTCTAGTCTTGGATTTTTGACATGAGGTTCCCAATCTCCATCCTCCATGCATGTATTGGTCAAGTCAGCTGCCTCTTCCTGGTCTATGGATTGTAGGATTTGATCCATTTGATCAGGGGCATATGCTGTCATGTCTGATGGTACACCTGCAAACATCAAAGTTAAAACTCGTATTAAATACCATAACAAACATAAAATGTGATAAATTAAATTCACTCATTTGAACATTTTATTTCTTCAATTTTACATGGTATTTGAAAATTAATTTAATTGTCTTAACAAGAGGTTATTGGGAAAAGACAGAAGGGAGCAGTCCCAAATCATTCTCCAGTTCTCTCCAATTAAGATACAGTATTTGCTGTGGAAGTTTCTCGTCCTCCGTCAATCAAAAAATAAAAGTAAACATTTCTATCATTTATGCATGTAGATAAAAGGGTAAGAATGAAGCACTACTACTACTACTACTACTACTACTACTACTACTACTACTACTACTACTACTACTACTACTATTATTTTCATTATTATCGTTATAATTATTATCATTATTATAATTATCATCATCATTATTATTAAGATAAATTAAAGATAAGATACAATTTATTTCAGACCATAATCTCCATAATCACATTACCTCACAAAAATATATGGACACTTCAATGTAACATAGAAACTTACAAATTACTTTTTGACATGGGTTGGAGACATAAGCCTGATACTTTTGCCATCAGATGGCGCTCTTCGATCATATCAAGGCAAAGGTCATCTCAAATGTCAAGCTCATGTCAAGGTCAAAGGTCATGTCAAAGTCAAAAGTCGGTTTTGGGTCAAAATGTGATTTTAAAGCCAAAATGTCATTTTGAAGATCAAGGACCACTTCAGGTAGAGGTCATTTCAAGGTCAAGGGTCATTTTCAAGGTCAAAGGCCACTTTTGATGGTAGCTTCCTTCTAGTCATAACTTGGTAAATTTTTATCCAATTTTGATCATCTTGGGCTCAAATTGTAGCTATTGTAACACTGCATATTTTGAAGTCTCGCATTTATATAATGATAGGTCATACTTTTCAAAATTATGCAAATGAGGGCTAATTAAAGTTTCAAATCTTCAATATCTTATATACTATAGTAGATATAGTTCCAAGTGTGTAGGAGTTCGATCATAGCATGGCCAAGGTCATCTCAAATGTCAAGGTCAAAGGTCATGTCAAGGTCAAAGGTCATGTCAAGGTCAAAGGCCAATTTTAGGTCAAATATCATTTTAAAGGTCAAAGTTCACTTCAGGTAGAGGTCATCTCAAGGTCAAACGTCATTTGAAGGTCGAAGGCCACTTTCGATGGTGGCTTTCTTCTACCCATAACTTTGTCAATTTTGTCCAATTTTGATCATGTTTGGCTCAAATTGTAGCTATCGCAACACTGCACATTCTGAAAATTACATTTTAACCCCCAAAGGTCAAAGGTCAACGTCGTCTGGACCTTTGAAAGTTTCACCTAGCCATAACTTGGCCAATGTCCATCCAATTCTAATCATGTTGGACTTAAAATTGTGGGTTTTGTAACACTGTACATTTTCGCAATTTAAATGTAACCTATGAAGGTTAAAGATCAAAGGTCAAGGTCATTTGGACCTTTGAAATTTTCATCCAGCCATAAGCTTAATGGAATGTGAAGTACCAAAGCACAAAATTTGATACCATTTAATATTTACAACTTTGGAAGGCACACAGACAGATTTGCTTTGAAGCAAATCTCCCTTTCTAGTTATACATTAACTCCGCCGGATGGAGCTTCCAGTTGGGGGCCAATTACTGCCGGAGTGCCCCAGGGCTCCGTACTTGGCCCTCTTATGAGGGTCGGTAAGGGGTTTCCCGTACTGGCGTACTGGGGTTTCTCATTTACCGTACTGGCGTACTGGAAGCCCTCTTGTTTAACGTACTTTGTACTATCCAAAATTTTGAAAGATTTGTATTTTCCGTACTGTGTACTCTAGAAAAATTATTACCTGTACCAGCGTACCGACCCCCCCCCCCCCCACCCACCCCCTTCTCTTATGTTCTTGATTTTCATTAATGACATAGTAGACATCGTGAACTCCAATATTAAATTGTTCGCTGATGACACATGCTTTTATGTCTCGTTGGATGACCCTGTTCATGCTGCCACTACTTTGAATTCAGATCTCTTTTCAATAGAAAACTGGCCCAATGATTGGCTCTTTTCTTTTAATGCTACAAAACAACCGGATTCAATGTTAATTACGCGCAAGCAACACACAATAACCCATGTGCGAGTATACAAGAACAATGGCTTAATTGGCCTGTTAATAGCTGAATACACAAGTCATGCTCCAGTGCTCTTGCCTGATGTCCTGCAAGGGTGTGGGTATTTTACAAAGAAATACACTAGGAATATATACATTTTCCCTAAAAACTGACCACAGAAACCAGAAATACACTTTGTGCGAAAAATGCTGAACAGAAAGATTTTCAGTCACACTTTGTGCTTTACATACTTAAATTATGAAATGCCCAGTCAATGGTGGAATACATACTTTATTCAAATTTATCAAAGTTTGCAGGACTTTTTATTGTTCTTCATGTTCACTCATGCATTTCACGCACATACACTATTAACCATCCTCCTCTTGTTTTTCAAGGCCACCAGCATTTAGGTACCGTATCGTGATAAAATCAGATCTGAAATGGACTACACATATTAATAATGTTATACTTAAAGCCACAAAACAGCTGAATATCATGAAATCATTACAATATAGATTAGATCCTGAAACATTAGAAACAGTTTATATGTCCTTCATTCGGCCTATCATGGAATATGGCAGCGTGGTCTGGGACGGCTGTGCACAGGCGGAGGAGCATCAATACATCTTATGCACGGCACTTCACAATCCAATAGCATGCAAACAACTTTTGTTTGCATGCTATTGGATTTGCCAGATGTCTCAAACCTATATGTGTTAGTTAGAACTTTGTGTCTATCTACAATATTTTTGAAGATACAAAGCTTTTAAAATATTAATTGCCCATAATTTGCATAATTTTAAACATCACGACTATTCCAAGTTAGGTGCCTAATTTCACTGGTGGGTCGGTAATAATGGCAAGATTGGTGGTTTTCGGAATAATTGTGTCCGAGAAAAACTCCGGACAAATTTGGTCGTAGAGAAGAAAGAGAGAAAGAAACAGAGAGAAAGAGAGAGAGAGAGAGAGAGAGAGAGAGAGAGAGAGAGAGAGAAAGAAAGAAAGAAAGAAAGAAAGAAAGAAAGAAAGAAAGAAAGAAAGAAAGAAAGAAAGAAAGAAAGAAAGAAAGAAAGAAAGAAAGAAAAAAGAGAGAAAGAAAGAAATAAGGAAAGAAAAAATAATTGGAAAAACAAAATGTCTGGTTTGGCACCCAGACATAACTAGAAAAAAATTGTTGCATAGCAAATGGTTTGGGTGCCTTCAAATTGAGAACAGTTTGGGATGCTACACTTTGCCATTGTTCAACATAATCTGAATGTTGTGTACATGTATTAGCTTAATTTTCATAAAGTAAAATGCACAACTTTGGTTTTTGGTTAATTGAATGTGACCATGTCACAAACTTATAAAGTGAAGTCTGAATGACACTATTATCCTTAATTGTTTTGAAGCTATTCAACATTCTAATTTTGGGTTATTGCCTCATTTCCACAAATAACAAATCCTGCAACTTTGGTTTCTGGTTTCTGGATGCTACTATGTCACATACTTACAAATTGAAGTTGAAATGGCACCTTTGTGTATAACAGTTTTGAACTTATTCGAGATTTATATTTCGTGTTTTCAACCGATTTGCATAAATTGAAATTGTAAAAATTTAGATCATGGTTCATTGGATACGGCTATGTCACAAACACATAAAAGTGAAATGAAGTTGGAATGGCACCTCTATCTATAATAGTTTTGAAGCTATTCAATATTTAAACTTAGCATATTCACCTGATTTGCATAAATTGAAATCCCACAACTTTGGTTCATGGTTCATTGGATGCGGCTTTGCCACAAACCTACAAACTGAAGTTGGAAAGGCATCTCCAGCTATAATAGTTTTGGAGATGCTCAACTTTGAAAAGTTTCAATGCCCCTAATTAGCATAATTTGAAATTCTATAACTTTCATTTACTGCCATTATATTGGCAGGTGTCACAGACCTATGTATGCACATTGAAATTTTGTGTCCATCTGCAAGAGTTTCGAAGATATGGATCATTTAAAATTTTAACTGCCCTAATTTGCATAATTTAAACATCATGACTATTCCAAACCAGGTGCACAATTTTACCAGTAGGTCAGTCACCATGGTAAGTTTGGTGGTTTTCGGAATAATAGTGTCCGAGAAAAACTCCGGATAAATTTGGTCGTAAAGGAGAAAGAAAGAAAGAAAGAAAGAAAGAAAGAAAGAAAGAAAGAAAGAAAGAAAGAAAGAAAGAAAGAAAGAAAGAAAGAAAGAAAGAAAGAAAGAAAGAAAGAAAGAAAGAACAATATGGCTGGGTTGGCACCCAGACATAAAGGGAAACGATTTCTGGGAAAACAGTATGTCTGAGTTAGCACTCAGACATACTGAATATCAAAGTGACCAGAGCAGACAGGAAAAACCAGTGGCGTGCGACCTAGAAACAAGATTTTCGCGACACCGTGACCTGTTCACGTGAGAAAGAGTGACCTAGTGACCTAGGGCTGAGGAAAACCCATCTAGCGTCACAGCCAAACGGATTTTTACTTGCGTTCAAGGAATGCTTTTCGTGAATCTGATCCTGTATTATCAGAACGGTTAACTACAGCATCACCTGGGATGAGAACTGGTTTGCCCCTGAAGTCATTCCAGTTGTCTACAAAACCAATTATTTTACGACTAAATTAAGAGAAAGGAGTTATATATATATATACATATATATATATATATATATATATATATGAATATATATAAATATATATACATACATAAATATATATACATATATGTATATATATACATATATAGATA
The DNA here is from genome assembly GCA_964020975.1 of Hermodice carunculata. Lineage (NCBI taxonomy): Eukaryota > Metazoa > Annelida > Polychaeta > Eunicida > Amphinomidae > Hermodice > Hermodice carunculata. Next base: position 80,637,296 of record OZ026614.1, on the reverse strand, counting down.
TATATGTATGTATATGTATATGTATATATATAGATATATATATATATATATATATATATATATATATACACACACATATATATACCTTTTTGCTGTATATCAGCCACATATTTTTTCCTCACCTTGCAACGGGAATTAGGAACTCACTGCCTATTACATCAATTGATTCACAATGCGTGAAGCTTACATGAACACTTGAATCAGAAGAATCAGAATCATTTTATTTGACATATAGATAATAAATTGTACAAAATATATGCAACAAAAATGGGTGAAGAAACCGTTTTTGAACCAATTTGAGCAGCACAAATCTGCCAGGAGACCCGAACAAAGGATATTTAATCCGCTCTCGCTGAGGCCACCTACACTAAGGCACACATCCCATAACAAACTCTTAGACGAACTTGGTTGGCCTACACTAGCCAGTGGACGCAAATATTTCAAATTAATCCTTTTCTACAAAATGTATTTTAACTTAACCCCTTCCTACCTATCCAACCTTATACCTCGCAACCCCGCCATGGCTGGTCATACGCTCCGCCATAGGCCTATCAGCAACCTTCGCCTCATCAAATGCCGAACCCAGCGGTTTGAAAAATCCTTTCTCCCTGATGCCACCAAACTATGGAATAATCTCCCCACTGATATCCGTAACTCCCTTTCCCTTCAAATCTTTAAGTCGAAACTTAAAGCCACTCTGCTAGCGACCGACATTGCTCCAGATTTCTACTCCCATGGTCAGCGATTTGCTAACATCTGTCATACTCAGTTACGATTAGGATTCTCTAGACTTAATTCCGATCTCCATAAAGTAAATATCATTCAACAGCCAACCTGTGCCTGCTCCCACCCAACTGAGGATTTCAAACACTTTTGTCTCTACTGCCCTAAATATGTCCAGGAAAGAAAGAAGCTCCTGCTTACTGTCACTCCTTTGTTAGCCCCTGGTGTTAATCCAAACCTGATAATGCATGTTGCAAGTGACAGACTGTGTAGTGTTTTATTGTTCGGGAGTAAAGAACTTTCAGAAGAATGCAATACAGTAATTTTCAGAGCAATGCAAAATTTTGTTGTAGAAACACGCCGATTTATATTGTAACTGGGTAGTATCTTATCATATATATGTATCCCGAAACCAGCATATACCATTGCAGTGTATTTGTATGTTCAACGTATGTTCTCTATCGTGTCTCCACAGGTGGGTCGACAATGACAAGGCGGGAAGGAACACCCGAGCTACTGGGCGCACTGGCGGCTCCACAGTGGCAGTGTGAGTTTGCAGCCAGGGTGCTTCGGCCGCGCCCAGCAAGCTATAACCTCCCCTTCAGTCGCTCCCTGTGCTGAGGACGAATTAGCTTGCTACTAAGCATATTCGTGTATATATGCATGCTTTCTTAATTGGATTGGAATGTTTGATATTGTTTTTGTTGTTTAATTGTATTACAGCATGTCTACCAGAGTACATAGTCACATGTTCGTACATTGTATTGTCCTATGCGTCTTGTATATATCATTTTGTGCGTCTCCGTGTCTGGAGAACCCCTAGATTAGTCATATTTCATGTACTATTGGGTAATCCAGCGAAAATAAATATGTTTAAACTAAACTAAAAAAAACAGAGAGATGACGTATTCTACAACATTCACATTGCGGATCCAAAACGCATAAGCTTGAGAGAGAGAAAAAAACCCACGAGACTGAAATTTTAACTTATTTTCAGTTGAACGATAGCTTCGTGATTGTTGCATACGTAACAAATATAATAGGTATGGTGCACTCGCATTGATGTTTATTCACAAAATATGATTTAATATATTTTGAAAAACCAAGTTATGAATGTGTTAGATCTTGTTTCTTTGATGCAGGGAGGAATATTTTGGAGTAAATGAGGAATGTGATAGGGAATATGACTTTTTAAGATGTTTTTTTTAGGGGCAAGGATAATAGGTCTGCTTCTGGAACGTGTGAAATGAGGGCGCGATACAAAAAGTAAATTCAAACATGTTGTCAAAATAACTAGGAACTTCACATTGGTGTATCAGTAATAAATCTTGAATGCCTTCCATCGCAGAATATCATGCACTTAAATGGCACCTATATATTTATTAATTCAACAGCAGACGCTTCATTTTTTTTTTTTTGCGTAAAGAGTTTTACGCGCATTTTGATGATTGCGATATTACTGTTGTTGCAAATCCCACTTCATGTAATTGTAAAGCAACTTACATGATCTATGCTATGGCTCTTTTTGTTTTGGGTTACTGCTCTTCTTTTCTTTCTCTCTCTCTCTCTCTCTCTCTCTCTCTCTCTCCCCCCCCCACCCCGTGGTATGAGTTTATTTGTTTAAGTGGTTTAAGTAGCATGAGTCTGTTTTGAAAGCATACCATAGCATGACAAGACTCAACTGGCTATCGATTTGTGCTTTTATGTACTTTGTACAATTTTCATCGCACTGATAAAATTAATGAATTGTTATGCTCCATAGCCCATGTATTCTGATTACTCAGCAAGCACACCATATACCGTGTGATTCTCCATATTTTTTTAATTTAAACATATTTATTTCAACTGGATCGCCCTATAGTACATCGAGATGTCACTAATCGAGGGGTTCTCCAGAACATAGAGTGACACACAAAATGTATCTTACAAAACACACAGGACAAAACAAGAACAAAGTTACCCAATTAACAGAGAAGCTGTACACATGCTTCAGATTTGTACCCTGCATACAAAAATCACTGTAGTGGTAGTCATCAAAATGCAAAACAAAGCAAAATAGTTAACTGCAGGTAGAATGTACACATATACGTCCCTGTTCACAATAAAACGGACTAGCGGTAGGAAATTTCATAAAGGACATTTGGGAAGTAAGAATTATCAGCGACTAACCCAATTGAAAATTACTGCTTAGGCATAACAGAACTAAGATATGAAGCGTCTAGTATCTACGATGTATCTGTGGAAAGCATCACAAATTTGTATGTTGAAGGGAATGGACAATTGGTCGCTACCAAAGAGAAGAATATGAGCTAGTCTGTCACTCGCTGTGTGTATAATCAGATTTGGGTGGACGCCGGGAGCAATAATAGGGATGATGGAGTTGAATAGTCTAATTCTATAAGTTGAATACTTTGGACAAAAGAACAGGTAATGTTGCAGATCTTCAGTGGGGTAGGAACACGAACATGTAGGTTGTGGGATGATGTTGACTTTAAAGATATCAAAGTTAAGTCTCGAGAATCCAAGACGAAGCTGGGTATGACAAATGTTGGCAAATCTGTGTCCTTGGGTATAGTAAACAGGAACATGATCCACTGCTAGTAGGTTGCTTTCAGCTTTGATTTGAATATTTGGAGGGAAATTGAGTCTCTTATATCGGGGGGAAGATTGTTCCACAGTTTGATAGTGTCAGGTAGGAAGGATTTGTCTAAGCGGTTAGTTTTGCAATTGATGGGACGTATGGAGCTAGTGTGGCGGAGGTTTCGAGCATTAACAGTAGGAGTTAATTGAGAGAGATAGGAGGGTGTTAAGTTGTGATACATTTTGTAAAGAAGAAGTAACTTAGAATACTTCCTCCTGCTGGCGAGAGTTGTCCAACCAAGTTCACGTAAGAGATTGGCGCGTGATGTGTGCCTTAATGCACCTGTGCATATTTTGGCAGCTTCAAACTGTATGGATTCAATAAGATCGGAAAGTCCCTGACCGCAGTTGTCAAAGAGCACACAACCATATTCAAGAATTGGTCGAACCATAGTTAAATAAAGTTTAATCAGAGCTTTGCGGGAAAGTTTATATTTGAATCTACGCAGAAGGGCAATTCGCTGGCTCGCTTTGGTAGTAATACGAGTAATGTGAGCATGCCAGGATAAATTGCTACTGAGAGTAATACCAAGATGAATGTGTGAGTCTGCCGCAGGTATTTCAGAGTCTCCAAGACGAACGGGTGGATGGTGTGGTTTAACAAGTTTGGTTGAAAATATGACAGAAAGAGACTTTAAAGCGTTAAAGGTAACACGCCACAACTTTCCCCAGTTATGTATAACAGAGAGATTAATATTCAAGTGATTAGAAGTTTCAATTGGGTCATTAACAACTTCAAGTAGACTGGTGTCGTCAGCAAAAAGTCTGACATCACATGTAATATTGTCAACCAGGTCATTAACATAGACAAGAAAGAGAAGTGGACCCAGGATGGAACCCTGGGGCACACCAGCTTCAATAGGTAGCCATGATGAAGATTGGCCATGAATAATCACTCGTTGGGATCGGTTTGAGAGATAACTATCAATCCATGCTACAAGATTATCGGAGATGCCGAGTTGTCGAAGTTTAAAAAGGAGACCGGGATGCCAAACCTTGTCAAACGCCTTGGATACGTCTAGAAACCCCATTCTGGCTTCTTTAGACTGTTCTAGGCCGTTATAGATATTGTGAAGGATGTACACAAGCTGATCGATAGTAGAGTCATTGGCCTTAAAGCCAGAATTTTTGGAAGTGAGTAGGTTATTTTGTGCCAGGTATTCATAGAGTGCATTAAAGACCAGTCGTTCAAACACCTTTGAAACATTACAGAGCAAAGAAATAGGACGATAATTATTTTTAATCTGTCTGTTGGCCTTTTTGAAAACAGGACATATGTTGGATCTCTTCCAAGCATTGGGAAAGAAAGAAAGACTGAGAGAAAGTTGGAAGATTTTTGTAAGTGGTTTACATATCGAATCTGCTGTGTTCTTAAGTAGGATGTTCCCTATGTTATCTGGGCCTGATGCTGAGGATAGCCTCAGGGAAGATAGTACTTTCTTGACACTGTCTTCATTAATGGTAATATTGCGTAGACGTGCCTCAGTTCGGAACGTGAAATCGGGCAGGGGTGGGGTATCAGCGTCAGGGTGTGTTTTGCACTGGCTGGCAAAGTAAGAGTTAAATATTTCACATTTTTCCGTGATGCATGATACGATTTTGTTATCGTCAATGATTGGGGGTATATGTTGGTGAATTTTGCATCCCAGAACAGACTTGGACAGGCTCCACCATTGTTTAGGATTAATGTCTTTCTCATCAAGTCGAAGCTGGAGATTGGAAAAGTAAGAAGAGACAGATTTCCTTATTATGGTCACAACCTTGTTGCGATATTTTTTGTAAAATTGGTATAACCTGTCAATCTTGAGGTGAAGGTCGTAATTATGGGGGCGTGGTTGGTTGGATGCTCTCTTGAAGCGTTTCCATGAACGATTTCGACGTCTAATATGTTTTTTAATGTCTGTAGTTATCCAAGGTTTGTCCTTAGGGCGAATGGTGACTTCCTTATAGGGAATAAAGTCCTTTGCAGTAGATAGGAAGAGATTAGACCAGTAGGATACGGCATCATCAATAGAATCGAAGACATCATGAGCAATGTTCCAATATATCCTCAGCATTTCATATCTTTAAGTATTTTGAACAATAATTGCCTGGTGAATAACATCTTTAAATAGTTCGGAGGTACTACAGAAAACAATCTTCAGGATCTTATTCTTCTTATATTGATACCAGTGATGTAATTGAAATTCTAAAACCTTTTCCCCACAACCTTTCGGTTTCAAGCCAAAACGTCCAACTGAATACGAAATTTGACAATCTTCAAGTTAACTTGACTAGTTTTCATGTGACGATTTTTGAACGAGCGCCATTGTCCCCAGGAAACATGGATTACAGACGATCACAGGCATGTTTTGTATAAATTTTAACACGTACTACACTGCCATATCTTTACTAGCAACTTGCAGTTCTCATGGCAGTCTTTTGATTTGTTTATATATAAATTTTCAGCATGTTATTCCAGATATTTATTCTATTCACTCGTGCGAAGTTCAATTCCTTGCTATAAATGGCAAGGATCTACAAAATAAGATCACTTCATGCAATACATGTGTATAGACCCCCTATAGAGACAGGAAGATCTCGAATACTTCATTAACAATCCAATGCCTGTGATCACAACTTTATCTAATGAAAGTTCCGATAAGCTTACTGTGGGTGATTTCAATACCGTTATGCTGAAAACAGACAAGAGAGAAACATATTCTGGGAGTGGTTTTTTCTTTCTTTTTTTTTTTTTTTTTTTTTTTTTTGTTTTGTTTTGTTTTTGTTTTTTGTTTTCGTTTTTTTTTTTGTTTTTTTTGTTTTTTTTTGTTTTTTTTTTGTTTTGTTTTTTTTATATATTAACGACTTCTACCCAATTACATTATAGACATGTTTTGCCGAAAGAACAGTCATTAATAATATGTTCTGTAAGCTGCGGGTATGCCGAGTGTAAGAATCAATAGTCGAAAAGCTTTTATCTTTTTCAGGGCTTCCTGCTTTTCAACATGACCGCGGCAAATAAGCGGCACGCCACAGAATATTACTTATAATTTAACTAATTATACAAAAACACGTACAGCAGGCATTATCTTTACTAATCGTTTCAACATTTCACGTGTTGAAATCAAAAATTTAATTTTAATGGTCCTGCTAAATATATTAAGATTCAACCGAATGATTCACAATCAATGAAAAAATGTTCATGAAGGGCTAAGTCGTGTTGACTGCACAAGCACTAAACCTCGACCCGTATACGAATCCCAATATGAGCAAATGATTAATTAAAAGGGGTTAATCAGCAAGCCAAACACAAACACCTGCCGGTAAAAACTGTGAAATTCAAGAAATATAAACATAAATTATCGCCTCGTGTAAATCAAGGAATTTTGTGATCATTTAAGTTTAGGGACAATCCGTGTAGACGATCAGAATGTTCGAATCAGAATAGCCCACAATTTTTAATTGTTAACACAATTTAAAAACATACAACAAAATCCTTCACAAAACTATCTACGAACGTAAAAAAAAGACTAGAAAAGAAGGTTTGCTTCAAAGCAAATCTGTCTGTGTGCCAACAAAGGAAAGTTGTTGCCTTGTACATCCAAAATGAAATAACGCTCTTGGCTTGAAAAAGCTGGAGGTGAAAAAGACATACCAGACAGAAAGAAAGAATTCTTGATACAATAGAATATCAAGTGTCCGCAAGCAAACAAGATCTGGCCATGCAGTGAGAAACTCAAGCTAATTCTAGTACATTTTAATTGCAACTTTGATTCATTTATGGATCACTGTCGACACTACAGCATGGAACGATGAAAAACTTGTGACCACTGTGGTATCATAACTGTGTTATGTCTGATATGACAAATCCTAGTGATGCACATATAAATGTACATGTAATTGACTGCTGATGACAGATCATAGCCTGTTGTATGTCTGGTCTATCACAAATATGTACATGCAAGTCTGCTATTCTTGCTCATAATTTGCATCATTTCCACTTCACTGATAGAGCCACACACTGTTCAAATGTTCGGGCTTTAGTGGCGTCTGGGAGCTTAGCTCTGGACAAAATTGATGATGGAGAAACCTGGGATGTGAAATCGAAATGGCACATTTGCGCAGGATAGTACTGAAGATAGAGAGACATTCAACATTTAAATTTTTCAAGTCCCCTTGTTAGGCATAAATCCTAATTATGCATCTTTTGTTCGTGATGGAGAAACCTCGGATGTGAAATCGAAATGGCACATTTGCGCAGGATAGTACTGAAGATAGAGAGCCATTCAACATTTAAATTTTTCAAGTCCCCTGTGAGGCATAAATCCTAATTATGCATCTTTTGTTCGTGGTTCACTGGATGTGCATACAACACAAACCTGTGAATTGAAGTTTGAATGACACCTCTGCCTATAATAATTTTGAACATGTTGAACATTGAAACTTTTCAAGTGCCCCTAATTAGCATAAAATAAAACTCCACAACTTTTGTTTGTGGTTCATTGGATGCACTCAGAGCACAAACATATGACTTGAAGTTGGAATGGCACCTCTACCTATAATGATTTGAAAATATTCAAAGTTTAAATGTTCAAATGGCCCTAATTTGCCTTAGTTTTCAAAACTGTCAACCACCTTCTTAAAAAGGCCATGTATGGAAGTATATCATGCCTAGTTTGGAGTTTCTGCATAATAATAGTCTTGTAATGGTGTACCAATGGCACACAATAATTAACCAATGGCAGCCAGTCAAGTTCACTGGAATCACTCTGTCATTAATCAGACAAAAGCACTGGCTTTAGATTAGCCCAAAAAGTTTTCCCACGCAGTTCGAATACAAAATGTTGTGCACAGTCATAGTACTTTTGAGAAATAATCTAGTCAAGTCAGCGGAAATAGCTTGCATCCATTATGTGCATGCTGCTCTGATGATGATGCCAAAAGTACAACTGTTCATTGAAAGTGTCCACAAGTTACGTCACCTTTATGCATGCTAATTCATCAGTTACGAAACAATTTGGAACACAGATTTATGATTAAGGTTTAGCAGAGAGAAGACACTAAACAAGAGGACTGTGACAGTCTTATGTTCAGGTGACCCTTCACGAACAAACTGGAGTGATGAATGCCATCTAGTGTACAGCTTTGTTTGACCCTTCCACAAGGAACATTTCCACCAAATTTCAGCATGATCTGAATGGCAGTTTGGAGTAGGTCTGAAAAATAGCGAAAAATAAAACAAAAATACATTTAAAAAAAGGAAAAAAAAACAGAGCGCCACCTCCTGAACAATTAAGTTCTAGGGGCACCCAGAAGTGTCAATATGCAATTTCGAATCAATTGGCCAAGTGGTTTCCGAGAAGATTTTTTAAGATTTCGCCAAAAAATCAGGTGGTGCTGAAAAAATTAAGAACTACGAGTCTCTAGGAGTGTCCCTGCGTGACATAAAAGCTATCAGGTGAGCGGTTTTTAAGGAGATTTCTTGAGATTTGCAGCTTCATCTGAGTAACGGTTCTGAAAAAGAAGTCAAAAATAGTGAAAACACACACACAAAATCATAAAAAATACAGCACCACCTGGTGAACAAATTAAGAGCTTATAGTCTCAAGCAGTGTTCCTGTTTGATATCAAAGTAATTGGGTGAACAGTTTTGAAAAAGATTTTTAAGATTCCCCCCCCCCCAAAAAAAAACCCAAAGAAATTCACTATAAATAAAAAAAAATCACTTGGGCATGACCATTTGAACAAACCTGGTGCATTTACCGGTAAGCACCCAAATTGAAAAAAAATCGTGAAAAATCAGAAATCCACAGCAGTGCCACCTAGTGAACAAGTTTGTTCGGCCCTTCTACAAGGAACATATTCATTAAGTTTCAGCTTAATCTCAGTGACGGATCTAGGGAAGAAGTTGAAAATAGCGAAAACACATAAAAAATAATAAATTTTTTAAATGCAGTGCCACCTGGTGGACAAATTAAGAACTAGGAGTCTCTTTAAGTGTCCCTGTATGACTTCCAAGCAATTGGGTGAGCGGTTTCAGAGATGATTTTTTACGATATGCCAAAAAATGAACCAATCCCCTCCCCCCCAAAAAACCCAAAAACATTAAAAAACCAAAACTCAGTGGAGCATTACCATTTGAACAAAACTGGTAAAAACTCACCAAAGTTATAGTGCCACCAAGTGTGAAGTCAAAGGGGCGGACGGTTTCAGAGAAGTCAAAAATGTAAATTGTTGATGGACAAGAGCAGAGGACTATAAGATAAGCTCAGTTGACTGACAAGTCAGCTCAGCTAAAAACGTTTCACCACATGCTGTTTCACCTCCGGCACACCCCACCCAAAACAATCCTACTCAAATACTAAATTTCTGTAAGCCTTAAAAGCCCAACAATTTGAACTACTTCCACACATAAAATAAAGGTTAGAATTCTGTTTATGTAATCTCCACCATGACTGGTATGACCCCCTTACTGGGGCCAGGTAGATGTGTGTGTGTGTGTGTGTGTGTGTGTGTGTGTGTGTGTGTATGTGTGTATGTGTGTGTGTGTGTGTGTGTGTAACTGTTGCTAGATAATAAGTTGTTCCTGGCCTGATCAGTAAGTTGCCACGAAAACCATTCAACTATGCAGTCACTGGTAAAATTGGTGCCCAGGCTTCAAGATGCCTTGGAACTTAAGAACCATCTTGCAGCTCTCTGTTTGACCTGCTTATCTGGTTGTTTGTTGCATAGACGATGAAGACACAGCAAGCATTTGATAACCCATCTTGTTCCAGCTTACTGAAGGGTGTTAAGTACAGAGTAGCTGTGACATGTATTTTGAACTTCCATTGTTGTCAAGATGTGAAAACAAAATTTGGCATGTCCTGAAGACATTTCTGAGTGTGACTTTTCATCCACACAGCAGAATTTTCTACAGCCTACATCTATGACTGGTTCCCCTCAATTGCCCACCACCATACAGGCTGTGGGGGTATGGACAGATTAACATGTATTTGCTCCATCAGTTGCATGTTTTGTTTTTCATACATACAAAGTTTTATGCTCAATTCAACACTTCAAAGAGAAATATTGACTTTTTCAGATCTTAGTGTGCTGTCAACTTGCATTAAACGTGTTGTGTAGCAGCCATGAGGTGCATTTTTCAGCCACCAGATGTCACTAGCTATGATACCAGTCCACTGTGTTGCCTAGCAAGCTTGTCACACCCTGAACTGACCTTTTTTGCCACCAGATGCTCCCAGCTACCAGACCGATTTTTGTGGGTTGTGGAGATTTAAATGGCCCGAAATTTCATGATTTTTATAATGCTCCCTTCTTTTTGAGCAAAGGCTAGACTTCATGTATGGATCTATAATTGTACAAAGTTTTGAGTTTTTAAGTGAAGTAGAGTCAGACAAAATTGTGGGACAAAATTGTTGGTAAAGAGAAGAAGAGGAAGAAGAAGTAGAAGACGAAAGAGAGAGAGATAGAGAGAGAGAGAAGGAAGGAAAGAAAGAAAGAAAGTAAGAAAGAAAGAAAGAAAGAAAGAAAGAAAGAAAGAAAGAAAGAAAGAAAGAAAGAAAGAAAGAAAGAAAGAAAAAGAATTGGCACCATGACACAAATATTATCATCATGAATTTGACAGCTATAAATCAGGCGCTGAAAAGACTTGGGATACAGTCACAGTAATTCTAAATATAAACAATCCATCATTTTTCAAAGATGATAGTACAAATTCTTCAAACAGAACTGGTATCACGAAATTATGTTTTTCAATGAGATGGGTCCCAAACCAGAGAGCAAACTAAACATATACCATACTTTACGGCCTATCTAACCAACAAAAGCAATGACACATTCTTTTATTCTAATATTCAACTGAACTTTTAAAAGGTGCAAGTATTCTGCTCATAAATTCAGGTTTGGGGACAGTTGCCGTTTCGCTTGTAATGTGGCCTGCCATGGACATGGTAAACAAACGGGATACAACCGTTTTGACCAAGGCTAGGAATGATGAGCACAAGCGTGGACCTGTGTAAACGCTTCATGACACAAGTAGGTGATGGTCTTGTATATATATAAATATATACACATATTATTTTCCAAGATTTTATGCAAGAAGGTCACACACTGGATCCCTGACTATGGAAGAGTTCATTTCTGATTTGTTTAATTTAATTCTCTAACGATTGCTCGGATTATTTAAACGTTGGATAAGCTCCCTGAATACAACAAAATAGTTCATTTTTTTATGTAGCTGATCTGGGTTTTTTTTTTCTTTGTATGGCGGACTTTTTTCCTAGGTCAACGCCTGGATTTTACATATTTAACTGACATATTAACTTAAATCTTACTTGTGGTGGTTCCTGGGCCCATGGTTACTATAAAACACTGATAGGAAAGTACCTTATGGGGGTTTCTGTTGGTGTTATTAATTTTGACCTTGTGTGACCTTAAAAACGGACATGTCAATTTATATATTCGTGATAGTGGGTTTTGTTACTTGTTCATTTTAAAAATGAAGACCCCAGAAGTGTGTGAGTGAAGACTTTGACATGGCAAACAGTGATTATGACCTTGACATTATTCAGAACGTTACAGGACCATTCCAGTCTGGGCATCCAAGGTCGGCTG